>CM073131.1:55345957-56013457 GCA_037039145.1 Fundulus diaphanus | reverse complement strand
TTCCCATAAGTTTAAAAACGATTTACAGGTACTCTGCAGGTGGTTTTAATATCACTTTTGATAATTAAAGGGATAGATGGCCAGCTGGAACTTGTTCCAATTCTAAATTCTAAAGCAAAGTAAATTAGTCCTGATGACCAAGAATTTTGCGAGAGTCCTTTTACAGTAAAATAAGACTCTAAGTGCCTTTAGAACAATAAATGAGCTGGAACAAATGGTTTGCTGTCTTATAAGTCACTGGATCTTGCTCCATTCTTATTGAATTCTGATCAGCTTCTTTGATCAAGAAGCAGAAAGAAGGAAAGCCGTTGGTGAAGCAGCTCTTTCTGTCGGATAGCAGTTCTTTAGCATTTCTTTAACATTCAAAAGTATTTATATACTACACCACAATAAATCTTATTGAAAATTTTTTTAAAACATTTTTAATTTCTAAAAAGCCTCAAAATTATCTTGCCGCGGTGCATTCTGGGAAAGCGGTCAGTCTGAAGAACGCACAAGTCTGCTCTGATGCATGCTCGATAAAGAGGGCGGGCGAGAACAACATCCGGGGAATTCGTCGCGTTCTTGGTTTGGCGTTCTCGGTATTGGAACAGTGCTCGGGCTGAGGCTGATGACGTGTCACGAGCACACGAGCACACGAGAACGCTCAAGAACGCATATTGAGAAACGGCCTCTGTCTCCACAGACAGCCACAGGCTAAATGTTTTTACTGGTTTTTCTTTTCCTCATGTTTCTCTCCCCTTATGGGGCGGCAGAGTTTTTTGGGCCCCACTAAATTGGAAAGCCCTGCTAACGACCCTTGACCCCTCCACTCCCAGCCCCACCACTTTGCCCCAACCCAGAGACACAGTTCTAGTTTTCTATTAATAACACTATTGATGATTGATGTATTCATTTTATTAGTCTTAGGATATACTAAAAGTGTGGAGAGGCACATTCCTGCGTTTACACTTGATTTGTTGTTTAAATATTAATAAATATGTAAAAATAAATGAAACCATTACTGTCCCCGTTTCCTAATTTCATCTTGATGAGATGTATTGATTTTTATCCACGAGCAAGAAATGTCCCCAGATTTGATTTCAGAAATCTGGTCACCTTACTCTGCGCTTCTCCAGGAGTGAATGCTGCTTGTCAAGACTTTGATGCAATCAACTTACAAAACTGTTTTTGACCAATCTGTATAATCTGATCGAATCTGACTTTGGAAAGTGCCTTGAGATGACACTTTTCATGAATTGGTGCTATATAAATAAAATTGAATTGACCTTGCAATCAGCAAACAGTGGATCTCATACACAGACATCGTGTCTCCAGGCCGCTGTGCCCCAGAGGCTGCAGGATAAGATTCCCATAAATTTAAAAACGATTTACAGGTACTCTGGAGGTGGTTTTAATATCACTTTTGATAATTAAAGGGATAGATGGCCAGCTGGAACTTGTTCCAATTCTAAATTCTAAAAAAAAGTAAATTAGTCCTGATGACCAAGAATTTTGCGAGAGTCCTTTTACAGTAAAATAAGACTCTAAGTGCCTTTAGAACAATAAATGAGCTGGAACAAATGGTTTGCTGTCTTATAAGTCACTGGATCTTGCTCCATTCTTATTGAAGGTTTATAATTAAAGTATTATTAAGAGAACTCTGTCTCCCACCTTAACTCAAGGACTGATTACTCTTATTCCCAAACCAAAAACGGATCTGTTAGTTTTTGACAATCGTCGTCTAATTAGTCTACTGAATAACGATTACAAAATCCTGGCCACAACTTTTGCTAAGCGATTAAAGTTAGTTCTGCATGACAATATTGAAGAAACGCAGTCAGGCTTTTTAAGAAATAGACATCTGAGATAACATTAGTCGACATATTAGACTGCCCAGATGTGATAAACAATCAAAGCTTTATCCTTTTCCTGGACTTTTACAAAGGACTTGATTCAACTGAACACAACTTCAACTACTCCTGATCTCCATCAACACAGAGCTGAATAATGTGGGGGGAATAAATGTGCTAGAGCTATTTCTGGCAGCTCTGATTGGTTGGATCATTGTGTGTGAATTTTAGCAGCTCTTCTTTGTTCTGATCAGCTTCTTTGATCAAGAAGCAGAAAGAAGGAAAGCCGTTGGTGAAGCAGCTCTTTCTGTCGGATAGCGAGTTCAGCATGGAGCCAAACAACTTTCCTCTGATCAGTAAAACCTTAGTAGCTTAGCTGCTGTTTCCTACCTATTCGCTGTAAGATTATCAGGGGGATCCGGCTGAAATCCAGCAGTCTGCGCTCATCCTCCATCTCTTCCTCCGGCTCCACCAAGACTTCTTTCAACTCCGTCAATCTTTCTTCAGCAGCACTTTCTGCTCGTTGCTAATCTCTCTCTGGGGCTCAACCCAACACCTTTTCACCACAAACATTCACACGTTGCCCTAAAGCACCACAAGCCGCCATCAAACCAGCAACTTTAGCTACACAACAACACGATCCCACCTCCTGCTTTGCTACGAGAACCACAGGAACTGTGGAACGACGTCAAGATGGACGTCAGCACGTGCGCAGCAGGATTCTTCTTCGTGGGTTTACTGCGGTGGACAAACAGCTCTGGTGAGCATTACCGCCACCTGCTGGCGAGGAAATTAGTTCACAATGACATCATGATTCAAATGTTAAAGAATTGAACTTGTTGGAAAACATGATAGGCCTTTCTCTTCATAATAATCTTCCCTTCTATCAGACGCAGTACTGTGTAAATCCAGCGGTGGGTAGTAACTAGTTACATTTACTTAGTTACATTTTCTTGAGTAACTTTTTGAATAAAATGTACTTCTAGGAGTATTTTACTGCACTGTACTTTTCACTTTTACGCCAGTTATTATGACTCAAGTATCGCTACTGTTGTGTAAAACTTCTGGCTACTCTACCTGTTGTGAGGAACTTCATGAATAAAGAACTGACTGGTTTTAACCATGGTATTCGTCCTGGCCGTGGAACACTGGATCAGCTCTGCACCCTCAGCAGGATCCTGGAGGGGGCATGGGAGTTTGCCCAACCAGTCTACATGTGCTTTGTGGATCTGGAGAAGGCATTCGACCGTGTCCCCCGAGGGATCCTGTGGGGGGTGATCCGGGAGCATGGAGTACTGGGCCCTTTAATAAGGGCTGTCAGGTCTCTGTATGACCGGTGTCAGAGTCTGGTCCGCATTGCCGGCAGTAAGTCAGACTCGTTTCTGGTGAGAGTTGGACTCCGCCAAGGTTGCCCATTGTCGCTGATTCTGTTCATAACTTTTATGGACAGAATTTCTAGGCGCAGCCAAGGTGTTGAGGGGATCCGTTTTGGTGGCCTTAGGATTGCGTCTCTGCAATTCGCGGATGACCTATGGTCCTATTGGTCCTATTGGCTTCATCAGGGCGTGATGTACAGCTCTCACTAGAGCGGTTCACAGCCGAGTGCGAAATGGGATGAAAATCAGTGCCTCCAAATCCGAGACCATGGTCTTGAACCCGAAAAGGGTAGAGTGCCTTCTCCGGGTTGGGGAGGATGTGCTGCCCCTAGTGGAGGAGTTCAAGTATCTTGGGGTCTTGTTCACGAATAAGAGGAAGATGAAGCGGGCGCTGTACCGATCCGTTGTGGTGAAGAGAGAGCTGAGCCAAAAGGTGAAGCTCTTGATTTACCGGTCGATCTACGTTCCTACCCTCATCTATGGTCACAAGCTTTGGGTCGTGACCGAAAGAACGAGATCCCGGATACAAGCGGCCGAAATGATTTTTCTCTGTAGTGTGCCTGGGCTCTCCCTTAGAGATAGGGTGAGCACCTATTTTTATTGCTGCCAGATATTTGGCATCACTAGTTCATCTCTGCAGTTGTTTCTTTCTACTGGAAGTGATGAGGACAGAAAAGCTGCTTCTAGATGAACAGATGAGAGGGAAGCTCAGCTTTGGAGAGCAGCTTAGAGCAGCAAGGCTGAGATGGTTTGGACACGTGTAGAGAAGGGAGAGATTTACTTGGTAAAGATGATTAAGATGGAGCTGCTAGGCAGCTGATGAGGCAAAAGCCCATGGAAAAGATTCCTGCATGTAGTGAAGGAGCAAATGCAGAGGCTTGGTGTGATAGAGGAGAAGCTCAGGGATTGGTTGACATGGAGTCACATGATCTGCTGTGGTGAGCCCTAAAGAGAGCAGGAAAAAGAAGAGGAGCTCCTCATGTGGAAAAGAAGGATTTATTCTGCTGCCTAGTAAAATAAAGTCAAAGTCTGAAAGTCCTTCTAGTTTAAGCAGGAGAGGTAGGATGTTCTCTGGAGGAGGAGGATGAAATGATGGTAGATAAAGAGTTTTCTAATGATCCTAAAAAGAGGAAAGCAAATGAAGAGCGTCAGTCTGCTTGTAAAGTGCAGAAAGTTTCTCCTAATAGTGAATGTCAGCAGTCAGGTGACAGTGAAGGTGATGAGGAGAGTGATGTGGAGTCTCTGGCCTCCTCACCAGAAGAGAGGCGACTCTTTAACCAGGATTAAGAGTTTCCTGCAGGACACAAAGGCAGCCAGAAACCTTAAAGTGGACAAAGTGTTTCCTGACTGCAGCTCTTCCTGGACTCACTGAAGGTTTTTCTGACAAGTCCTGGAGTCCTGGCAGAGAAAGCTTTCACTGAGCAGCAGATCTACCGTATTAAAAAACTAGAGCAGAAGGTCAAGAAGCAGTTAGAAGATGATGAAGAACCTTCAGAATCTTTCTCTTTTCTTTGCTTTGCTCTTTGCTTTCTGTGTCACTACTACTGTTCTCTGCTATGGGAGATATACGGATAGGCAGCTAGAACTTAAATGGAGCAAAGCATGCTGGGAAAAGAGCTTCTCTCTTCAAGCTGTGCTCTCTAAAACAGTTGTATATTATTTTAGTGCTAGAGACTGACAGTCCTGCTGATAATGAGGCTGACTGGAGGAGAGAATGGACTGGTGAGTCCTTCTGAAGTCATCAGACTAGTAACAGTGGTGGGGTTGGAGTTCTCTTTGCTAAAAACTTTATTCCTCAGTGGCTGGAATCTGAGGAGCTCATTAAAGGCCGTCTGTAGAAAAGAAGAGCAGTGGATGAGAAAGTAAAAATGCTGTTTATTACTATCTATGCTGCTGCTGTGGGAGTGGAGAGGCTGGTGTTTCTAGATGCTTTGAATAAAGTTGTAGAGAAATGTAGCAGTGAGGAATCTTTCTTTCTTGGAGGTGATTTGAAGTGTCCTGAGGACAGCAGCTTAGACAGGAAGCATGCAGAGCCTCATGCCGCCTCTGGCACTCGCCTGATTCAGCTTCTGGAAGCTCAGGAGCTGTGATGTGTGGAGAGCTTTTCATGGTGAGCAGCAACACGTGGACTCATGCTGCACATCATTTATTCTCTATGGCCAGGCTCCATGCTTTTATTGTTTAAACATCATTTTAATAGTTTAAAAGTGGTTTAATCAGCCCTGTTGGTTTTTCTGATCACTCACCTGTAACAGTCTCTGTCTTTATAAAGTGAGTAAAAGCCAGTAGTGCTTATTGGCATTTTAACACAGCCTTATTGGAAGAGAGGAACTTTAAAGATACATTTGCCTTTTTTTTTTTAAAAAAAAACACCAGAGCACTAAATGTGATTTTATTTCTTTCCAACAATGGTGGATTGTGTAAAAGTGCTGATGAGACAGTTGTGTCAGCAGTCCACTGAGAATGTGACCAAAGCCTTGGTGGTTCAGTCAGGGCTCTGGAGTCTGAGGTGGAGGAGCTCAGAGACTTCTTTGAAGCCACAGCAGACCAACGCCACACTCACATACTTGAAGCTAAGAAGTCTGATTTAGCCAACTTGCTGGCTGTCTCAGCTCAGGGGCTCTCGTTAGGTCCCGTTTCCAGCATGGAGCCCACATGGATGTTCCATCTCACTTTTTCTTTGCTCTACAGCGTAAGAATGGACAGAAAAAGTTCCTTCACAGCTTAAAGGGCGACGCTGGGCAGGTGCTGACTGATCATCCAGCAACTGGTAACCATGCTGTGACTTTTTACAGCGAGCTGTTTAAATGTGAGCCCAGAGAGGAGCAGGCAGTGTCCCAGAGCTTCTACACTGGTCTTCCTCAGGTGGAGCAGCAGAGGAACATAGAGCTGGAAGCAGCTCTGTCTGCTAATGAACTCTATGCAGCTCTGCAGAGCATGCAGAGTGGCAAAGCTCCTGGAATAGATGCTCTACCTGTGGACTTCTACAAGTCTTTGTGCTCAGTAGTGGGGGAAGATCTGCTGTCAGTACTGAAGGACAGTCTGGCTGGAGGCCGTCTGCCACTGAGCTGCAGAAGGGCGCTTCTTACTTTGCTGCCCAACAAAGGTGAGCTGCAGTTTATTAAAGACTGGAGACCTGTTTCACTGCTCTGCTCACATTACAAGCTCCTCTCTAAGGTGTTGGCAGCCAGGCTGAGCAAAGTGGTGGAGAAAGTGATCCACTGTGATCAGACATATTGTGTAGCGGGCAGCTTGATCTCTGATAACATTGTCTTGATAGGAGATTTTTAGAGATCTGTGAGCTGTATGGCCTGAAAGCTGGAATCATGTCTATTGATCAAGAAAAAGCCTTTGATGGTGTTGAGCATGACTACTTATGGCTCACTTTGAGTGCTTTTGGCTTTGCTCCTGGTTTTATTGATAAAGTTAAGGTTTTATACTGTGACATTCAGAGTGAGCTAAACATTAATGGTGGTCTGAGCGCTCCTTTTCAGGTCCACAGAGGAATTAGACGAGGGTGTGGCCTTTCTGGCATGTTCTATTCTTTAGCCAGGTTTTCTGGGTGAAAAACTGGGAAAATGTTCTAGATAAGATCAAAGGTTGTTTAACAAGGTGGATTTTGACAAAGATGTCCTACAGAGGCAGAGTTCTAATTGTTAATAATTTGGTTTCATCCACTTTCTGGCATCGCCTGTCATGTGTTGACCCCCCACCTGACCTGCTGTCAAAGATCCAGGCTCTTCTTGTTGACTCTTTCTGGGACAAACTGCACTGGGTGCCGCAGAGTGAAGGACGATGGAGGACAGGGCCTGATCCAGCTCAGCAGCAGGGGGGCTGCTTTCTGTTTCCACTTCCTACAGAGGTTCCTGTGTGGTCCTACTGATTTAGTGTGGAGGCCGTTGGCTTGTACTATCCTGAGTGGGTTAGGTGGACTTGGACTGAACAAATCCCTGTTTCTGATGGACTTTGCTGTGCCAGAAGCGGTTTGAGTATGATTATTATTATTAATTATAATTTGGTATTATAATTTTAATAATAAGTCATTCAAACTCAAATGGTGGCTATAACATAAATATGATTCAAATGGTGGTGATGAGCTTGTAATGATTTATACTACTAATGCATTTAATAATTAGCTGTTATGAACCTTGTTGTGCTGGAACAAGATTATCCGATCGGTCTCTGGTCGATGAGATTTACCCAGCAGAGTTGATAACTCGAATTATAACTGCAATTAGAGTCTAAACCGTTACTTGTTGTATAATCAAAACCAATGATAATGTCTCTGTGTTAATATCGTGTCACTCAAAAGGAGGTAACTCTGAGTGTGGAATAACCATAAAACCCTGAATTGGAATGAACACAATGTTTACTATTCCACAAGATGTCTTTTATTAAACCAAAAGCAATTCCCTGTTACAGTAATTCTCTGATTTAAGAATCTTGGAAACTCTACTCACTACTAACTAAACATGCGGAAATATACGAAAATAAAGGTCAAAAATAGATTAAAATAAAAGGTAGCAAATCTCAATTCAACTCACAGTTGTTTAACATCACATTCAAGACGTCGGCACTAACGTAGCAGCATTAACAGACAACAGCCTTGAGAGACCCGATGGGCGCTCTAATGCTATTAGCTATTAGCTTTTAGCTTAGCTCCGCCAATCTACCTCTCATAAGATGGCGACTATGACGACATGTTTGACCTGCAACCTTGAGTGATGCGTAAAGGAGGAAGTCCTAATGACGTCAACCGCGCATACGCTGAAACGAGGCGGGGCCTCGGTCAAAGGGCTGCTTGAATGAGAAAATCAAAGAACCCGCGACCCAAGTTTCTAACAAAGAGATGTCACCCTCTGATAAGAGAAACAGGAGGGAAGAAAGGGAGAGGAAAGGCAAGATGGAGGGAAGAATCGAAGAAGCGACCCGCAGCGGGGTTGCTGATGAACCACAAATCAAACCCAACACAGCCAAAATCAATTACAAACATGCACATAAACGAGAATATTCAGCAGATAAAACAAACATTAAAACTAAAATCCTAATCCTGCCCAGGCACTAAAGGTATCTTTTCTGGGGAAAAGAGATAAAAGAAGGAGGAAATTTTCTTTCCTTTTCGTTGCAAACCAGGTTCAGGAATCCGGGTCTCAGCGGTGGAGGAGGTCCGTGGAACAGCCGGGAGCAAACGGGGAGAAGTTTCTTCGCCTTTCTCGTCCTGGGTGTTCAGACGCTTGGTTCGGCCAAACACAAGCGTAGTCCCTCTTTGGATCACCGGGAGATAGGACAACTCTCAGGCTTCGATCGAATTGGGTTTAAAGTACTTTAAAGTCGACCTCCTGCGCGATTGGAGCAGGGAACGGTTGCTTCAGTAAATCTCAGTCCAGCGAGAAACTCGAGCACGTGGCGTGGGGAAATCCCAACGGGATTACAGCTGTTTGTGTCTTCCCAGTCTGGCCGCGTGCCAAGTAAGAAGGACGAACGCGGCGCGTCTGTCGCTTATAAAAGCTTTCCATAGCAACGTTATCGGTTGTTATGGCCGGTGGCCATCTTGGGCCGTGTTCCATGATGGGAGTAGGTGGCCATCTTGTCCACATTGCCTCATGGGAAATGCAGTCCGTCACGTCTTGAACTAATGCAGTTTGGCACGTCCGGTAATGGCGTAACAACTTAAAGCAGCCTAACGTCAAAGAACTTCCTGTTTTCTACCGTGGATTATTCAAGGTGTGGAGTTTGCTGAAAAAGAAGAGGCTGGGACACCACAGCTGACTATACTGGCTGCTCCAGGAACCAGTCATCTATGGGTCACGGTTCAGTGCAGCTTTTCACCTGGGCCAACTCTTCTAAGGCGGTTCTGTCTCTAATGTGGTGACTCTGGGACATGTAGTCCAGTTTACAGGAACAGGCTTGGACCATGCAGCTCCTCTTGCTTCCTGACTGGAAGTGAAGTGGACTGGTGTTATGGCTCTGCTGCTTAGTAAATGGAGAGAAGCCCTCACGGGTAGTGAGCGGACTTTGTTGCTTTATTATTGTAACGGCTCTGTTGAACCTGATGAGAACCATGTTTTCCCTTCAGTAGACATTTCCCCACATTTTAAGAACTGGGTTGGACCGTTTTTAAAGAGTGAGATCTCTGCTGAGGTTTCTTTTAAAGACGTGAACAGTAAAATAATGTTTAAAACTTTTGTTAAGATTCTGCAGAGGGACAAATGAAATGGCAGAGCTGACACTCCATGGAGAGCTCACTTAGGTCTTAGTGACAGTGTTGGACCTGAGTGGAGAGCGCTGTACAAACCAGCATTGATCAAAGCAGCAGCTGACCTGCAGTGGAGGATTTTACATGGCATTGTGGCTGTCAATGCTTTGGTTTCCATTATTAACTCTGATGTTAGCCAGGATTGTCCATTTTGCGCTAATCCTGAGACTGTTTCATTGTTTCATGGAGTGTTCTGAAGCTGAAGCTGCTCAGCAGCGCCACCTGCTGGTCTCCTATCCTGATGGTGACAGAATGAAGGCTGCAAACCAGAGGAAACATCCAGAGAACAAATGTTTCAGAACAAATGAACAGAGAAATATTCCTCTAAGGTTCCCACGTTTCCATCAGATGAATGGTCTCTAAAGCTGCTCTGACTGAACCACACTGACAGTCCAGCTTTTCATTTCCACTCAGGGATATTTAGTGGGAATCAAGTGAGACACCACATGCTGATATTTGATTCTAATGGATGTTTTAAAGCTAGAAACTGAACCAAAGGATCCAGATAACTTGTTGAACTTCTGATTTTAAACTCAGTTCTGACTAAATCTAGTAATCCCTGTTTGATGCATGAATCATTTTAATAATTCCTCATTTTAACCCAACTTTAACTTTAAAATTCAACACATCTAAAAGGATTTTCTATCTTCCTGCCTGTCTGCTTGGATGCCAGACGTCGTCTTTCTCAGGTTCTAAAGTTATTTATGTAACAGGGAGACGATCTGATGATCCAGGTTCTGTAGATTCTGGTTCTGGTCCGTCTGAAATGTCCAGGAAACGAGAAAAAATGAAATGATTCATGTTTAAATTTCTGATGAAAAGAGAAAATCTCTTCTCCTTCTCCAACGTCCACAGTGGACTTGATGAGGAGCTGCAGGTGAAGGTTTTACCCCCACAGTCCCTAAACAGGATTAAAATCTATGTTCTGACCTCAGCAGAGCAGAGCTGCATGATGAGCCTCAGATCCAACAGAACCAGAACCGTTCTGCAGGAAAAACAGAGAAAATCCTCCAAAGAAGATCTGAAAGTCTCTGAGCTGCTGCAGAAAGTGTTTCCATGCTCACCAAAGGAGAAGTTGGAGCAGATCAAACTTTATCTTTACTCACTTTTAGATTTTACCTTCAGAAGGAAGGAAATAAACAGATTTGATCTAAAATCCTGAAGAAAAGCTTCATCCTCTGATTGAAGAAACCATCATTTACTCACTGAGCTGTTTGCAGCAACAGATAAAAGGAGCAGAGCTGCCCAAACATTAGCAGAAAACATCTAAAATATGCTGAAAAACCTGCAGAAACTGCATCACAATGAAGCAAACATGCAGCCTGAAAACTTTAGAGTTGAGCTTTATTTCAGATTTCTGGGTTACAGGCTGAAAATGAAGCAGAGAGAAAAAAGATCAACTTTGCAGTTTCATCAGATTCAGATCAAAACTCCATGGAGCCACTAAATGCAGGTTAGTTTTCATTTGATCCTCATTGGTCCACAGAGACAAACAATATCAGACACTAAATGACAGACATGATCAGATAAACAGGATCAACATCTCTAAGGTCAGAGTTCATCATCAGGATTCAGTCAGAGTCTCTTTAAAGTCAAACTGCTGCAGCTTCAACCTCTGGATCATCAGGACAGCTCAGCTTCTCTCCTCCACTAAGATCATCAGGACCTCCACTCCCTGCAGAGAGTAGAAGGAGCAACAGAGGAGATCAGTGAGTGTTTCAGCCTCTGGAAGCTGAACATGAACATCTGTTCCTGAAACATCAGCTGACTAAGAAACATGGAGGCTGTCCCTGAACACATCTGGATGAAACTAGTGAGAGAAGGACACATGTCCAGATGTGCTGAGTGGACTTCAGCAGAGCTTGTGCTCTGTAGAAAGACCACATGGTGACTAAATGTAATGATGGGCTGTGAAATCAGTGATTTGCAGGCTGCAGTCAGACTGATCTCAGAGCTGTGACTAAGATGAAACTGATCAGCTGTTTGCTGTTGAAATGAGAGAACAAAGAGTCTGAGATCAGATCTGATGCTCCACAGCTTGATGAATGAGGACCACTGTCTCTAGACATGGTGGAAGGCTGTCAGCTGGAAGACATGAACACAACAACAACAGTCATCTTCACATGGACACAAAGACAGGAACACAACAAGCTGCTGGCTCCTCTGATTGGCTCATTGTTGTCTTTGTGTCCAATCAGGAAGCCTGTCACCATTCTCCTCCCACTGAGAAGCTGCAGCTTTACTGGAAACACTGGATCTTTGCTTTGGTACCAACAGGGTTCAGAACAGTTCTGCTGACAGCAGCTGGACTCACTCCAACCATCTACTTACAGAGTTTCCAGTTTGTAGTCTGGACTCTTTACAAGATCCTGCAGCTGCTGAACATCTGACTCCATCAGGTCGTTTAAGCTCAGGTCCAGGAATGTCAGATGGGACGGGTTGGACTTCAGCGCCGTTACCAGATGATCACAGCTGATCTTTGACAAACTGCAGCTCATCAATCTGAATAAAGAATGAAAGATGTGAGCTGAAGCCACCAGGATGCAGGTTCTAACAGTCCAACAGAACCAGTTACAGAACTCTCATTAATAATAATGACAACAAGCTGCTGCTTCAATAAAGACCTGCTGACTTCAGCTCTTCAACAATCAACAATATCAGAACTTTCAACAGTTAAAACTTGTTTAGCAGTTTTTACAGTCCTGGTTCTCATTTAGAAACTTTGTGTGGAATCCGTACTAAAAGTGAACGCCAAGAAAAAGAAAATGGAGTATGGCAAAAATGTTCAGATGAATAAAACCATGCTCAGACATAGCAGCAGCCATTTTCCTTTCTAGATCCCAGCTGTAGCGATACATTTGGTACCAGGTTCTGGCTCAGGTTCTGCTCTCTACACGCCCAGATTCAAGCAGAAACGGTCGATGCAAAGCACCTCATGAATGTTAATGTGTAGAAAATGTGTCAGCTGATCATTTTTTCATCATGGTGACGTGGCAGCCACGGAGAAAAAGCAAAGAAACGTTGGGAAAATTTCCCAGAGAGGCGTTTATTAAATGTGGAAATCAGAGGTAAAAGCTCAGATGTTGTCCACATTAAAACAAGTTGTTAATAAGCTGTTAAAATAATTTGTTAAAAAGTAAACAACGCTGTGCTCCGTGCTGAAATTCTCCTGTGGCTGTGGGTTCAGATCCACATTCAGAGGAGAGAGGTTTCCCCACCATTATTAACCCCCCCTAAAAAGGTGATGACTGCCTGGGTGTGAGCAGAAAGCCTCCTTCTCTGCTCTCTGGGGGGTGGAGAGCTGCCTTTCAGCTCCTCACAGGGAGGTGGAGCCACTTTCCCCTGTGGGGAACAGCACAATGCATGCTGGGATTCAGAAGCAGGATATTGGCCAGTCCTCCTTATTGGCCAGGAAATCTTTGATCCCTGAAAGCGCGTTTCCTCTATTCTCCATCTGCACGGTCTTCCAGCAGTGCCAATGCATCCAGCCAGCAGCATTACGCACGAGTGTGTTTGACTGTTTGCAGCAATTAAAGTGATTGCTGCTCACCTGGTCACAATAATCTGTGGAACACGTCACCCTGGTGATGATTGGAGAGATGAACGTGAAGGTAGAAAACCCAGAGAAGATGTTAGCAGACTTTGATTTAAGATCTAAGATGGCTTATGGGCATTTAGATTTATCTGAAATGTCCCAGATGGATTTAAGAGTCACCAGCAGCAGAATGAATAATACTGAGGTTTTAATGCTTCTGATCAAGATGATCTCTGATTAAAGTCTGATATGGAGTGAAAGTGAACGTCTGAGAGGAATCCTCATGCAGGTTGGCTGTAATTCACCACTTCACCATCTGCGTCTCCAGTTTCCCCGTCTCCAAAATGAGCGTACGCCTGGGTCAGAGCTGGCATGAGGACCACACATTTTCCCCTAAGTTCATTTTTAGAGATCTAACTTCTGCTGGAAAGTGGCGTACGCACATTTCAGCTCCATTTAGTGTCAGCAAGCTTTCTAAATGACAGCCCTGCTGACTTCAGCTCTTCACCTCTGTCAGCTCCACCAGCAGCTCCATCAATACAAACTCAGCTTCTGCAGCCAAATTATTCAAGTTTCACAGAAAACAAACAAGTCAGCAGCAACTGTGGAGGAAATATGAACAAATGGAGATTAATGCAGATAAATGAACTATTTTAATGATTCCACAGCCATAAAAACATGATGTGATGGAGAATATTTCATGTAAACTGACTTTAGGAGCTGAAGCTCCCAGAAGCAGAACCTGCTACTGTGACATGTTGTGTCTGAGTGTTTTAGTCAGTAAAATCCTTGCAGAGCTTCTAAAAGTGCTGAAGCATCAATCAGGGATTATAGATTTGTTCCTGTCACACAGATTCCAGGAGCTGAAATTTACTTTTCTAAACTGGCTTGAATCCCGTCTGAGCCGCTTCACATGAGGGGCATTTCTACACACTGGGGGTCCCAATGCTGTCCGCTTCTGACCTGAGATCAGGGCTCAGACTCAGTTACACAGAGAGACAACATTAAAAACTGGCTCCAAGTCCAGGAACAAACTCAGCAAAGATTTATTACAATACAAGATCTGAACTTTGCTTTTCAGCTGAATTACATCCACTTATTCAATTATTTTAAAATCATCCTGTAGAAAATGGAGAAAAACTGACCTGATGAAGGTTTAAAGAGATTAAAAACCTTCAAATAAATGAAACATCAGCATTTTATTTCTTCTCTCTTCCTCTTCCTCAGTTCTGGATAAAAGCTGCAACTCTAAACTGAAATTCAGCTCATTGTTTCATGTTTTCTGCTGATTATTGAATAAATGCTGACAGGAAGTTAGAAAAAGAAAGAAACTTTAAGTGGAGCAAAGCAGTGAAGAAGAAAGCAGACTTTACCATGAAGATCCTCAGTGTGGATCAGTAGAATATCAGCCAGATGTCTGCAGTTTAGTGTCAACACAACTTTACATCACAAATATCAGAACTAAAACATGGAGTCTGACCTCAGTTTCTGTAGTGTGCAGAGGGGAGTCTGGAGGAAACCACAGAGCTCCTTCACTCCACCATCTTTCAGGTTGTTGTAGCTCAAGTCCAGTTCTGTCAGATGGGACGGGTTGGACTTCAGAGCAGAATCCAGATGTTCACAGCTGATCTCTGACAAACTGCATTCCTCCAATCTGAATAAAGATCAAAGATGTGAGCTGAAGCCACCAGGATGCAGGTTAAAACTGAAACTTGAACAAATAAATGATAAAATGTAGAAAATGAATGTCCCTGAATGTAAAAGTGCCAGAATCATGATGAACTGAGGTCTGATATGTGATCCAGTAGAACTGATTTAAAGAGTTAAAGCCAGCAGAACCAGAACATGTTATCATGACGTGTGAAGGTCCAGATCAAGGTGTGGTTCTCAGCAGTGGCGGCTGGTGATGAAGATGTTCTGGGGTTAGGGTTGGGGGGGCACTAGAGCTTGGAGATTAGCAGCCAACAATAAACTCTCCTTGAACATAAATCCATCCATGATCACTTGCTGCTGCTGGATATTTAAGTCTGATGGCTCTGGCGTCTGTTTAAAATGCTGCTGTCTTCTAGTCTGGCTCAGGGTTCTGCTAGAACAGTGGTTCTCAGAGCCAGAATGTTCTAAACATGGATCATTTAACAGAGTTTCAGCTCACATTGTTCTGGATTCATCTTCAAGCTTAAGCAGCAGCCTGCATGGAGGCTTTTCTCTAAGGAAACATGGCGTCTGGTTGAAGTTCTGCTCCTTCAGTCCCTGATCACTGAACATTGGTCCCATGTTCTGCTGCTGGGCTCACATGTTCTCCATCATCCTGGCTCAGTTGTTCTCAGTGGGTCTCTGTGTGTCTGGTGGCTCATTGTGAGAACTAGAACCTACCATGAGGAGACTTTCTCCACCTGCGGCCCTCAGCTGTGGATCAGCCTTCCTGAAGACCTGAGGGCAGCTCAGAGCTTTGGACTAAATAAGAATCATCTGCATTTTTCACCACATCTTTGGAAACCAATGAAATGTGTCCTCTGCATTTAACCCGTCCCTCAGGGAGCAGTGGGCTGCCACTGGGTGGTGCCGGGGAGCATTATGGGTCTAAGGGTCTTGCTCAGGGACCCAGGGCAGGAGCCTGCGGGATTTGAACCAGCAGACTTGCAGCTTTTTCAGGACACAAGCATCCTGCTCTATCCACAAGGCCACCACTCCCCACCTATAAATAAATGTAACTAAATATGATGTAGCCCTTTAATATTCACATTAATGAGTGGCTCTGGGTTCTATCAATCTATTCAATGGTTACTTAAAGTAATATTTAGGAAAGATTATTCTCTATTATTTAGCTTTTAACACTAAACACTGAAATAATGAGGCACAGACTAAATCACCATTTGACAAGTTATAAAGTGTGAACAATATCCCCCCCTTTATTTAGGAAACTAAAAAGGTGAATAAAATAAATGTGCTTTAGGGCTTTTAAATAAAGACAAGTAACAAGCACTTCTCTGCATACAACACCAAAATAAAAATCCTCAGGGTGTCAATCTGAGATCCCTGTTCAATAATATTTGCTTAAATGCTTATTAATTAAAGCTAAAGCTGGTAAAATCCAAGCTAACCCTACTTTGCAGGCCTGTTTCAATGCTAGTGAACATGGACACCAAACTCAGTGGTCGCTTCACTCAAAGAGCAAATAATAAATTAAAAGGAACTTTGGTCCAGATGAATAATAATGAACGCTGGAGATAGACACCAGCAACCCCCGCAACCCCATGAGGGATTAAGCGGGTTGGAAAATGGATGGATGGATGGATGAATAATAATGCTCTGCTCCCTTTAGTCGTCCTCTACAGTGAAAAAAACTCGCCTCCCACAGTCACGGCTCCCACTCCAATACTAGGCCACCTGTGGGGTCCACACCCATCACAAACTCCTCGTCCTTGTCCCCAGAGGTCATCTGAGCGCAAGGATGGAATCTGCTGGGATTTTGTCTTCAGAGGAAGGTTCATGTTTTATTTCCAAAGGTTTTACAGATTCTAGAATTACACACATTCCCCTCAAGAAGTCACTTCTTGGACTGTCTCCTCTGGAGGAGGAAGAGAAGGAGGAGGAGGCTGATGGAGGAGGAGGCTGATGGAGGAGCAGAGGGAGAGTCCAGGAGCCGTGGAGCGCCTGAACTCCTGACGCTGGCCACGGTGGTCCAACTAGCCGGCAGACCAGCGAGGGACGTCGGGCCGGAGCGAGGCCTCACCAAGTCCTGAAGCGTCTCTGACTCCTCGGCGTTCTTCTGGTTCTTCTCCAGTGCCAATTTAAAGTGAGGAGTGAACAGAGCATCCGGGCTGATGGGGCTCCCAGCACCTCCTTTTTCACATCCTGGGAGGAGGAGGATGGAGGAGAACAGCTGGAGCCAGATGTTCCTCTGGATCATGGTCTGCCAGGCAGAAATGGTCTGCAGACTAATAGAAATGATGATTCTTCAGTTTTTCTTTGCTTTCCTTCTTGGTGCTCAAACTTGTTGGCTTGTTGCTGAACGGTACCGCTGAGTCCAGAGAGCGTCTGCTGCAGTAGAGCTTTTTACTTTTCAATATTGTGCTGTAGTTTTAATAGCCACACTGCTGGCTCCTGGTTCTGGTTCTGTCTGATTGAGCTGTCAGACTGAAGAGGACGGTTCCTCTCTGAGCCGCACCAACAGAACAGCAGCTTCAGGACAAAGCTGAGCTGCTGGAACCTGCTGGTGCCGTCCATCCAACCATTTTCCACCAGGCTTATCCCTGCTGGGGTCCTGAGGGCTGCTGGTGTCTATCTGCAGCTGTCAGTGGCGGAGAGGCGGGCTTCACCTGGACAGGTAAGCAGCCTATCACAGGACAACACAGAGACAGACAGAACAGCCAACCATTCACACACACTCACACCTAAGGAGGATTTAGAGAGGCCAGTTAAGCTAACAGTCATGTTTTAGGACTGTGGGAGGAAGCCGGAGTACCCAGAGAGAACCCACGCATGCACAGGGAGAACATGCAACCTGCTGGTGCCGTCGCTTTGATTTATTTTAGATTTTCTGTCTTTGTTCTTCTCAAACATTTATTTTTTAGATAATGCTATTTTATTATTTTTATTTTCCTGTTTATGTGTATGAATGTGATCCTGGCACTACTCTGGAGGAACAAAGATTAATTTTTCATGTAAACAAGGAAATGAAAAATAAAGCTAAATGATCTGATCTTGTTATCTAAATCTTTCCCAAATCAAATTAAAACATCTCCATCAATAATTTACATCATTTGACTTATTTGACTTATTTTCTTACTTTTTGTTCCTCAGTCCAAAACATTTTAAGCGTTAAATGTTCAATACTGAAAATATTAAAGGAGAAAAAAATAATTGACAAGGCAAAACATTTGGACAGCAGGATGTCTGTAAAGAAAAAATGTCAGAACTAAATTATTCATTAAAATAAGTTTTAAAGTAACAGTGAAGATAAAACCTACGTCAGCTTCTTTACTTTACAGAATGGAGTCTCCAGGATCTCACAGAGACGCTTCATCTCAGAGTCTCCAAAGGTTCTCCCTCCTCCATAGATCAGATCTATTTCCAGGTCAGTCAGGGAGGGGTTGGACTTCAGAGCTGAGGCCACAACTTCACAGTCAGTCTGGTAGAGCCTACAGCGAACTAGTCTGTGATGAGAGAAAGAATCAGATCAGTTGTAGTTAAATCTGACTAATAAAGACTGATAAACAGACTAAAGGATGATGACTAAACAGTGATGTCATCATCAGATGAACATCTGCTCTTCACATCAATGTCCTGTTTGACCCACACAGAGAATCTCTTCAGTCTCTTCAGGTCTTGGTTCTACTGCAGAGTTGCTGTGTCACTGCTTTGGTTAAAAGCTTCATTTAACCACAAAGATGATAAAATGGTAGATTAGTGGACAATGTTTTCAGATTTATGCTCCATTCATTATTTATTCATTATTATGTATTTTATATGTGACCCTTGAACTCTGAATTCTTTTTAAAGTTCCACTAACAGGAAAGTGGTCCTAATGCTTTGACATGTTATACCACATAAAGTAAGTGAATAGCTCCTTTATCTAGTCAGCAGTGCTTGATGAGAACATTGTGGAGCAAAGGCCTCTTGTGTTTTAAAGCCAGACCTATCAGCTCTGAGCTACTCTGAGCATTAAAGCCACTCACACCTGCAGATGGAGGCAAAGGAGGAGGCCGGCTCAGCTTCAGGTAAGCTCCACCTGCTACCAGGCTCCACTTTGCCCTCTTTCACAAGGCCATGGCTGATGTTCTGTGTGTGGGTGACCATCAGTGTTTGACTTCTGTGTGTTATGTGTTATTGGTTCAGGGCCCAAAGCTGCAGTCTGCTATAGCAATGTGAAAGGTGCTGCTGAGATCAGAACCAAGCTGGGAGAGCAGCAGGCTGCTGCTGCTGCTGCTGAGGGTGGCTTTACTTTTGCTCTCTTTCTGTTTGCTGCAACTTGATAAAATCACTGTTTCCTTTTAATTAGTAACTCAGTCATCAGTTATTAGTTCCTGAGTTACAACCTTCAGTCAATCAGTCTAATGGTGACCATGATTAAATGATCAATCATGGTTGATGATGAAATCCAACTCCACAAAATCATCAAGTAGCTGCTAAAGCATCTCAGCTGAAGTCTGTAGCCTGGTGTCTTTAGACAGGATCAAACACGCTCTAAATGGAACGCTTTCTGAGCTCCGTTAACAACACTTAGTCTGGGGGGGTTGATGCATCACCTTGTGCTGGAATTCAGGTGCACATAATTACCTTACATGTAATTTAGGTGTCCACTTTTAAGGGTCATTTTAAGGGACTTGTAACTGAAGGGGCTACAGCTCAGACCCTCATTCCTCCTCTTCCCTCTAAAGGAGCCCTTTACTCTCTTTATTGATGCATTTTTCCTCACTGTTTATTTCTGACACGCAGCGCACCAATAGGGGAAAATCCTCCCACCTCAATGATTCCTCACCACTATCATTAAGTAGAAATTATGCTGGTGCCAGACGTTACCAAATAGTGTTTTTTTCTACAGTCACTTAAGAACCAGTGAGACGCAGAGCTTGAAAAGCTGCACCTATGGTCATCAAATCTGGGGTTGCAAGGTATAAAAAGTGCTATATTTCCTGTAGATTAAGATTAGTAGAGAACGCTCAAGCTATTGTTGGAAATAATAAAACATGATTATTTGGAAGTAGTTCTAGACTGACAGGCAACAACGGTTAGCCCAAAACCAGCAACAGCCGTGGCAGCTGGCGCTGCCCCCTGGTGGAAGACACATGCCAGTGAAGGTGGCAGCAGAAGTGCCACTAGTAGCTGCTGCTGCCGCAAATTGTTTCCGCCCCTGCTGGAGAGCTGTAAAACTGGAGAAATGTGCTCTCATTTTCTGGTAGCAGTTAAAAGAAGAGCAGCAGCATTTTAGACCAGCTGCAGTCAAGCCTCTAGAGTTTTATTAAACCCAGAGTAAAGTGCAGTGTAGGGATCTAAGCAAGTTGTAATTAAAGCATAGATTAAAATCTTTAGTCAGCTGTTTTAGTTTGAAAAAGCTGGACTGGACCACAGATTTTAACTGAGCATCAAAGTTAAGATTATTCTCTAGTCTTACACTCAGGTCTGTAGCAGTCAGTGTCACATTCTGACTTTAAGGTCAACACTGATGTTAGAGACATCAATGCACCCAAAAAACATAAACTACTGAGGAGTTTATATATAGAACAACTATTTTTCTTTTTAGTGTCACAAAGTCTGTCTTCTGGCTAAAAAAGCTAAACACTGGTTTCTCATAACTGACCCCAAAGGGACGAGGTAAAGAGAGAAGAGGAAGAGGCCAAGAATGGAGCCTTGAGGCACTCTGCATTAGTGGGACTCTGTAATAAAATAAAAAGCAGTTCTTTATTCTGAAATAATTTCCCTCTGGGATTATTAAAGTATTTCTGATTCTGATTAAAAAGGAGTGTAATAATACCAGCAAAAACTTACAACTACTTTATAACTTTATTCAGTTATTATTGTACATGTGGGGTCTGTTTTCATAGGAGTGTGTCACTTCCTGTTTGCGGTAAGGCGTATTGCATCACTTCCTGTTTTCACTGCGTGAGCAACGGTTTGTTGCTCCAGATTCTCTCGCTTTTATCTTTAATCTCTTTGCTGTAACATCTGTTTCTAACACATAAGCACTTTTAAAACATTTTCTGTTGCTGCACATCACGCTTGGGAACTCCTCGTGTTTCACGGTTTGCTCTCTTGGCGTGGTAGAAGGGCGCTAGCCTAGCTTTAGCTCCACAATGGCTTCCTCTCCTACTGTTACTTCAGCTTCTCCGTCTCTTACTAAGTCTCCCCTTATCTCCTGCTCTCTGTGTCAGATGTTTAGCTATTCCTCTGCCTCCTTTAGTGATAATAGTACTTGTAATAAATGTAGTGTTTTTGTAGCTTTGGAGGCGAGGGTGTCAGAATTAGAGACCCGGCTCCGTGCTATGGAAAGACCAGCTGATAGCCGCCCCTTTGCTAGCGCGGAGCCACATAGACCTAGCGTTACTTCACTTAGTGGTCCTCCAGAAGCACCCGAGCAGCCGGGTAAGCAGGCCGGCTGGGTGACAGTTCGTAGGAAGCATAGCTCTAGATCTCAGCCCCCAGTTCACCACCAACCCGTCTGCGTTTCTAACAAATTTTCCCCACTCAGCGACACACCCGCTGAGAAGCCGACTCTGGTGATTGGGAGCTCAATAGTCAGAAACGTGGCACTAGAGACACCAGGGACCATAGTTAAATGCCTGCCAGGGGCCAGAACGGGCGACATAGAATCTTACCTAAAACTGCTGGCTAAGGATAAGCGTAAATACAGTAAGATTTTTATTCACGCTGGCGGTAATGACACCCGGTCACGCCGATCGGAGGTCACTAAAGTTGGTGTTGCTTCGGTGTGTGAGTTTGCTAAAACAATGTCGGACTCCGTAATTTTCTCTGGTCCCCTGCCTGATCTGACCAGTGATGACATGTTTAGCCGCATGTCATCATTCAACCGCTGGTTGTCTAGGTGGTGTCCTGAAAACGACGTGGGCTACATTGATAACTGGCGAACTTTCTGGGGAAAACCTGGTCTGATCCGGAGAGACGGCATCCATCCCACTTTGGATGGTGCAGCTCTTCTTTCTAGAAATCTGGCCGGTTTTATTAGTTCTCCTAAATGCTGACAACCCAGGGTCCAGACCAGGAAGCAGAGCCGTAGTTTAACACACCTCTCTGCAGCTTCTGTACTGTTACCCACCCATTATCCTATTGAGACGGTGTCTTTCCCACGGCCAAAACTTAACAGATCAAAAACTTATCTAAAAGGAACAAATCATAAAAACCTAATAAAAATCAATACGGTTCACCTTGAACCTAAAAATAAAACAATTAAATGTGGTCTATTAAATATAAGGTCTCTCCCTCCAAAGACTTTGTTAGTTAACGAATTGATTTCTGATAAACAGATTGATTTGTTTTGTCTCACAGAAACCTGGCTACAAGAGGACTACGTTAGTATAAATGAGTCAACTCCCTCCAATTATTCAAATTTCCACATTCCCAGATCTGTGGGAAGAGGAGGAGGAGTGGCAGCCATCTTTCAGTCTGATTTATTAATTAGTCCCAGGCCAATTAATAACTACAGTTCTTTTGAACATTTAACCCTCAGTTTCCCTCATCCAAACTGCAAAGCAATAAAACCTCTTCTGTTTATTGTTTTGTATCGTCCACCAGGCCCTTGCACTCAGTTTTTGGATCAGCTGTCAGACTTCTTATCTGATTTGGTGTTAAATACTGATAAGGTTATTATAGTGGGTGATTTTAACATCCATGTTGACACAGAATGTGATAACCTTAGTGTAGCCTTTAAAACTATCCTAGATTCAATTGGTTTTGCTCAAAATGTGCATAAACCGACGCACTCTTGGCTCCATACTTTAGACCTTGTGCTGACATATGGCATTGATTGTGAAGAATTAACAGTATTTCCTCACAACCCTGTCCTATCTGATCATTTTTTAATAACATTTGAGTTTAATCTAACGGAGTTCTCCACCCCCAAAAGAGGGTTCCATTATAGTAGATCTTTATCGGATAATGCTGTATCAAAACTTAAAGAGTCTGTCCCCTTTTTAATATCCTCCGTATTGCAGAAATGCCCTGTAGATGGCAGCAATGTTGTTTCTTCCAATTCACAAATAGATGTCTTTGTAAACGGTATGACTTTGTCATTGCGTTCTGCATTAGACAATGTAGCTCCCTTGAAAAATAAGGTGATTATTCACAGGAAGCTGGCTCCTTGGTTTAATTCAGAGCTGCATTCCTTGAAGCACAATGTTAGGAAATTGGAGAGAAAATGGCGCTCTACACACCAAGAGGAATCCTACCTAATCTGGAGGGACAGTCTATTGTTGTATAACAAGACCATTCGCAGAGTTAGAGCAGCATATTTTTCATCATTAATTGAGGAGAATAAGAATAATCCTAGATTTCTCTTCAATACAGTTGCCAAACTTACCCAGAGCCACAGCTCTGTTGATCCAGCCATCCCCTTAGCTCTTAGCAGTAATGATTTTATGGGATTCTTCATAAATAAAATTGATTCCATTAAAAATAAAATAATTGGCATCCTCCCAAACATGATTACCTCGTCCTCAGTAAGTGAGGCAGCATTGGAGGAATCCTTAGAACCTGCGCAGTGTCTGAACTGTTTAAAAGCAGTAGAGCTTTCTGAGCTATCTAAAATTTTAGCTTCATCTAAACCTTCTACCTGTATGTTAGACCCAATCCCAACCAAGTTGTTTAAGGAGGTATTCCCTCTGATCAGTGGTCCTATTTTAGACATGATTAATCTATCCTTAGTAAATGGATATGTACCAAAGGCTTTTAAAGTAGCTGTTATTAAACCTTTACTTAAGAAACCTTCTCTTGATCAAGATGAGCTAGTAAACTACAGACCTATATCTAATCTTCTTTTCTTATCTAAAATTCTTGAGAAAGTAGTTGCTAATCAACTTTGTGAACATTTACAAAGTAATGACCTACTTGAGGAGTTTCAGTCAGGCTTTAGAGCTCATCATAGCACTGAAACAGCTCTGGTGAAGGTCACCAATGATATTCTCATGGCCTCAGATAATGGACTTGTGTCTGTACTTGTCCTGTTAGATCTCAGTGCTGCATTTGACACAGTTGATCACATTATTCTCCTACAAAGACTTGAGCATACTGTAGGGATTAAGGGGAAAGCATTAGGCTGGTTTAAATCTTATCTGTCGGACAGATTCCAGTTTGTTCATGTTAATAATAAATCTTCTTCAAACTCTAGGGTCACCTGTGGAGTACCACAGGGTTCAGTCCTTGGACCAATTCTATTTACTATATATATGCTTCCGGTTGGCAAAATTATCAGACAGCATGGGATTAATTTCCACTGTTATGCTGATGACACTCAGCTATATTTATCCATAAATCCTGATGAATCCAATCAGTTACTTCGACTGCAGTCATGTCTTGATGACATCAAAAGCTGGATGACTTTAAATTTCCTGCATTTAAATTCTGACAAGACAGAAGTTGTAATCTTTGGGCCAGAGTCCTCAAAAAATAAACTTCTTAATCAATCACTGAATCTGGATGGCATTAACTTGGCCTCTGGTAATAAAGTAAAAAATCTTGGTGTTATTTTTGACCAAGACATGTCATTTAAATCCCATATTAAACAGGTTTCCAGAGTTTCCTTTTTTCACCTCCGGAATATCGCCAAAATTAGAAACATTCTGTCCAGGGGTGATGCTGAAAAACTAGTGCATGCATTTGTTACTTCAAGGCTGGACTATTGTAATTCTTTGTTATCAGGAAGTCCACAAAATACAGTTCGAAGTCTTCAGCTGATCCAAAATGCTGCGGCAAGAGTTCTGATGAAAATCAACAAGAGGGATCATATTTCTCCAATTTTAGCTTCCCTTCATTGGCTTCCTGTTAAATCAAGAATAGAATTTAAAATTCTTCTTCTAACGTATAAAGCCCTTAATAATCAAGCTCCATCATATATCAGAGCTCTGATTACTCCGTATGTTCCTAACAGAGCACTTCGCTCTCAGACTGCAGGTCTGCTGGTGGTTCCTAGAGTCTCTAAAAGTAGAATGGGAGGCAGATCCTTTAGCTATCAGGCTCCTCTCCTGTGGAACCAACTCCCAGTTTTGGTCCGTGAGGCAGACACCCTATCTATTTTTAAGACTAATCTTAAAACATTCCTTTTTGACAAAGCTTATAGTTAGAGTGGCTCATGTTACCCTGAGCTACCTCTATAGTTATGCTGCTATAGGCTTAGGCTACTGGAGGACATCAGGGTCTAATTTTCTCACTCTACTGATTTCTACTGTTCTTCATTCTACGGTTCTCCAGTTTTGTATTGTATTACATTGAAATGACTGTCGTCATTTCAGCTTTTAACTTTTTGCTCTCTCTCTTTTTCTTCATAGTAGGTACACCTGGTCTGGCGTTCTGTTAACTTTGACATCATCCAGAGAAGACGGCTCACCCGTTACTACCATCTAATGTAGAACAGATTACTAGATCAATGTGTGCTTCTGTGCTTTTTTGTCTCTCTTGTTGTGTCTCTGCTCTGTCTTCTGTAACCCCAGTCGGTCGAGGCAGATGACCGTTCATACTGAGCCCGGTTCTGCCGGAGGTTTTTTTTTCCCGTTAATGGGTGGTTTTTCTTCCCACTGTCGCTTCATGCTTGCTCAGTATGAGGGATTGCAGCAAAACCATGTACAATGCAGACGACTCTCCCTGTGGCTCTACGGTTCCCCAGGAGTGAATGCTGCTTGTCAAGACTTTGATGCAATCAACTGGTTTCCTTATATAGGACATTTTGACCAATCTGTATAATCTGACCCAATCTGTATAATATGATTGAACTTGATTTTGTAAAGTGCCTTGAGATGACATGTTTCATGATTTGGCGCTATATAAATAAAATTGAATTGAATTGAATTGTTTCATTTGATCCATTCATGCGTGTCTATCTAGTAACAAAATCTATGTTACAAGAATAAAGCAGCAGCTGGATGGACTCAGGAAGGTGGAGTTTTGGTTGCAGCAGACAGAATTTCTGCAGATGAGCCAAAATCAGAGCAAACTGGATTTTCCTCAGAAATCTGGCATGGACCACAGAGCCGTTTACTTGTTGAGAAGGTGCAATATTGAGCGTAAATGTTGTGAATAGAGATTAAACAGACGTGATTCTGCTCATAGCAGGCAGTCTTGGTATGTTGGAACTGTCAGGGGCAGTCCTGATTAGATGTGTTTCTTGTATTACTTGTTTTGAGCAGTCCCACACTACACATGTTCGCAAGGTTCTCCAGCGTCTTCTTCTACACAAGCTCTACATGAAAGCAGAGAAGTGTGACTTCCATGTTCCCAGGGTGTCCTTCCTTGGCTTCATCGTGGGTCAGGGGGAGATGCAGATGGATCCAGCCAAGGTGGAGGCCGTTAGGGACTGGCCTGTCCCAACTTCAAGAAAGGAGGTACAAAGGTTTTTGGGGTTTGCAAATTTCTATAGGAAATTCATAAGGAATTTCAGCACCATTGCAGCACCCTTACATGCCTTGACCTCTCCCACCTCTAAGTTTCAGTGGTCTCCTCAGGCAGATAATGCCTTCCAGAAACTGAAGAACAGCTTCACCTCTGCCCCGATTCTCACCATACCAGATCCTCAACTTAAATTTTTGGTTGAAGTGGATGCCTCAGACTCAGGAGTGGGGGCTATTCTCTCTCAGCGCTCAGTAGGGGATAACCGGATTCACCCATGTGCCTTCCTCTCTCGCAAACTATCTGCCAGTGAGAGAAACTATGATATTGGGGACCGGGAATTGTTGGCCATTAAGGTGGCACTAGAGGAATGGCGTCACTGGCTGGAGGGGGCCGAACTGCCATTTATCATTTGGACAGATCACAAGAATCTGGAATACCTTCGGAGGGCCAAGAGATTAAACCCCCGTCAAGCCAGGTGGGCCTTGTTTTTTAATCGCTTTAACTTCACTGTGTCCTATCAACCAGGTTCCAAGATTGTCAAACCAGATGCTCTGTCTCGCCTGCATGGCCTCACCTCCTCCCCTCCTGAGGCACCTTCTCATATTATTCCATCTTCATGTGTTGTGGGAGCACTGACTTGGAGCGTGGAGGAGAGGGTCAAGCAAGCATCAGTTGGGGTTCAGCCTCCGGACGGGTGTCCTCCGAACCGACTATTTGTTTCTCCAGAGCTTAGGTCCCAGGTCATCCATTGGGCACATGCTTCCAGTTTCTCTTGTCACCCAGGTGTCGAACGTACGCTGTTTGTCATACGGCAGCGGTTCTGGTGGTTAATGATGAAGAGAGATGTTGCTGAGTATGTGGCGGCATGTCCTGTCTGTGCCCAGCACAAGCCTTCCAACACCCGCTCTTCCGGACTGTTGCAGCCACTACCAATCCCCACTCGACCTTGGTCTCACATCTCTCTGGATTTCGTTACTGGACTGCCCGATTCAGAAGGTAATACCACCTTTCTGACTGTGGTCGACAGATTTTCTAAGATGGCTCACTTCATCCCTCTTGCTAAGTTGCCTACAGCAAAGGAGACTGCTGAGGTTTTGAAGTCTCAAGTGTTCAGGGTTCATGGTTTCCCAGCTGACATAGTGTCTGATAGGGGTCCACAGTTTATTTCCCAGTTTTGGAAGGCGTTTTGTTCCCTGTTGGGAGCTTCTGTCAGTCTCTCATCAGGTTACCATCCTCAAACCAACGGGCAGTCAGAACGGCTAAATCAAGAATTAGAGACTGGTCTGTGCATCCTGGCCTCATGGTGTCCTTCTTCCTGGAGTAAGCAGCTTATGTGGGTACAGTTTGCCCACAACACCCTACCCTGTTCTTCCACCGGCCTGTCTCCATTTCACTGCGTTCATGGCTATCAACCTCCTCTGTTTCCAGCCCTAGAGAAAGAAGTCAGTGTACCTTCTGCCATTAGTCTTATCCGTCGCTGTCCTAGGACCTGGGCCTTGGCGCGTCATACTCTTCTGAAACAGTCCTCAACCTACAAAAGGGCTGCAGATCGACGCAGAGCTCCAGCACCTGTCTACAGGGTGGGCCAAAGAGTCTGGTTGTCCACTCGGAATCTAGCCCTTCGCACTGACTCACGTAAGCTGTCTCCAAGATTTGTTGGACCATTTCCGGTGTCTAAAATTATTAACCCTGTGGCTTAAACTCCCCAGAACCATGAGATGTCATCCAACGTTTCATGTCAGCCACATCAAACCAGTCAGAGAGAGCAAGTTGGTCCCTGCCACCAAGGCTCCCCCTGCCCCCCGGATTATTGATGGTGAACCAGTCTACACAGTTAAGAAGCTGCTGGCTGTGAGGCGTCGGGGTCGAGGACATCAGTTTCTGGTCGATTGGGAGGGATTTGGTCCTGAGGAGAGGTCATTGGAGCGAGCCAGCGACATTCTAGACCCATCCCTCATTCAAGACTTTTATGATCAGCACCCAGACACTCCTGGTCCGTCTGGAGCCGGACTTTGTGGGAGGGGTAATGTCAGGGGCAGTCCTGATTAGATGTGTTTCTTGTATTACTTGTTTTATCTATTCTTATCACTTCCTGTTTTTTTTGTACTCATTTCCTAAACTTGTTTTAGGCAGCTTCACTTCCTCCCTGCAATCAGGATCTGCCACAGCCTAATGTAAATCACCTGGTGTTTGTGCTCCTCTTTTGTTTGTTAGACTATTTAATACTCACTGATGCAGCTTCCCTTTGCCAGTTCGTCTTTGTTCTTTGAGCCTAGCGTTCCAGCCTTTTGTCTAACTTAGCTTTCTAGTGTTTTTTGACCTCAGCCTGAATTCGGACCTGTCTTTGCCTCTGTTTTGGATACCTCTGCTTCTGCTGGATTTTTTGGTGTTTGACCCTGGACTGTATTAAAGGAACTTTGAGTTTGAACCCACTGTCAGGTCTTGCATTTGAGTCCTCTGTTCCTGAGCCACATGACAGGAACAATCCCAGGAGAACAGTTTGGTGTTTTTCTGTTTAACCCACTAACTGGACAGTAAGGTGTTGACACTCCTCTTTCACTTTTTAACCAAAGGAAAACATCTCCACTTCCATGTCTAGTCAGTTAAAAATGAGACGCAGTTCACTGGATCCATTCTCCACCGCTCCCCCAGCCCAAAAAATTAACATAATCTCACTCTTAACTTTCCCTAAAAGTTGAGAGGTGTGATGATAGCGGATCTAGTTAGCTGAAATCTTTCTCTTCTAACTCTCTTCCAGCTCCATAACATAGTGGAACAAACCAAAGGGCTCCTGAGAGACACTGTGGTGTTGTTAGGCTTGGCTTGTCATGGACTGTTGCTGCTGTCTTCACAACAGGAGACTATGTGAAGCTAGACAGCCACCAAGGTGAAGAAAGTTCTCCACACAAGGCTTGATGTCCTTCACTTCTCTGAGGAACCTTTATTCAGAGATCTGACCAAGATGGGAGGTCTCACTCTGATTAAATATCACACCCAAACCTTTTTAACTATTGTTACTATAGATTTACTGGGACTAATTTTAAACTATGAACTAGTTTATTATCTAATTTATGTCATTTATTCACACGATGAATTTATTGCTGTCTTTTAACAAAAGCCAGGACACTGTTCATTTGTTCTCTATTGTTCTTGATCTCAAAGGTCTTTTTCCTGGTTAAATAAAACTAAAAATGAAGCTGTTGTTCCTTTCCTGTTTCTTGGTGTAGGGGTGCTGGAGAGGCGGATTTAGACAGAGACAGTTCTGCACCATGAGTTCTGTGTCTGTTCTGTTTAGTGACATCCTCTGTTCTGCAGTCAGCTTTAGAAACCTGCCTGCCTTCAGACAACTGTTTGTTAACCAATGGTTGAAGTGCAAATAAAGCCACATGTCTCTTCTTGTGGGCTCATCTATGTGGCTTTACACAGTGGGGGGGGGCTTACTCCAAGGGTTGAAGATGTCAGTGACAGTCGTAGACACTGGGAGACAAACATAGTTGTGGACTGTTTCAGAGAACAATGAAAGCTAACCTATTACTTAGAGGTTAGGAACTGAACAGCAGACAAACCAAGGCTGGTCAACCATGCTGCTCATCTGGGCTGTTTTTCACACAATGTTTCTGATCTTCTCTGATTTATTTAGTTTTTACAAAGAAGTCATTTACAGCCCAGATTACCATCACCAGCGGACCAGAAGTGGCCCACAGACCATCAGTTCAATAGCCCTGACCTAAAGAGTGATTTTCTAAAGAGGTGAATTATGGGTAACAGCCCAATGAGTGAAGAGCTGTTTAAAGTTTAAAATGTGTCTCTGGATGATTGAGTCTTTCTAAAAGATCAAAATCTCTAAATACCAAAAGCTGCAGCAGAGCTGACCTGAATGAGCTGAAGATTTAGAAATCTGATGGTTGAAATAGTCCAACGTATGAAGGAAGTAGTTAAAGGTCCAAAAACGTCTAGAACCGACGGAATAATAAAGAATAAACCAGACTGCAATAATGCTGAATCAGCATCAGTCAATGAAGACATCTGGACTCACCGAGCCTTTCTGCAGTTCCTCACAGCTGGAATCAGTCTCCGTCGTCCTGCTTCTGATGTGTTGTACTTCTCCAGGTCCAACTCATCCAGAACCTCCTCTGACATCTGCAGCATGTAGGCCAGAGCTGAACACTGGAACAAAGAGATCTTCTCTGATCTGTTCTCTGATTTCAGGAACTGTTGGATCTCCTGATAAACTGAGAGGTCCTTCATCTCCATCAGACAGTGGAAGATGTTGATGCTTCTGTCAGGAGAGATTTTATCAGTGTTCATCTTCTTCAGGTTGGTGATGACTCTCTGGATGGTTCCTGGACTGTTCTCTGTCTGACCAAGCAGGCCTCCTAAGAGTCTCTGGTTGGACTCCACAGAGAGGCCATGAAGGAAGCGAACAAACAGGTCCAGGTGGCCATTTTTACTTTTGAGGGATTTATCCATGATTCTTTTCAGGAACTCATCCAGAGATGAATAATTCTTTCCTTTTCCCAGGAAGTTCTTCATCACTTCTGTGTTCCTGCTGGTGAAGCAGTGGAACATGTAGACTGCAGCCAGAAACTCCTGAATGCTCAGATGAACGAAGGAATAGACCGAGTCACCGTCCATCCCTTTATCCTCTGTAAAGATCTCAGTGAAGAACCCTAAATAGAGAGGAGCATCTTGGACATCGATGCCACACTCTTTCAGGTCTGATTCATAGAAGATCAGGTTTCCTTTCAGAAGCTGCTCAAAAGCCAGTTTTCCAAGAGGCTGAACCTTCTCTATGTTCTCTGGAGTCCAGAGTGTTTTTGGCTCAGGTCCTCCTTCATACTTGATCTTTTTCTGTTTTATCTGAGTCTCCAGGAAGCGGATGTACATCTCAGTCAGGGTCTTTGGCAGCTCTCCTTTGCCTCTGATCTTTAACTCATACTCCAGAACATTAGCAGTGATCCAGCAGAAGACTGGGATGTGGCACATGATGAAGAGGCTTTGTGATGTCTTGATGTGGGAGATGATCCTGCTGGCCTTCTCCTCATCTTTATCAAATCTCCTCCTGAAGTACTCCTCCTTCTGTGGGTCAGTGAACCCTCTGATCTCTGTCTCCAGGTCAATGTGCTGCTTTGGGATCTTACCGGCTGCTGCAGGTCTGGTGGTTATCCACAGGAGAGCAGAGGGAAGCAGATCACCACTGATGAGGTTTGTCAGCAGAACATCTACTGAGGTGGGCTCTGTGACATCTCTCACAGGCATATTGTTGTAGAAGTCCAGAGGAAGTCGACTCTCATCCAGACCATCAAGGATGAAGACAACTTTGAACTGTTCAAAGCTGCAGATTTCTTTGGTCTCAGTGAAGAAGTGATGAACAAGGTCCACCAAGCTGAACTCTTTTTTCAGTGCATTGAGCTGTCTGAAGGTGAATGGAAATATGAACTGGATGTCCTGGTTGGTTTTGTCTTCAGCCCAGTCCAGAATGAACTTCTGTGTTAAGACAGTTTTGCCAATGCCAGCCACGCCCATTGTCATCACTGTTCTGATTGGATCTTTTCTTCCAGGTGGGAGTTCAAAGATGTTTTCTCGTCTGATTGTTGTTCCTGGTCCACTGGTTTTCTTGGATGCTGTTTCAATCTGTCTGATCTCATGTTCATCATTGACCTCTGTACTTCCTCCCTCTGTGATGTAGACCTCTGTGTAGATCTGATCCAGAAAGGTTTTTTTTCCAGCTTTAGGGATGCCGTCATTCAGACATTGGAACTTCTTCTTCAGAAACTCTTTAAAGCCTCGTTGACACTGACCAAAAACACCTGAATAAAGACACAAGAGGAGACACAAATTATCAGAACTATTTCTGATCTTTTCAGTGGGGGTTGCACACAAGATTTCATGAGCCTATTAAAATCCAATACTGACAGTAAATATATTGGTTTTAATGGAATTTGTCATAAATCTTCTCTGCAGCAGATAGTTGTCTATCTGTTGTGTTGTGGACCAGCTGACTGTTTGCCACTCTCTGACCTGCTCCACTCTGCTCTGCTAATTATTGGGAGCAGCAGCACCTGTTACTGCCCTTATTACCTTCAACAGACTTTTGGGGGGAAGATTAAAGAGATAAAATTACTAATATGAGAAAAAAAGTCATAGGAGAATAAAGTAAAAAAAGACAAAAGTGGTAATATTATGGGAAGAATGTCATATTATGAGAATTAAGGGGGGACATTTCCAGAATAGTCACAGTTTGCATAACTATTTGAGCCCTGGAGTAATAGGGCCAGGTTAGATTCTTATAATTATTTTTATTGTATACAAGAACAAAGTCAGGAGAATGAAGCCAAAGGGACACAAAAATAAACGTGTAATATTCCAAAAATAAAAATATTCCCAATATAAAGTATATCCTGAGATTAAACTCCCTCTGATACTGTTTAAGTGACTGAATAAATGCAGATTTGCCACATTTAACATGGCGGATGCTCTGACTCACCCGCAGCATAGACAGAACCCGCCCAATGAGGCGTCTACGTATATAATATCTATGTTCATCTCTACCAGGACCCAGACGGAGCCCCAGGACCTACTTAGTGGATCCGGTGCACCCTCCTTGACTCTGAGAAGGTTGGTGGCTTTATTTTAGTGTTCACTACGACTCACAGAGTCATTCACTGATATTACCTTGTCTAACTAACCTCTTTCAATTGCAGTGGTTCCTGCGAGTGTTCCTGGCTGTTTTCATGACTCAAACAGAACGTTTATTTCTGTAAATCTTTGAAGCAGCTCATGTTTTTCAACTGAATTTTTTGGTTCTTCTGTATCAGGTATTGCAACAAGTTGTCTAAACACGGGGGTCATTACTACTACAGACCATGACAAGGGAGAAATAAAATATTTAATTATGTAATATTATTGGACTTAGGCCCAATAATACTCAGGTCAACAGTGCTGGTATTATTGGACCTGAGTGCAGAATTTGACACCGTTTAATACTCCATTCTATTAGAGCGCCTGGAAAACTGGGTCTTTCTGTTAAACTTGACTGGTTTATATCATACATGTAGGACACGACCTCAATTCGATTACCTCTATAGGGTAAGGACTCTTAAGCCAAAGCGGAGTGCCGATGGTCACCATGATAAGGACTGTCTGAATAGTGCAGTCAGCAATGAAGGAGGTAGGAAAAGTAGTCTGTATGCTTTCTCTTACACAGCAGTCCAAAGCTCCTTTCCTCCCCACAATAGAGTTGTTTATGTTGACCCAGTGATAGGTTACGGAACAGGAGCTAGGAGCTGTTATTGAGGTTATATAAGTTTACAGCAGAGGCTCAGGTCTACTCTGCATCCCCAGAACCAAACATTTAGAAGCAGCATTTAGTTCCTATAATCTGAAGTACTGAAGACCAGAGTTCCTTTAAATCAGTGGTTTTTGTTTAGGTTTCTAACCTTAATTTAAAGGAACCGGCTTCTCATGTGAGCTCAATCAAGCTGCTTGCTCACTGGAGCTTGCTTCTTCTGCTTCCTTGGGGTTATTATTTTTGGCAGTAGGTAGGTTGGTCCAGTGGGTATCCATCACTACTCCTAATTGGTTACAATGACTGTTATCCTTTGTGATTGCTCCGTCTCTTAAATTTGTTTTTTTTTAAAAGTCAGTCTTGTGAGCACAGCTAATTTACTATGTGTTTCATTGGGAATGTCTTGTGAGTTTTAACTAATGTTTTTGTAAAGGCCATTCAAGACAATTAACTTTGCAGTAACAGCAGCATCACAGAACTTTGTAGCCTCACCTGGCTGAGCAGATAAGGAAAAGGGCAAACCCAGCTCCTTGGACAGTTTAGGATCTTTTAGCTGAAGATGTTGGATCATCATTTTGCAGGAGTTGTTTCCTTTGTTTCTCACAGCATCTATGGTGGAGCGGGCCTTGTCTGCTCTGGTTTGGTTCTTTTCAAGTATCTCCTCTTTCTCCAAATTATTAAAGACACTACCAGCTTCAAGGGAGTCAAGGAGCTGTTTCAGGACTTCCTCAGTAACCCTCTTCACAAACTCTGCGCGAACACTGAGAAGTGTTTTCTCTGCAGGCAAACAACAGACAGAAACATCAATTCAAACTGAGAAAAATGTAACCAAGACCAATTAGACATGTTGTAGCACACGGGGATCATCACAGAGTCTGTTTATTGGGGCCTCCTTAGGTCTTAAAAACCTGTTCTTGTTCTATTACTGCTTAACAGTGAGGACCATCTGATTCTGTCTACATGTGACCAGTTAGATTCTTCCATTGAATCCATAGGATTCTTCTCTGTGGCGCTCTACACATCAAGAAGAATGCTACCTAATCTGTAAAAACAGTCTACTGTTGAATAAAAGACCCTTCGCAGAGTTAGAGCAGCATATTTTTCGTCATTAATAGAGGAGAATAAAGGTAATCCAAGATTTCTCTTTAATACAGATCCAATGGATCCATCCATTCCCTTAGCTCTTAAGCTGGGCATACACTGTACGAGTTTTTTCAGTCGTGGTACTTATATACATCTCAAACTGTGCGACGGAACCGCAGGGTTTTAAAGTTCACTGCTCACGATCTGTGTTCTCACAGACTCGGACGCGACCGGAGTGCTCCCACTGTATGTCCGAATGTAGACAGAAGAAGACCAAGAAGAAGAAGACGACGAAGAAGAAGAAGACGGAAGAAGAAGAAGAAGAAGAAGAAGACGGGAGTGTCGATGGCTACTGTAAACATTACCAGAGAGAAGCGCGCTGCTTTGGCAATATGTGCAATTTTGTGTGCAGAAAGCCCTAAAAAGCCCTAAAAAGAAAAGGCGATGACGTATTTGGACAAACGTATTTGGAGGAAGACGGAAGAACAATCTACTTGTTTGCGCGTGCGCACTGCGCGAGGTTGGGGGAAAAACGGCTCGTAAACTGTCGTAGCTCTGCTTGAACAGCAGGATGCGCTCATGAAAACCTCACGACGGCCGACTGAATTTCAAACATGTTTGATTTTCAACCGACCGTCCGATTCCTGATCGGGAGGTGGTCGTGAGAAGCCAGTCCCCCCTCCTCCCCCCTGTACGATCAAGCTGAAATTCGGCCCGATTCAAAAAATGCTCGCACGACTGAAGAATCGGCCCGAAAAGGGCAAAAACTCGTACAGTGTACGCCGGGCTTTAGCAGTAATAACTTTATGGGATTCTTCATCAATAAAATTGATCCAGACAATAAAGGTTTTGGGTAGGTTGCTTGGGAGGGCACTGGCACCAACTACCTTTTGGAGGGGTGGTGGATGGTGCTGCACACCCCCTTTGACACTCCCAGTTTTAAACACACTTGAGAACAACATGTAACATCATGACATTTGAGCAGGCGGAGGCAGGCTTTGGGTCTTCCTCACACCTCTGTTCTCATTTTACAGCCTTGGGACCTGGAGGAGGAGTGGGCCACCTGGTCCGGGGTCTTGGCTTGCGGCAGTCAGTCGGTCCGGGTAATTGGCCAGGACTGTGGCTGGCACTTTTGCTCTCCCCTGGAATATGTGCTGGAAGGGGGGGGGGAGGGTATGGAGGAGGAGGGTGTGGGGAGGTAGTATTTAGAGGTTTGTGGCCAGGGGGTGGGGGGGACTCTGGTTCATAATTCATCTCCGGGTGGGTGGGGCTGTGGATCGTCTGGTCTGGGGCCGGGATGAGGACCAGAGTATGGACCTGGAAGTTTGGGTTGTTGTGGTGCCCCCCCCACAACCTTGATTTCAGGGTTCACTTACTGGGTCCGAGGACTGGGTACCCCTTTGGCGCTCCAACGCCTGGACCTGGGAATATAGGATGTGTGTGGTAAGTGGGAATGTGTGTAAAGCGTCTTATTTTTTTAGTTGTGTTTGCGTGTGGGGACGCTAGGGAGGGAACAAGTGAATGTCACTGTGTGACTGGCCCATGCCCAGATCTGCTCTGACATAGCTGGCTGCCGGCGGAGCCCACGGGCTCGTCCCCGGGCCTCTTCGGGCCTCCCCGGGCCTTTGGCATTGGGTTTCCTTGGGGCCGTCTCTCCTCTTCCCTGGGTTGGGGAAGGCAGATTTCCTGGGTTGGCCCCTCCTGGGCATCTTTGCTCTGGGGGTCTCTTTGGGCATCTGGACTTTTGCTACTACTGGGCATTTCTCCAATGGATAAACCTCAACAACACATACAGGTGCTAGGATCCAGGTGCTTGTAGACTCACTTCTATCTAGAAAACTCCTGTTATTATATTCAGATGTCACTTTCTACATGTCCTGTTGATTAATACTGTACATTTATCAGGGATGGTATCAAGGTGTTGGTTGATTGTATCTTTAATACTTTATCGGCTGGTTCTGCTGTTCTTTTTATATCTTTCTTTTCAGGTGTAGAAGTGGACTGAGAATGTTGTATCATTCTCTTCCTTTTTTGTCCTCTTTCTTTCACCTTTTCTCCTGTTTTTCTCTTCTATCTTCTAGTTTAAGTGTCCATATAACACGAAATATTCCCTGCATAAATCATAATAAAGCTTCTTGCATATATAAATCATGCAGTGCACTACGGCGAAAGCAGTAAGGCTCTGCTTGTGAAACCAAAATCTGTTGGGTTCTTCTTGGCATAAAGACAACATTTCTTAATGCCACATTGCCAGATATGACACTATTAAAAAATATATAATTTTTGTTATTCACGCTGGCGGTAATGACACACGGTCACACCGATCTGAGGTCACTAAAGTTGGTGTTGCTTCGGTGTGTGAGTTTGCTAAAACAATGTCGGACTCCGTAATTTTCTCTGGTCCCCTGCCTGATCTGACCAGTGATGACATGTTTAGCCGCATGTCGTCATTCAACCGCTGGTTGTCTAGGTGGTGTCCTGAAAACGACGTGGGCTACATTGAGAACTGGAGAACTTTCTGGGGAAAACCTGGTCTGATCCGGAGAGACGGCATCCATCCCACTTTGGATGGTGCAGCTCTTCTTTCTAGGAATCTGGTCGGATTTATTAGTTCTCCTAAATGCTGACAATCCAGGGTCCAGACCAGGAAGCAGAGCCGTAGTTTAACACATCTCTCTGCAGCTTCTGTACTGTTACCCACCCATTATCCTATTGAGACGGTGTCTTTCCCACGGCCAAAACTGAGTAGATCAAAACCTTATCTAAAAGTAACAAATCATAAAAATCTAGTAAAACTCAATATAGCTCACCTTGAACCAAAAAATAAAACTATTAAATGTGGTCTGTTAAATATAAGGTCTCTCCCTCCAAAGACTTTGTTAGTTAATGAATTGATTTCCGATTATCAGATTAATTTATTTTGTCTCACAGAAACCTGGCTACAAGAGGACTACGTTAGTATAAATGAGTCAACTCCCTCCAGTTATTTAAACTTCCATATTCCCAGATCTGTGGGAAGAGGAGGAGAAGTGGCAACCATCTTTCAGTCTGATTTATTAATTAGTCCCAGGCCAATTAATAATTACAGTTCTTTTGAACATTTAACCCTCAGTTTTCCTCATCCAAACTGCAAAGCAATAAATCCTCTTCTGTTTGTTGTTTTGTATCATCCACCATGCCCTTTCACTTAGTTTTTGGAGCAGTTGTCAGACTTCGTATCTGATTAGGTGTTAAACACTGACAAAGTTATTATAGTGGGTTATTTCAACATCCATGTTGACACTGAATGTGATAACCTTAGTGTAGCCTTTAAAACTATCCTAGATTCAATTGGTTTTGTTCAAAATGTGCATAAACTGACACACTCTTGGCTACATACTTTAGACCTTGTGCTGACATATGGCATTGATTGTGAAGAATTAACAGTATTTCCTCACAACCCTGTCCTATCTGATCATTTTTTAATAACATTTGAGTTTAAACTAACTGTGTTCTCCACCCCCAAAAGAGGATTTCATCATAGTAGATCATTATCGGAAAATGCTGTATTCAATTCAATTCAATTCAATTTTATTTATATAGCGCCAAATCATGAAACATGTCATCTCAAGGCACTTTACAAAATCAAGTTCAATCATATTATACAGATTGGGTCAGATTATACAGATTGGTCAAAATGTCCTATATAAGGAAACCAGTTGATTGCATCAAAGTCCCGACAAGCAGCATTCACTCCTGGGGAACCGTAGAGCCACAGGGAGAGTCGTCTGCATTGTACATGGCTTTGCTGCAATCCCTCATACTGAGCAAGCATGAAGCGACAGTGGGAAGAAAAACCACCCATTAACGGGAAAAAAAAACCTCCGGCAGAACCGGGCTCAGTATGAACGGCCATCTGCCTCGACCGACTGGGATTACAGAAGACAGAGCAGAGACACAACAAGAGAGACAAAAAAGCACAGAAGCACACATTGATCAAGTAATCTGTTCTACATTAGATGGTAATAGTCGGTGATCTGTCCTCCCTGGATGATTTCACAGTCAACAGAACGTCAGACCAGGTGTACCTACTATGAAGAAAAAAGAGAGAGAACAAAAAGTTAAAAGCTGAAATGACAACAGTCATTTCAATGTAATGCAATGCAAATCTGGAGAACAGTAGACTGGAGAACAGTAGAAATCAGTAGAGTGAGAAAAGTAGGCCCTGATGTCCTCCAGTAGCCTAAGCCTATAGCAGCAAAACTATAAAGGTAGCTCAGAGTAACATGAGCCACTCTAGTTATAAGCTTTGTCAAAAAGGAAGGTTTTAAGATTAGTCTTAAAAGTAGACAGGGTGTCTGCGTCACGGACCAAAACTGGGAGTTGGTTCCACAGGAGAGGAGCCTGATAGCTAAAGGATCTGCCTCCCATTCTACTTTTAGAGACTCTAGGAACCACCAGCAGACCTGCAGTCTGAGAGCGAAGTGCTCTGTTAGGAACATACGGAGTAATCAGAGCTCTGATATATGATGGAGCTTGATTATTAAGGGCTTTATACGTTAGAAGAAGAATTTTAAATTCTATTCTTGATTTAACAGGAAGCCAATGAAGGGAAGCTAAAATTGGAGAAATATGATCCCTCTTGTTGATTTTCATCAGAACTCTTGCTGCAGCATTTTGGATAAGTTGAAGACTTTGAATTGCATTTTGTGGACTTCCTGATAGTAAAGAATTACAATAGTCCAGCCTTGAAGTAACAAATGCATGGACTAGTTTTTCAGCATCACTCCTGGACAGAATGTTTCTAATTTTGGCGATATTCCGGAGGTGAAAAAAGGAAACTCTGGAAACCTGTTTAATATGGGATTTAAATGACATGTCTTGGTCAAAAATAACACCAAGGTTTTTTACTTTATTACCAGAGGCCAAGTTAATGTCATCCAGATTAAGTGATTGGTTAAGAAGTTTATTTTTTGAGAACTCTGGCCCAAAGATTACAACTTCGGTCTTGTCAGAATTTAGATGCAGGAAATTTAAAGTCATCCAGCTTTTGATGTCATCAAGACATGACTGCAGTCGAAGTAATTGATTGGATTCATCAGGATTTATGGATAGATATAGCTGAGTGTCATCAGCATAACAGTGGAAATGAATCCCATGCTGTCTGATAATTTTGCCGATCGGAAGCATATATATAGTAAAGAGAATTGGTCCAAATTGGTGTATCAAACTTTAAAGAGTCTGTCCGCCTTTTAATATCTTCAAAATTGCAGAAATGCTCAGGAAATAGCAGCAATGTTGTTATTTCTCATTCACAAATAGATGTCTTTGTTGAAGGTGTGAATTCCTCATTGCGTTCTGCATTAGATAATGTAGCTCCCTTGAAAAAGAAGGTGATTATTCACAGGAAGCTGGCTCCCTGGTTTAATTCAGAGCTGCGTTCCTTGAAACACAATGTCAGGAAATTGGAGAGAAAATGGCGCTCTACACACCAAGAGGAATCCTACTTAATCTGGAAAGACAGTATATTGTTGTATAAAAAGAGCCTTCGCAGAGTTAGAGCAGCATATTTTTCATCATTAATTGAGGAGAATAAAAATAATCCTAGATTTCTCTTCAGTACAGTTGCCAAACTTACTCAGAGCCACAGCTCTGTTGATCCATCCATTCCCTTAGCTCTTAGTAGTAATGATTTTATGAGATTCTTTATAAATAAAATTGACTCCATTAAAAATAAAATAATTGGCACCCTCCCAACCATGATTACCTCGTCCTCAGTAAGTGAGGCAGCGTTGGAGGAATCTTTAGAAACTGCGCTGTGTCTGAACTGTCTAGAAGCAGTAGAGCTTTCTGAGCTATCTAAAATATTAGCTTCATCTAAACCTTCTACCTGTATGTTAGACCCAATCCCAATCAAGTTGTTTAAGGAGATATTCCCTTTGATCAGTGGTCCTATTTTAGACATGATTAATCTATCCTTAGTAAATGGATATGTACCACAGGCTTTTAAAGTAGCTGGTTTTAAACCTTTACTTAAGAAACCTTCTCTTGAGCAAGATGAGTTAGTAAATTACAGACCGATATCAAATCTTCTTTTCTTATCTAAAATTCTTGAGAAAGTAGTTGCTAATCAACTTTGTGAACATTTACAAAGTAATGACCTACTTGAGGAGTTTCAGTCAGACTTCAGAGCTCATCATAGCACTGAAACGGCTCTGGTGAAGGTCACTAATGATATTCTCATGGCCTCAGATAATGGACTTGTGTCTGTACTTGTCCTGTTAGATCTTAGTGCTGCATTTGATACAGTTGATAATAAATAATAATAAATCTTCTTCAAACTCCAAGGTCACTTGTGGAGTACCACAGGGTTCAGTCCTTGGACCAATTCTCTTTACTATATATATGCTTCCGATTGGCAAAATTATCAGACATCATGGGATTAATTTCCACTGTTATGCTGATGACACTCAGCTATATTTATCCATAAATCCTGATGAATCCAATCAGTTACTTCGACTGCAGTCATGTCTTGATGACATCAAAAGCTGGATGACCTTAAATTTCCTGCACTTAAATTCTGACAAGTTGTAATCTTTGGGGTGGGTCGTGGCCGAGTGGTTAGAGCAGCACGCTGGCACTCAGAGAAGGATGCAAGTACCCGGTTCGATCCCCGGTCGCGGCACCCTGTGTCCCTGAGCAAGATCCTTAACCCCAGACTGCTCCCCGGGCGCCACACATGGCAGCCCACTGCTCCCCAAGGGTGATGGGTTAAAAGCAGAGAACAAATTTCATTGTAATGTATTTTTCAATGACAATAAAGATGATATTACTACTATTACTATTACTTACATCTTTGGACCAGAGTCCTCAAATAATAAACTTCTTAACCAATCACTTAATCTGGATAGCATTAACTTGGCCTCTGGTAATAAAGTAAAAAACCTTGGTGTTATTTTTGACCAAGACATGTCATTTAAATCCCATATTAAACAGGTTTCCAGAGTTTCCTTTTTTCACCTCAGGAATATCGCCATAATTAGAAACATTCTGTCCTAGGGTGATGCTGAAAAACTAGTCCATGCATTTGTTACTTCAAGGCTGGACTATTGTAATTCTTTACTATCAGGAAGTCCACAAAATGCAGTTCAAAGTCTCCAGCTGATCCAAAATGCTGCAGCAAGAGTTCTGATGAAAATCAACAAGAGGGATCATATTTCTCCAATTTTAGCTTCCCTTCATTGGCTTACTGTTAAATCAAGAATAGAATTTAAAATTCTTCTTCTAAAGTATAAAGCCCTTAATAATCAAGCTCCATCATATATCAGAGCTCTGATTACCCCGTATGTTCCTAACAGAGCACTTCGCTCTCAGACTGCAGGTCTGCTGGTGGTTCCTAGAGTCTCTAAAACCAGAATGGGAGGCAGATCCTTCAGCTATCAGGCTCCTCTCCTGTGGAACCAACTCCCAGTTTTGGTCCGTGAGGCAGACACCCCGTCTACTTTTAAGACTAATCTTAAAACTTTCCTTTTTGACAAAGCTTATAGTTAGAGTGGCTCATGTTACCCTGAGCTACCTCTATAGTTATGCTGCTATAGGCTTAGGCTACTGGAGGACATCGGGGCCCATATTTCTACTGAGTGCTACTGTTCTCCAGTTTTGCATGACTGTTGTCATTTCAGCTTTTAACTTTTGTTCTCTCTTTTTTCTTCATAGTAGGTACACCTGGTCTGGCGTTCTGTTAACAGTGGCATCATCCAGGGAAGACAGATCACCTGCTATTACCATCTAATGTAGAACAGATTACTGGATCAATGTGTGCTTCTGTGCTTTCTGTGTCTCTGCTCTGTCTTCTGTAACCCCCAGTCGGTCGAGGCAGATGACCGTTCATGCTGAGCCCGGTTCTGCTAGAGGTTTTCCTTCCCGTTAATGGGAAGTTTTCCTCTCCACTGTCGCTTCATGCTTGCTCAGTATGAGGGATTGCTGCAAAGCCATGGACAATGCAGATGACTCTCCCTGTAGCTCTACACTTCTTCGGGAGGGAATGCTGCTTGTTGGGACTTTGATGCAATCAACTGGTTCCCTTATATAGGAATTATTTTTACCAATCTGTATAATCTGAGCCAATCTGTATAATTGATTGATTTTGACTTTGTAAAGTGCCATGAGATGACATGTTTCATGATTTGGCGCTATATAAATAAAATTGAATTGAATATAAATAAAAATCTAATATTATTATCTCAAAAGATTTTTTTATATAACTCAGATTTGCATTGTGAATGGGTGGCAACACATACCAAATGTTGTTCTGTTAGTTAAGCGAATTTAACCTCATTCCACGTTCTTTAAGATGAACTTAGGTTCTTTAACAGATCTGCAGTGAACCAGGATTCACTCAATCATTCTGATTATGGTTTTCAACTGTTCTATTTTGTCCTTTTGTTATTCTGTGTACATAGTTCCTTATTTTAATTTTAATTTTAGTTAGTAGTTAAGTTTCACTAGCCTGGATATTCACTTACTTCTGTTAATAAATTCCTGAACTTGAAGAGAAGTTGTCAATATTTTATTCTATATGTGTGCAGAGTTTGCTGGTAAAAGAACGCCAGAGCTCAAATTCATCCCTTTCTACTATTGTCCTGATATCAGCTGTTTGGGCTGATATTCACCAGACAATACCTCACAGACTGAGTTATTTATTAAACATAACTTTAAACAGTGCATAATGGCAAAGCAAAACCTTTTTTAACAATGTATCTGGAGGATTTGATTGAATCGACTTTATAAATGCCTTGAGATGACAGGTGTTGGGAATTGGCGCTAAACAAATAACCAAATAAAATTTAAGTGAAAATGTCTATTTCATGCGACAGACTGGTGACCTGTCCAGGGTGTACACCGCCTCCCGCCCAGTGAATGCTGGAGATAGGCACCAGCACCCCTCAGGACCCAATGAGGGATAAAGCGAGTCAGAAAATGGATGGATGGATGGATGGATGGATGTCTATTTCTCTTGATCTTCTTCAAACAGAACTACATGGCTGATATGTGATATTTTCTTTTTGTATTGGACCATCTCAGGTGGGGAAACCCATCCTGTTATATCAGATACTATGGGGACAGAGAAAGGATCTGATTAATTAATGAATCCAGGAATCAGTCCATAGATTAATGATTCCTGATGTATTGTACTGCAAACCTGTTCCTCCTGTCACATATACAAACATGTTTAAACACAACCAAATGAAAACGGTTGTTAGTCAACTTGATGAAACCCTGTTTTAGTTTGAAAGAAATAATTTCAAATATTTCTGGTTCAGATAACTTACCTAAATCCTGCTGCTTCTCTCCTAGAGGCGCCGCCATTTTATCTCTGAAAAAAAGGTCTAAATTTACTCATCATGTTTTAGGATTCATTTCAAACAAATAATTTATTTTATTCTGATGAAGTTAGAATAGAAACTAAAATACTGGACAGAGAACATCCAAAACATCTGAATTACATATGGAAATTATTCATTTAAATACTTGATATCCATGAACACACACAGACTCCTATAAGACCCCCAGTAAGATGGCCAGTAGCTGACACTGAAACATGAAGCAGCACAGCTGTCTGTAATTCATAAAGCTAAAACATGTCAGCATGACAACTAACGTGATCCATAAAATCAGTGCTGTAAACATTCATTAATCAAATTTTTCCTAATGTCATTAGTCATTCCTGCATCTATTCCAGCATCTATTTCTTGCTGGTTGACATGAAATCCTTTGTTGCCATCTGACTGTAGGGTGATGTTTCTACCACCAGGTGGCAGCATCAGCTGAAGAATGCTCCTACAGAAGGTCTTTGGACTCCTGCTTTGGTTTTATTTGACTGAGGGAACCCTGTCCAGGTCCAGCAGCTTCTGCTGCTGTCCTCCTCTGATCATGATGACCAGGAGCAGATAAAATGCACAGAGGGATGCAAGGACCATCTCCTGGCTAAGGGAGCTACATCAAGCTGAAACAGAAAGAAGTTCTGACTGTTTTTACTGAAGATGCCGTCTGGGACCAAACTGAAGAACTGCTGGAACAGTTTTAAAGGATTTTGATTTGCTTTTAAACCAGTCCTGGCTGAGCTGCAGCAGAGAGGACATCTGGGACAAGGACGTCCCTGTTTAGCCCATCATCTGTGGACTGCTGGATACCAGTCTGGAATGAAACCAAAGAGAAGTTTTCCTGGTACCAAGAACCAGAACCACAGACAAGCAGAAAGTCAGTGGATCCGTCTGCAGACCTCCAGAACCCTGCAGCCATGAATGAGCTTGTTTACCAGATTCAGTTCTTCCTGACCTACACAGACATGGCTTCAGAAGGTCCGATACCAGCCGGTTCTGATCATTCATTACTGGGTTTGTTTTTTGAAAGTTCAATATCAAATGTTTCCAACACCTTTGCGAGATTGTCCTTTGTTAAAAAACTCAGGTCAGTTATTATTCTGGCGTTTAGTCCTTTAATAATGAATCGGATCATGATTCGAATCATTATCCCACATGTCAGCTGTTGTTTTTTAACAATATGAGGGGCAGGGAAGGCTGGTATACAGTAATACATTAGTGTTCCTACCACTGGTTCCTGATAGAAGATAATAATAAAATGATGTCATAAATCAGCCATAAAACCTATATTAGAATGTAAAACATTTATCTAATTCCAAAGTAGACATATCAGAGTAAGGGGATGTGTTGGGATTTAAATGTTTTGGTTGTGAAAAATGAAAAGTCAACCTTTTCACTACACAGAAAGATGAAATGTTGATAAGGCGTCCAGACGAAGAAATCTACTGATGTCCAAAGATGGCTGAAAGGTAAAGGAACAGTTCAGCTTTTAGTGGCATGGAAACAATCAGCTGAGACTTTATTATATGAACTGAACTCAGAGACAAACAGTCTGACTTTAACATGATTGTCAGGTTTAGCTCCTCCTTAAACACAGCTGTAGATGAACCTTGTTCCTTCAGAGGGACCAACTTTGCATCTGACTGAAGTCCCAGAAAACCAGTCGATGAACAGAACCTCTGTAGCTCCATCTTGTTGTGCCATGATATTAAAGCCATGATGAGAAATCTGATGTCAGATTGAATTCTGGCCATGTAGCTGGAGGACAACTCTAAAGGGCTTTGTGAGCAAAGGAATTTCACACTTCCAGAGAGACAGCGCTCTCTGCAGGGTGCAATCAGTGCAAAGGCTTGCTCCCACAGGACAACCCCCCAGTCTTCAGTCTACCCCTGGCCAGAGGTCCAGTTCTCATTCTGCTCCGTCCTGGGACTCTAAAGGAGGGGCTGCCCTGCAGGAGCCATGCATGGGGCCTGGAAGAGGCCATGAGCTGAGAGAGACATGAGCCTCTCTGAAACTGAGTTCCTCCCTGACATGGGGAGAAACTGCCAGCCGGTTCAAAGATAAGTCTGCTCCTTGTTGAGGGGGCTGCCAACCAGCCTTCACCTTCTTCCTGCCTGAGACATAGGAGGAGGGAGACGGGCTTGAACCATGATGGGCCCGAAAGACGCACCATCCAGCACCTTGGAGAAATCTCTCTTCGCCCGGGAGACATCACCGGGTGAATCAAAGTTAAGTGTGTTGTCTCAACTTCAGCGTCAGGCGCAGGAGGAAAGGAAACCCGCCATGCCAGAAACAGCTTTGTTTATTTCTTCTCAGCCTTTACAGGAAAGCGGACTCCAGATGGAGCTGAAAAGCCTACACAACACCCACTTCCACATGCTAAGGGGAAATCTGCTGAAAACATGTTATTATTTTATTATATTAATGTTCATTTAAAGGCGTTTTATTTAACTTTAGGAGTAACCAAGTTTAGCGTCTGATCGCTACCGAGACCTCTAGCACCCGGAGGTAGAATTACATCGATAAAACAAGCGCTCCTAAAAATAATGATTTTACCGAACAAATGATTCTTTAAAATGTTATTCCCTGTAATAATGTTTTGTGTAACTTGGGATTTGCGTTGTGAATGGGTTGAAACAATTACCAAATGTTGTTTTGAATTAGTAAAGCTAATTTAACCTCATTCCATGTTCTGTTCATCAGATCTGCGGCGCACCAGGATTCACTGAATTATTCTGATGAGGATCAACCACTTTTGTTTTGTCTTTTGTTTCTTTTTGTATGTAAAGAGTCCGTTAGCTCAGCTTCTTTCTATCTTCAAGTTTCACTAGCCCAGTAAAGAGGATTTATTGATTGAAATAGTGTGTAAAGTCAGATAAACAGCATTACATAGTGATGTTATCTGGATGTTCATTCTATTTCTTTTAATAAATTCCAAAACTTGAAGAGAAACTGTCACTCATTTATTCTATGTGTCTTCAGAGTTTGCTGTTAAAAGATTGCTAGTGCTCGAATTCATCCCTTTTTAACCATTGTCCTGATTTCAGCCAAGGAGCTGATTATCACCAGACAATACTTAACAGACAGAGTTAGTTATTAAACATTACATAACTTTAAACAGTTTATAATTGCACATCAATCTGAAGCCTGAGACTGGATCAGATGTGCAGATAACAGACTTCAGTTTCTGACTCCTCTGTCTGGGAAATTAAGATTCAACCTTGCAGAGTTTTCTCCTCAAACAACAGCAGAATCACAGCTGGATCGGGTTTTAATCTGTAAAGTACTCAAACCTGCTGAAGTCTTCCTCTGTTCCTCTTCAGTGAGAGAACATCAAGATCTTCATAGAGACTGAAAACAAACTGTCTCTAGACTCTGACAATGATGTGAGGATTCATGTGTGCTCCAAATGTGAAAGCATATATATAGTAAAGAGAATTGAGCCAAGGACTGAACCCTGAGGTACTGAGTTCTGTGTCTGTTCTGTTTAGTGACATCCTCTGTTATGCAGTCAGCTTTAGAAACCTGCCTGCCTTCAGACAACTGTTTGTTAACCTATGGTTGAAGTGCAAATAAAGCCAGATGTCTCTTCTTGTAGGCTCACCTATGTGGCTTTACACAGTGTGGGGGGGGGGGGGGGGGGGGGGGGTTAGGGTTAGGAGTGACAAATTAAATGAAAAATCCAAAAGTAAACCTAAACAAAACCCAAACTGTGATAATTTCCTCAGATTCAGTTTTTGTCTGAAGAAAAGAGACAAAGTAAGGAAACTGAGCGTTTGTTGGTGCTGATAAGCAGGAAATCAGAGCCTGACCAGCACCACGGTTACATGAAGCAGCAGCTTGGTTCTGAAGTAGAACCAGACTGAGTTCTGTTCCTGGTTCTGTTCACAGTCCACAGAGAGAAAAGCAGAACAAGTTCACACTCACCCTGATCCAGAGTCTTCTCTCTGTTCTCTTCTGCTGCTAAATGGAGTCAGAACCTGTTTTTCCTGATCTGATACCTGACTGTAACTGACTCACCTGAGGCTCCGCCCCCTGTCAAGGTGTGTTTACCTGAGTTTAAATACCTTTCCTCTCAGTTCTTCTTATCTTTTTATCAGCAGTGAGCTGAGCTGTAAAACTCTGAGGTCAGGTTGTAACTTGTCTGTTTTTCAGGTTTCTTCTCAGTCTTCAGCTCATTTCCAGTCAACATTTTATTGCATTCAGTAGTTTTGTTCTCTGGCAACATTTTATAGGGTCCTCACCCTTATAGAGTGGTGGTAAGGGACTTTTTCAGAGACAAGAAAAAAGACCCCCCCCTCCCACCCCCATCCAACATGTTCTGTTGCCCCCTCAGACCAAAAAGCCTAGCTCCTCCACTGGAGGCTGGTTAATTAGTTTCAGCAGCCTGATGGGTTAAAGGTGCAGCTCTAGTAATGTCATTTTACTGAGGATCAATAAACAGGAAAAATATTGAATAATCCTGAATAACAAGTGGAAACATCTACAAAGAATGTATATACATATCTCCTGCGCCCACTGGGCGAGAGGCGGGGTACACCCTGGAAAGGCTCCAGTCTGTCGCAGGGCAACGCAGAGACAGGACAAACAACTATTCACACACACACACACACACACACACACACACACACACACACACACACACACACACACACACACACACACACACACACACACACACACACACACACACACACACACACACACACACACTGGAGATAGGCACCAGCAACCTCTGCGACCCCATGAGGAATAAAGCGGTGCAGAAAAAGGATGGATGTATATATACATATACATCTCCTTGTTCTTGATTGCTACACGGAGCACTTCTCACCAGGCTGGTGGGTAAAAATAGAGAAAAAGAGAAATTAATCTGCAGCAATAAGCTTTAAAGTGCTTTTATTTGCTCTGTGGTCCAGGGACCAATTGACTTTTCTAAACTCCTCTATTCACCTTCCAGAGCTGTGCCCTGGGCCCTGGTCAACCACACCTCCTCACTCAGATCAAGTTTCTGTCAATTCCTTCCTCAGAGTGGCTCTCAGCAGCATCTGAATCCCTCTGAAGCTAAAACTCCTAGGTAGGAATCTGGAGGAGCTCTCTGAGAGACTATGACAATCTTTGTTAATATGGGCCCTGACCCTCGAGAGGAATCAAGGAAAATGCTTCACTTTTTAAAATTTTAACATCAGTCTGCACATCACCTGAGGAGCAGGTGAGCAGCAGCTGCTAGGCAAGGCAAGGTAAGGCAAATTTATTTATATAGCACAATTCAGTACAAGACAATACAAAGTGCTTTACATGATTAAGATATAGCAAAATAATAAAATGTAGATAGAAAATAGAATAAAAGCAAGTAGGGATAGAATGTAGTAACAAAAAAGAACATTAAAAACAGTAAAACTGTTTAACTAGAACAGTCAAAGGCAATTTTAAACAAATGCGTTTTTAATCTCGATTTGAAGGAACTCAGGCTTTCAGCACTTTTACAGTTTTCTGGAAGTTTGTTCCAGATAAGTGGAGCATAGGAACTAAATGCTGCTTCTCCTTGTTTAGTTCTGGTTCTAGGTATGCAGAGAAGGCTGGAGCCAGAAGACCTTAGTGGTCTGGATGGTTTATACACTGATAAGTCTGTGATGTATTTAGGTGCTAAGCTATTTAGGGATTTATAGACTAACAGAAGTATTTTAAAGTCTATTCTCTGAGATACAGGGAGCCAGTGTAAGGACTTTAGAACTGGGGTGATGTGCTCTACTTTCTTAGTCTTAGTGAGGACGCGGGCAGCAGCGTTCTGGATCAGCTGCAGCTGTCTGATCCACTTTTTGGGAAGACCTGTGAAAACACCGTTGCAGTGATCAGTTCTACTAAAGATAAACATGGATTAGTTTTTCCAGATCCTGCTGAGACATCAGTCCTTTAATCCTGGAAATGTTCCTCAGGTGATAGAAAGCCGACCTTGTAATTGTCTTTAGATGCTTTTGGAGGTTCAGGTCTGAGTCCATCACTACTCCCAGGTTTCAGGCCTGATCAGTGGTTTTTAGCTGAAGCAGCTGAAGCTGTGTGCTAACTTTTGATCTCTCCTCTATTGGTCCAAATATTATTACTTCTGTTTTGTTTTTATTCAATTGAAGAAAATTTTGGCACATCCACGTATTGATTTCTTCAAGGCATTTACTCAGTGCTTGAACTGGTCCATAGTCACCTGGTGACATGGTGATGTAGAGCTGTGTGTCGTCTGCATAGTGATGGTAGCTGATGTTGTTATTTTTTATTATCTGAGCTAGAGGGAGCATGTAGATATTGAAAAGGAGGGGATCCAGGATGGACCCTTGGGGAACCCCACATGTAATTTTTGTCGTCTGGGATGTAAAGTTACCTACTGATACAAAAAAGTCCCTGTCCTTTAAGTAGGATTTAAACCAGTTGAGAGCTGTACCAGAGAGACCGACCCAGTTTTCCAAGCGCTCTAACAGGATGGAGTGATCGACAGTATCAAATGCTGCACTGAGGTCCAACAGAACCAGCACGGTGGTTCTTCCACAGTCTGTATTTATATGGATGTCATTAAACACCTTGATAAGGGCGGTCTCTGTACTGTGGTGAGGAAACCTGACTGGAAAACGTCAAAGCGGCTGGTCGTTGTTAAGAAGGTGTTTAATTGTTGAAACACAGCTTTTTCAATAATCTACTGATAGAGGAGGTTTGAGATGGGCCTGTAGTTCTGGAGTAGAAGTTTGTCTAAATTGTTCTTTTTCAGCAGTGGTTTGATAATTGCTGTTTTTAGGGACTGGGGGAAAACACCTGACAGAAGGGACGTGTTTATTATCTGAGTCAAATCAGACGCTATGACAGGCAGAACGTTCTTAAAGAAAGCTGTGGGGAGAACATCAAGGCAGCAGGAGGAACTTAGCTGCTGAATGATCTGCTCTAAGCTTTTGTGGTTTATTTGGCTGAATTGGGACATTTTGTCAAAATCAATTCTGGTAGGAGACAACTTTGGTACTGAACTTAGTATGGATGTACAAACTGATCCTCTAATCTTTTGGATTTTTTCAGTAAAGAAGTTAGCAAATTCATTGCAGGCCCTGGTGGAGTGGAGTTCAGAAGTCACGGATACAGGAGGGTTTGTTAACCTGTCAACTGTGGAAAATAAGACACGAGCATTATTAATGTTTTTCTTGATGATCTCAGAGAAGAAAGATTCTCTTGCATTTTTCAGTTGTAAGTTATATCTGTAAAGTCTCTCTTTATAGATGTCATAGTGAACCTGGAGTCTGTTCTTTCTCCACCTGCGTTCAGCTTTCCTACATTCCCTTTTTTCACCTCTAACTGATGGATCCTTTCTCCAAGGAGATTTTTTCTTCCCGGAAAAAACTTTCACTTTAACTGGAGCAATGCAGTTAATGATGTCTGAGACTTTAGACTGAAAGTTATCTACTAGCTCATCTACTGAGTTTCAGCCCAAGGTTGAAGTAGCAGAGTAAGCTTGAATAAAAGTTTCTGTGGCATTGTCCTTAAAGGTGCGTTTTCTTACGATGTCCCTTTGGCTAAATGAGTCACTGGAAATGATGCTTTCAAAGGTAACAGAAAAGTGATCAGATAGGGCAACATCAGTTACATTGACCTGTGAAATGTTTAGACCTTTAGTGATGATCAAGTCTAAAATATGTCCCTGTTTGTGTGTTGGCTGTTTAACATGTTGACTTAAACCAAAGTTTCTAAGTGTGTCACACAGTTCTTTTGCACTTCTGTCTTCAGGGTTGTCAACGTGAAAGTTGAAGTCTCCAACAATAATTAAACAGTCATAATCAACACATATCACAGACAGCAGGTCACTAAAATCATTAAAAAAGTTTGATGTGGACTTAGGAGGCCTGTAAACATTCAGAAAGATAGTTCGTACCGGGCTCTTTACCTGGAGAGCCAAATGTTCAAAAGAGTCAAATTTTCCCAAAAACACCTTTTTACACTTTAGTGAATCATTAAACAATGTTGCTACTCCTCCACCTTTCCTTTGCTGTCTGCTCTCACAAAGAAAATTGTAGTTTGGAGGAGTCGTCTCTAATAGAATAGCTGCTTCATTAGATTCATGTACCATGTTTCTGTTAAAAACATTACATCAAGATTATTGTCAATAATAAAGTCATTAATTAAAAGGGATTTTCCTGACAGAGATCTAATATTTAGTAAACCTAGTTTATATGACTTAGTGGTTGATGATGTCTCTGTGGCAGGTTGCATCTGACAGTTTATGACTTTTAAGTATTTGTTCCTGTTTATCCTTTTGTTTTTCTTATTTCTGCCACGTATCATCACAGATATTCCATAATCCCCGGCAAAAGACCCAAGCTGATTCTGGAAACTGTCATGTCTGATAAACGTGCAGCGAGGGCCCGCTGTGCATCACAGCGAAGTAATCTGAAGGTCTTGAGGACAGGCATGTTCCGTGATACGTAGAGGAGGATCTGGGGCTCTGCAGCCTTTGGAAGATGCTGGTTTAGTCACAGAGCTGTGGAGAGGATGTCATCTGTAGGCCAATCTTAAATACTTTGTTCATGTTGGGAGAAAATTCCAGAAAAGGAACCTCTGGGCTTTGTGGAGAAGAAGGGGAGGCGGGGGAAGTCTAGACCGGTGTTCGTGGAGGTTGTTGGTCCTCTCTTTGTCCTGCTGAGATCTGGGATGAATCCTCCTGTAGCTCTGACGAAGCCTCTTTCTGTGTCATCTTTCTGGCCATCTTTATCTTGGCTTGTTCGGGCTGTACTGGGCTTATCATTTGTTTTGGCACTGGATGAACTGTGTTGTGGAACAAAGCTGATGACGCATGGTTCACAGAATAGAAGATGTTGGAAATCAGCCGTTTTGCACCTGACCTATTTAGAGAGAAACCATCTCTGTTGAACAGATGTCTTCTTTCCCAAAAGATGTTAAAGTTGTCTATGAAGGTTACAGTTGTTTGTTTGCATGTTTTTTCCAGCCATTTGTTTAGCATCAGAATTCTGGAAAAAATCTCGTCTCCACAGTTAACGGGCGCGTGAGGCCCGCTAAGAAAAACCTTGACATTAAGGCCATGAACAAAGTTCAACAAACGAATGTAATCCTCTTTTAATACTTCTGATTTTCTTATCCGGGTGACGTCGCCCAGGGCTTCAGCTTGTATTATGAGTTTTTCCAAGGTGGGGCGTTCTTTCAAGATCCTCAGAAGGTTGTCTGATATTTCAGACACCAGGCCAAAGTTCGAGGGGTTATAAATCAACACCTCTGTGTTTTTCTTGTTACAGAAATGTTTAATCCCCCTTACAGATCCATTGGATAAAATCAGGGTCCTTGGCCCTGTGGCATGTCTTTTCTGTGATGTCTTAGAACGAAAATCGTTGACATACCTCTGATTGTTGTCGTGATCCTCCTGGGTCACATTTTGGAGTGGAGTGAATCTGTTTAGTAATGGAATTCCAGCATTTCCAGCAGGTTTACTCCTATCATTTGTTTTGAGAACAGCCCGCTGTTGTTTCATTTGTCTTGGGACATTTCTCTGTAGTCTCGGCCAGTTTTCTTTGTCTGGGTGCGGGGTTCGTTGATTCTTTGGTCTTGCACCCAGAGTGATCCAGGGATTCTCATTTTCCTCCGGGGACTGTTTGTTCAGAGAGTTGCTGGGCTGGTGGTCCCCGTTTGGAGTCACAGGCAGGGTTGTTTCATTTCCATGCGTGGCGTTTACATCATAATTCACTTCGAGTCGACAGATTTTCAGTTCCATAACAGCTATCTTCTGTAAAAGCTTGTCAAAGTCCATTGTGGTGAATGTAGGCATCCTTTGAATCGGGTGGTTCTCCTTCATATCCACGTCATGTTGAATTCTTTCCATAAGAGCAACAATTACTATTGCTACAATAGTAACATAGCACCTTTACCTGCAAAGAGTGACAAGACTCCACACAGAACCTCAGAGGCACTAACTCGACCCGTTAACCCAGAACCAGCTGGGTTTTAGTCCAAAGATGGAAAGCTCCAGCAGCTCGTTTAGAACCTTCAGTTTGGAGCATCAGAGAGGCTGAAGCTGCTGTTACTGAAACGTTCTGATGATGAAAGAGTTCAGTCAGTCTCACAGTTTTAGGCCCAGAACAAAAACATCCAATCAGAACAAGGAGAAGAACCAGACTTTGTGTCTGAGCCTCCACCTTTAATCCTCATATCTGGAGCTTTGGACAAGAACCATGACTTCTTCTTTATTATTAGATTTATTATTAATCAGAATCAGAAATGCTTTAAATATCCCAGAGGGAAATTACTGTTTCAATACAACCGCCATCACATAGATCACAAACATTTCAGGGGGAAACCTGACAGAGATGGAGGCGGGTGTCACAGAGACTGGTGGACGAGGGCTAGAGCGGGGTCCGAAATCCAGTGGGAGCTTTTAGCCCGGCTTGGTAGAAATAAGGGAGCAGGAGAGATTGTCCGGAGCTGGATCTGGCCCGAGAGGAACCAGGAGACGTGGCTTGTAACGTTGGAACTTGAGCACTCATGGATGAGGGATTCAGAATGAAGTGAAGTCAAGGGAGCATGAGAGGGAACCACAACGGTTACCACTCTGGCATCCTCCTGCTGTCCGTGCACTTTTCTTATAGCGTGGCCGGATGCTGCGGAACCAGCCGCAGGTGTGCGCGCCCTGCCCACCAGTCAACTGCAGACACCTGTGGAGAAAGCAAAGAGGGCAGAACCAGCAGAAACTGCACGGCTCTGCCTGCTGAGTCCTGAGTACTGGTGGTTCCTGGAGTGTCTAAAAGTAGAATGGGTGGCAGATCCTTTAGCTGTCAGACTCCTCTCCTGTGGAACCAACACCCCGTCTGCTTTTCAGAATAATCTTAAAACTTTCCTTTGTGACAAAGCTCCTAGTCAGAGTGGCTCATGTTACCCTGAGCTACCTCTATAGTTATGCTGCTATAGGCTTAGGCTACTGGAGGACATCAGGGCCTATTTCTCTCACTCTGCTGAGTTCTCCTACTGTTCTCCAATCTGCATTGTTTGTTGTTATTTCAGCTTTTAACTTTTCATTCATTTTTCTCTTCATAGAAGGTACACCTGGTCTGGCGTTCTGTTAGCTGTGACATCATCAGGGGAGGCAGATCATCCTCTATTACCATCTAACATAGAAAGTACTCCTGGATCAATGTGAGCTTCTGAGCTTTCTGTGTCTCTGCTCTGTCTTCTCTAAGCCCCAGTGGGTCGAGGCAGATGAGCGTTCACACTGAGCCTGGTTCTGGTTCTGCTGGAGGTTCTCCTCCCTGTTAAAGGGGAGTTTTCCTCTCCACTGTCGCTTCATGCATGCTCAGTATGAGGGATTGCTGCAAAGCCATCAACAATGCAGACGACTGTCCACTGTGGCTCTACGCTCTTTCAGGAGGAGTGAATGCTGCTTGGAGAGACTTGATGCAACCTGCTGGGTTTCCTTAGAGAGGAAACTTTCTGACCAACCTGGAGGATCTGATGGAGTCTGACTTTAGAAAGAGACTTGAGATGACGTGTTTCATGAATTGGCACTCTATACGAAAAATGTAATGAAATTGAATGTAGTGGGTGTTGTTGTATTTTGTGTAGGTGTTTATTGTATTAAAGGTATAGTGGACTATGTTTTTCAGTTTCAGGTCTTATCTACTGCTTTTGCCACATGCCAATAATTATGACATTATCACCTAACACCAGCATGCGTGCTCGTTCCTTAAAATTTCCCTCTTGCTGGCTGCACACTTCTAGTGTTCATGTATTCATTAACACATTCATATTGGATCCACTGCTCTCTCCGTATACTTAGAAAATGGATGAGGGTTGCAAAAAGCAAACTTTCTTACAAGTTTATGAAGAGAAGATGAGGGCCTCTGAAGACAGAAGTCAGACCAGATTGTATTTGGAAGATTCTTCCACCTGATCCCCTTTAAGGAGTAGAAGAGCAGGAGGACAGTCTTGCTCATGGTCAGTTATTCACAAATTGACTTGGAGGTTTTTTTAGCAAAATTTCCAGAGAAATTGTCCACTGTTCTTTTAAATGACAGAATCTTTAAATGTGTGATGTCTTCTTTGTAATAATTAAAAGTTTACATTTTACCATTTTTTGCTTGGGGCCCATAGAGACCCTTGCAGCCCCTCTGCATTTAAACCAACGTTTCAGCTGTTCTATCTGGATTCCTCCACTGAAGCAGGTTCAAATGAAGCTACTAGGATATTGTCATTTTTTTTAATTGATCAGTAATGCAGTTGTCACCATTGATATTTGCTCTCTTCCTGTCCGACCAGCTGTCTGGGGAAACACGTGATGTCATTTGAGAAATGCCCCATTAGTTCTTGAATCAATCATCCTCTTGTTAAAAATCAAATCTATCGTTTACTGACATCTGTCCGCCTCGGTTGGCCTGTCTTCTCCGTTTACCACCACGGACCAGCCCTTCGTCTTCAGCCCTTTCTGCCCGTCTATTCCGTCTACTCCTCCATCAGTCACCACCTCACCTTTCCCTCCCTGATCTTCACACACCCCGGTGGAGCCGACCCGACTCTGTTTGGAGCTGATTTTATCAAATGTTCCTCCTGTCCACAGCCAAAGCTCTAACGGTGGATGAGGTGGAGAACAAGACGTAGTCAAAGTCGTCCACTCTAACCTGGAAACGCAGGTTTAGCTCCTTGTCTCTTTTATTCAGGATCATGAAGAGTTGTCTCTGGTGGGAGACAACATGCTTCACAAAAGGCGATTTACACCCCGACAGAATCTTTTTGACGGGGGAAACCACCTTTCCGTGACGAGACAACTCTTTAACGAGGAACATTTGATAAAATCACCCTGGTAGCGGACTGCGTGAGCGGAGACACCTGGAGGAACGAACTGTTCACCGAGATGCCCGACTCGACCAACAGGTTCGCCTGCTCAACCCGCTCAACAAACAACGCCAACAACGACTTGATGAAACCATGACCAATAATTTCACCCACCGCCAAACACACGTCCTCCACGCTGCACGGAGACCTTGATGCCGTTCCTCCGTGTCAGCGTGGAGAAGACTCCAGAACCACCACCACCATGGCATTCAGGATGCCGACCTGCCGCCTGGCAACACCCGACAGCCCCAAAACCCCGGGCCGCAGGAAGTAATTTTGAACAGGAGGTGCTGTGAAATTTTTTTTGTTTCAAGTTCAGTCCTTGGACCAATTCTCTTTACTATATTTATGCTTCCGATCGGCAAAATTATCAGACAGCATGGGATTAATTTCCACTGTTATGCTGATGACACTCAGCTATATTTATCCATAAATCCTGATGAATCCAATCAATTACTTCGACTACAGTCATGTCTTGATGACATCAAAAGCTGGATGACTTTAAATTTCCTGCATCTAAATTCTGACAAGACAGAAGTTGTAATCTTTGGACCAGAGTCCTCAAAAAATAAACTTCTTAACCAATCACTTAATCTGGATGGCATTAACTTGGCCTCTGGTAATAAAGTAAAAAACCTTGGTGTTATTTTAGACCAAGACATGTCATTTAAATCCCATATTAAACAGGTTTCCAGAGTTTCCTTTTTTCACCTCCGGAATATCGCCAAAATTAGAAACATTCTGTCCAGGAGTGATGCTGAAAAACTAGTCCATGCATTTGTTACTTCAAGGCTGGACTATTGTAATTCTTTACTATCAGGAAGTCCACAAAATGCTGTTCGAAGTCTTCAGCTGATCCAAAATGCTGCAGCAAGAGTTCTGATGAAAATCAACAAGAGGGATCATATTTCTCCAATTTTAGCTTCCCTTCATTGGCTTCCTGTTAAATCAAGAATAGAATTTAAAATTCTTCTTCTAACGTATAAAGCCCTTAATAATCAAGCTCCATCATATATCAGAGCTCTGATTACCCCGTATGTTCCTAACAGAGCACTTCGCTCTCAGACTGCAGGTCTGCTGGTGGTTCCTAGAGTCTCTAAAAGTAGAATGGGAGGCAGATCCTTTAGCTATCAGGCTCCTCTCCTGTGGAACCAACTCCCAGTTTTGGTCCGTGAGGCAGACACCCTGTCTATTTTTAAGACTAATCTTAAAACTTTCCTTTTTGACAAAGCTTATAACTAGAGTGGCTCATGTTACTCTGAGCTACCTCTATAGTTATGCTGCTATAGGCTTAGGCTGCTGGAGGACATCAGGGTCTATTTCTCTCTCTCTGCTGATTTCTACTGTTCTCCAGTCTACGGTTCTCCAGATTTGCATTGCATTACATTGTAATGACTGTTGTCATTTCAGCTTTTAACTTTTTGTTCTCTCTCTTTTTTCTTCATAGTAGGTACACCTGGTCTGACGTTCTGTTGACTGTGAAATCATCCAGGGAGGACAGATCACCACTATTACCATCTAATGTAGAACAGATTACTAGACCAATGTGTGCTTCTGTCTGTCTTCTGTAACCCCAGTGGGTCGAGGCAGATGACCGTTCATACTGAGCCCGGTTCTGCCGGAGGTTTTTCCTTCCCGCTAACGGGTGTTTTTTCTTTCCACTGTCGCTTCATGCTTGCTCAGTATGAGGGATTGCTGCAAAGCCATGTACAATGCAGACGACTCTCCCTGTAGCTCTACGCTTCTCCAGGAGTGAATGCTGCTTGTCGAGACTTTGATGCAATCAACTGGTTCCCTTATATAGGAACAATTTTGACCAATCTGTATAATCTGACCCAATCTGTATAATATAATTGAACTTAACTTTGTAAAGTGCCTTGAGATGACATGTTTCATGAATTGGCGCCATATAAATAAAATTGAATTGAAGTTTTGGACAAAAGACCGATGAACCTAAAGGCCTATTTAAAATACAATAAATAAAAATAAATAAATAAATTGAGATTCACTACTTTATTGTCATATAGACTTCAGTGCAACCAGGGTCTGTAACACACAGACATCATCAGTTCTGAGGTGAATATAAGCGCTATTAATTAAACTTCACACCAACACTATAACAAGGTAGATTTGGTCAGCTGGCATGAACCTGAGTCTCTGTGTTTATGTCACACGTGACTCTGCTAGCTCCAAAATCCTTTTACACAAACCTAGCAGACCTTTGACCTCACAGAGCCCAGCCTGGCAGTAAGACCGAGCTCAGTTCGTGGCAGTGGCAGCTCGTACTGGCACTTCTTGTGGCAGGTCGTAGTACTGACAGCTGCCACTAGGGTGACAGTGTGGCTGTCATGCCACTAGGCTGCCACATCGGCTCCCACGTCTACTGCCGCCTCTTTGGGGGGCTGCCAGCGGCGGTTTTGGCAAATTACTCAGTTACTGTATATTGCCTCTAAGTAGATTATTGTTTTGCAACTGTCTTGTTATTGCTTAATAACAAGACAAGGATTAAAGGACTAATGTCTCAGAAGGATCTGGAAAAACTAATCCATGCGTTTATTTTTAGTCGAATTGATTACTGCAACGGTGTTTTCACAGGTCTTCCCAAAAAGTGGATCAGACAGCTGCAGCTGATCCAGAACGCTGCTGCCCGCGTCCTCACTAAGACTAAGAAAGTAGAGAACATGGACCCGGTTCTGAAGTCCTCACTAAGACTAAGAACGTAGAGAACATCACCCCAGTTCTGAAGTCCTTCCACTGGCTCCCTGTATCTCAGAGAATAGACTTTAAAATCCTTCTGTTAGTCTATAAATCCCTGAATTAGCACCTAAATACATCACAGACTTGTTATCAGTGTATAAACCATCCAGACCACTCAGGTCTTCTGGCTCCAGCCTGCTCTGCAGAACCAGAACCAGAACTAAACATGGAGAAGCAGCATTTAGTTCCTATGCTCCACTGATCTGGAACAAACTTCCAGAAAACTGTAAAAGTGCTGAAAGCCTGAGTTCCTTTAGATCAAGATTAAAAACGCATTTGTTTAAAATTGCCTTTGACTGTTCTAGTTAAACAGTTTTACTGTTTTTAATGTTCTTTTTTGTTACTACATTCTATCCCTACTTGCTTATATTCTATTTTCTATCTACATTTTATTATTTTGCTATATCTTAATCATGTAAAGCACTTTGTAATGTCTTGTACTGAATTGTGCTATATAAATAAATTTGCCTTGCCTTGCCTAATAAACTGTATTAAACCTTTCATAAAGTGACATTTACTTGATGGAACGAAGCAGTTCACCTGCCACTGGCTGCCCCTGGCCACTTGTCACTAAAATACTGTTTTAAAACCATGATGTTATTGCTTATTAACGTGTGTAAAACCTTTAAGTGGCTGCATTTACTGTAGAAGCAATGGCCTAAATAGTGCTTTCTATGTATTTAACATGCTATAAGGAAAGAGGCATTCCACACGCTGCTGGTGTCTTACACAGAACTGATAGTTAATATTAATTCTTACACAGAAAATATAACTCAAATACACTGACACTCTAAGAGCACCTGGCCATGAGGGTGTGAGAGAACACTGGGAGATGACATTGTTCCACAGGATACTGGAGTGTGAAAATGAGGTTCAATTCAATTCAATTTTATTTATATAGCGCCAAATCATGAAACATGTCATCTCAAGGCACTTTACAAAATCAAGTTCAATCATATTATACAGATTGGGTCAGATTATACAGATTGGTCAAAATGTCCTATATAAGGAAACCAGTTGATTGGTTAGGTTTTAATTTAGTGCCTACATTCTTAAGCTATACAGATTAGTATGTGTCCCTCTTTAACTCTAAGATGGGGAGAGGCTGCAGCAATGAAGACATATGGTTACTTGTAAATGTCTTTATTTACAGAAGATATTCAAATCTAGTAAAAACTTTTAGTTGTGTTCATCCACAATGTACACACAGAACTTTTCATAGTCCTCCCTCTCTTCAAAAACAGAAGTGAATTGCTCTGCTGGAGAATGTTCATCGTATTCTTCACCCCATGTGTTGAGTGCCTGGAGAGCTTCTGCTTGTTCTGGCTTGTCCACATCCAGAACAACATGAAGTGTTATTCTCCCACTAAATTTTTGTCCTCTGCACCAGTCAGCTGCAGCCTGACTGTCGACAATGACAGAGCTTCCCTGCAGCAAATGATAGATTAGTGAGTGTACACTGTTACCTGTTATTACAGATTTAGGCTAATTTAGCCTACATAAGGGGATCATATATCCTTTTACATTTGACAAAAACAGCTTACATTTGTCATGATTTGTCTACGGATGAACTCAGAACCACACACACGGGACTAAAAATTGAGAGTTTTTATTGAAGAGATGATGGGTGGTGGATGATGTGACCGGAGGGATAAGACTGCTCAGGAAAGGGAGTGTAGGTGATGGCAGGAGCTGACGGCCCGAAGCGAGAGTTCTTGGAGGCAGAGACTGGCAGCAGGAGTCCACAGTTCGGCACCAAGTCAGCCAGAGCACAGTAGCAGGCCCCTCAGTACAGCAGAGAAAACAAACCAGAGCAAGGCGAACAGGATTTCCAAAACAACAGATGACAAACCTTAAAGAAGCGGAGGTGACAGGGTTCCAAAGGTAACAGGCAGACTAGCATGGAGAGGGTGTAGCTTGATGACGGACCAGCGAGGAAATGGGAACAGAGGGAGACTTAAATAGGGAGACTGACAGGTGAAATGACTCTAACTAATTAACTACTAACAGGTGTGACTAACGGCAAGGGGAGTTAAGTGAAGGCCGAGAGGGGAGGGGAGGAGGAGAATGAAAACTAACAATCAATTAAGTCAAATCATAACTACAACCCCAAACAAGGTGGAGAAACTAAAAACTAATGGAGAACAAAAAGCCGAATCCAAACTAAACCATGACAACATTCAAATACCTATGTAGTTAAATAAACCTTTTCTGTGGCTTGCTCTTCTTGGACTTTCTGAAGTCTGGAAATAAAATAAAAAAGAGGGGGGGGGGGGCAGTACTGTATTCTATAATGACGGCAGTATATGTAGGTGTGCTGTAATGATCAGAGGCAGGGGACCCAGAATTCAGCCAGACCAGCAGAGGTTTCTTTAAAAAGAAGGATTTTAATAACAGAAATCAAAAACAGAGACAACATCCAAAAAAACCTGTTCTAACAAAAATGGCAGAAAAACAAACAGTCCAGTTGTGCAAGCAGGGCAGGAACAGACAGGACAGGATGGCTCAGGTTACTGGAGACTAGTGATGTTACGTGATGTGCCGAGGCTTCGAGGCGTGTGTCGAGTAATGGAGGGGGCGTTTCCGCAATGCGCGTATCGAGGCTTGCTTCATTTAGGGGAGGAGCCGAAAACTATGACGTCCGAAGCCTCGCTGCCCGGCTGTACCACGTGACTGCTTCAGGAAGTGGTTCAGATTTTGGTGCGGGGTTTGACAGCTTTAGAAACCCCACAGGCTCCATTCAAAATGTGGGTTGTTGTAGGCGAGTTGCGGTCAGTTGAGAGAGTGGATAGAGTTTTGATAGTTTGGATAGCAGAGTTTGGATAGTGGTTATTTAGTTTGAGACAGTTAGTTTGGTGTTTGGAGAGTTTAGGAGAGAGAGAGATAGATAGGAGATCAGTGCTCTCAACTATCACGCATTGACCGTCACTGACTTCACACGGTCACACGCAAACATGGCATTTTTCACGCATAAAAATCCCAACGCCCATCTGGGCAGCAGACGATAAAAACTCCGCCTTCTGCTGAGCTGTTTCAGCTTCTTTCACAGCTTGTGGCCATCAGTAATTCCTGCTGCAGTTCATGTTAACAGAGCAGCAGGAGGAGCGATCAGAGTTATGAATAATTTTAGTCTTAACCAGCGGTGAAAGTGAGCCGGTACGGTCCTGTACTACGTACGCAGGAGGGGAGGGGGGGGGGGGGGGAGGGGGGGCGGGGGAAGAGAGCTGCTGCCAGATAAAGCCTTCATTCAGAACCAGTGGTGGCTGCACTGTGGATCATAAAACAGTTCTGCTCACCAGATGCAGTTTAAAACGCTACGTCTGGTTATAAGTTGTTTTTATTAATTCTGCATTTTTTAACTACATGCACCGTATTTCTGTGCCTCAGCGCTTCGATGCGCTTCTGCCTTGCGCTTTAATTCAGTTTTTATTTATGCATTTCCCCCCTGTTTATCCCTCGCACGCAGCGCACCATCGGGTAAAATCCTCCCACCTCACCGCCCAGAGCGCACTGAGGAGAGCAATAGAGATTTGTCTGGTCGACTGAGATGAGAAACCTTTTGCTGTGAAAGGTGATATAGGTTATAAACTGTTACTGTCTAGAATTGCATTGAGCTGAAAAGAGAGGAGACATCAGCAGCTGGATCAGCGTAAAGACGCAGCGGGAACCTCTGTGTGCTTCAGTGTTGCTGCTGAGGGGAAACTGTGGGACCGTATAGTACTGGGCTAATCATCGGTCACCGTACCCCAATCTGTACATACTTGCACTTATTTATTTATGCACCCCGGCATCATCTGTGCCATGTGAGCGTGTCTTTTCAAAGGTTGGAGAAGTAGTATCAAAAAAGAGAAATCATTTGAAACCAAAAACTGTGGAGAAATTGTTGTTTCTTAATAAAAATGCATGAAATCATCCAAGTTACACAAGCATTAGCCTATTCACTACCCCCTGCCTAGTTCCACAAGCACTTTCATTGTCCTCTGCCTGATTAAGCCCATGCCATTTTTCTAGAGTCACAGAAAAACATTATTACACAACACACCATATCACATGACACTACTATTTTGGGAATAATTACACACAGAATACATTCAAACAATGTTTTATTATACACATATGTATACAAAATTTATGTATACAAATTATTTCGTCCTACACCTTTTGTGAAGTCATTCCCAAGAGTCATAATAGACAAAAATTCAATGCATCACACGTGTTAAGATACAGCTGGCTGTGATTATACACCTGGCCAGTAGGTGGTGTCGTGTAAACATGAAGCGTCAAGAAATGAACCCTTTCTCGAACCAGTTGGCTCAAGTGGTTCAATGCCTCGTGAGGATTCATCTCACCATCACTACTGGAGACAAAGGGGGTCAAAAATCCAAAAGCAAAAAAACAGAATCTTGCAGAAGGAGACTCACCCATAACTCAACAAGACGACCTGGCACTGATGTCTGGTCTCAACTGTTTATATGGAGGAGGAAGCAGGTGGAACCGGTCAGAGATGATTGCAACAGGGGTGGAGTAAGGCAGGTGTGCAGAGTTGGGTAACTAGACCAGACATCAGTGCAGAGGCCCAAAACAAGAAATAAATCAGAAACCAAAGCTAAAAAGCTGACAGGACAAGTGGACAGAAACTACACCAAACTTACTGAGAAACAAAATCACTCTAAAGTAAAAACCTAAAACAGAAAATAAAGCTAAGACTAAGACAGATGACAAAACAAGATAAACTAACAGTAAATAAAAACCCAGACAGGACACAAACTCAAAGCAAGCAGAGAACCTAAAGCAGGAGAGGAAAATGACTCAAAAATAAAACCAGAACAGAAACCAGAATATTACATGTGCATTCATTTTCCTTGACAGTATTCATGAGCATCGTCTCAGCTTGGTAGCGGCAAAGATTGTTAAAATCCTTCATTAACCTGTTCTGAACATCTCTCTTTTTGATAGTTTTTGGTCCACTAAAAATATTGATGGACATATCCTTACAAAAAAAAGGGTTAAAAAACAAACCAAATTACTTTTTTAAGTCTTAAGACGTTTTGCTTCCCATCCAAGAAGCTTTCTCTACTGAAATTCTGGAGTAGTGTGGAGTTCCAAGATTTTATACTATTGCCCAATAATGCAATCATCCTATCTATAATACTAGCGTTAACGTATCATAAATACATTTACATGGTAGTTTAAATGATAAGATTTAAATACAGTTGAAGAGCATTATCCCAGATCATATATTTAAAAGAAGCAAAGTCCACCATTTGGACTTTTTCCCTCTGCAAGGTGTGCAGCTGCAAAATTAGTGAGAAGTGCTTTTCTAACTATTGCAGAGTCTGTTTTCTCTTCTGCTGGGGAGTCCAGAGTGGAGTCAAACTCTTCTTTCTCCCAGAATGCCGTCTACAAAGTAGCTAAAAGTAGCTGAGCTCCTGCTTCTGCTTCTGCTTTGATTCTGATGGCTTGTGGAGCCCTTCAAAGCTAAACATGATCCTATCTGGCTTTAAACTTCATGGCTTGACATGTAAAATTGTGGCTGTGCTGCTCTGCTGGCCACCCGGACTCCTGCTGCTGCTGCTCTTTTCTTCTTTTCACTTTCTTTCAGGCCTTTTTGCAGCTGCTCTTCTGCACTCATTGTCTTTGTGTGTTTTTGCTCCACTACGGCTTTCTGGCAACAAAGACTGATTCTTCAAACTTCTGCATGCTAAAGGCTCCAACTTTTCCACTTTCTACTTCTTGCAGAGATCACTTGTGTCCCTTGGCCCTGCAGAGCTGCCTGAAGAAGCGCTGGAAGGACAATGATCAGGACGGCTTGGACCAAGGACAGGTAGAAGGGGAGGAGTACGGCAGCCCACAGGGACAAAGCCCAGCGTCTTGCTGTGCAGCACACGCTGTGTGAAGTGGAAGGTGGAGGAGCTGCGTATCAAGGAGTAGCTGGGGTGCAGCATGCTGTGATCAGGGAGACCTGGCTCCTCTCTGACCTCTGACCTCTGTTATGGAGCTGGATGGCTTCTCTGCTGTTGGGCCCTAAGATGAACTCTATGGGCATTTGGTGGACATCAGTGAATGAGTGGCTGAGGGAAACGTCTGCAGCTGCCATGTGGAGCTGCTGTGTCTCTCCTTTCCACCACCTTATCTTCTGAGGGAGTTCAGCAGTGTTCTGGGAACTGAGCGGCTCCACAACGCTGCCTCCTTCCTCTGCTCCCTCATTTCCTGCCAACAGCAGCATGCTGACTGCTGGCTGCTCCCCCCCCCCCAGCATGTAGGTCAGGTTCAGCGCTGAGCAGCAAATCTTGTCCCTGGGTCCAGAAAAGAGCCAAAGTTGTGCTTTCAGCGCAGCATTTGCAGCGTTCTCAGTCAAGATGTGAGTCCAGACTCAGCGCACATCTGATCCTTGTTCAGCTTTGCAGATGAAAAAGTTAAAGGCCAAGCCAGCAGCAGCACAGAAGTCACTGCTAGAAAGTGGCTTCTAGTCACCAAGCTGCAGTGGGCTTCCTGAGCCCACCCGCTCCAGGGTGCCACTCCTCCAGAAAGAAGCGCCTGGAAGCCAAAGGTCTTTAAAGGAAACTCTGCTAGGACTGTAAACTTGTAAAGTGCAGTAGTGGCCCATTGTCTGCTTGTCAAGCTTCTGCTTTAATGAGCCAAACATGGAGCACGCTACCTTGATCCACAACACAAGCATGGCTGCTGCTTCTTCTCTGGCTTCTGCTGCTTTCTGCTGGGCTCTGATGACTGCAGCTCTGTCATGTCCTCACAGTCTGATCTCTAAATGATCAACAATGACAAGCGCTCGGCTCTTTGGCCAAATCTCCATCTGGCTTCATGTTGAGCTGCTGGAAGTGGGCTAGAAAAGCTGAAGGATGGAAACATTTCTCAGAGCCTCCCTCCATGTTGCTTTGCTGGCCATTCTACAAGCTGCCAGCTTGCAGCTTCCTCTGACTGCCACCAGCAGAGATTTCTAGTTGCTGCATTAAAGATGGACTTTTCTCTGACATTAGGGCTGCTAGAGCTGCAGCTCTTCTCTTCCTAAAATACAGCAGCAGCAGCAAATTCTGCTGCTAGCAAAGTTTTCACAGCCTCAAAGCTGAGCACATTCATTTTCTCTGGCTTTTCATCCACACATCAGCTGCTCAACATCCATCAGCTGCTGCAGAGTCCTGCTAGCAAACTGACTTCCACTACAGGCCCCTACAGGCTAAAGTATTCACAGCCCATTAAAGTCCTTTTAGCAGCTGACCACCACAAACTCTGCTGATTTGATTTGGCAGATCAACACAAAGCAGCACATCCAGGCTCATTAGTGGAAACTTTTTTCCCCTGAATAACTCCATCTAATAAAAGTCAAGATGAAATGTGCTGTAGATTTCTTTGAAGACTCATTAGTTTGAAACAGTCCAAGAAGAAAAGCTTGGATTTTCTCCATTGCTGCATCAGAGCAAATGTTCTTCAGCTTTAACAGCTTTGAATCAACTTTAAAGCTGAAAACTAAAGAGATCACCAAGAAGTTAGTTGATGTGTTTGTGGACTGAAAGCCAGCAGATCAGATTCCTCCTGTAAAGCCTTTAGAACGGCAGCAGAAAGAGATTCTCCAAAACTTTCCCACCTAGAAACAAACAACTAGTTTCCTTTTGCTCCACTTCACCATGATGAGCTCCTTTGTCTCCATGTGTCTCCTAAAATGGCCAGAAAAGCCACTAAGGCCACGGTTAGGGCTGCAGTTAGATGTGGGGGAGCATCAGGGAGAAAAGGCTCAGAAGGTCTGAAATTAGGCTCAGAAATGATGGATTTGATCTGGGCCACATTTTGAATCCATCAAGCTGTCAATTCAAAGTTGACAGAAAGGACTTGCTGTATTTTGTTGCCTCCAGGTTAGGGATGAGTCTCTGCCTCCAGCCAAGGAGTTCACATGATCTTTGGTGTCTTGTTCCTGTGTGATGGCAGCATGGAGCAGGATGAAGGGCAGACAGCTGGAGGCTTCATCCGCACTAATCAGAATCAGCTGCTTTACTGCCAACCTTTGAGCAACAAAGCAGCAATCTGACTTTGCTTCCACTTTGGTCTCAGTCTTCAGACGTTTTCAACAGAAATCTAAAGAATTTGGTGGATTTCTTCTAGTTTTTGTCACATGGAAACTTTTCAGATCATCAAATGAATTTTAATGTCAGACAAACAGAACCTGAGTAGATCCAGAAAGTGGTTTTAAAGTAATTCTTGTGTTTCTTCTGCTTCCAGCCTTGGCGGCAGCAGCTGCCATCAAGTGGTTCTGATAACTGCTAATCAGTCTTTTCCATCAGCTGGACCAGTTTGGACCCGCTCTGCTTTGCAGAACTTTTTCATTCAGACACATTGGAGGCTTTTCCAGCATGAACAGCCTGTTTAAGGTCAGGCCACAGCATCTCAGTCAGCTTTAGCTCCAGACTTTGACTAGGCCACTCCACAACCTTCATCCCTGGCTTTGCTGCTGAGCTTTGGATCATTGTCCTGCTGCAGAACCTCAGTCAGCTTGAGTCTAAGGTCCAGAACTGCTTGCAGGACTTTCTTCTCCAGGATTTTCTGTCACAGAGCAGAATTCATGCTTCCTTCAGTTCTAGCAGGTCCTCCAGGTCCAGAAGAAGCAGAAGCAGCCAGACCATCACACTGCCACCACCGTGTCTGACTGTAGGCCTGATGTTGTGCTTCTGAAACGCTGTCCTAGTTCTTCAGCAGATGGAACGGAGCCACACCTTCCAGAAAGGTCCAGTTTGTCTCATCAGTCCCAGAATATTTCCCCAAAAGTCTTGATGATCATCCAGATGTTTTTGGCTCTTTGGCTTCTTGTGGCTCAGCAGTGCTTCTGGTCTTGGACCTCTCCCATGGAGGCCATTTTTCCACTTTCTCTCTAATTGTTGTCCTCCCCTGCACGGGGCCTCTGGCGCGCTGGGGGGCCTCGGGGCCTGTTGAGCTGGTAGGGGGGCATGGTCATTAACACCTCAGGGCAGATGCTCTTCCCCTTCTTTGGGTTGGCATTCTGCTAGTGGGGGGAGGGGAGGGAGGGGGAGTAGTGACTTACCCAGCTTGGATGTCTAGTGTCGAATGTATGGTGAGATGTTTGAATGTTAGTGTTGGGGAGGGGTTAAATCTACGGGTGGTGTGGGGGGGGGGGGGTTTGGTGGACGTTCTGGTGGGCTTGTGTCCGGCCCCATGTCCCGGTCCTGGTCCGTGTAGTCTCGCGGTGCGGGTTTCACCTGGGGGGTGGGGTTCGGGATGGCTCGTGCGGGCTGGCTGGCCAGGGTCCCCCATCTTATTAACTTATTTTTTAATTTATTTATTTATATATAGATTATTATTATTATTATTATTATTATTATTATTAATTCTTTTTTTGGGGGGGGGGGGGTTAAATACAGTAGGCATGGGGGGTGGGCTGGGGGAGGTAGAGGTGTTGGTCCTGGTGGGTGGTTGGCTGGCGGGCCCTGCGGCCTCTCCCCGGCCCCCGGGCTATGGTGGTGCCGCTGGAGGGGCCCCTTTCTCCGGGTGGGGCTTTCGGGGAGCGGGGGTGCCTATTGGAGTCAGTAGGGGAGCTGGCTCCCTGGGTTGGCTCCCCAGTCCTTTGCTCCCCATCCCCGGACTCCTCCCTCTGCCTGCTCCATCACGCCGCCACACATGTAGGTCCTTGGGGAGGGGGCGTTACTGGAGGTGGCCACCTTTTGGTGACGTCCCTCTCCCCAATTTTATCATGCATCTTAGACACTTTCACTCCAAACATTTTCACAACATACATTCATGTAGGCCATGATATGGGGGGGTGGGGGGAAGACGTCTGGGGGGGGGCTTATGTTGTGTGAGCCTCGCCCCGGGCAGCTCCCTTCACCCCCTCTCGCATTTAGACATTGAGGATTCTGGGTAGTTGCTTGGAGGGGGGCGCTGGCACCAGCTTTCTTCCGGACGGGGGGTGGGCTGTGCCGTGCACCCCCTTCGGTGCTCCCAGTTTTAAACACACCTGAGATCAACATGCAACAACACAACATCTGAGAGGGCGTAGGGAGGATCGGGGGTCTTTTGCACACCCCCGATCTCCGATCGCGGCACGGAGTCTGGGGCCTGGAGGAGGTGCGGGCCACTGTGTCCGGGGTCTTGGCGGGGGGCTGCTGCGGCTAGCCAGCGGATTACCTGATCTGGGGCTGACGCCTCTGCTCTCCCCAGGAAGGGATGGGGGGCAGGGGTGGCTAGGGTAAGGTCGGGGTGGGAGGGGGTTTATTAGGTATATAGTGGGTGAGGGGGGGCTCTGGTCGGATGGCCCGTACGGGTCATGTCGGCCCCCCCTCTTTGGGGGGCCTGCTCCGGGGGGCGTCTGGTCCGGGGGCGGGGCCGGGGGTCGGGCACAGGCAGTGGTATTGTTGAATTGTGGTGACCCCCCCCCCCCCACTTGGGATTTTTGGATGTGAATGTGTGTACAGCGTCCTTTTTTTTTTTTTTTTTTGTGTGTCTGTGTTTGGCGAGTGGGGCACAAGGGAGGGATGGTGTGAATGAGTTTTTTTTTTTTTTTTTTTTTTTTTTCCCAGGTTCGGGTCCAGTCCGCTCCCTCTCCCAAGATCATCTCAAGTCTCCGATAGGTGCGGAGCCCATCCCCCCACGTCCTGCCCTCCTCCGCTGCGTTGGCGGGCGCCTTGGCCCTCTGGCACGTTGACGGTCCTCGGGTTTGGGGCGGGTTCCCGGGTGGGTGCCGGCCCATTCCCGGCGGTGGCTTCGCGGGGCCTGGCCCCCCGGGGGGCGGCCGGGGCCCCTGCCGCGGGGGCGGGGCGCCCCTGGGGCCTCTGGCCCCCAGGGCCCATGGCCGGGACCACTTCAGCGCGGCCGGCTGCCGGCGGAGCCCACGGGCTCGTCCCCGCGGCTCTTGGGGGCGTAGGCATTGCGGTAGCTGGGGGATTTCCTCGGGGTCGTCTCTCCTCTTTCCTCGGGGGGGGGGTTGCAGATTTCCTGTGAAGGCCCCTCTCGGGCGCACTGCTTTGGTGGCCCCTTTGGGAGTCCGGGGTTACGGGTCCCCTGACTCCTGCCTCTGTGCTCGGGGAAGGTGGGTCTTCGGTTCTCCACAATCACTATCAATATATTTCCTTCTGTATAATTTTCACTTAAACTAGTGCACTTTCACAAACTCCCACAGGTGCTGGGTCCCAGGTATTAAATGTTCACTTATATACAGAAAGGCTATAATTTATTTATTTACTTTCTTTTACTTTCTTTTTTAGGTATCACATTACACATGTCAGCTTAAATAATAATACATATGATTTAGCAATGGTATCAAGGTGTTACACGATTGTATCTGTTGCTTTATGTCTGTTGGTTGTGCTGTTCTTTTTGTGTCTCTTTCCAGGTGATGGAGCAGACAGAGGACGTTTTATCATTCTCTTCCTTCTATCTCTTCTTTCTTTCACCCTTTTCTTTCTCTTTTTTTTTCTCTTCTTGTTCTTCCTTTACTCTCCTACTTTCCCATTGTAGTGTCCATATAATTTGAAATTCTCCCTGCAGGAATCACAATAAAGCTATTTACACGCACAAATCAAGCGGAGCATTATGGCGAAAGCTGTTTGCTCCACTTGTGAAAGTAAAATCTGACGAGCTCTATTTGGCATTAAGATATCAATTTTTATTGCCACATTGCTAGACAGGACACTGGGAAAAAAAAAAAAAAAAAAAAAAAAAAAAAAACAGAACCTGAGTAGATCCAGAAAGTGGTTTTAAAGTCATCCTTGTGTTTCTTCTGCTTCAAGCCTTGGCGGCAGCAGCTGCCATCAAGTGGTTCTGATAACTGCTAATCAGTCTTTTCCATCAGCTGGACCAGTTTGGACCCGCTCTGCTTTGCAGAACTTTTTCATTCAGACACATTGGAGGCTTTTCCAGCATGAACAGCCTGTTTAAGGTCAGGCCACAGCATCTCAGTCAGCTTTAGCTCCAGACTTTGACTAGGCCACTCCACAACCTTCATCCCTGGCTTTGCTGCTGAGCTTTGGATCATTGTCCTGCTGCAGAACCTCAGTCAGCTTGAGTCTAAGGTCCAGAACTGCTTGCAGGACTTTCTTCTCCAGGATTTTCTGTAACAGAGCAGAATTCATGCTTCCTTCAGTTCTAGCAGGTCCTCCAGGTCCAGAAGAAGCTGAAGCAGCCAGACCATCACACTGCCACCACCGTGTTTGACTGTAGGCCTGATGTTGTGCTTCTGAAACGCTGTCCTAGTTCTTCAGCAGATGGAACGGAGCCACACCTTCCAGAAAGGTCCAGTTTGTCTCATCAGTCCCAGAAGATTTCCCCAAAAGTCTTGATGATCATCCAGATGTTTTTGGCTCTTTGGCTTCTTGTGGCTCAGCAGTGCTTCTGGTCTTGGACCTCTCCCATGGAGGCCATTTTTCCACTTTCTCTCTAATTGTTGAATGCTGACCTCTGACCTTAACTGAGGCAGTGAGTCCTGCAGAGCTTCACATGTTGTTCTGCTTCCTCTGGGACCTCCTGGATGAGTCCTTGTTAAATCTCTCAGTCATTTAGATGGGACTCAGATTTTGATGCTAGATGTGCTTCGTTCCACCGCCTCCTTTTTTACCTCGGCTTTTTTACCTTCATTCCACTATTCAGTTTACAGCATTTTAGGATTCTACATTTCACACTAAAGACAGCTGACCACATGGACAATTGGCATTTTCTGCTTCACTTTCATGTGGCAAACCTTTCCAAATGTGCTAAAATTGAAGCTTTTGGCCTCTTTTAATGTTTGCTGTTAAAATGACTGCTATGCTGCTTAAGGCTAGTGTCTGGTGTTCTGGATTAAACCATTGCCTTTCTCCTTGATCTGACTTTCTAGCTTTATTCATGTGGATCTGTCTGCTGATTTCTCCATGGATGTCTAGTTTTTACAGGAACCAACAATCTACTAATCTGCTCAGCTGCTCAGTGCAACTGGAACTGACTCCTTTTTTCTCTTCTCTCTGACTTTAGAGGCAAACGTGCAGATGAGTGTCCGCTGCAGGACAAACAGGATCAAAGTGGAGCAGAAAAGCATTGGTGGTGGCCTTAAATCTTCCTCTCTCTCATCACATCCCAGCTCAAGTCATCCAGACTCCCCTGTGTCCACAGCAACTCCACCTTTCCCTGAAAACACTAAGAACACCATGTGGAAGTCTTTGGACCAACAGACAGCATCTAGTCAGGCAAAGAGAAAAGAGCTGAGCTGCTGGCATTCTCTGAAAGATCACTTCATGCAAGTGTGATAGAAAACCTCAGCACCTTCCTCTAACATCTGCAACATCTGCAGAGAACCTGCTGATTATCTGTCTGCAGCACAGCTGGACACTGCAGAAAGCCAATTAAAAGGAAGTCACATTTTCTAGAAATTAGTGGATTTGTCCTTGATCTGATCAGGTAAATAAGATGATCTGCCAATGGAATGAGTATTTTATCCCTAAAATAAGATCAGTAGATATATTCACTAGAAATAAGGTGATGGAGATGAGTGGCTCCTGTTTTAAGAGCAAAAATCTGATTCCATTGGCAGATCATCTTATTAACAGGCTTAAATCAAGGGCAAATCAACGACTTTGGAGAAGAATTCACTTCCTTTTAGTTCCCTTTCTGCAGTGTACCAGTGGATTTAGTCAGACATGCAGTGAGAAAATACCCAGAGTTCTTTGCTCCTTCCAGAGAAATGGAATCTAAGTTATTTTTCATGGTTTTATTTCTAAAAGTTTAAATCATGACTTGTTCATTGACTTCTTAATTCCACTAAAACTCTTATTCTTTCCTTCTTGTCTCCATAGAAAAGTGACTATGAGGCGCTTGGCAGCAGTTAGTTCTGCATTTAACTGGGACCACAGCGCCATCCAGTGGACTCCAGAGGTATCAACATTTTTGGAACAGCTTTGTTCTTTTCAAACTTCTTTCTTAATAAGGTGCTGTTCTTCTAAAACGTTGAATATCTCAGAGTTAAACTTAGTTGTCCTTTTAATGACTGTATTTAGCTCCTCCCAGCAGAAGTCTTCTTCAGGATGTATTTTTATTGCTGCCAGATATTTGGCATCACTAGTTCATCTCTGGAGTTCTTTCTTTCTACTGGAAGTGATGAGGACAGAAAAGCTGCTTCTAGATGAACAGATGAGAGGGAAGCTCAGCTTTGGAGAGCAGCTTAGAGCAGCAAGGCTGAGATAGTTTGGACACGTGTAGAGAAGGGAGAGATTTACTTGGTAAAGATGATTAAGATGGAGCTGCTAGGCAGCTGATGAGGCAAAAGCCCATGGAAAAGATTCCTGCATGTAGTGAAGGAGCAAATGCAGAGGCTTGGTGTGATAGAGGAGAAGCTCAGGGATTGGTTGACATGGAGTCACATGATCTGCTGTGGTGAGCCCTAAAGAGAGCAGGAAAAAGAAGAGGAGCTCCTCATGTGGAAAAGAAGGATTTATTCTACTTCCTAGTAAAATAAAGTCAAATAATTAAATAAAAGTTGAAGGAAAACCTGCATCACAGAGACAAAGGGACAGGGGGTCAAAGGTCAGGGGGGCCTGAACCGTGATCTGGCCCCAGCAGACATTCACCTGGGATGGATCTCTCTCTCGCTCTCTTTCTCTTCTTTAGGTTGTTCTTGCTGTCTAGAAACAGAAAGAGACACAAACCAAATGTTTGAAACTGGACAGCATCCGGAGAAAAACACGCAGCGTGATTTATTTACATGAGGGCAGAAGCTGAAATATCCCCCATGCAGCTAACAGCTTTGTTTCATCCATGGAGCGCTGGGTTTTGTTTAACCAACACATGCAGAGTTATTGAGAAAAACTAAATTAACTGTGCTTATTATTAGTCTGTCATCAGACATGTACACAAGTCTTTTTTTGAAAGTCCAAGTCAAGTCTCAAGTCTTCAGTAGGCCTGTCGCAATTATCCATTAATCGCACAATAAATTCTAATCACATTAATTAATCAAAGTAAGTGCAATAATTTGCGTAAGCATGCTTGCTTGTTTCCCATTGTGTTTTCATCTGCGTCACTAGGAGAGGATGGTAAAAAGGTTTTATTAAGCTGCAAGGTTTTATTCCAGAGGGGAACTTTACTCACCATGTTACTGTCATGATTTTGGTTTTGTTATGGTTTATGTTTGTTATTTGATTAATTAGTTCACTCACCAGTCTTTTTTCAGTTCACCTGCCAGCAATCTTTCAACTCTTAGTCACCACTCTCTTACTCCCCTTCTCCAGTCACCATCCAATCAGCTTCACTTTACTTCCAGTCACTTCCCTTCCCCTGATTAGCTCCACCCATTCCGGTAATTAGTTTCACTCCATTCACCTGCTCACTCCCCTACTTATACCTGCCTCAGCCTCCTGCAATCTGCCAGATCATTTCGAGCCTTTTGGTGAGTCTTGTCCAGCGTTCTTTTCTGATAGTCCTGTGAATATTGACCCAATCTGCGTTTTTGACTTCTGAGCCAGCCTGATCCCTGAATCTGTTTTTCCTGCCCTTAATGACTGCTTGCTTGTTTTGCCAAGCTGATTCTGACTTTGGATTATCTGAGCTTGCCTGATCCCTGTCTGTATTCCTGCCTGTTTTGAACTGCCATTTTGTGTATTGACCGTGTACTGTTTTTTAACCACGAGCCTGCTTATCCCTGTCTGATCTATTTTTGAGCTTTATTAAAGCCTTTTCATTTACCATGCTTGTTTGGTTTGAATACATGTAACTGTACGTATGTACTGTATGTTTCTCTAAAACACACGACAGCTGCAGGATGGGAGTTTTAGGATTTAAACCAAAAAATGCCACCTGCTTAATTTATTAGACTCAGTAGGCCAAGAGGATATACTCACTTAGTTATTATGGTATTATCATTACAAGTTTTTATTGTTTTAGCAGTAAATGTCTGCTTTTTTATTTTTAAGTGAAAGTGAGGGCTGTGAAAAAAAAACAATCACAATCCTGCCCTTTTATTAATACATAAGGGGTTAGAAACTGCAAGAAATAAAGAAAACCCTAAATAAATAGCAGGACAATAACAAGTATTTCATAAAGATAACATTGCAGTATAGCTTACCTTGTTTGTAGCACAGATGCTTACCTATTACATAGTGACTAAGCTTTCCGGCTGGGTTTTCAGGTGGCAGATAAAATTAGATGTGTTTTTCTTTTATTCCCTCGCTGTGTAAAATTTTTGTAGCCAAAGGTTATTATGAATGGTGGGACAGAAACAGGTGTTCTCATCGTCGCCTCCATATCTGTATGGGTTGCACGCTCGCATGTTTCGTGTTACGTCACTGACGCTATGTCATGCTACGTGACTGTTTGACAGCCTCTCTGCTGTTTTTCTACCTCGGCTGTGTACAGGTAAGAAAAGAAGAAGATCAGTCAATTTAATAAAACAAAAAACATTAAAAAATAAAAGATTGTTCACAAGTTGGAAATCGCGAGTCCCAGTAGAGTCTGAAGTCCTTCAAATACAAGTCAAAGTCGAGTCTGAAGTCATTAAATATGTGACTTAAATGTGACTCGAGTCCCCATCTCTGTCTGTCATCATGGTACCAAAGGCAGCTGCAAGGTGCGGCAGCACTGCGCACTGATGGCAGGACGCTATGTGGAGAAATGCAGGCAGATAGAAAGAATAGCGACGAGCTTCTCTGTTCATGTGAACATCTTTAAAGGAGAATTCCGGTCAAAATTAGAATTCAAACTGTTTGTTTACGGTTTATGGGTTGGATTATGCAATGTTATGAGTATAAAACTCTTCTTTAGAACTAATCTCTGCTCAAAATGGCGATCTGCACCGCCTAATCTACTTTCAGCAGTTATCAGTTATTGCAGCCGTGAATTGCAGAAAATACGGGCAGCGTATTTCTTCTTCACCACAGTCTGCTCCTGCCAGTATGAGCTGCAGTGAGTTATAAGGCGGAGGGATATTTTGGCGTCACTTAGTTTAGACCCCAAACAATCGACTTCACTTTCAGAAACAAGCCCAAAAACTGCAACCCCACAACTCATGAAATTTACAAGCGACTTTAGAAAAAAATAAGACCAAAGTGGCATAAAATAAGTGGGCTTTGCAACAGTGAGCACTCTTTCCAAGTGTGTCGTATCCCTCCGCCGCTCTGGTTGGTAAACAAATGTTCCGGCAAATTCTACATTATGAAAAAGAAAAACCTACCAAGAATCCTCGCTCTCATGTCATCTTGAAGACATTGTTCTTCTAAATGTTGGCTACAGACGACGTGTTTTCTCTCTGGCCAGAGGGGTTCGATGGCAAATCCTCCCTCTTCAAGTTTTCAATCCAACAAAAGAACCCGTGGTGGATCATGAATTGGAAAGGTGAAAAAACTTTTTTCTTCTTTTACCGATGTATTGGAACATCCAACTGCCATGCATGTGGGCATTGTTGGAGAATGGAGAACTTCTGCTGTTTGACCTTTTCCTTTATTAAAGACATTTAGTATTATAAAAATAAAAGAAAACATCTGTTTTGTCAACAGAAGTTTAACACAACTTCGCTGGCTTGTCCAGATGAGTGTAGACTCTGTTCAGTAGGTAGGTGATGCTTTCCTCAACTGCCAGGCGGGGCTGGTTGGCAAACAGTAGTGGATCGGTGAAGGGCCTGACGATGGGCCTTAGCTGCTCCAGGACTGGCCTCTCAAGGGTCTTCATGATATGGGAAGTCAGTGTTACTGGTCTGTAATCCTGAGGGCCGCTAGGACCCACCGTCTTTGGCACAGGAACGAAGCACAACGTCTTCCGCAGCGCGGGGACTCTCTGGAGGTGCAGGCTCAGGCTGAAGACTAGACTAAGTACTCCACACAGCTGGTAGGCACAAGCTTTGAGCACCCTGGGGAATACATCATCAGGGCCTGCAGCTTTGCCGGAGTGGAGTCTGATTAGCTGTCTTCTCACCAGGTCAGGAGGGACGGACACTGCAGAGGTAACAGTAGGGGGAGGAGTGAGGTCCTCAGGTTGTGGAGGACATGATGTAAAGTAGGGGGGGAGGGTGGAGTAGGAGGATGTGGATTGAGGTGGTGAGGAGCAAACAGGGGGTCTGTAAGGAGGAGGAGTGGGGGAAGGTAGAGTGGTAGTTTTGGGTAGCCAAAAGCAGAGTTGTGGGGCATGGGCCGCAGTATCAAACCTATTGAAAAAATAGGTGCAATTCATTGGCCCGGTCCACGCGACCTTCCAACCCCATGCCAGTGGACTTCTGGAACCCTGTGATGGTTCTCATCCCACTCCACACATCCCTCATGTTGTTGGTCTAGAGTTTATTCTCCAGCTTTCTCCTGTATTTGTTTTTAGCCTCCTTCATTTTACATTTGAGTTCCCCCTGCCCTCTCCTCACCTCCTCATGGTTGCCATCTCTGAACGCCCTCTTCTTCTCATTCAGAATGGCCTTTATGTCCTTGGTGATCCACGGTTTATTGTTGGCATAACAGGTGACAGTCCGAGCTAGAACATTGCAGTCCACACAGAAGTTGATGTAGTCAGTGATACACTCTGTGAGCCCATCGATGTCCTCCCCATGGGGCTCACAGAGTGGTCCTCCTACCACCTCACAGTCCTTGTGGTCGTAGGCTTCCTCTCCACCAGAGGCTCATAGGAGGGTTTAAGGTGAACCAGGTTGTGATCAGACCTGCCAAGAGGGGGGAGAGAAGAGGAGATGTATGCATCTTTAATGTTAGCATACATCAGGTCCAGGTTCCTCTCCTCTCTGGTAGGGCAGCTCACATATTGTTGGAAGGTCAGCAGAACTCTGTTCATGGCTACATGGTGTCATGGTTTGAAAATGAACCCGAACACAACCACAGACTGAGATGTGTTTTACAAGAGTTTATTGGATGATGATGAGTAATGGAAGCAGGGGACCAGAAAGACTGAACCGGACTGTAGCCAGAGGATGTTGATGGCAGGAACTGGCAAGCAGGATGGAGCTGGAGCACGGCAGAGTGAAGACTTGGAGGCCAGGGCAGCAGCAAGACCAGCTGGACAAGGAAAGGATGAGGTGAGCAGTAGTAAGCAGAAGTAAACAGACGAACCGACACCTTAAAACTGCTTGATTAGTGGCTTGATTAGTGGCTGACAGGTGTAGGTGATTACTGGGGTGTGGGACCGGAGCTGTATGGAAGGTGGAAAGTGCCCTAAAAATGTCCATGGTGCAGCAGGCAAAGCTGCACCATGTAACATGGTTGAAGTCTCCCGACATGATGATGAGGGCATTGGGGTGTAGAGTCTGAAGTTTGGAGATGGTGGTGTGTATTATGCTGCAGGCAGATGTTGGGTTTGCAGAGGGAGGGATGTACAGGACAGCGACGATGACGTGTGGAAAAAATAGGAGAAAATGTTGTAAACAGAGCTCATTCTGACCATTTTCACACCCATTTTTATTTCTCGTGAGGGTACATGCTAGAATTTGACTTGCGTGTGTGCGTTCATGTGCCATGGTTTGTTTACCGTCGTTTCCTGGCCATCAGTGCTGCAGTTTCAGGGGAGATTTGGATGACCTAAGGCGGCCGTGGCTGACGTTAGCGTCCTAATCTAGGAGCAGCATCAAAATCTCCAACACACATGAAAAAGTCTGAATTCCTGGTGATGACCCCTTTAAAACACAGGGAATTAAACCATGTACCTGCATTCTAATAATGAAACCTTTAAAGACTTTCATAAAACAACCAAAATGGGTTCAGGACGACCCAATTAGTCTATGATAGACTGACCTGGCATTGGTGCTCTGCAGCAACACATTGTGCAGTTACTGCCAAAGTGAAACACTTCACTGGAAATAGACATTATTACTATAAATCAATGTATATACTACTGAAGAAAAAATATTTTCCTTTGGAAAAATGTGTGGAGTAGAAAAACACCAAACAAAAGCTTATCACTGTGAGGCTTTTGCACCAAAACAACCCTAACCCTCATGATTTGATGCCAGCATTGCTTTTTATGCTTGTTGTAGTTTGCACCAAAGGAAGCTGTACTCAAAAGCATATCTTATACTGGCATTATGATGAACTTGCTTTTGAGATATGAAATATGAGATATCTATTCTGGTTACAATAGTTTTATCATAAATTTCCATTTTTTGAGGGTTGTTTTTCTCTTTTTCTCCTGGAAGGTCAGCACTACTGCTCTGTCCTTTTCTCCTGGAAGGTCAGTTCTACTGCCCTTACCGTAATGCACCATGTAAGCGCAAAGCTAATTAACTGAGCGCCCATTGTCGCTGTCAGAGGACAAGGCTGCTTTCAGAGCAGAGAAAGGACTTGTGGGATTTTACCAGCAGCTGTCAGTCCGTGGATTAAAGCAGCCAACAGGGATTCAAACTCGCAGTAGTTGGGATGTGAGCCTTGCGGTAACCTGTCACACCCAGAAAGGACATCATCTGGTTCTTTGAGATGGTTTTATGGATGTTTAGAACCGCTTTCATCTGCGTTATGTGAGATGAAAGCCCAGAGAGAACATGGCCCAGAGATGTGACTTCCTCCTGGACAAACTGCATTTTGTCAAACTCTGAGGGCTGGGTGCAGGCTGGTCTCTCTCTCTCTCCTCTTCAGGGCATGATGGGCAGGTGTTCCCCATCAACACTGATTGCTGCCCTTCTTTAGGAGCAGCTTTCCAGCAGGAGGGCACCAGTTCATACTCGCTTCCAGCGTGGTACATGACCAACCAAGTATTTGCTCCCGAGTATTCCTTCCGAGTCTTTTTTTTTTTTCCAGTGTGTCCTGTCTAGCAATGTGGCAATAAGAATTGATGTCTTAATGCCAAATAGAGCTCAACAGATTTTGCTTTCACAAGTGCAGCAAACGGCTTACGCCATTGTGCTCCGCTTGATTTGTGCATGTAAATAGCTTTATTGTGATTCCTGAAGGGAGAATTTCAAATTATATGGACACTACAATGGGAGAGTAGGAGAGTAAAGGAAGAACAAGAAAGAAAAAGAAAGAGAAGAGGTGAAAGAAAGAAGAGATAAAAGGAAGAGAATGATAAAACGTCCTCTGTCTGCTCCATCACCTGGAAAGAGACGCAAAAAGAACAGCACAACCAACAGACATAAAGCAACAGATACAATCGAGTAACACCTTGATACCATTGCTAAATCATATGTATTATTATTTAAGCTGACATGTGTAATGTGATACCTGAAAAAAGAAAGTGAAAGAAAATAAATAAATAAATAAATTACAGGCTTTCTGTATATAAGTGAACACTTAATACCTGGGACCCAGCACCTGTGGGAGTTTGTGAGAGTGCACTAGTTTAGGTGAAAATTATACAGAAGGAAATAGCTTGATAGTGGTTGTGGAGAACCAAAGACCCGCCTTCCCCGAGCACAGAGGCAGGGGTCAGGGGACCCATAACCCCGGACTCCCAAAGGGGCCCCCAAAGCAGTGCGCCCAAGAGGGGCCATCACAGGAAATCTGCAACCCCCCCCCCCCGAGGAAAGAGGAGAGACGACCCCGAGGAAATCCCCCAGCCACCGCAATGCTGACGCCCCCAAGAGCCTCGGGGACGAGCCCCTGGGCTCCGCCGGCAGCCAGCCGCGCTGAAGTGGTCCCGGCCATGGGCCCTGGGGGCCAGAGGCCCCAGGGGCGCCCCGCCCCCGCGGCAGGGGCCCCCGGCCACCCCCGGGGGGCCAGGCCCCGCGAAGCCGCCGCCGGGAATGGGCCGGCGCCACCCGGGAACCCACCCCAAACCCGAGGACCGTCACCGCACTAGAGGGCCAAGGCGCCTGCCAACGCAGTGGAGGGGGGCAGGACGTGGGGGGATGGGCTCCGCATCTATCGGAGACTTAAGATGTTGTTGGGAGAGGGAGCGGACCGGACCCGAACCTGGAAGAAAAAAAAAAGTCTTTTCTAACCAGTTCTACTCCTTACCTTTATCCACTTTTGAGTCAGATCACCTCGTGCCAAGAACGGAACCCCAGACGCCACTCCTGCCTTAGTCCTCCTGTTGTTCTACCTGCCTTTTCCACCCTCTGTTCGACCAAACAGTCGAGCTACCTTTTCTCGACTGTTTGGTGAACATGGAAGGAGATGGAAACCTAAACATTGAAGTATATAGGAAACCCACACACACACAGACCAATATCTTCTTTTTGACTCACACCACCCACTGGACCACAAACTTTCTGTCATCAGAACCTTACAACACCGGGCCCAGCATGTCCTACTAAAACAGAAGGGAAGCACAAGGAACAGAAACACATCAAAGATGCCCTCCAAACCTGTGGGTACCCTAACTGGGCTTTTGTCAAATCAGCAAGAAAATCTAAAAGACCCGCTGCAGAACATAATGGTGAGAAGAATAAACGCAAAAACATCGTCATCCCATATGTTGCTGGAGTCTCAAGAGGAAGAGAAACTCAAGAGGATTTTCTCCAAACACAAAATCCCAGTACATTTCAAAGCAAACAGGACCCTCAGACAGAGGCTGGTGCATCCTGAGGACAAAACCCCCAAACCTAAGATGAGCGGAGTGGTGTCTGCAGTTCAGTGCAGTGAGGAATGTTCTGGTCTTTATATTGGAGAAACCAAACAACCTCTCCACAGACGCATGGCTCAACACAGGAGAGCTACCTCCTCAGGACAAGACTCTGCTGTCCACCTACACCTTAAGGACAAAGGACACTCCTTTGAGGACCAACATGTCCACATTTTGGACAAAGAAGACAGATGGTTTGAAAGGGGTGTGAAGGAAGCCATCTACGTTAAGAGAGAAAAACCAACCTTAAACAGAGGAGGAGGCCTTAGGTTCCAACTCTCAAAAACTTACAATACAGCTATAGGGTTCATTCCAGCCAATCATCACCTCAATTCCCACCCTCGTATGGGTGATCAAAACATCGTTCCTTTAAGCCAGGCCAATAACAACCCTAATGACTCCTCGTTACAGAGGAGTGGACCAGTTTAGGTTCAATCTGCTGGTTTAATGGCTTTAACGACCGCCCATTACTAAGAGGTGGACCTGTTTCTGTTGAATCTGCATGTTATCTAAGCCATTACAAGGCCTTTGTTGGCAGGAGTATAAAGCTTGGTACTCCACATTACTCCAGACTTTTTCAATTGAGAAAGCTTCCTGGAGAGGAAGCAAAACGTCTTCAACTACGGAAAACAAGTCCAGTTGCTTTGTTTTTTAATTTTTTTGGATTTATCAGACACATCAGCTCCTGCGTCTGCTTACCAGTCTCCCTGCTTTGTCTCCAGTGGAACCCAGACAGACTGACCAGCCAGAACCACTCCCGAGCCGACCACCATTTCTTTTCAATAAACTTTCTAAACCGATCTCAAGTCTCTGTGGTTACCCTCCTTCTGAGTCTTAATCCATAACCATGACACATTTAGATTTTAGACTTTATGGCCTTTTTCATAGAGATCTTTAAGCAGTTTTAAGGTGTCTGTCCTGCATTGATCAGCTGATTCTGCACAGATTCACAAACTATCAACATATTGAATGAAAACAGTTCCAGGAGTCAGAGTCAGGTCCATCAGACACACGTGAAGGACAACGTAAGTCGTCTGCAGTGGTTACATCAATCAGGTTTCACAGCATTTACTGCTGATCAGACAAAATGTTAAAATGCTTCAATTCGTTTGCATAGAAAGATTGATCGGAAGCCCAAAGAACTGCAGTAAAGTCAGAGTCCTGATGTGAACCATCAGTCCGTCAGAGGTTAAAGTGATATGTTCAATATACACATCTGACTTAGAGGCGACACTAAAACAAAGCTTCAGCTTCACTCCCTGCAGAGTGAAACAGTTTAAAGGAGCAGAGAAACTTTCCCTGTTTCACCTCAAGCAGAGACAGATGAACATAACCGCTGAGCTTTGGCTGCTCCTCCATGCATTTAGCAGATAAACAGAGGTTTACACCGAGTCACCAACACCAGGGGTCCGTTCTTCGTACGTTGCTTGAAACATATGAGATCAAATGAGACATCCAAGATAATTTTATTGTGCTAATCATGATCCGGCTAATTTTGTTCTTCCAACACACCTGTTGTTTATGATTAGTATGGCTGGATTGAGTTGTCTGAGATAACTTCGCCTTCATGCGTTGCTTTAAAAGGGGAAATGTGTCCATAGTAGAAACAATGATCAGCAACGCTGCTATTGGCTGTTCAGCATGGCCAAAGAACACCCACAGTTTTTCTCCCAAGCAGAACAAGAGCTTTAATGGTATACTATGCAACCGGGGTTGATTTTCCAGCGAGGCTCCCCCCAGAGGGCGAAAGTAAAAGTGCACTGTCGTAAAGATGCTCAGCTGTTCTCCTGGTTTCTCCATCAAGCCAGGCGCGGTTGTTTTGAGCTTAGCAGACAGGCGAACGCAAGAAATCACCATCCTGCTGTTCAAGCAGAGCTACGAGGGAGCGCCCTCCCCTCCTCTCCGTCCCCGCCAGTGGAGTGAGGGGAGCGGGCGTCCCCGAAGCGACCTCTGCCCGGCCCGGGACCCGCTGGGCCCGGACGTCGGCTCGCGGGGTGGTTGGGGAGGGCGAGGGTTCCGGTCCACGCGACGCGCTGGCCGTCTTTTTCCGTATGCCGCGCGGCCGCCGTCTCGTCTTTCCTCTCTCCCCTCCGTTCCCCCCGACGCCCGGTGCCTTTCGAGCCCTGTCTGAGCGTCGCGCCGTACAGTTTGGGAACACAGATCAGCACACAGATGAGCGGTGAACTTTTAAACCCCGCGGTTCCGTCGCACAGTTTGAGATGTATATAAGTACCACGACTGAAAAACTCGTACAGTGTATGCCCGGCTTTAACACAGTGAAAGTATGAACATGCACACAGAGAGAGAGGGAAACCATCCAATGTTACTTACAATCGCATCAGCAGAAACGCGAGGTCCGCGTCAGCCTTGCAGCCTTCTCTTTCTTTTAGCTCTCGCCATTCGGAAAAAGCTTTCCCGATGTTCACCCGTGTACGACTCCTCTCTCTGTCCAGAGCCCTTTTCCTCTTTCTTGCCTGCTCCGACATGGGCTTTCGCTGTTTTATCGCCAGTTCCGCCATGATAACTGCACAGATATCGCCACTGCGCTAGCAACGAGCATACGTTTCACTGGGGGCGTGTAGCAGTTCTCGCCGTAAAGCAAGACCGAATCTCGCGATGCACACGAGACTTCTGAGCTTGTGGGTGCGGGCCGAGGGCTCCTGCAGTTGCAAGTGCGGTATTTCCCCCACAGACCACCAGGGCGGCCGAGAAAACCTTTGTTCGACCTGAAATGACTCATTTAATCATCCAAAGCGGTATGGAACACATTAATTAACTGAAAAATGTTGCATAGTATGCCTTTAAATGGAAGGTTATGCTGAATTTGAGTCATTAATTAAAACAGTGGTCCCCAATCCTGGTCCTCGAGGGCCGGTGTCCCTGCATGTTTTACATGTGTCCCTGATCCAACACACCTGACTTACTTCCCCAGTGTGCTGTCAAGTTCTCCAGAGTCCTCCTAATGACCTCATTATTTGACTCAGGTGTGTTGAAGCAGAGTAACAAATAAAAGTTGCAGGACACCGCCCCTCGAGGACCAGGATTGGGGACCACTGAATTAAAGCAACATAGAACACCTCAAAGTCTGCTCTTCCTCAGACCTAAAGCCAGGGACCAGTAGCAGCAACACCTTCATTACTGCTAGGCTAAAAGCTTTCTATTTAGTACACTGTAACATTATTTGTTGCTGCATTGAATGAAGTATAATCCAAATAGCTGATACAGTCATTTCAACCATTTGTCAAAGAGAAAACTTCTAAACTTTTAGTTAATATAAAATATGTTGCTGAGTTAATGATCACATTATACTTTTTACAGTGTAGTTAATTGGAATGACAACAGTTTTACATAATACACCAACACTTTTACCTGTTCCAAAGCAAGTGGTGGCTGAGGCATATGCAGTAAGTTGTGGACTTTTTCTAACTTGCATAAAGGGAAGAAAATGTGACACTTTGTAATTCCCATTTATTTCCACTGCACAGAAAAATGAAGAAACCCTCTCAGGTGACTGTCCTTTGGAGGAAGAACCTGTAAGAGCATAAATAACTTTACACTAATTTGTATATACTTGTGTACCTATTCTTTCTGTCTGTAATGTGAGTTGCAGGAGTTCATAGCTGGGGAAAGACCTCCAGAAAGGCTTGAAGAAGAGTCGGCAAAAAGAACTGATACAGAGGTGGACAGTGTTGTACTTTTACTTTTTACGTTTGTTGCATGAGGCATGTTTTGACCCTTTTTCTTTCACAAATTGACACAGGGTGACATCTGTTCCCTATATAAATGGCAAGGAGACCTGAAAAAACACAAATTAAGAGGAGAAATTGAACTTGACAACTTGAAAAAGACTAAAATTGCACTAGAGATCGAGTTGCATCAAAAGAAACTTCAGAGTAAGTGCTAATACACCATTTGACACATAGTAGTATTGCTGACTTTACATAACTATCTCTTATTGCAGGAAAAAGGGCGTCATAAAATACTGCCTGCAGGCATAGACCCTGTCTCCAAGCAGGATCCCGTCAAAGTCTCCTGTATGATGGAAAATGCAGTTTTGTTATACTCAGCATAAATGTGTTTAATACTGTGAACCTGACATTTATGTTCCCTTACCACATTTAAATATTGTTCATAAAAAATTCCTTGACTCATGCACTTATCCTGGCCATTTTGTGATATGATACATAGAGTCACACACCATTTAAGAGATTTTAGTCGGTCAACTGCATACTTTTTGATTACATTCCTTGTTTAATGTAATATATTGCTAATCTGAAATATTATAAATTATATAGTAATTTACCTGCACATATACACTGTGAACCCCCTTTCGGTTTATAAAATCTCCTTCATTTGGGCCTGGTGGGGCCTTGATGGGGATGTGTGTGCAGTCTATGGCACCAATCACATTAGGGAAGCCTGAAGGATACATACTGTTGGTCATACCTTTTGGTATGGTCATGATTGCATCTCATTAACAATTATAATAATAATGTCGTCTTTATTGTCATTGCAACACACATTACAACGAAATGTGTGCGCTGCTTTTATCCCGTCTCCTTGGGGAGCAGTGGGCTGCCCCTGAGGGGCGCCTGGGGAACAATCAGGGGTTAAGGGTCTTGCTCAGGGACCAAGAGTGCAGGCTGTGGGGATTGAACCGGATACCTGCAACCTTCTCTGAGTGTAAGCATGCTGTTCTAACCAATAGGCCAACACTCCCCCATAAATGTACCTGCAATACCAAAAAAAATTCTGCTTTACTTAGACTTAGACTTAGACAACTTTATTTGTCTTTTTTTCCCCCAGTGTCCTGTCTAGCAATGTGGCAATAAGAATTCATGTCTTAATGCCAAATACAGCTCGACAGATTTTGCTTTCACAAGTGGAGCAATCAGCTTTCGCCATAGTGCTCCGCTTGATTTATGCATGTAAATAGTTTTATTGTGATTCCTGCGGGGAGAATTACAAATTATGTGGACACTACAGTGGGAAAGTAGGAGAGTAAAGGAAGAACAAGAAGAGAAAAAAAAGAAAGAAGAGATAAAAGGGAAATAATAATAAAACATCTTCTGTCTGCTTCATCACCTGGAAAGAGAGATGTAAAAAGAACAGCACAACCAACAGACATAAAGCAACAGATACAATAGAGTAACACCTTGATACCATTGCTAAATCATATGTATTGTTATTTAAGCTGACATGTGTAATGTGATACCTGAAAAAAGAAAGTGAACACTTAATACCTGGAACCCAGCACCTGTGCGTGTTTGTGAGAGTGCACTTGAGTATGTGAAATTTATCCAGAAGGAAATTGCTCAATAGTGGTTGTGAAGAACCAAAGGCCTGCCTTCCCCGAGCACCGAGGCAGGCGCCAGGAGACCCATAACCCCGGACTCCCAAAGGGGCCCCCAAAGCAGGGCGCCCAAGAGGGGCCAACACAGGAAATTTGCAACCCCCCCCCCCCACCCAAAGGAAAGAGGAGAGACGACCCCGAGAAAAACCCCCAGCCAACGCAATGCCGAAGCCCCCAGGAGCCACGGGGACGAGCCCGTGGGCTCCGCCGGCAGCCAGCTACGCTGAAGTTGTCCCGGCCATAGGCCCCGAGGCCCAGAGGCCCCAGGGGTGCCCCGCCCCCACGGCTTGGGCCCTGGCCGAGCTCCGGGGGGCCAGGCCCCACGAAGCAGCCACCGGGAATTTATTTGTCATTTTGTATGTACAGAGTGACAGGTTGTATTCTGGCCAGAGAGAAAACACGTGATATGCAGCAACCATTTCGAAGAAGAATGTTTTGAACATGACATGAGGGCGAGGATTTTCGGTAAGTCATTTTTAAATTTTTAATTTAGAAGTTACGGGGATGGTTACCGACCAGAGAGGCGGAGGGATACCACATGGTATCCCTCCGCCCCAGCATGTGCTGGAATGCTTTTATATTTTAATACTTATACAATAATGACCACCTGCCCTATTTGCTAGGGGGCAAATATATAATGTAAGTCACTTCAGCGCGATCTCTCCTCCGCTGTGTGTGTGTGCACGCGCTCCGCTGCAGCGCCGGCAAAGCCGTGCTGCGCGGAGCGCATGCGCACACACACACACACACACACACACACACACACACACACACGCGTGTATATATATACACTGTAGGACCCGACTGAGTTTGCAATGGAAATAGGTACGCTGGATTCCGTCAAAAGTCCGGTTTCTGTCAAGAAACTCTTCTAAAACATCCATATCGCTATCAGATGATGATGACTCCACGGAACTCCCATCACTGTCACTAAGCACTTCATCACTCTCTGCTTCGTACAGAGCACCAGTCGTCGCCATCTTGGAAAATAGTGCGCCGTGACAAACAGAGCGTTGAAACTTGCTCAACAGCGGGTCCGCCGAGTGACGTCAAAAATGGGAGGTGACAGTACTATTCTTGACGAAGATGGATTCCTCCACATAAACATGATTAAATGAGAATTATTCTTAATTAAAAAAACGTATAATTTTTAATTTTTACAGAACGAACTTTTGTTGCATACTGCTGGTAAATTACAGTATAAAGTGCAGCAGTGATTAAAAGTAAACAATTGAAATGTAAACAATGCAGGAGAAAGAAACAATTTGTGTTCACAGTGTACAGGAGAATATTTAAACCATTCTTATGTGCAAAAATGATGGTGTAAAAGGCATTTGTGCAAAAATGCGAGCAAATATGGAAATGTGGTGCAGAGTCCAGTTTATAGTTCAGCAGTTCAACAGTCTGATGGCAACAGGGAAAAAGCTTTTGCACAACCTAGTGGACCTGCAGCGGATGCTGCGGAACCTCTTCCTGTCAGGGTTCTCTGTGTTGCCTTGCTCTAACTCTGTTCCTCAGGTGGTTCTAGTTGGCTGAGGGGGTGTGGCCCACACCTGCAGCTCGTTGAAGACGGCGTCCTCTGGCTTCTTAAGCGGAGCTCGGACAGATGGAAGACGCCAGAACCTTAAACCAGTCGTGGTACGACGTGGCCTCTGACCAAGTTCTCGGAAACCTGCTTGTAAGCCTTTTTCTCGTTGACCTAGAATTAATTCTGGCTCTCCTGTTTTTGTCACAGTTTGGTGCTGTACCACTTACCCGCCTTGACGCTCCGTCCGAAGAATTCACCTCCAGAATCACAAGGCTCAGATTTTGCTCTGGCGTTCCCCCTCTTGCTTCCTGGAAGTTACCCAGTCAGGCTCGAGGTTCCCTTCCCGGATTCTGATGGTTCTCGTTTCTCTCTGGTCAATCCATCTGTCACTCGCCTTCGCAGAGGTCTGCTCCGGATCCTTCGCCAGTAAACATCTGCCGCCCTCCAGCCACTAGCCACCTACTAGAGTAGGCTCACAGAGTTACCTTGGCACATCCTCCCCCCGGTTAGGTCTGCCCAGCTAAAGGTAAGCGGCGCACGTTCTGGCTATTTCCTGGTTCTTGCCCTCGAGTAACATTCTTCCCTCTCTCTGCAGTCTCCCCGCTTCGACGTTCAGGCCTCGTCTCATATCATTCACCTTGTGATTTGCATTCCCTAAATAAACATCTTAAACTGACTGTCGTGTCCCGTTCGTGTCTGCATGTGGGCGAAGCACATTAAAACCATGACACTTCCCAGAAGGCAGCAGGGAAAACAGTCCATGGTGGGGGTGTGAGTGGTCTCTGATGATGTTACGGGCTCAGGACATGCAGCGCTGAGATGAAAGGTCCTTGATGAGGGGAAGAGGAGCCCCGATGATCCCTCCTAATGTCCTCACCACTCTCCTGACGTTCTTCCAGTCGGAGGCACTGCAGCCTCCACACCACACAGAGAGACAGCTGGTCAGAATGCTCTCTATGGTGCTTCTGTAGAAGGTCGTGAGGATGGGCGGGGGCAGGTGGGCTCTCCTCATCCCCTGCAGGAAGTACAATCGCTTCTGTGCTCTCTTCACCAGTGACGTGGTGTTCACAGACCAGGTGAGGTTGTCCGTGATGTGCACCCCCAGGAACTTGGTGCTGCTGACCACCTCCACAGCTGAGCTGTCGATGAGCAGTGGAGCGTGGTGAGGCCGGTTCTTCCTGAAGTCGACGATGATCTCCTTCGTCTTCTCCACGTTCAGGATCAGGCTGTTTTCTCTGCACCAGCCCACCAGCTGCTCCACCTCCTCTCTGTAGTCCTGGTCGTTGTCGTTTCTGATCAGGCCCACCACCGTTGTGTCATCAGTCAACTTCACGATGTGATTGGTGGTGAACCTGGGGACACAGTCGTGTGTCATCAGGGTGAACAGCAGGGGGCTCAGGACGCAGCCCTGAGGGGAGCCCGTGCTGAGGGTGATGACATCAGAAGTGTTCTGACCAACCCGGACTGACTAAGGTCTGTTGGTGAGAAAGTCTATCAGCCAGTTGCGAAGGGGTGTGCCAAAGCCCAGATGTTCTAGTTTTCCTACCAGATGTTGTGGGATGATGGTGTTAAACGCTGAACTGAAGTCCAAGAACAGCATCCGCATGTGCGTGTTCTTGTCCTCCAGGTGTGCCAGGCTCAGGTGAAGAGCAGAGGAGATGGCGTCCTCAGTGGAGCGGTTCCGTAGGTAGGCAAACTGGAACGGGTCGAATATTGGGGGGAGTCTGGAGACAATGTGTTCTTTCACCAGCCTTTCAAAGCAGTTCATCATGATGGGAGTCAGTGCAACAGGCCGGTAGTCATTAAATGAGGTGACTTGAGGTTTCTTCGGCACCAGAACGATGGAGGCAGACTTAAAGCTTGCAGGCACTGTGGCTTGGTCCAGCGAGGTGTCAAAAATGTCTGTGAGGACACCAGCCACCTGCACACTCCTTGAGCACCTGCCCAGGTATGTTGTCAGGACCTGGGGCCTTCCGCGGGTTGACTCTCCTTAGAATCTTCCACACGTCGGCTGTGTCAAGGCAGAGGACCTCCTCTTCCTGATGGGGAATAGCTTTCACTGCTGGAGTGCTGTTTAGTGCCTCAAACCTCCCAAAGAAGTTGTTTAGTCTGTTAAGGAAGTCAGCATCAACTTCACGGTTCAGGTTGGCTCTTGCGGTCCTCAGTGCCTCGTTGTCAACAGACTTGAAGGCTGAGTTCCGTGCTTTTAGCGCTTGACGGACCTGCACAGGAATCCAGGGTCATTGGTTGGCTCGGATTATGATGGTCTTAGTGGTGCTGACGTCCTCGATGCATTTGTTGATGTAGGCTGCACAGTCATGATGTACTCATCAATGTCAATCTTGTCCTCATAAGTTGCTGCAGCTTTGAACATGTCCCAGTCAGAGCACTCAAAACAGTCCTGAGAGCCTAATTTGCTCCCTCAGTCCACACCCTCACCTGCCTCACTGCAGGTTTAGCTCTGATCAACAGCGGCCTGTATGCAGGGAATAGCATCACAGAAAGATGATCTGAAGAGCCCAGGTGGGGGCGGGGGGCTGCCTTGAATGCGCCTTTTATATTTGTGTAAACTAAATCTAGAGTGTTCTCTCCCCAAGTCGCAAAATCCACATGTTGGTAGAAATGAGGGATAACAGTTTTCACATTTGCCTGGTTAAAATCCCTTGCAATAATGAAAACCCCCTAATTTAGATTTTACATGCAGAAAGAAGGAAATAAAAAGATTTGATCTAAAATCATGAAGAAAAGCTTCATCCTATGATTGAAGAAACCATCATTTACTCACTGAGCTGTTTGCAGCAACAGATAAAAGGAGCAGAGCTGCCCAAACATTTGCAGAAAACATCTCAAATATGCTGAAAAACCTCCAGAAACTGCATCACAATGAACCAAACATGCAGCCTGAAAACTTTAGAGTTGAGCTTTATTTCAGATTTCTGGGTTACAGGCTGAAAATGAAGCAGAGAGAAAAAAGATCAACTTTGCAGTTTCATCAGATTCAGATCAAAACTACATGGAGCCACTAAATGCAGGTTAGTTTTCATTTGATCCTCATTGGTCCACAGAGACAAACAATATCAGACACTAAATGACAGACATGATCAGATAAACAGGATCAACATCTCTAAGGTCAGAGTTCATCATCAGGATTCAGTCAGAGTCTCTTTAAAGTCAAACTGCTGCAGCTTCAACCTCTGGATCATCAGGACAGCTCAGCTTCTCTCCTCCACTAAGATCATCACCTCCACGTCCTGCAGAGAGAAGAAGGAGCAACAGAGGAGATCAGTGAGTGTTTCAGCCTCTGGAAGCTGAACATGAACATCTGTTCCTGAAACATCAGCTGACTAAGAAACATGGAGGCTGTCCCTGAACACATCTGGATGAAACTAGTGAGAGAAGGACACATGTCCAGATGTGCTGAGTGGACTTCAGCAGAGCTTGTGCTCTGTAGAAAGACCACATGGTGACTAAATGTAATGATGGCTGTGAAATCAGTGATTTGCAGGCTGCAGTCAGACTGATCTCAGAGCTGTGACTAAGATGAAACTGATCAGCTGTTTGCTGTTGAAATGAGAGAACAAAGAGTATGAGATCAGATCTGATGCTCCACAGCTTGATGAATGAGGACCACTGTCTCTAGACATGGTGGAAGGCTGTCAGCTGGAATCCAGCTGCATTTCCGGGAGACATGAACACAACAACAACAGTCATCTTCACATGGACACAAAGACAGGAACACAACAAGCTGCTGGCTCCTCTGATTGGCTCATTGTTGTCTTTGTGTCCAATCAGGAAGCCTGTCACCATTCTCCTCCCACTGAGAAGCTGCAGCTTTACTGGAAACACTGGATCTTTGCTTTGGTACCAACTGGGTTCAGAACAGTTCTGCTGACAGCAGCTGGACTCACTCCAACCATCTACTTACAGAGTTTTCAGTTTGTAGTCTGGACTCTTTACAAGATCTTCCAGCTGCTGAACATCTGACTCCTTCAGGTTGTTCCAGCCCAGGTCCAGTTCTGTCAGATGGGACGGGTTGGACTTCAGCGCTGATACCAGATGATCACAGCTGATCTTTGACAAACTGCAGCTACTCAATCTGAATAAAGAATAAAAGATGTGAGCTGAAGCCACCAGGATGCAGGTTCTAACAGTCCAACAGAACCAGTTAAAGAACTCTCATTAATATTAATGACAACAAGCTGCTGCTTCAATAAAGACCTGCTGACTTCAGCTCTTCAACAATCAACAATATCAGAACTCAATAGTTAAAACTTGTTTATCAGTTTTTACAGTCCTGGCTCTCATTTAGAAAACTTTGTGTGGAATCCGTACTAAAAGTGAACGCCATGAAAAAGAAAATGGAGTATGGTAAAAATATTCAGATGAATCAAACCATGCTCAGACACACCAGCAGCCATTTTCCTTTCTAGATCCCAGCTGTAGCGATACATTTGGTACCAGGTTCTGGCTCAGGTTCTACCCTCTACACGCCCAGATTCAAGCAGAAACGGTCGATGCAAAGCACCTCATGAATGTTAATGTGTAGAAAATGTGTCATTTGGATGTATTTCTACTCGAACATTTTACATCTGCAGCTATATTCTTTTCTGCACATGTGGCATCGATGTCCAAATCGCTTCAGCTGTTCTAATGAATTGTTTCTAAACATGAGCTCAGTAGATGCAGTCGTGGATGCAGAATGCCTGTCTGAAAAGTTAAATCTGAACAGTTTCTCTTAATCTGAGTTTTATAAAAAAAGTTCAGTATGCAAATTCATAAAGGATATGTGTAGGGATTTATTAACTCATTTGCAATCTGCTTGACAGAAGACATGGACTGGTCTTGAGACTGCCATAATATATGGCAGGCTTATGTCTTATATGAGACTGCATATCTAATGGCATACAGTATATATATAATATATATATATATATATATATATATATATATATATATATATATATATATATATATATATAGACTTAGACCGACTTAGACAACTTTATTTGTCATTTTGTATGCACAGAGTGCGTACAGAACGAAATTTCGTTGCATACAGCTTGTAAATTACAGTATATTACAGTATAAGGTGCAGCAGTGATTTAAAAGTAAACAATTGAAATGTAAACAATGCAGGAGAAAGAGACAGTGTGCAATCACAGTGTACAGGTGAGTATTTTTAAAAACCATTTGTATGTGCAGAATTTATTGTGCAAAGGGCATTTGTGCAAGAATGCATTTAGAAACTAAGAGTTCGGCAGCATTTGTAATGCTAGATAGAGGTGCAGTGATGCAAATATGCAAATGTGGTGCAGAGTCCAGTTTATTGTTCAGCAGTTCAACAGTCTGATGGCAACAGGGAAAAAGCTTTTGTAGAACCTGATGGACCTGCAGCGGATAATGCGGAACCTCTTCCTAGAAGGCAGCAGGGAGAACAGTCCATGGTGGGGGTGTGAGGGGTCCCTGATGATGTTACAGGCTCGGGACACGCAGCGCTGAGATGAAATGTCCTTAATGGAGGGAAGAGGAGCCCCGATAATCCCTTCTGCTGTCCTCACCACTCTCCTGACGTTCTTCCAGTCGGAGGCACTGCAGCCTCCACACCCCACAGAGAGACAGCTGGTCAGAATGCTCTCTATGGTGCTTCTGTAGAAGGTCGTGAGGATAAGGAAAGTCTAGTGTTGGCAACCCTTGTGCATCAGTGCCCTAACCCTAGTTTTGTGTCTTTAGGGAAATGATTCCTCACTTTGATCAACATAGCTAGTATAACTATTGCTATCATCCAGGTTTTACAAATGCACAAGGTTTTATCGAGGGAAAACATTTCAATCTGTTTGTCACTGCTTTTGGATGAGCCTATATTGTAGCTTGTTTGACGAGCTTTAGCTCAAAAATGAGTCAACTCTAACAATCTTACATTTGGACTAAAAATGGAAAGCCTGTTGTTCATGCCAGGAATCACAGTCAACACTGGGGGCTGAGCGGGGTAATCAGCCCCCAGAATCGCCCCTGATCACCACTGTTATGACCCAAACTCATCTAGGGGGAAGGGGAAGTAACATTTAGAGCCAACACAAAAGACAGTATGAAAAAAATTAACAATTTATTGTTAAGTTTGGCTGTAGGAACAAAAATTATGGAAACAATAAGTACCCTACCAAAAGAAAAGGACAGGACTTGATCTAATAACAAAAGAAACCCAAAGATGACTTAAGGCCACAAGAACTAATGTGTTGATGCTGGAAACAGCATCAACACTAAAATAAACCACAAGACAAAACCAAAACATCCAACTAGTAACACAACCAGGAATTGGAAGGCTAGAACAGAGTGCCACGGCAAATTGCCAAACTAGTGACACAGGCCACACATGTTCCACAATCTGTGTAACACGTCACCCTGGTGATGATTGGAGAGAGGAATGTGAAGGTAGAAAACCCAGAGAAGATGTTAGCAGACTTTGATTTAAGATTTAAGATGGCTTATGGGCATTTTGATTTACCTGAAATGTCCCAGATGTATTTAAGAGTCACCAGCAGCAGAATGAATAATACTGAGGTTTTAATGCTTCTGATCAAGATGATCTCTGATTAAAGTCTGATATGGAGTGAAACTGAACGTCTGAGAGGAATCCTCATGCAGGTTGGCTGTAATTCACCACTGCACCATCTGCGTCTCCAAAATGACCGTACGCCTGGGTCAGAGCGGGCATGAGGACCACACATTTTCCCCTCAAGTTAATTTTTGTCAGGGTTTAGTAGTTGATCTAGTTTTCTTACTGTTAGTTTTCAGTTCCTCCTTCCCCTCACTCAGCTTACCCTTCACTCCCTCTGCAGTCAGTCACACCTGTTGCTCATTAATTAGTCAGACTCACTCCACCTGCCAGCCTCCCTACTTAAGCTTCCCTCAGTTCTCACTTCCCTGCCGGTCCGTCATCAGACTCCACTCGCTCATCGCCTGTCTACCTGGTTTGCTCCTGTGTGCTGCTGGATTACTCTGCCACGTCCGAGTCTCAGATAAGCCTCAGCCTGCTATTGGATTATTCTGCCACCTCTCTGTTCCAAGCCTCTGCTAGCTGTTGGATTCACCTGCCTCTGCTGTGCTGCTAGCCGCTGGTTCTTCTGCCTCCTCTGTGCTCCAGTGCTCAGCTTTTTAGGACTTTCTCCGGGCCGTCAGCTCCTGCTTATATCTACACCTCTGTTCCAGTCCCAGCCTGCTTCTCTGGTTTCATCATCCACCACTCACCTTTTGTCAATAAACTCTCAGTATAGCTCAGTGTGCGTGGTGTATTTCTGGGTTTGTCCAAGACAAGTCTTGACACCCTCAAGTTCATTTTTATAGATCCTAACTTCTGGTGGAAAGTGGCGTACGCACATTTCAGCTCCATTTAGTGTCAGCAAGCTTTCTAAATGACAGCCCTGCTGACTTCAGCTCTTCACCTCTGTCAGCTCCACCAGCAGCTCCATCAATACAAACTCAGCTTCTGCAGCCAAATTATTCAAGTTTCACAGAAAACAAACAAGTCAGCAGCAATTGTGGAGGAAATATGAACAAATGGAGATTAATGCAGATAAATGAACTATTTTAATTATTCCACAGCCAAAAACATGATGTGATGGGGAATATTTCATGTAAACTGACTTTAGGAGCTGAAGCTCCCAGAAGCAGAACCTGGTACTGTGACATGTTGTGTCTGAGTGTTTTAGTCAGTAAACAGAGCTTCTAACTTTCACATCACAGATATCAGAACTAAAACATGGAGTCTGACCTCAGTGTCTGTAGTTTGCAGAGGGGAGTCTGGAGGAAACCACAGAGCTCCTTCACTCCAGCATCTTTCAGGTCTTTGTTGAGGGTCATGTCCAGTTCTGTCAGATGGGACGGGTTGGACTTCAGCGCCGATACCAGATGATCACAGCTGATCTCTGACAACTTGCAGCTACTCAATCTGAATAAAGAATAAAAGATGTGAGCTGAAGCCACCAGGATGCAGGTTCTAACAGTCCAACAGAACCAGTTAAAGAACTCTCATTAATATTAATGACAACAAGCTGCTGCTTCAATAAACACCTGCTGACTTCAGCTCTTCAACAATCAACAATATCAGAACTTTCAATAGTTAAAACTTGTTTAGCAGTTTTTACAGTCCTGGCTCTCATTTATAAACTTTATGTGGAATCCGTACTAAAAGTAAATGCCAAGAAAAAGAAAATGGAGTATGGCAAAAATATTCAGATTGATAAAACCATGCTCAGACACAGCAGCAGCCATTTTCCTTTCTAGATCACAGCTGTGGTGATACATTTGGTACCAGGTTCTGGCTCAGGTTCTGCCCTCTACACGCCCAGATTCAAGCAGAAACGGTGGATGCAAAGGACCTCATGAATGTTAATGTGTAGAAAATTTTTCAGCTGATCATTTTTTCATCATGTTTACATGGCAGCCACGGAGAAAAAGCAAAGAAACGTTAATACTGAGGTTGAATAATAATGATGAGGTTGAACTGCACAATGAATAATACTGAGGTTTTAATGCTTCTGATCAAGATGATCTCTGATTAAAGTCTGATATGGAGTGAAAGTGAACATCTGAGAGGAATCCTCATGCAGGTTGGCTATAATTCACCACTTCACCATCTCCAGTTTCCCCGTCTCCAAAATGAGCGTACGCCTGGGTCAGAGCTGGCATGAGGACCACACATTTTCCCCTCAAGTTCATTTTTAGAGATCTAACTTCTGCTGGAAAGTGGCGTACGCACATTTCAGCTCCATTTAGTGTCAGCAAGCTTTCTAAATGACAGCTCTGCTAACTTCAGCTCTTCACCATCTTTTATGCCAGAAAAAGATGATTGATGAGTATTATTATTATTAATTATAATATAATATAATCTTCATCCATCCATTTTCCAAACCGCTTTATCCCTCATGGGGTCGCGGGGGACTGTGGGAGGAAGCCGGAGTGCCCGGAGAGAACCCACGCATGCACAGGGAGAACACGCAAACCCCATGCAGAAAGACCCAGGGGTGTACTCGAACCCAGGACCTTCTTGCTGCAAGGCAACAGCGCTACCCACTGCGCCACTGTGCAGCCCATAATTTAATTATAAAATTATAATTTGCTATCATAATTTTAATAATAGGTCATTCATACTCAAATGGTAGCTATAACAAATATAATTCAAATGGTTGTGATCCCAGGGCTATGAGATTGTAATGATTAATGCCAGTAATGCATTTATTAAATTAAATTTTCAATTCGATTCAATTTTATTTATATAGCGCCAATTTATGAAACATGTCATCTCAAGGCACTTTACAAAGTTAAGTTCAATCATATTATACAGATTGGGTCAGATTATACAGATTGGTCAAAAATGTTCCTATATAAGAAAACCAGTTGATTGCATCAAAGTCCCGACAAGCAGCATTCACTCCTGGAGAAGCGTAGAGCCACAGGGAGAGTCGTCTGCATTGTACATGGCTTTGCCGCAATCCCTCATACTGAGCAAGCATGAAGCGACAGTGGGAAGAAAAACCACCCGTTAGCAGGAAGCAAAAACCTCCAGCAGAACCGGGCTCAGTATGAACGGTCATCTGCCTCAACCAACTGGTGTTACAGAAGACAGAGCAGAGACACAACAAGACAGACGAAAACACATCAAGACAGGCAAAAGCTGTTAATGTCAGGGTTCTCTGTGTTTTTTTGTGCTCTAACTCTGCTCCACAGGTGGTTCTAGTTGACCGGGGGAGCGTGGCCCACACCTGTGGCTCGTCAGGAGCGTTTTCCAACGGCTTCTTAAGGAGTGCTCAGACAGATGGAAGATGCCAGAGGGTTAAACCAGTCGTGGTATGCCTAGGTCGCTGACCTGTCTTCTGTGCCTCGTACCTGTGAATACTTTGAAACCCCGTTTTTGGACGTTGTTTCCTGTTGCTCTCCAGTTTGTTGTGTTTGAATTTACTCACCTGTCTTGGCGTTGTGCTCAAAGAACCAGCTCTTTAGAATCCCTGCCGCTCAGATTTTGCTCTGGCATCTCCCCTTATACTCCCTTGGTGGTACAAAGCCGGGCGTGATTCATCTGGTTCGTTTGCTATGGTACGCTCCAGATCCCTCACCAGCATTACATCAGTCAGCCCTCCAGTCGCTAGCCACCTGGTTCCATCAGTGAGTTACGGTCAGAGTTCCCTCATCACTTACTCTCCCCGGATAGGTCTTCCCAAATAGATGGTAAGGGGCACAGCTTCTGGTGTTTTTTCCCTTGGTTCGATCCTTTGTAACGTTTTCCTCTTTTCTTTCCACAGTCGTTCCAGCACTGACGTTCGGACCTCACTCTTTCCACACACCGTGTGTTTCCCGTTATCCGAGCCTTTAAATAAATATCTGAAAATTGTTCTTTTGTCCGACTGTATCTGCATGTGGGCCAAACACTTAAAAACCATGACATGTTATGAACTTATTTATGCTGGAACAGTGTGATCCGATCGGTTTCTGACCGATGAGATTTATCCAGCAAGCGTTAACTCAATTATACCTGGAAATAGAGTTTAAGCCGTACTCTTTTACCACAAACTAATGAAAATGTTTCACTTGTTAATTCAAAAAGAGGTAATTCTGTACTCTGAGAGACCATGTAACTTCTGGATCAAAATAAACAAAATTACTATTCCACATGTTGTTATTTATTGAACCAAAACAACTCCTTGTTACAGTTAGTATTCTAAATCAATAAACTAGGAAACCCTACTCGCTACTAAAAATAAACATGCAAAAGAAAAATAAATGAAAATAAACAAGTCAAAATGGATTTAAATGAGAGTTAGTAATTCTTCACTTACAGAAAAAGGCATGCACATACATGAGAAATATCCAGCAGTTAAAACAAACTCCGTCTTGGAGTAATTAAGCATTAAACTAAATCCTTATAGGTTCTGCCCAGGCACACAAGATATCACCTTATGAGTGAAAAGAGATATAAAAAAAGGAAATTCTTTCTTTAAGCTGACGTCGCCTCAGCGGGTGCTCTGGTTTCGGGTCTGCGGATCTGTGGTCTCAGCAGCTTCGGGCGGTGCCGGTCCGTCAGGCAGCGAGGAACGGGAGGAAATTCATTCGGTCTCTGGGCTTTCAGAAGCTTTGTTCGGCCAAACAAAAACGGAGTCCGACGATCACTGGAAGATAAGCGGCTCTCAGTCTCTCTGATTGAAGTGGATTGAAAGTACTTTTAAAGTCGACCTCCTGCATAGGCTGGCAGCGATGAGTTTGTTTCGGAAGTTCTCGGTCTAGGGAGAAATCTAAACACGTGCCACGTGTGGAATCCCACAGGATGAAACAGCTGTGTGTGTCTCCTCAGTTTGGCGGAGCGCCAGCAAAGAAGAAGGAATGGAGCACGGCAGGCGCTTTTATGTCCATATCATAGCAACATTATCTCATTGCTAGGGCCGGTGGTTGCGCTGATCGAATTGCATGCTGGGAAATGTGGTCTGTCACGTCATAGAATGGCATAACACCTCTGTCAGCTCCACCAGCAGCTCCATCAATACAAACTCTTCTTGTGTCAGGTTCTGCAGCCAAATTATTAAATTTTCACAGAAAACAAACAAGTCAGCAGCAACTGTGGAGGAACTATGAACAAATGGAGATTAATGCAGATAAATTAACTATTTTAATGATTCCACAGCCATAAAAACATGATGTGATGGAGAATATTTCATGTAAACTGACTTTAGGAGCTGAAGCTCCCAGAAGCAGAACCTGCTACTGTGACATGTTGTGTCTGAGTGTTTTAGTCAGTAAAATCCTTGCAGAGCTTCTAAAAGTGCTGAAGCATCAATCAGGGATTATAGATTTGTTCCTGTCACACAGATTCCAGGAGCTGAAATTGACTTTTCTAAACTGGCTTGAATCCCCTCTGAGCCGCTTCACATGAGGGGCATTTCTACACACTGGGGGTCCCAATGCTGTCCGCTTCTGACCTGAGATCAGGGCTCAGACTCAGTTACACAGAGAGACAACATTAAAAACTGGCTCCAAGTCCAGGAACAAACTCAGCAAAGATTTATTACAATACAAGATCTGAACTTTGCTTTTCAGCTCAATTACATCCACTTATTCAATTATTTTAACATCATCCTGTAGAAAATGGAGAAAAACTGACCTGATGAAGGTTTAAAGAGATTAAAAACCTTCAAATAAATGAAACATCAGCATTTTATTTCTTCTCTCTTCCTCTTCCTCAGTTCTGGATAAAAGCTGCAACTCTAAACTGAAATTCAGCTCATTGTTTCATGTTTTCTGCTGATTATTGAATAAATGCTGACAGGAAGATAGAAAAAGAAAGAAACTTTAAGTGGAGCAAAGCAGTGAAGAAGAAAGCAGACTTTACAGTGAAGATCCTCAGTGTGGATCAGTAGAATATCAGCCAGATGTCTGCAGTTTAGTGTCAACACAACTTTACATCACAAATATCAGAACTAAAACATTGAGTCTTACATCAGTTTCTGTAGTTTGCAGAGGGGAGTCTGGAGGAAACCACAGAGCTCCTTCACTCCACCATCTTTCAGGTCTTTGTTGTAGCTCAAGTCCAGTTCTGTCAGATGGGACGGGTTGGACTTCAGAGCTGATACCAGATGATCACAGCTGATCTCTGACAAACTGCAGCTCTCCAATCTGAATAAAGAATCAAAGATGTGAGCTGAAGGCACCAGGATGCAGGTTAAAACTGAAACATGAACAAATAAATAAATAAATGTAGAAAATGAATGTCCCTGAATGTAAAAGTGCCAGAAACATGATGAACTGATGTCTGATATGTGATCCAGTAGAACTGATTTAAAGAGTTAAAGCCAGCAGAACCAGAACATGTTATCATGACGTGTGAAGGTCCAGATCAAGGTGTGGTTCTCAGCAGTGGCGGCTGGTGATGAAGATGTTCTGGGCTTAGGGTTGGGGGGGCACTAGAGCTTGGAGATTAGCAGCCAACAATAAACTCTCCTTGAACATAAATCCATCTATATATTTATATTTAGATATTTAAGTCTGATATTTAAGTCTGATGGCTCTGGTGTCTGTTTAAAATGCTGCTGTCTTCTAGTCTGGCTCAGGGTTCTGCTAGAACAGTGGTTCTCAGAGCCACAATGTTCTAAATATGGATCATTTAACAGAGTTTCAGCTCATATTGTTCTGGATTCATCTTCAAGCTAAACCAGCAGCATGCATGGAGGCTTTTCTCTAAGGAAACATGGCGTCTGTTTAAAGTTCTTCTCCTTCAGTCCCTGATCACTGAACATTGGTCCCATGTTCTGCTGCTGGGCTCACATGTTCTCCATCATCCTGGCTCAGTTGTTCTCAGTGGGTCTCTGTGTGTCTGGTGGCTCATTGTGAGAACTAGAACCTACCATGAGGAGACTTTCTCCACCTGTGGCCCTCAGCTGTGGATCAGCCTTCCTGAAGACCTGAGTGCAGCTCAGAGCTTTGGACTAAATAATAATCATCTGCATTTTTCAGAACATCTTTGGAAACCAATGAAATGTGTCCTCTGCATTTAACCCGTCCCTCAGGGAGCAGTGGGCTGCCACTGGGTGGCGCCCCGGAGCATTCTGGCTCTAAGGGTCTTGCCCAGGGACCCAGGGCAGGAGCCTGTGGGATTTGAACCAGCAAACTTACAACCTTCCCAGGACACAAGCATCCTGCTCTATCCACCAGGCCACAACTCCCCACCTATAAATAAATGTAACTAAATATGATGTAGCTCTTTAACACTCACATATGAATGAGTGGGCTCTGGGTTCTATCAATCTATTCAATGGTTACTTAGGTAATCAAATAGGTATTATTTATGAAAGATTATTCTCTATTATTTAGCTTTTAGCACTGAACACTGGAATAATGAGACAGACTAAATCACCATTTGACACAAGTTATAAAGTGTTAACAATACCCTCCCCTTTATTTAGGAAAATAAAAAGGTGAATAAAATAAATGTACTTTAAGACCTTTAAATAAAGACAACAAGCACTTTCCTGCCACCTACCAGACTGGTGTGGTCATCAATGATCTCAGAGGTAAATTAATAATACATACGTCAATGTATTAGTGATCACGTCACATATGTATGTATGTGTGTGTATGCAAATGCATACACACACATACAGTACATACACACTTTAAATACTATTAAATAACCCAGTGTTTTTAAACATCTAATTAATTGATTTCTAACAGAATTTAATTTCCTAAAAGATTTATCATAGCAAATCCTATTCTACCTCTGTTTAGTATCGACTTTAAGTGTTGACGTTCCTCTAATTACATTCTAATAAGACATGTTCCACTGTTTCCATCTGATTAAAGTAATTACAAATCCCTGTTTAATGTTTCCCTATTCTGAAAAAGAGAACTATTAAGTCCAGTTGAGGTGACTACCTCTTCTTTCTGCCTTCCATTCATACAACTATTACCCCCCACAGTCTTTTGAATTTATATAAATCTCTACCAGTGTCATGATTAGCCCATTGTTCCTGCCAAACCTTATGGATTTTATTTTGAATAATAGATTTACCTTCACTTTTGCTTAAAGGAATACTTAATATAATAATATCTGATTTCAGGGTCTGTTTAGCTAATATATCTACTTCTGCATTTCTTTCTATACCTACATGAGCAGGAATCGAGACAAATTAAACAAAACATTTCTTATTATGCAGCGGAACTAATAACTGATATATACCTGATAATAAATCTAATCTACAAGATTTGCCAGATTATATACTTACTAATGCAGCTTGACTATCTGATGCAAGCAACCATTCTAAAGCTAACATAATGGCAGATAATTCAACTGTAAAAACTGCTAGATGATCTGTTGTTCTCCTTTAATCATGACTTTATGGTGTGGGATATTTATTCACAGCTGCTCCTGTTCTGCCACTATTTGGATCTTTAGATCTGTATATAGAATTATACTATCTTTAAACCTTCCAAAATAATTATTAACTATAACCCATTCTGGAGTCTTTCCCTTTTTAAGAAAATCCCCCAATTGCAGATCAACTTGTGGTGTGATAACTAACCATGGTGGAATTGGTGACTGTGGAACCGTAAAACTAAGTCAAACCCAAATGTGGAGCTTTTATGTCCCCAATCCATCCAAAGCTGTTACAATCACATTTATGATGTTCCCAACAGTCCTGCAGCACAGCCTTAGTTGGATGACCATAATTATGTCGCTGTAGATTTACCCAGTACACAAACATTAAAATAAGATAGGCTTTATTGATCTCACATTGGAGAAATTCACATGTCACATCAGCTCAGTAATCAAGAAGTAGATAAGAAAAATAACAGGAAAAAAACAAAATAGAAATAAGGCAGAGGATGTCTTATGTACATTCGCGGTGACTTATATACATGTGTATTGACATATATTCAGGTGGTAATAGCAGCAGAAGTCACTTCTTTTAGGATTATTGCACAGTGTAATAAATAGAATTGCACATTAGTTATTGCACGTAGGTTATTACAGTTACAGTTATAGTTACAGTTATAGTGCAGCATTGTAAAGTCTGATAGCAGCAGGGATGAATGACGTTTACAGACAGGATGTCTAAGTCTGTCACTAAAGGAGCTGCTCAGCTCCTCTACAGTCTGGTGCAGGGGGTGGAAGGTGTTGTCCATGATGGATGTGAGCTTGGACAACACCCTCCTCTCAGCTACTTCCTCCACAGAGTCCAGAGAACAGCCCAGGACAGAAGTGGCCTTCCTCACCAGCTTATTCAGCCTCTTTCTGTCCCGCTCTGTGCTGCCAGGAGCCCAGCAGACGACAGCGTAGAGGAGGGCTGAGGCCACCACAGAGTCATAGAAGGTTTTTAGCAGAGGCCTGCTCACTCCAAAGGACCTCAGCCTCCTGAGGAGGTGGAGGCGGCTCTGGCCCTTCTTGTACAGAGCGTCTGTGTTATGAGTCCAGTCCAGTTTATTGTTGACGTGAACACCCAGGTATCTGAAACTCTCCACAGTTTCTATGTCCTGCCCCTGGATGTTCACAGGTGAGTGAGGTGGGGGTCTTCTCCTGAAGTCGATCACCATCTCCTTGGTCTTGCTGGTGTTTAAGCACAGATGGTTTTTCTCACACCAGTCCACAAAGTCCATGATGACCGACCAGTACTCCAGCTCGTTCCCCTCAGACACACAGCCCACAATGGCCGAGTCATCAGAGAACTTCTGAAGGTGGCAGCTGTCCGTGTTGTAGGTGAAGTCCGAGGTGTAAAGGGTGAAGAGAAACAGAGACAGAACGGTGCCCTGGGGGCCCCGGTGCTGCAGAGTGCCACCTCTGACTGACAGCCGTGCAGCTGCACGTGCTGAGGGCGGTCAGTGAGGTAGTCTATGGTCAGTGAGGTAGTCTATGGTCCAGTCAGCTAGATGTTTGTCCACCCCAAGCTGGAGGACAGCTTCCCCCTCAGCAGCACCGGTCTGATGGTGTTGAAAGCGCTGGAGAAGTCAAAGAACATGACTCTCACAGCGCTCCCGGTGGTCTCCAGGTGGGTGAGCGCCCGCTGCAGCAGGTAGATGATGGCGTCCTCTACTCCAATGTTGGGCCGGTAGGCAAACTGCAGCGGGTCCAGTGTGGGGCTCACCACGGTGCGCAGGTGAGCTAGGATGAGGCGCTCCATGGTCTTCATCAGGTGAGAGGTCAGGGTAACTGGTCTGAAGTGAGCCGGTTCCCTGGCGTGCAGTGTTTTGGGAACCGGTATCACACAGGAGGTCTTCCACAGGGTGGGCACCACCCCCAGGCTGAGGCTCAGGTTGTAGGTGTAGCTGAGGACCTCACAGAGCTCATCTGTGTTGGCACGATGCTCTCCACACAGAAGTTCATGTAGTCAGTGATGCATTCAGTCAGACTGTTGATGTCATCACTATGAGAGCTTTGGAACATGCTCCATTCTGTGGTTCTGAAACAGTCCCTCAGTCTCTCAGTGGCCTCATCTGACCAAACTTTCACTGACTTCTTCTGTGCTATTGTCCTCCTCACCATTGGAATGTAATGGGGGAGCAGGTAGACGAGGTTGTGATCCGAGCGTCCGAGTGGGGGGAGGGGGGCGGAGGTGTAGGCGTCCTTAACATTTGCATAGAAGAGGTCCAGCGTTTTATTGTCCCTTGTTGTACACGTGATGTACTGGGTGAGCGTGGGGAGGGTGGAATGGAGGGAGGCATGGTTAAAATCCCCTGAGACCAGCAGGAGAGAGCGGGGGTTCTGTGTTTGCATATTGTTTACCGCCGCGTGAATATGCTCACACGCAGCGGTGGCGTCCGCGGAGGGAGGGATATAAACACAGAACAAGATCACGTGGCCAAACTCTCGCGGCAAGTAATAAGGTCTGAAACTCACTGCGAGAATTTCAACATCTGAGCAGCATATCTGCTGCTTCACGTGGACATGTACCGCGTTACACCATCTCTCATTTACCGCCAGCCTCCCTCCTCTCTTTTTTCCTCTCTCCGCCAAAGTTCTGTCCACGCGGATGAGTTTAAAGCCATCCAGAGAGACCACTGAGTCCGGGACAGATCCATCTAACCAAGTCTCCGTCAAGCACATAATACTAGTGTCCTTGTACTTCCTTTGGATGGTACAAGGACCAGTGCTGCGTTAGTGCTGCGAGCTCCTCGGTCTTGTTGCGGAGAGATCTAACGTTTCCCATGACAACCGATGGTAAATAACTTTTCCTCCGCTTCGTCCTGCCACCCCTGCAGCCTCGCCGTCTCCTCCGTATCTCTGCGGGGATGTCTGGTTTCTCAGCGTGGCGGGGAGCTGGGCCGCAGCACGTAGAGTCCCGTAGTCCGAGGAGCTGGGTTGGCGTCTAAACAATGGGCCGCTCGGAGTCGCAGACAAAGGGATCTCCCCTTGCTGCATCAAAAAGTGCCGAAAATAGCAGAAAACTAAGCACCAAAAGTTGTCTTCTTCAGTGCACATACGTTCAGGATACACAATCCGGTATTCACTAATATACAAACACTCCAAAAAATGGTATAAAGAGGAAAAAGTAGGAATAGAAGAGATACAGTCGATGTGACCGGCTGCTGCCTGTGCATCTTGGGAAAGAGCTTGAATTAGCTTCAATCTTCAAACTTCAATCATTAGCTTCAATCTTCTTAACCTTAAAGGAAGCTCACCAGTTTCAACTTGCAAAGCAGCTAAAGGAGATGATCTGATAGCTCCACAACATATTGGTAACCCTTGTGTTTGTTCACTATCAAGTTTTCTCCAATGACTGTCAGCAGCTGCCATATATGCTATACAGCCATAATCCAAGGAAGATCTCATGAGAGCCTGATAAACTGCCAACAGCACTTCTTGAAGCTCCCCATTCCTGTCCAGAAAGACATCTCAACAAATTATTCACTTTTTACATTTATTTTGAACTAATTCTATCTGCTGTTTCCAAGTTAACTTTTCATCAAAGATGACCCCTAAAAACCTCACTTTATTCACCTGTTCAAGCTTCTGATTATAAAGATTTAAATTAACTTCCTTATGTCTTCTATAAAAACTAATAACTTGGGACTTTGCAGCTGACATTCTAAATCATTTATTTACCAACCTTCCACTTTCAAAATGGCCTCCTGCATCTTTTTCTCCAAATATATCAGATTATGACCCCTCACCCACAGAGCCCCATCAACTGCAAATAAAGATTTCCCTATACTACCATCTATCTCATCAGAAATGTCATTTATCATAATGTTAAAACGAATTGGGCTACACACACTGCCTTGTGGGCTACCATTCTCAACAATATATCTAGTAGAGAAAGCAGCCCCATCTCTAACTTCTATTTCTCTACCAAACAGAAAATCTAAAACCCAGTTAGAAATCTCACCACTTAGGCCAAGTTTTTCTAATTTAATCAATAATCCCTCTTTCCACAACATCTCATACACCTTTTCTATGTCAAAGAACACAGCTATCACTATTTCTTTATTTGTTTGAGCTTTCCTTACTTCTGACTCCAGGCACAGAACCGTATTTCTCCCTTTACCAAAACCACTTTGAAAAGGGCAGAATAAATGTTTACTTTCAAGAAAAGATGATATTCTGTTACAATTCTCTCCATTGTTTTCCCTAATTGAGATGTCAGAGCTATAGGCCTGTAGTTTGAAGGCTCTGCTGCATTTTTACCTGCTTCAACACAGGAATTATAACTGACTGTTTCCATGCTGCAGGAACAATCCCCGTCTCCCAAATCAGATTAAACAGTTTTAAAATAACAGTAAGAGATATATCATTTAAAGGTTTAAGCATTATATAGCAAACTCCATCTTTTCCTGGTGGTGACTGTTTAACATTTACAAAGTAAAAGGCAGATCTAGATCTTGATTTGAAACTTTTCTCTTATTAGTGACTCCTGGATTTTCAGCTAAAATCTTCTCTTTATAACTCTTTGTATCTTCAGATAAATGTTCTGAACTATGAACTTTAATTAACGTTTCTGCTAATAACTCTGGTTTTTCTTTATTACTAACAGCTATTTTCCCGTTAAATTCTAGAACAGGAGAGTAAAATTTCTTCTTAACACCGTACAACTCTCCATACCTCAGATAACTTGGTTTCTCTTCCAATAGAATTACAATACTGCCTCCAACATGCCTTCTTAGCTGCTCTAATAGTTTTCCTAACTATAGCTTGAGCTTTCTTTTATTGAATTAATGCCTCAAAAGTATGGCATCTCCTTACCAATTTAAAAGCTTTATTTCTTCCCCTTATAGCAATACTACATTGTTAATTCCACCATGGAATAGACTTTTTATTTCCTCTTCCCCCTGTTTTAGAAATTACAGTTTCAGGTGAATTAACAATAACAGACGCAATCTTTGAGTTACATAACTCCACATTAGAAAACAAGTTTTCATCTAGTTTATCACTCTGGTTATTAACTAAATATTAAAATAATTCCCAATTAGCCCTACTTAGTCTCCATCTTGGAATCAGTACTTCCTCTTCTTTAACTACATCAGAACCAACTGATATTATAACAGGAAAATGATCACTACCCAGAGGAGAATCACTCATCACCTCCAAGATGTAATTCCAGCTATTCCATGTGACACCAATGTTAAATCTAAAACACTTTCTGAATTCCTATTACAATCATTCCTAGTAGGGCATCCATCATTAACACAAACCAATGAATATAATTTTAGAAACTCTTCAATGACCAATCCATTTGCATCTGTATTTAGACTGCCCTATAAAATATGATGTGAATTGAAATCACTACACCATACAGTCTTTCCTTCATGCTGTTCATTTACTTCATTAAGATCTTGAATATTCACCTTCCTGCTAGAATTATATACAGTAGATTAATCACTGAAATCTGACCATTTGTTAACCAGATCTTAACAACTATTGATTCATAATTCTGCCCTATTGATTCCACTTTATATCTTATACCATCTTGCACAAAAGCTGCCCCCCCACCTTGTCTTTCCTTCTATCATTCCTAATTGTTATATATCCAGGAATTATAAAATCTAATTGGGCCTTAAGCCAAGTTTCTTGAATGCAAATCAGATGAGGTTTAATGATCAAATCAGAAATATATTTCTTAAAATCGAGACCAGAGGTCCCCAAGCTTTTTTAGCCGTGCACCCCCAACCGCTTTGGCGCCCCCCCCCCCCGACCTCCTGCGAAAAACAGCTGACCATCACAACAAAGGTTGTGAGAATAAAATTAGAACATAAGTTGAATTAAACTGCAATAAAGTTGCAACATCCACAAAAGAACCCTTCAGGTGCATCAGTGGCTCAGCGTGGAGCGAGAGAAAGACGTTCAGGTCAGCCACACCTCCACAACCTGTGTTTTGAAGGCTGCATACTGTAGCTGGGGACTTGGCCAGATCCGGCCACTAGGGGCACAATAGCGCCAATCGGTCCGAGTGCCACTGCACATAAGAAAGAGAAGAAGAGACTGACGACGGTGAGACGCGAGTAATGCAGGCAGTAGGTTGTGTTTTCAACATTGTATCCGTCGCTCTGCCACTTGTGGTTCAGTGTGCGTCCAGAGAAATGTAGGTTATGTTGTTTATATGATGTTTAGGCCGGCTGGTTGAGTTTATATCCTGTGCTACAGTTCATATTTCTAGCGGTGCTAACTGCTAGTTGCTTTGGGTGGTTTAAATCGTCATCTGGGTTATGTTTATGCTGCTGACCATTTCCTTTGTTGTCAGTTGAGTACAGGACATATATTACTATTGTTTCGTTTGTGTGCTATTGTTAAGTATATTGATGATTGTTATTGTTTGGGTAATTCCAGAACCACACTGGATTAAATTGCCATAAAAGGACTGACTGTTGTCATCATTTTTTTATAAGTCTTGGGGGAACTAAGTGCGTTCTGACAGACGCACACTTTGTGATTACAAATCAGTGAAGCCAGTCTTTTACCTTTGAACCTCCAAAACAACCTGAAATGCCTCTGAAGCGGCCATCCTGTTGTATTCACAGACTAATCGCTGATGATCTACCTGTGTGTGTTCTCACTTTGTTTATTTCGTGCACCAGCTTCTTATTCTGAGTCTGACTCACAATTTACGTCACAAAATACAAACACGAAGAACTTTAATTTGATTTTTGTCCGATGACGAGTGAGAGAGAGAGAAAGAGAGAACTTTGGTAGAGCAGAGTAACAATAACAGAGCGCTCCATAAAGATGTTATTAATCAGAGAAATAAAAACGTATTTTCAACCCATCTATTGAATTTAGTGCACTAGTTGATCTTTTCTTCATAAGAGAACAGCAAGCACTGCAGCCAAAATATGGCCTTTTTTGACCTGCTGTATATTAGCCAGTCCCTAAGCTTGATGTATCATGAAACTGTTGACCTTTTGGGTTTTGTGGTTTTTATTTTATTATTAAAATTAAATAATAACAATAATAATAACAATAATGTTATGTTCAGTGTTTTTTCGCTAATCCACCTCTTAAATCTTTCAATCCTTATGTAATTTTGTCTGTGTTGTGTGCACCTGCCTGTTGCTTTAATCCTATAAATTTCCCCGTCGTGGGATAAAAAAAGGATTAGCTAATGTTATCTTATCTCAAATAACACTTTTTAATATATGTACTGGGTTCTTTCAAGGTCTTAATTACATTTTCTGTGTGGGCTCCAGTAACATATGATAGATAATATCTACTTTGAAAGTTAACATGAACTGCTGCTGAAGATGACCACTGATCTACCTGGATGTTCCCTGGAGGACTTTCAACAACACTGTACGGTCGTAGGTCCTTGCAAATAAACACGGCTACAGACTTTGTGATTTTCTGTGCGGGCAGAACTTGGCGGAAGTTTAGAGATGAATGATTTGTCGATTTGTGTCTGTTTGGAGTCAACAGGTTGTGCTTCGGGTTTTTGTAGCGCATCTGCGTGGTATCTGGTTAAGTGGTTGCACAGGTTTGTCGTGTTGCTGCAGTACTTTAATTCTCTCTGGCACAGCTTACATACCACCTTGCTTTTGTCGACTTCTTGAGTTCCAGATTTAGACGGGAAAGCAAAATGAGCCCAAATATCTGACTTAAAAGTTGACGGAGTTAGCTTTCTACAGCTGCTTGCCATGACTTCTTCTTTCCTTCTTCTTCTTCTTCTTCCTCTTTCAAGCTCGCCATGACTGTTGTTCTGCGCTCAGGTGCTCAGCACAGTAACCAAACTCGCAGTGCCCCCAACGAAACAGGAGGTGAATCGATTCTGAGGAGCCCCCTAATCGATTATGAATTTTGCGTGAAATTATTGCGATGCATCGATTCTTCAATTATTTTACCCACCCCTAGCAGTAATGCACACAGGATGTAAACTGCCAGAAAACACAATAGAAGAAGAAGAAGAATGTGGCACCGGAATGCAAGGGGAAAGAGAAGTGTGGGAGATGTGCTGGGGATGATGAGTATGGGAAATGTGAGGAAGGAGCTCCTTTGAGATGTTGTAATTGTGGAAGTGGACATAGTTCAGCTTTCAGGGGATGTGTAGCTAGTAAAAGAGATGTGGAAGTACAGAAAGTTAAAATCACTGCTGGGATCACTGATGCAGAAGCAGCTAAAAAGTGCCTGTTCCACCACTGATGCAGCCAAAGAAAGTGACAGGGGTAGAAGAAGGAAGTTCTGATTGTCTGGAATGCAACAAGATTAAAGATGACACTCTACTCATGAAGAAAGAGCATTTGGTTTTATTCATGGTGGAGGTTATAAATTGCAAGGAAAATAGAAAAAAATTCAAATTATTGAGAAGGCAGCCCAAAAGTATCTTGATGTTAAGAATGCTAGCTAGGAATCAATTAAGGAAAAACTGAATGAGACGCAATCTTCTCTACCTGAATCATGCAGTGGCGGCCCTTCTTCATATTAGTTATATTCCAGTGGAAGGCAGGAAGTCTCATTAGTGATGGTCTAGACTAGAGCAGGGATTCAAGCTGAAATCTATAATAGCGGTTTGACAGTGTTTTTTCTACACACCATAAAGACGTGTTAATAAACATTTCCTTTGGGAAAATAAAATAACAAAACAGCATATTTAATAAAGAAATAAAATGTATTGACATGAAAATCTATTTATTTTAAATAGTCTTATTCTACGCTTCATTTTAAGATGAAGTTACCTTCTACACATTGTGCTTCATATGCTCACCCAGCTTGTGCCTCTACTTCATTCATTCTGTCAAAAATGCTCTATTAGCTGAAACCAGGGAATCAAAAACGAGAGAATTGCAACGGATCTGGGAGAAGACAAATGTCTCTCCATCTCTCTCCTCACTTCACGTCATGTTCGTCAGTAGAGGAAAAATTTAATTTAGACTGAAAGTTTTATTTACAAGATTAAATTTAGTGACACAATCTCTTTTTTTCCTAGTGTCCTGTCTAGCAATGTGGCAATAAGAATTGATGTCTTAATGCCAAATAGAGCTCGACAGATTTTGCTTTCACAAGTGGAGCAAACAGCTTACGCCATTGTGCTCCGCTTGATTTGTGCGTGTAAATAGCTTTATTGTGATTCCTGCAGGGAGAATTTCAAATTATATGGACACTATAATGGGAAAGTAGGAGAGTAAAGGAAGAACAAGAAGAGAAAAAAAGAAAGAGAAGAGGTGAAAGAAAGAAGAGATAAAAGGGAGAGAATGATAAAACGTCCTCTGTCTGCTCCATCACCTGGAAAGAGACACAAAAAGAACAGCACAACCAACAGACATAAAGCAACAGATACAATCGAGTAACACCTTGACGCAATTGCTAAATCATATGTATTATTATTTAAGCTGACATGTGTAATGTGATACCTGAAAAAAGAAAGTGAAAGAAAATAAATAAATAAATTACAGGCTTTCTGTATATAAGTGAACACTTAATACCTGGAACCCAGCACCTGTGGGAGTTTGTGAGAGTGCCCCGGAGTATAGCATATGCCATCTTTACCTGGAGATGTATTTTTAACTCAAATCAACGCTCTATTCATTTCAAATAATGTAAAATCTTTATCTAAAACACTTCCATCAATCTCTTTCCTATTTAAAATTTCTCTATTATCTTCAATAAATTCCTCAATTATGTTTCCATTTTGATCATTCCTTTTACTTCCCCATAAGGTATTATGAGCATTAAAATCTCCACATAAAATATTCCTTACACTTTCCTTCACATAAATACTATCAAGTAGTTCTCTACTTATTTTTTACAAGGGTTATAATAATTTATTATATTAAATCTTGATTTACTAATCCATACCTCAAACCCTATGACTTCTATTTCTTCATTTATATCCAAAACTGTATAACTAATTCCCTGCTGAACAAATATAGCAACACCTCCTCCTACATTTGGATTTCTATCTTTACGTATTGATATATATTCATTAAGAATAAAATCAAGAGATGGTTTTAACCAGGTTTCTTGGATACATACTATATTTGGTTTAAAATTTGGTTTAAAATTTTGCTCACTGTTGTGAAGCCCACTTATTTTATGCGACTTTGGTCTAATTTTTTCTAAAGTCGCTTGTAAATTTCATGAGTTGCGGGTTGATGTTTTTTGGGCTTGTTTCTGAAAGTGAAGTCGATTGTTTGGGCTCTAAACCTCATAACGCGCTGCAGCTCATCCTGACAGGAGCAGAGTAAACTCAGAAGGAGCCGCTCTGCCCGTATTTTCTGCAGTTTTCAGTGCAATAACTGATGATAACTTCTGAAAGTAGATTAGGCGGTGCAGATCACCATTTAGAGCAGAGATTGGTTATAAAGATGAGTTTTTACTCCCTATAACATTGCACCGCACCGTGACGTCACAAACTGGGAGGTGGCAGAACTGCTCTAAACCAAGATGGATGCGCCCAGCAAAGTACATTCAAATTAAAGTTAGTCTTAATTAAAAAAAACCTCATCATTTATTGAAAAGTGTGACGGAGGAGCCGTCACGAGCCGGGACATAGTTATAAGTCTGCGTCAGCAAGCGAGCATGCCTGCACACGCAAATACACAGGCACATACACCATCTCTAACTCCCTTTTGTTGCAGCTAAACTAAGGCGGTTCATCGTGGGTGCACACAAGGTGTTCCTGCTTCAGTTAGCATTCATTCTAACCTTTTATTTTCAGCTTCAAACATTTTCCCGGTTCTGTTTTCAAGCAGGATTGTTTCTGGACTGTGGTGTGCTGTGAGGGAGTATCATGATGACGTGATGTCATCAGAAGTACTGAGTGTTTTGTTAAATTGAGTATTGTATTTTTGATTACAAGTTTATTTTTTTCCTCATTATTATACTTTAATTTATTTGAGTTAGAAGTAATTGCTTCGTTGTTCTGGTTTGTTTTTTTTCTTTTGTTTTGTTTGCTTGTTTGGACTTCCTGTGGGCGGAGCCTGTAGCTTTAAAAGCACATGGAGGCAGTCTGTGGTTAGACTCCAGAAAAGTCACACTGAGGGTGAATGGTGTTTTTTTTGTCTATTTTTAACCTGCCTGACACACTAATAGGGTCCACCGTATGTCAAAAGTTAATTTATGGCCCTTATGACCCTTATATGACCCTTTGATTTATGACACCTGTCACCCCCCCTTTCCAAATATGATTTATGATACACACACCTCACACACACACACACACATCACTTTTAACTATGTATTTATCTATTTATTTAATTATTCTTTAATGCATATGGTCAAGTTCGAGAAATGTGGTTTTTGTGGGGTTACTTATAACCAAACGTGTAACTTTAGTTGTATAAACCTTCAGACTTATACTCTGCGTTTGCAGGATGGGAAACTTTATTGTTTGTTCGAGGTGCCGATGTGTCTGAACCTTATTCAATCAGACTGGTATAACCCAGCAGGACATTTCACCGTGTTATTAAAATCAAAAGGTTTGCATCCACCTCTGCATAGCCAGGTGTCTGTTGAAAAACACCGATTCGAACAATAACCGCGGGTCAGACAATGACATGGCGCCGAGACGCGGCTCTGCAGACACCTTTTCGGCATACAGCGCAGGTTCGAACAATAGGACGGGTGGGAGAATAACACAGCGCCCCGCCGCGTTGCGTATCAATATGCATATCGGCATACTACGCGCCCAGGAAGTAAATAGGATCAAACCTTTTAGACGTTCACCAAGGCCCGGAATCAAAAGGTTTGCAGCTGTCCCCTGCAGGGCTAGGTGTTTTTAACAAACATACAGGCGCCGTTGATCTACAATCAAGATTCTGGCCTCCCGCGACACACCTTCAGGAGGCGGTGGGCTAGAGCTCATGGTTTCACCTTTAAAAAAACCTTCAGCTAGAATTTATTTGGAACGCGACACGGAGCTGATTCCTGCAGCATGTCTAACGGCAGCGTTATGCGTGAAGTGACAGCTCAGATTTATCGTGATGGGTTAACTGAATCCCAGGAGTATAACCGCATTGTCGCCGGTAAGTAAACGTTTTAATCCTTTATTTTTTAATCAACAGTCATTAGCTACTTTTTTAGCTCTCAGGTTGCAAGCTTGCTTATTCTCTGTAGAATGTTTCCGGGGTTCCCCCGTGACGCTAGCGGGGGTAAAGATCATGTATCATGTGATAGCCTAGTCAAATGACGCAGGGGTTTTTACCGCTGAGGCGTTCAGGAATGCTTTAGTTTACCCGGCTTTGCTGCGGTTCACATCATCAACACGGTTGCAGAGCAATATTTGTTCCGTCGGTAGTACAATATATTTAAAAATAATATTTTTCAGGGCCCACGCCGCGAGAACTTGAAGGAATCCATTTTACCCTGTCCGATTTTGGTGAGAAGTCTTTCAAGCTTATATTGATTTTATTTTAACCCTAACCCTATATTTGTAACCATTTTTTCTTTTTCTTTTCTGTATTTCAGATGTTAACGGCCACGGGTACATTGACGAATATTACGGCTTTTCGAGTCCGGTCAATCCTAACCCTTTTGCAGGAGAATTAGCGATCATTCTCCCCCAACCGGGCAGACAGCGAACGCGCCGTCAAAGCCGACTTCGGCGTAAAAGAAGGAGGCGTGATTTAATGTTTCAAAATGCGTCGGGGTCTACGCGACAGAGGACCGGAGAACATGACGATGCATACATTGTAATCAGTCCGCCTGACTCTCCCGTCCGAGACGTTGTGAATTCACCGGTTCGGAGCATTCAGGACCCACACGGTGTGCTTCCAGATGCTACCCAGCGCACGCCGCTTCACGGCGCACACGCGGCACGTAAGTTAACTATTATAACTCTGAATCTAACCCTGATTGTACATTTCCCAATTATCTTGGTTCATTTGTCTTGGTTTCAGTTGTATTTGCTTATTTACCCAGCAGTAACAACCCACCGAGACATTCTCGCTCAAGCAGCGTTTGCGGCCGAAATATTGCCTCCCCCCGCCACATTTAACCAGCCGGACGGTAAATGAACATGTATCCATTGTTATTTTTATTTTATATTTATAATTTATTTATTTTATAAATTATAAATAAATAATTTCTTCAGTAACCAAGAATATACCGGTTTAATCTCCGCTAGCAGCAGCACAGGGGGATATAACAGCAGCAGATCTCCCTCCCCACACCTCAACCCCTCAGCCGGATGGTAAATGAACATCTTTTCGTTACTATTTTTATCCAGTATTCATATTTTATTTATTTTATAAATTATAAATAAAATAATTTCTTCAGCAGCAACACAGGGGCACATAGCGATTGAACCATCAGAGGATCTTCCTCCCCCAGCAGCTACAGCAGCAGCTCCAACAGCGCAGTCACCCTGTAAGTCAACAATTGGTCATTGTTATTTTTATATTTTGTTTATTTATTTATTCTGTATACTCATGTTTGCAGTAACTCGAGCCACCCGCCTTGCAAGAAGTGAACAGAGACCCCTCCCCACTTGAATAACTTACGTACATCTGTCCTGAAACTCCAAGAAGACATCGGCCGAATAATCATCAAAGCTTGTGCTGTAAAGAGGATTATTCAAGGTGTATCTTAATTTCAAAGCTGTCAAAGAATTCGTTTCTGATATATTAAATTTATTCAAACCTGATTACGTTAAAAATTATATTCTATTTTTTATTTTTGTTGTATTATAGAAACGTCGGTGGTTGTTGAACAAATTCCGTCGTCAGGAGACAGAACACAGCTTTACTGCTTGCAAGCTGGAGAACTTGTGAGATCCTGTCAGATTCAGCTGGACCAGCTCTTCCAGTCGTCGAGACTGCACTTAGTGTAACCAAGTAAAATTGTGACCTCTGTAAAAATGAGGAGCCAGCAAATGAGAGATGCTTTAAATGAAATGTTGAAAGCTGTAAACGAATTACAAAATACTCCTGTTCATGACACGTCTGGGGTTATGAATCTACCTAATGCTTCACCATCCCGAATAGAACATGCGCTCCATCAATTAAACGTTTCATTCTCTCAACCCTCCTCCCCGGAAAAGGATTCGCAAGGCTTTGAGCAGCAAGTTACAGATGTTTTAAATGAAATCACGCAAATGGTTAACAAGCTTCAAAATATACCTGTTCAGGATACGTCTGGGTCTGCGAATTTATATCAAGGTAGTAGTTATCCCGATAGACAACAGACTCACACGGACCAGGGTTGAAATTATGAGCGTTTATCATCGCTAGAACAAGCCCTCCATCAATTAAACGCCTCATTCTCTCATCCATTTAACCCTAATCCTGCAGGCGAGCAGTCTCCGCAGCAGCAGCAGCTGCAGCAGCAGCAGCAGCAAGGGGGTAGTTTAAATCACTGTTGTAGAAAGCGGTCAAATTAATCAATCTGGCTCTTTGAATACTGTTTTGCAAAATCCCACCTCCAGCACGAGTCAACATCCCGGCGTCACCGAATCTGTCGTTCCCACGCATGACCCCGAGGATCAACCCTGCAACAGCCAGTCAGCTGTAAACAGCTCTGAGCACACTGAGCAGACCTCTACATCCAACGTCGAGCGTGAACGGTTCAATGTTACAGAAATAAGATGCTCTTTCAGCATCACAGCTTCGCAGCCTGGCGAGATTCCAGATCCCTATGAATTTTACACACAAGTTTATGATGTTCTGTCCGACCTTGCACAGAGTGTTACACCTTTGACGTCCCGTAACGACATTATTCAGCTTGAATTAAGCGGGGAAGGGTTTTCTCGTCATACCATCGTTTAAGTCAATGGTGAAGGTGATTCAATAGCGTACCGCGAGCGAGCTATTTTTAGAACGTGACGTCACGAGACGTCATATCATGTGGTACGCGGTAGGGCAAACTTGCTCTGTCTTCCGCTATTTCGCTGTAAAAGAGCTGTGCGTTACCCTTGGTTTTACTTGTAAAACGACTGCTTTTTCCAAGTCTAAGACCATGTTTTTTAAACATTGTTGCTATGGAACGTGCAACAGCGACTCGAGGAACGCTGATCGGCCGCATATGAAGGATGTTTTCTTCAAGACCGCCAAGGAGAAATGTGTCACTGGGTACACCGGTGCGGTCGGCCTACACAACAGTTCAACCCGGAAAAAGTTACCAAATTCACCTACATATGTAGCAAGCATTTTGTTAGAGGAAAGGGCCCAACCGAAGAACATCCTGACCCAATTCCAGCGACATCAAGTAGTGAACAGGTAAGAGTTTTTTGAATACCATTTACCTTTGTCAAACGAGCAATCGAATGAAGCGCCTGCTACCATGATAGCATATAGGCTATCATGGCAGCTGAGATGTAAACAGTTGTTTTGTAGCTACCTATTGGCAACATATACCGATTCCTGGACGGTGATTAGAAACAGAAAAAAAACGGTCGACGACGCCATGAACGCCGAGCAGTTAAAAAAAACGACGACTTACCGTTCGATCAACTCGGCCCCTTTTCCCGTCTTTTTAAGCCCCCGACACTCAAGCCATCGTTTGATCTGAAGGTTGGTGTGTTCTTCCACAGTTCGACCAGTAAACCGTGCGCCTGGGACATGCGAAAGTTTAACGGCTATAAAATCGGTCATATCGCTGTTTCTGTTGCGCTTGTAATGGCTGGTGGCTACGGGCGCTCTCTACCTGTTTGCCCTACCAAAGCGGCAAGGGGCGTTGCTCTTGAGATGGTGACGTCACGTGTGCGGTACGCCATTCTGCCTGCATTTCAGGAATTTTTAGACAACTTAACACAATCTAACAAGGAATTAAACGACAACTTAGAAATTGCCCTTCAGGTTGTAAGAGCGCCAAGCGGGGGTGCAAAACGTAAGGCCGTTAAAACGTTAGACTGTGAACTGATCCATAAAAAAAGTCGTCATCTCTATTTTGTTGAAAATGCTTCTAATCAACTTTGTTTTGCAACAAGTCTAGCACATCTCTTTAATCCGTCTTTTACAGACAGTGAAGCCGTCCAGCAAGGGACAATTTGGCAGCATACTGTATGGCGGGTCTGACGGAGCAGAGTCCTGTAACTTTCGGTAACTTTTCTCAACAGGAAAATTGTCGTTTTCTATAAAGACAGCAAGGACGCGCTGCTTCGTAATTTCCAGACTGACTTTTCAGATCGTTCAAATCCTCTTTTCCTGTTTCAGTTCAAAAATCCTTATTATGGAATTAAAAGTCTCACAGCATTCACAGGTTCTAAGTACATTTGCAGCTGTTGCTTTAGCGGTGTCAAAAACATGAACAGACATAACTGTGAAGGTCGCTGTGCGGTCTGCCTCCATCCAAACTGTATAACGCAGCCGTACAGTTCTGTACAATGCATAGACTGTAAGCGCATATGTCGTAATTCGCTATGTTTTAATAGCCACAAGATGCCCAGATTGAGGCCCACACTCAACGAGCATATCAGTAGCTGTGACACCACTAAATTCTGTCCTGTTTGTAAAACGCTCTATGATTTGCCCGCTGGCAAAGAGAGCAAGCCTTACCAATGTTCGATAAAATGCCCGGTCTGTCATGAGAAAGTGCCTGGCGGTGCTGATGTAACGTTAAACGGCCATCAGTGTTACATCCAGCCCACCCTGACTGACCCTGAACTCAGTGAGAAATTGTTTTTTTACGATCTCGAAACTTTTACAGATAAGTCTGGGTCACACATTCCATATCTTGCTTGTGCAAAAACGTTGAAGGGGGAAACTTGGTATTCCTATGGATTGAACTGCGTCAAGGATCTGCTGCTCCATTTCAGGAAACCTCGTTACAGAGTTTACACGTTTTTAGCTCACAAGAGTTGGAGGTTTGACTTACTTGGTTCTGAGTGTGATGGTTCAGCTAGGCATTAAGCCGTATCTAATCATGCAGGGAAGTAAAGTTCTCTGTTTTACCGAGCCTGATTACGGCCTGAAATTCATCGACAGTCTTTCATTCCTTACTATGAAACTCAGCCAAATGCCAAAAGCATTAAGTTTCACTGATCACTGTAAAGGTTTTTTCCCCCACTTGTTCTCCTCTGAGAAGACATTAAACTACGTGGGTCTGCTTCCTCCCCCCAGCTTCTACGCGGTGGAGCAAATGAATCCCGCCGAGCAGGAACGTTTTTCCAGCTGGTACAATGAGGCCTGTAAGCACCCCTTTGACTTTCAGAAAGAAGCTCTTTATTATTGTCAAAATGATGTGGAGATTCTTTTCAGGGGTTGTGTGAAATTCAGAGAAGAGTTCTTTAAAGAGACAAATGTGGATCCTTTAAAGTCGATCACAATTGCCTCAGCCTGCATGAAGGTCTTTACCTCGAATTTCCTGCCTCCTAAAACTCTCGCCATCCCCTCCCCGATGGATTACCGCTGGCATTGCAAGACTTTTTCGAACGCATCCACTCAATGGTTAGAGTGGGTGGCTTCTGAACGGGGCATTTTCATTCAACATGCGCTCAATAAAGGGGAAATGAAAATCGGGCCTTATCATGTGGAAGGATGAAGGCGTGAAAATTGTGTTTGAGTTCAATGATGATAGATGATGTTTCTATCATGGCTGTCCCGCCTGCTTTCCAGCCGACCAGACGTGTCCTCTCAGAGGAGTTTGCTTTGAGACGTTCCACTCAGCTACCATGGAGAGAGCCAGGCTATTGCAATCGGTGTATGGGGTGCACATGGAGGTAATGTGGGAACATAGTTGGAATCTGATGAAGGCGTTGCACTCGGGTCTCAAAAGGTTTCTGGACTGTTTCGCCGCACTTGAGCCTCTTTCCCCGCGCGATGCTCTGTTTGGGGGCTGGGCTTGTGCTCTCAGGCTGAGGTACACTGCTGGGGAGGAGGAGTCGGTGCATTATATAGATTTCACCTCGTTGTACCCGTGGGTGAATACAAACTGCAGCTATCCACTCGGCCAGCCCAAAATCATTTGCAAAGATTTTGACGATCCTCATAACTATTTCGGCTTCATCGAGGCGACCGTGTACCCGCCTCGTGGTCTGTTTTTCCCAGTTTTGCCGTACAGGACATCTACTGGTAAACTCCTGTTCACTCTGTGCCGGGCTTGCACCGAAATGAACTACCAGATGGGTCCCTGTACCCACTCTGACCAAGAGAGAGCGTTAACAGGTGTATGGGTAAGCATCGAATTCAACAAAGCTCTAGATCTCGGATACCGCCTCGCTGAAATCAATGAGGTTTGGCATTTTGAAAAACAGCGCAGTTCATTCTTTAAACCGTATATCCACACTTTTCTCAAGGGTAAGCAGGAGGCTTCAGGTTTCCCGGCTGAAGCGGTGGATGAGGAAAGTCGATTGAAATATGTGGCAGACTACAAACGTGAGCAAGGCATCCAGCTAAATGTACATAAGACCGAGGTGAACCCAGCTAAAAGGCAGGTGGCTAAATTGTGTCTGAACAGTTTTTGGGGCAAATTTGCACAGAGAAATGATTTGGCTCAGACGAGCATTGTCTCCGACCCGGATGAAATTTTCAACTTCCTGTTTTCAGGTAAATACACAGTGAGCTACTTTCACTTTCTGAATGATGAAATGTGCATGGTTCAGTGGAAATACAGCAAGCGTTGCATCTCTCCACCCAACAGGGTGAATAATATCTTCATCGCCGCCTTTACAACTGTGTACGCGCGTCTGAAATTGTACACCTGTCTCGAACGAGTTCAACAGCGTGTTTTGTACATCGATACGGACAGCTTGATCTACGTGGTTAAACCGGGTCAGACCTCCCTCAAGCTGGGGAATTTTTTAGGTGATTTAACTGATTAACTTTCAGGCGACGTTATCCAGGAATTTGTTTCCACAGGCCCAAAAAGCTACGCTTACCAAACGAGAAACCGAAGAAAAGTGTTGATGAAGTTTAAAGGTATCCCTCAGACTCGTGAATGTAGTGAGAGAGGGAATTTTGACAGCGTGAAAGACCTGGTAGAAGGTTATCTGCAAGGTTCTACAGGGGATGTTTTACAGGCTCCACAGCATACCATCAGGAGGGATAAAAGAAGCTTCCAGCTTTAAAAGGCCACATTTCAGAAAAAGCTCCGGGTGGTGTATTCAATTCAATTCAATTCAATTTTATTTATATAGCGCCAATTCATGAAACATGTCATCTCGAGGCACTTTACAAAGTCAAAATCAATCAGATTATACAGATTGGTCAAAAATTTCCTATATAAGGGAACCAGTTGATTGCTTCAAAGTCCCGACAAGCAGCATTCACTCCTGGAGAAGCGTAGAGCCACAGGGAGAGTCGTCTGCATTGTACATGGCTTTGCAGCAATCCCTCATACTGAGCAAGCATGAAGCGACAGTGGAAAGAAAAAACACCCGTTAGCGGGAAGGAAAAACCTCCAGCAGAACCAGAACCGGGCTCAGTATGAACGGTCATCTGCCTCGACCGACTGGGGGTTACAGAAGACAGAGCAGAGACACAACAAGAGAGACAAAAAGCACAGAAGCACACATTGATCCAGTAATCTGTTCTACATTAGATGGTAATAGCGGGTGAGCCGTCTTCTCTGGATGATGTCACAGCTAACAGAACGCCAGACCAGATGTACCTACTATGAAGAAAAAAAAAGAGAGAGAACAAAAAGTCATAAGCAGAAATTATGACAAGCAATGCATAATTGAAGAACAGTAGAACTCGATAGAGTGAGAAAAATAGATCCTGATGTCCTCCAGTAGTCTAAGCCCATAGAAGCACATCCTCATAGGTAGGTCAGGGCAACATGAGCCACTCTAGTTATAAGCTTTGTCGAAAAGGAAAGTTTTAAGATTAGTCTTAAAAGTAGACGGGGTGTCTGCCTCACCCTGACAAGAGAAGGGTTTTTCCTGACGGAACAACCCTTCCGTCTGGCTATTAAAGGCTAACTGACAAAAAATGTTGCTGTCCCGTGAAACACAGGAGGTTGAATTTGATCCTAGATTCAAAACCCCCTTTTCATGTATTTTTTCGGGGCCAAGTGGTTGTGGTAAATCTTTTTTTGTTAAAAGTGTTTTGCAAAATTGTAACCATGTTATGGATGTTGTTCCCTGTAAATATAGTCTGGATTTACACCTGTTTCCAAAGTATGTATTCTGAATTGCAAAAATGAATAAAAAGATTAAATTCATTGAAGGACTACCTGATTCTTTTGATGATGAAAATCTGTTTCCTCCTGATCAGAATCATTTGGTTATTTTAGACGATGTAATTTTCCTAAGCTTCGGAGCATCCAGAAGGGGTCAAGATTTTCACCCAATACCAGCATCATAAAAGTATGAGTGTTATAATGTTAACTCAGTACAGCCGCACCATCAGTTTAAACGCTAATTATATGGTGTTGTTTAAGAACCCCAGAGATAAACTGCAGCTGAATATATTAGCCCGTCAAATATTCCCGTCAGAGAAAACTTTCTTTATGGAGAGTTTTCAAGACGCCACCAGAGAACCTCACGGCTATTTAATCGTGGATCTGACTCCCACTTGTCCAGATCATTTCAGACTGAGAACTGGAATGCTCCCAGGTCAGTGGCCAGCTGTTTATGTACCGAAATTAAATTAATTTATCATGTCAGCTCGCATAAGAAGGAACGTTCCCTTATTCAGAGCTCTGTATGAAGCCACACCACAGAAACGTAAAGACATTCTTACCCACTGCTCATCCGACTTTCTCAAAGCCTTGTGTGAGATAGCTCTGAATATCTTAAAAGGTAACGTTAAAATATCTCCTTCTCAACATAAAAAACTGGAAAAGCAGAAAAAGATCATCAGACTGCTGGTTGATAAAAGAACCGGTTTAAAATGCAAGCGGTTGGTTCTGAAAAATCAAACGGGCGGAGAGAAAATGTCTATTAGGACGGCGCAAAAGATGTATCTGGTTTCATCGCATCAGTTCAAACGTTTGCCCCCATCAGAGCCTTCTATCAGACAGATGGCCGAAGAGGATTTGGATTCTAAAATGAGAGAAATACTGAATGAACCGGGACTGAGTTCTTATGAAAAAATTAAAAGCTACAACGCTCTGCTGCAGAGATATCTCACTCTAATGACGAACCCCGAGTGACTTTAACTTTGCAACGTGACCCTGTGCCTGAAAATAATGAGGCTGACTCTGGCTCTGGTTCTACCGGCTTTACAGCCTCTCCTGCTGAATTGGATCAGACCGCTAATGACATTTTAAAAGCTCTACCTAACAGAGATCGCAAAAACGCTGAATACATACTGAAAAAGTTATCGGAAGTTGGCACGAGTTGGACCTCCAAAGGCAAATTTGTTTATCGCGATCGTGTGATGGGAGGTTCACATTTGGTCGATTTGCTCAAAAACCTTCTGCTTCTGTTTAAGAGGAAAACACAGACCCAGGAACCTGTAGGCTGGACCCCGTTCATGGCAGCCCTGAAGGAGCTAAATATCCCTGTGTCATCGGTCAGTAATCCGCAAGCTCGTGACCAATACAGAGGTATGACAGAAACAGGTGTATCGGAGAAGAACAAAGATAAACCCGTCATGAAACAAAAAGGAAAAATCGTGCTGTCTCCTAAATTCCCCGGAATAGACTTTGAGGATCCCCCCCCTGAGAAAGGACTTGCTCGAAGCAAGAGAGTCAAGAAAACCCCTGCATGGTTGAAATTTTCACCCTAAAAGTCCGTATGAAATAAAAGCTGGAGAAAAGAATTTGTAATAAAGATACTTTAATGTTTCAAGTTATTCATGCGTACAGTGTTTTTTTTATTTTAGACAAGTTACAGCTTGTAACAATCTTTAAACATTTGTAAAGAACAAGTTCCATGATTAAACAAGCACGAGGCCCTATTTTTGATACAATGCTGATATTTTTTCACAAAATCATATACCATGACATCATTTTTATAAACATCATTGTGGTAGGTAGCCAATATGTCATGCACTGAAAGCCCAAAGGCTTTATGACACAGATAATAAACACAGTGATGACCGCACACAGTTGATAGATCGTCTTGAAGTTCACGATTATGATACAATATTTTCGAGGATCTCTCTTTCAAAAATGTCACTATGCTTGATGGATAAAATTCAAAATCAGGACTGAATCTGTAAGAGTCGAAAAAGATGACTCCATCATTCTCTTCTAAAGTCAAAGCTAGCCAGTGTTCTCCAGGCATGTTTGAAGGATGAGTGTTTACGATGAAATAGGCGGGTCCTCTGTACGTGCGTTTCAGTAGCGGGAGCTGATCAGCTGCCCAGACGCCGTGATCCCCCAACAGGTGATGCAACACACTTTCGATCTTGTGGTTATTCATGTTTTAATAAAAAAAACACCAGGACCTGCCTTTTTGAGTCGATTTCCAAAATAGAGTCGTAACACGCATACACAATCAGTGTGGTCGTGTGAGGCAGAAGAACTCTGAACCTCATTTCCAGTCTCAAATTCCCATTACACACCGGTGACAGAGTGTCAGTGTCCTCGCTCGGATTGAGATTAAAGACAAACAGGGAATACCCATTGTTAAATTCCTCACGAGCGATGCTTAAAGGCAGGTCTTTTAAATGACGACCTGTAGCGGTGAACATGTTGTAATATTCCCTCACTGAAATACTGTCGTTGAATTGAAGTTGAAACACTTTGGCAGGGACCTGTCTGCCGTCTTTGTAGAGAGCTAGATATTCCACATCCATATGCTTAAAGTTGAAAGGGGACAGGCTTCTCCTGCCTGTGAACGCTTCGTGGTTCACCATTCCTAAAACCACATATTTAGGAATGGTTCCTAAAAACAGATTCTCCTGTGTACATATCCTGGAATTTTCTGGGATAGAATATGTTTTCACGTTCACGTGAGAAAGAGGATAGAGAGCATTTCCTCTCGTTAATGCTGAAGCGTGCCCCAGCCGTATAGCCGGGGAGACTGAAACTTTTTTCACAAAAAGAGATGCTCCTAGAATTTTCAGCCGGAAGGTTGAATCACGAGGTCCCATGAGAGAGAATGCATCGTTGGTCCTGGTTAATTTAATCCTCATGTCGACAGAATTCAGAAAGAGTCTTTCGCAGAAGAATATATCAGCGTGAAGCGGGCCCATCAGATGTAATTCCCTTGAATTAGCGGTGAATGAGGCTCTGCGGTTGATACCCAAGTTAGGACCATCTGTCATAACGATCGAGTCGATAGCTCCCGCGGTATCTTTGTAAAAGAGACCTGCGCTAAATTGACTCTTTAAAGTATCTTCCGAATAATTAAGTAAAGTTTCAATCATTGCTCTGTACGGGTGAGTTGCGCTACTCTGTGAAATTAACCTATCTCCCAGAATAACGTTGCATTGACTAAACATTGTATTCAGCAGGTAATTTATGAGTCCTACGGCCGCGTCATTAGCCAGGTTGCTCCCGTCTGCGTTGGTGATCTTTAGACGGACGTGCAGCAAGGTGTCGTTCAAATCCAGGTATTTTTCTCCATCTCCGGGGATAAAGAACTCAATAGGCCCCGTGTCTGTAATAGCTAACACGGGTAATATTTCGGTGCAGACCTTATCTTCGATGGATAGTTGAGTCATGGGGACGGTGAACAGGGACAGAGTTCAGCCAGGGTGCATTCTGATGATTTCTGATGTAAAAGAGCCATGATTGATTTTTTACTGAAAAATACTAATTCAGTTAAATATATCCTTGCTCGCAGCAGGCTTCCTCCTCCTAGGCTTGCTCTGGCAAACTGGCTTCTTCTTTTTACGTGGCACGAGTATTTGTGAACGCTAGACACGCTGCCCCGGAGGTCTCTTTCTAGCTCGTCTTGACAAAACCATAACCCCTGACCCCTCCTGGTTATTCACACCAGTTATCTTGGTCATTGCTTTACCTATGACATCTGAGGCGATGGTTGTGGCTGCCTTTTTCAGATGCGGTTTTGCTATAACGAAGCCGGATTTAACTAGGGGTGATACGAAACGAAATAATTTTGAAAATATGGATCCTATCCCGCGTCTGGTTGCACAGCTATGAATGATTCCGGCCACAGTCCTGTGTTTTTGTACGCATAGTCCATTTTCATCTAAACGTTCGGTGTGAGGCCGCAGGTCTGAAATGCAGCTTCACAATGCACTTTCCGTATGTAAATTTCACCGGGGTGTTCTGATCCGTTTTTATTTCAACTTGTATATTTTAAATGTGTCTCTTGGCAATGGGGATATAGTAGGGGTTATGGAAGGTTTGTGTGATAATATCTCCAAACAGGCCCTGGACCTGAACCGTGCGCAAGAGGGGGGCGTGAGCGTCCCCCACCATCTGTGGGGCGACGATGTCGCTGTAAAAATAGAGGTGGTAGAAGCCCGCCTTAAAATCTATAGGATGAGGGGCGTGCCAGTGGTCGAATTTGACCCATTTTCCGGGTTCCACACCGAGCATGTAGGCTATTGGAGCGGAAAAACGTAGATGGTTCTGAGCTCCGGCCTGGTAGGTGAGTATGTTGGCCGTGCGATTAACTTTGAAATAAATATCTGAATCTATCTTTCTCAGATGGGCTTCAATCTCTGTGATAAGCTGATTCAAATTAGTGTAGTATCCGCTTCCAATCTGTACAAGCTGGACTTTTTCCTCGTCCGCTTTCCGCCATTCAAAATAAGCATTTTCTGAGGGGACATTATGCCATGTGTGTGGGTATGAAACCTCCGTCAAAGCCACTTGCCACTGACCTTGTAAATTAATAGGCTCGGCTAAATCCACGCGAGAACTCGATATGTTATTATCCTTAAAAACGTCGATGCTAGCATCGGACGGTAGCGTCAGATAAAATCCATGGTCCTCGGCTATGCGATCCATGATGCACTGTCAGCCCTCCCGGTGAGAGGCGCATCCTTTTAAACATCACGGAGGTCGTCCGCGTTCACCCAGCTGTTGAATTTCTCCGGCCAATTTTTCCAGCGTACTAAGACCTGTCTGACTCCCCGGACGGTGCGTTTGCGCAATATTTCACCCATTTGATACATTTTGTTTTTTGGCATTTTCACCATTTGAAGCTCCTCAGCATAAAAAGAACCTTGGATGGGCTCCCCGTCTAAATCTTTCAGTTTGAAGACAGGAGGAGATTGTTGTAACACTTCTGTAACTGTAAAGATTTCATCCATGAAACTATGTTCATATTTCTTGTCAAACACTCCACGCACTTTGGATATTCTGACATGGTCGCCTTGCCATCTTGAGTTTTGTGCAGCGTTTGGAATTAGTCCCGTACAGATTCTGAAACACCTGAAAAGTGTTACTAGCGGTGACTTCTACAGGGGCCATTTTAATACTCGAATGATAGCTGTGGTTGTAACTTTTGACCAGATCCTGAAGCACATTTACATTTCGGAGAGTGTTGTTTGCGGTGAAATATCTCCACATTCTTGATTTTAAAGTACGGTTAAACCTCTCAACCACCAATGCTTTTATTTCACTAGCCGTGGAAAAATGTTCAATACCATTTTTATCCATTAACGCTTTGAATGATTTGTTGAAAAATTCTTTACCGTCATCAGTTTGAAGTCTCTTTGGAATCTGACTCTCCTTTAAAACGGACTCGAAAGCTGTTTGACATCTGACGCAGTTTTCCTTTTTAAAACCCTGATGTAGGCTCTTTTGGAGAATACGTCGATAACGGTTAATAAATAATTGTAACCATCATTTTCTTTGGAAGCCTGTTTTAGAAGCCTGGTGACAAACACTCTATTTCTAGGAAATCTTATTCTTGCTGGTTTATGTAAAGAATATGCATCTTGTTCTGATAAAAAGTCACGAACCTTTTCAACCAGGACCTTCTTACCGGTTTCACTTTACATAGCTCTCTGTAATCTAAAGAACCTGGGTGAGCAGGTGTGTAATATACCCGCTTCATTGACTTTTCTTCAGCCATACCTTCCCACATACGTAGTGATGTTGAATGAAGGAAAAGACGCCTGTAATCGGGTTTTTATATATATTTTTTTATTAACATAATCAAGAAAGAAATTACATTCATTTATTATACCACAAATTAATTGTAAAAATAGTTTCATATATAAAAAGAAAAGATGTAAAACAGATACATTGAAAAGACATTCTTTTTAATACGATGTCACTAACTAATTTAATATATAAAAAGAAAGACAAGAGAAAACATGCACGCTTTGGTTTCAACAACCCTGCCAGTACTGCGAGGCTGCTAGAAGCTGATCTCTGAATTCAGAGCTCTCTTGAATCACCTGATCAATCACGTTATTGATAGGGTCATACACCTGCTTGACCAGCGTCAATTCGTACAAGTAATTTGTGCGACCGCGCTGACTGCGCTGCGTTCTTGATGGATGTTGCGAGCTGCTAAACCTGTTAAATGGCACAGATGAAACGTGCATTACAAAGCACTGGCATTACACGATAGTAATTACTTTCAAAAAACCCGTCTTCAAGCTGTTCCAAGCATTCATGGTCTCTCTGACTAAGACGGTGATTAATACACACGTAACATTTATCGTGCATGTACTTGCTGATGGCTTGGTACATAAGATGGTGCACCACAGTTTTCACAGCTCTGATGAAGCCGAAGCGGATCCATCCGTCGTATTCATCCGAGCCCGTGTCAGCCTCTACTTGGCCTGGCTGCGATGGGTCGGGGGAGGCCGGATCTCCTTGGCTGTCAGGGAGCTGCGTGTCCTCAGGCTGACAAGGAAGGACACAGGCAGGAAGATTCACAGCTTGTGAATCTTCATCCAGGGTCGCCGTCTGAGGTGGCGTGGTAGGAAGCCCGGAATTCTTATCCCATGAAACAAAGTACTCAGGGCCGCCTTTCGCGCCTCCAGGGGGAGGCCAGGACCGATGGTATGCCTCTGCAGCGACGTGAGGATACTCTCGCTCCCGCAGTCGCTTAGGGCAGAAGAATCAGGAGTTGGCGAGGATGCAGGTGAAGGAGGGGGTACAGCTCCAGGGACAATTTGTCGCCATCCAGGGACCCGTGCTGCGCCAATGATGATGAAGGAGATGGCGGGGGAGTAGGAGAGCTACCCCTCCCGCAGAATGTCAGACTTCTGCCAGCGTCGTTCCTCATGGTGTCAGATGTTAGAAGTCCGGTCAGCGAAGTGGCACGGAGTCCCGATCGGCCTGCCTGGTTGCTTTTTATATGCTGAGAAGGGCGTGGTTAACCTTGAAGGGGCGGTATTGGCTGTTGTGAGGGGTGGGTCTAAAAAGCGGGCGCTTTCTTGACCCCCAAAATGTCCTTCCAGTCGCTGCAGTTGCGAAACAGCGTTGAAATCCGGTCCGATATCCCGATCATCTTATCACGGCAAGCATCAAAGGAGGTGGTTAGCAATGTCCTTAACGCACCGCAGTCAGAATTATATCAGTCAAGCATGAACATAAGCGTCTGTGTTTTATCTTGAGCCTTTCTGAGACTTGCACAGAAAAACCATCGGCCGGTAACCCCCGTCCTCGACTGCCAAGTAGCTGAGAAGATCTTATTTCTTGAATCCTTGTCAATTTCATTCAGGTTGGTCAGCACTCGCCTGCAGCGTTTAGTGGCGGGTGAATCCTTGATTCCTTCCTCGGCTTGTTGATTTGGCCGTTTCCCCCGTTTAGCGGGGGGTGAATCCTTGATTCCTTCCTCGGCTTGTTGATGTGGCCGTTTCCCCCGTTTAGCGAGGGGTGAATCCATTATTGCGTCCTCTGCGTCAATTCTCTTTACTATATATATGCTTCCGTTCGGCAAAATTATCAGACAGCATGGGATTAATTTCCACTGTTATGCTGATGACACTCAGCTATATTTATCCATAAATCCTGATGAATCCAATCAATTACTTTGACTGCAGTCATGTCTTGATGACATCAAAAGCTGGATGACTTTAAATTTCCTGCATCTAAATTCTGACAAGACCGAAGTTGTAATCTTTGGGCCAGAGTCCTCAAAAAATAAACTTCTTAACCAATCACTTAATCTGGATGACATTAACTTGGCCTCTGGTAATAAAGTAAAAAACCTTGGTGTTATTTTTGACCAAGACATGTCATTTAAATCCCATATTAAACAGGTTTCCAGAGTTTCCTTTTTTCACCTCAGGAATATCGCCAAAATTAGAAACATTCTGTCCAGGAGTGATGCTGAAAAACTAGTCCATGCATTTGTTACTTCAAGGCTGGACTATTGTAATTCTTTACTATCAGGAAGTCCACAAAATGCAGTTCAAAGTCTTCAGCTGATCCAAAATGCTGCAGCAAGAGTTCTGATGAAAATCAACAAGCGGGATCATATTTCTCCAATTTTAGCTTCCCTTCATTGGCTTCCTGTTAAATCAAGAATAGAATTTAAAATTCTTCTTCTAACGTATAAAGCCCTTAATAATCAAGCTCCATCATATATCAGAGCTCCGACTACTCCGTATGTTCCTAACAGAGCACTTCGCTCTCAGACTGCAGGTCTGCTGGTGGTTCCTAGAGTCTCTAAAAGTAGAATGGGAGGCAGATCCTTTAGCTATCAGGCTCCTCTCCTGTGGAACCAACTCCCAGTTTTGGTCCTTGAAGCAGACACCCTGTCTACTTTTAAGACTAATCTTAAAACCTTCCTTTTTGACAAAGCTTATAACTAGAGTGGCTCATGTTACCCTGAGCTACCTTTATAGTTTTGCTGCTATAGGCTTAGGCTACTGGAGGACATCAGGGCCTATTTTTCTCACTTTACTGATTTCTACTGTTCTCCAGTCTACTGTTCTCCAGATTTGCATTACATTGAAATGACTGTTGTCATTTCAGCTTTTAACTTTTTGCTCTCTCTCTTTTTTCTTCATAGTAAGTACACCTGGTCTGACGTTCTGTTGACTGTGAAATCATCCAGAGAACACAGATCACCTGCTATTACCATCTAATGTAGAACAGATTACTAGATCAATGTGTGCTTCTGTGCTTTTTGTCTGTCTTGTTGTGTCTCTGCTCTGTCTTCTGTAACCCCCAGTCGGTCGAGGCAGATGACCGTTCATACTGAGCCCGGTTCTGCTAGAGGTTTTTCCTTCCCGCTAACGGGTGTTTTTTCTTTCCACTGTCGCTTCATTCTTGCTCAGTATGAGGGATTGCAGCAAAGCCATGGACAATGCAGACGACTCTCCCTGTGGCTCTACGCTTCTCCAGGAGTGAATGCTGCTTGTCGGGACTTTGATGCAATCAACTGGTTTTCTTATATAGGAACATTTTTGACCAATCTGTATAATCTGACCCAATCTGTATAATATGATTGAACTTAACTTTGTAAAGTGCCTTGAGATGACATGTTTCATGAATTGGCGCTATATAAATAAAATTGAATTGAATTGAATTGCTTCTTGGCTCTCAGAGGGCCCTGCTGGAATAGGTTCTTGGGGGTTTAATCGAATGAAGCTGATTTCTCGTCTCACAGAGGGACCTGTTGCAGCATTCGCTTCTTCAGGGCCTAGTCTGCGAAGCATGATGAGTTTCAGAACAGCCCAATCGTTCGATGTCAGCATGCCCAAGGAGTGGATAGTTTGCAGCGCTTCACCTTCATCATCCAGTTGATAGAGGTACATCTCCCCGGATTCATATTTGAAGACGTACCCCCATTTACCGCGGGCTCCATAGGGTTCCAAAGACCATTGTTCTTGCAGAGGCAGGCTCGGAGGCATCTGAGTTCTGCATAAAAACAGTGTAGCCTTGTGAGGGGTATGCTGAGCTCGCCAAAAATCGCTCTGATCATGGCAAATCGTGAAGGGTGTCTCAGCGATGACGGGTTCAAAGGTGCTTCTTCCAGACGCCATGTTGAAAAGTATGCATTCACTACAGACGCTGGAGAAAAGGGGCTTATATCATGAGAGAAGCGGTCATGGGCGGGTTCTGGGGCGGGACTTCAGCCGGAAATGGGGATGGGTGTGTGTGTGTGTGAGGTGGGTGTAAGGGGTGGGGGGTGGGGGTGGGGCGGTCACATAGGGGTGACAGGTGTCATAAAAGGGGAGGGGGTCAGGAAGGGGGTAAGGAAGTGGGGGGATGACAGGTGTCATAAATCAAAGGGTCATAAGGATCATAAATTAACTTTTGACATAAGGTGGACCCTATTAGTGTGTTGCCTGGATGTCCTCATATATATTCTGCACCTGCCATCTTTGGCTCACCTGAAAAAAAAAAACTGAATAAATTCCACTAAAGTGATCTCCGGCCTTGGCCAGTCATTTATGTTTGACCAAGCATAGTAGAACCCCGTCACATATGGTGTCAGGAGTGGGACTATGGCGAGCCAGAGAAGAGGATCTCATCTGTTGAAGCAAAGAGCTGGCCTTCGATCACAATCAAAGATGGAGGAACAGGTGGCTGACAAAGCATGGGAGAGCATGCCAACGACGGATGGATCAGATGAGGAAGGTGAACCAAAGCCTGGCCCCAGTGGACCAAGTGCATCTGGCAGTGAGTTTCTCACTTTGATGAAGGACTTTATGGCAGGTCAGCAAAAGCGAGAGAAAGGGCTGCTGAAGGAATTACGAAATCTTAGGGTGTCCCTACAACAACCACAGCAGGTACCACGCCCTCACCTTCAGTCAGGAGTTGGTGCAGAGCAAAGTGGCGACAATGATGGTGGTGATGATGACGACAGTGATCAAAGCCATCAACTTCAGCCAGTAAGTTACACCACTGATCCAAAGATTCCACCTTATCAATTAGGAGAAGACCTGGAAAACCATCTGCTGCGGTTTGAGCGCATTGCCAAGACCTGGAGGTGGCCAGAGAGTGAATGGGCGTGCCGTCTCATTCCACTCCTTTCTGGGAAAGCGCTGGAGGCCTATGCTGCCATGGATGAGGAACGTGCTCACTGCTACAAGGACTTGAAAACTGCTTTGTTAACAAAGTTTGACATCTCACCTGAGACATACAGACAGAAGTTCAGAGCAACAAGTATACCTGTTGGTGAAACTCCTTCCGAAACCTACCACCACCTTAGAGGCCTCTATCGACGATGGATCTGGCCAGATCAGCATTCCAAGGAGGACATTGGGGAGCTTATCATCCAGGAACAACTGCTGAGCGTTTTGCCCTCTTAAGTAAGGACCTGGGTGAAGGAACATGAACCCAAGGATGGCTAAGAAGAAGACTAAGTTTTCTGGTTCCTGCTGTGTTCCTAGAGTTGAAAATCAGGCTGGAGTCAAAAACTTTGAAACCAGAACTCATAAAACTGTGACTGTGAATGAACAGCAGGTGACTGCATTAATAGACAGTGGTAGTTCCACATCACTTCTAAAAGAGAGTCTTGTACCTCTTGGATGTGTGAACTATGAAAAGAAAACTGAGATTTTGTGTGTGCATGGAGATCATATTGGAGAGTCATATTTATCCAAAAGCAGAAGTGACTGTCATTATTGATGATCAATCATATTTGTTAACTGTTGGTGTGGTGGAAAACCTACCTTTTGATCTCATTTTAGGTACTGATTTACCTGTGATATTTCATCTTTTGGAAGAACTACAAGCTGAGGGGGGCAAAGTTAACAATGTTTTCTGCCCTGTGATTACCCGTTCTCAGGCCAAAGAACAAGTTGAGTCCCTACCTGATATTTATGAGAGTTTGTTTGAGGTTTTAACAAAGTCTAGAAAATCCAGAAAGCAAAAGAAATTTGAGAAAAAGTTAATGCTGAGTGGAAATGTGTCAGCAGATTTAACAGTGGATGACGTGGAAAATACCTGAAAATATTGTTACTCTACAGCAGGGGTCACGAATTAAAAATCAGCGGGGTCCGAATAAAGAAAATCAACAACCAGTAAAGGTCCGGACACATTTGTAATTACAATCCATTACTTCAAACAGTATTTAACACTGAAATAAAATGTTTATGCATCCACAAAAAATAACATAAAAATAGAACGTTTTTCTATTTTAAAATCCAAAGTGCTTTTTGAAATAGAGAACCACAATCTTTCACAGTTTGGTATATAGACAATTTCCTGACTTTCACATCTTTTATAAAAAAACTCAACTTTTTTAAATTTCTTTTTTATGGCTTAATGAGACAAGTGAGCTTTAGGCTGCCCTGCAAGGGTTTTAAACCTTAGTTTGATTGGCAACAAAGCCAACCTCAAGCACATATCAAGGTGCTCCCTGTCACATTCAATATAAACCAATTTTATGATCATACAAGGCCAAACACAACCTTGGAAATGCAGGACACATCACCAACACTATCATGACATAATACATTTTAATTTGACACAGATTGCTTTGCCCGTTATTGTTCACCAATTAATCATTACATTACATTCAATGGCCAATCCATTACAAAGGCATGATTTAACTTTTTTGAAGTTTAATAAAATGGTTATATTTTAGCCCAGTGACTGGAGACCTGTCCAGGATGAACCCTGTGTCCGCGCTCCACTTTAACTTCATAAAAAAACTCTCTGAGAATCGCCTTTCTCTGGCCTCACCCAGTTAGAACCCGTTCTCCAGTCCATGTTGTAGCTGCAGTTTATTTGTTTTATCTTTTTGATGTAGTTTTCTTAAAAATCTGTAAGCATCAAAATCCTTGTCATTTTATTTAGTGTCCTGGAGCGCAGCTGCTCATCAGGTGATCACTGCTGCATACCGACAGCAGATACAGCTCTGCCTTCTTTGCTTCAGAACAGCGCAGGTTTTTTTTTTTTTTTACTGTTTCTGAATCGAACCCAGTCAAATGCGGCACATTGTTTCACAGTCCGACTCTTGTTCTTCAAGGGTAATGCTAAATTAGCCTGAGCAAGCGCGTTACTCTTCTTTGTGTTTAAATAAAACATAACAGCGAATCACGAGGAGATCCCTGGTTGGTCGCCGCGTTTATCAGCGAGGGAATAAACGCTGACAGACGACATGGCCACAGGTGGAAATAATTCATTAATTAAATGCCGGAGCAGATTGACGCTTACCGAGGGAAGTTGTTGTCAGCTGCTGAACTTTCTGACCTGCTGGTTTGCATAAATCCAAAGAAAACCTTTGACCACCGCTACTTTCATTCATACCATCTGTGGCCAGTTTAAAATGCTCTCCCAAAAGTTAAAATGATAAACACCGATAAACCTCAGACTGACCTTGTCCGCTTTGGAAAGACCCGCCCTGCTCTCATTCTGATTGGCTAATGTCTCGCCTCTGCCAGGTTTGATTGGTTGAGAGCAGCTTCAGTGCTAAACCTTGAATAAAAAGTCTAGACGGGACTTTTTAAGCTCAATTTCCAAATGACGGAAATCCGTCGCAGCGACGGAGAACTTTAACCCCTGAGTTAGACACTGTCGTCGGACAACATGCAGTAATATATAAATGTTTTAAATGAGGTTGGGTCCGGATTAGGTAGCAGCTGGGTCCGGATCCGGACCGTGGTCCGCTAATCCGTGACCTCTGCTCTACAGAAACAGGATGTGGCTTTACAACCTTTGTTTGACCGAGTGGAAGAAAAAACTGATGTTAAGTGGAGAGGAAGAGAAACTTTTGTGTTAAAAGATGGAGTGTTGTATGCTTGTAATGAATCAGAATAAGATATACTTTAATAATCCCAGAATAGAAATTGCTGTTTCAGTACTATCACCATTACATAAACATCACAAACATTTCAGGGGGGAGACGGTTCACTGAGGCCATGCTGCGAAGGACACTACTGTCCACAAGGCGCTGCCCTTGATCTGTTGAAGGAAGATTACAACAACATGGGGGAAGGGGAGGGAGAAAAAAAGACAGATGCTTGACAATTTATGCTCTCACAAATAGAGTCAAACAACTGACAAAAAAACCCGTCATTGCACGAAAAGCACAAATAACACAAGACACATATATGCAGAAGGTCAACATTTGAGACCCGTCGCGTGTCCGTAAGTTCATCAGTTTTATGAGAATCAGTTATGTGTGACTGTTTGGGTGAAAGTGTGAACAGTCTCTAGAGGCCATTGTCCTTTATTATATCATCCGGCCAACAGTTCAGAAAAAGCATCCATAGGTGTCTGCGGGCAAGGGGTAGCTTTTCTGAGCATTCTCTGCCATAACAATCCAGGAGAAGAGATAGGGAGGACATAATCCAAATATGTTATTTGTTATGAGGGCAAGCTGCACTGCCTTTCCTGTCAGCTTTAAGTCTTTTACTGGCTCCAAATGGTAAATCCAAATTTCTGAATTGTTGGGCTTTTCTGCGTTTCACTTCCAGATTTTATCCCATCACCCCCTTGAGTTCAACCACCGAAGCCAGTCTGCGTTCCAGCACATCCAGCTTTCGGCTCTGCTCCTCCACCTTCCAGGTCTGTCCGTTCACCGCCTTAGTGAGAGCGTCATTTGCAGCCGGCAGCCTGATCAAGACCAAATGGCTACTGACATCCGCTGTATTTGCTGATACTTCAAAAATCCACCAAATCCAATAAGTAGAGATCCAAGTATCCTTCATCCAAATGTAAAAGTTTCAAACAACCAGGAATGACAAAGTTGAAAGACACACCATTTTCCATCCAAGAATTTAGGGTGTAATCCACAAAATGAGTCAAATCAGGACCGGACGGGTCCCCCTTTCGTTGCCTACCCATCGAAAAAAATATATCAATAGTATTGAGAGACCAGCTTACTAGATCCATGTTTTTCAGAGTTTGGTTGATATGAAGAAAGTGTTCAGAAAGACAAGACATAGCAGCAGAAGCAGGAGAGGGGGAGGGGGGTGAAAGCTGGAGAGGAGAGAAAGACATGACCGACTGCATACCATTACTGCTCCTGTGGTAGTTCGAGTTCTGGTCCAGCTGTTTTCAAGAGTTGGAATCCCAGATCAGATTTTGACAGACCAGGGAACAAATTTCACCTCTAATCTTCTAAAACTCTTTCATAAACAGCTTGGGATCTCAGCTATCAGGACGACGCCTTACCATCCGCAAACTGATGGATTGGTTGAAAGGTTGAACCAGACGCTGAAGAGGATGCTGCAGAAGTTTGTGAATGACACTGGCAGAGATTGGGACCGCTGGTTACCATTCCTTCTCTTCACCTATCGTGAGGTGTCGCAAGCATCAACTGGGTTATCCCCATTTGAACTTCTGTATGGGTGGGATGTTCAGGGGCCACTAGACCTGCTGAGGAAAAGCTGGGATGCATCAGAGACCTCATCCAGTGCCAAAGGTGTGGTCCAGTATGTGCTGCAGATGAGAGGTCGGATTGCTGAATACCAGAAGGCAGCTGAAAACAACCTGCTGCAGGCCCAGCAGAAGCAAAAGAGGTGGTATGACCAGCAGGCATGGCAAAGGGTCTTAAGGCCTGGACAGAAGGTGTTGCTTCTCCTGCCTTCATCCACCAGCAAGCTTTTGGGAAAGTGGCAAGGGCCCTACACCATCAGCCAACAGCTAGGACCCACCACCTATGAAGTCTACCATCCTGACAAAAAGAAAGCTACACAGGCTTATGTGAATTTGCTAAAGGAGTGGAAAGAACCATGGCCAGCTCCTGAAACATCATGTGTGTTAAGGCCGGTTGAGGAGGAAGACGAGATTCCTGGCATTGAAGTGATTGCTGAACAGTCAACCCCCAATCTCAGTCACTTGACCTCACACCAAGCCTCACAACTTCAGCAGATCTTCCAGAAACCGTCTCCTCTCTTTTCTCCTAATCCAGACCGGACCACCTTGATAGAGCATGTAATTCGACTGAAAGAGAAGCAGCCAATTTGTCAACGTCCATATAGAGTTCCACAGCAACTGGTGGGGCAGCTGCGAGATGAAGTCGAAACCATGCTAACCTCAGGTATTATTGAACCTTCAAACTCTGAATGGTGCAGCCCAGTGGTCATTGTGTGTAAGAAAAATAGTTCACTAAGGATTTGCATTGATTTCAGAAAGCTTAATGCAGTTTCAGAGTTTGATGCCTATCCCATGCCCAGGGTGGATGAGCTACTAGAAAGGATTGAAAAAGCCAAGTTCATTACCACCGTTGACCTCTGTAAAGGGTACTGGCAGGTTCCATTAGAACCTTCAAGCAGACAGTACACAGCATTTCGTACCCCTTCTGGTCTTTTCCAGTTCACTGTTATGCCATTCGGCCTGCATGGTGCTCCAGCCACCTTCCAGCAGCTAATGGACAAAGGACTGCAAGGAAGTGAAGACTACAGCGCGGCTTATCTCGATGATGTAATCATTTACAGCAATAGCTGGGAGGAGCATGTCTCACATCTAGCAAGAGTGTTGGAAAAGATTGGAGAAGGTCCTTCCCGCTAATGGGTGGTTTTTCTTTCCACTGTCGCTTCATGCTTGCTCAGTATGAGGGATTGCTGCAAAGCCATGGACAATGCAGAAAACTCTCCCTGTAGCTCTACGCTTCTCCAGGAGTGAATGCTGCTTGTCGGGACTTTGATGCAATCAACTGGTTCCCTTATATAGGACATTTTCGACCAATATGTATAATATGATTAACTGGAGCAAAGCAGTGAAGAAGAAAGCAGACTTTACCATGAAGATCCTCAGTGTGGATCAGTAGAATATCAGCCAGATGTCTGCAGATTAGTGTCAACACAACTTTCACATCACAAATATCAGAACTAAAACATGGAGTCTGACCTCAGTGTCTGTAGTTTGCAGAGGGGAGTCTGGAGGAAACCACAGAGTTCCTTCACTCCAGAATCTTTCAGGTCTTCGTTGGAGCTCAGGTCCAGTTCTGTCAGATGGGACGGGTTGGACTTCAGAGCCGATACCAGATAATCACAGCTGATCTCTGACAAACTGCAGCTCATCAATCTGAATAAAGAATAAAAGATGTGAACTGAAGCCACCAGGATGCAGGTTAAAACTGAAACATGAACAAATAAATAATAAAATGTAGAAAATGAATGTCCCTGAATGTAAAAGTAACAGAAACATGATGAACTGATGTCTGATATGTGATCCAGTAGAACTGATTTAAAGAGTTAAAGCCAGCAGAACCAGAACATGTTATCATGACGTGTGAAGGTCCAGATCAAGGTGTGGTTCTCAGCAGTGGTGTCTGGAGATGAAGATGTTCTGGGGTTAGGGTTGGGGGGGCACTAGAGCTTGGAGATTAGCAGCCAACAATAAACTCTCCTTGAACATAAATCCATCCATGATCACTTGCTGCTGCTGGATATTTAAGTCTGATGGCTCTGGCGTCTGTTTAAAATGCTGCTGTCTTCTAGTCTGGCTCAGGGTTCTGCTAGAACAGTGGTTCTCAGAGCCAGAATGTTCTAAACATGGATCATTTAACAGAGTTTCAGCTCACATTGTTCTGGATTCACCTTCAAGCTAAAGCAGCAGCCTGCATGGAGGCTTTTCTCTAAGGAAACATGGCGTCTGTTTAATGTTCTGCTCCTTCAGTCCCTGATCACTGAACATTGGTCCCATGTTCTGCTGCTGGGCTCACATGTTCTCCATCATCCTGGCTCAGTTGTTCTCAGTGGGTCTCTGTGTGTCTGGTGGCTCATTGTGAGAACTATAACCTACCATGAGGAGACTTTCTCCACCTGCGGCCCTCAGCTGTGGATCAGCCTTCCTGAAGACCTGAGGGCACCTCAGAGCTTTGGACTAAATAATAATCTAAATATACACCCATAATCCAAGGAAGATCTCATGAGACCTGATAAACTGCCAACAGCACTTCTTGAAGCTCCCATTCCTGTCCAGAAAGACATCTCAACACATTCTTCACTTTTTTACATTTATTTTGACTAATTCTATGTGCTGTTTCAATTTAACTTTTCATGAAAGATGACAGCTAAAAACCTCACCTTGTTCAAGCTTCTGATTATAAAGATTTAAATAAACTTCGTTATGTCTTCTATAAAAACAAATAACTTGGGACTTTGCAGCTGACATTCTAAATCATTTATTTACCAACCTTCCACTTTCAAAATGGCCTCCTGCATCTTTTTCTGCAAATATATCAGATTATGACCCCTCACACACAGAGCCCCATCAACTGCAAATATAGATTTCCCTATACTACCATCTATCTCATCAGAAATGTCATTTATCATAATATTAAAAAGAATTGGGCTACACACACTGCCTTGTGGGCTACCATTCTCAACAATATATCTAGTAGAGAAATCAGCCCCAACTCTAACTTCTATTTCTCTACCAAAGGGAAAATCTAAAACCCAGTTGTGCCACTTACCACTTATGCCAAGTTTTTCTACTTTAATCAATAATCCATCTTTCCATAACATCTCATATGCCTTTTCTATGTCAAAGAACACAGTTATCACTATTTCTTTATTTGTTTGAGCTTTCCTTACTTCTGACTTCAGTCACAGAACTGCATCTATCGTATTTCTCCCTTAACGAAAACCACTTTGAAAAGGACAGAATAAATGTTTACTTTCAAGAAAATATGAAATTCTCTTACAATTATCTCCATTGTTTTCCCTAATTGAGATGTAAGAGCTTTAGGCCTGTAGTTTGAAGGCTCTGCTGCATTTTTACCTGCTTCAACACAGGAATTATAACTGACTGTTTCCATGCTGCAGGAATAATCCCCGTCTCCCAAATCAGATTAAACAGTTTTAAAATAACAGTAAGAGATATAACATTTAAATGTTTAAGCATTATATAACAAACTCCATCTTTTCCTGGTGTTGACTGTTTAACATTAAAAATAGCTTTTTTCAGCTCATATAAAGTAAAAGGCAGATCTAGATCTTGATTTGAAACTATTCTCTTATTAGTGACTCCTGGATTTTCAGCTAAAATCTTTTCTTTATAACTCTGTATCTTCAGATAAATGTTCTGAACTATGTACTTTAACGTTTCTGCTAATAACTCTGCTTTTTCTTTATTACTAACAGCTATTTTCCCGTTAAATTCTAGAACAGGAAAGTAAAATTTCTTCTTAACACCGTTCATTTCCTTAATAACTCTCCATACCTCAGATAACCTGGTTTCTCTTCCAATAGAATTACAATACTGCCTCCAACATGCCTTCTTAGCTGCTCTAATAGTCTTCCTAACTATAGCTTAAGCTTTCTTATATTGAATTAATGCCTCAAAAGTATTGCATCTCCTTACCATTTTAAAAACTTCTTCCCATTGTAGCAATACTACATTGCTCATTCCACCATGGAACAGACTTTTTATTTCCTCTTCCCCCTGTTTTAGAAATTGCAGTTTCAGCTGCATTAACTATAACAGACACAATATTTGAGTTACATAAATCCACATCAGAAAACAAGTTTTCATCTAGTTTATCCCACTGGTTATTAACTAAATACTGAAATAATTCCCAATTAGCCCTACTTAGTCTCCATCTTGGAATCAGTACTTCCTCTTTAACTACGTCAGAACCAACTGATATTATACTAGGAAAATGATCACTACCCAGAGGAGAATCACTCATCACCTCCAAGATGTAATTCCAGCTATTCCATGTGACACCAATGTTAAATCTAAAACACTTTCTGAATTCCTATTACAATCATACCTAGTAGGGCATCCATCATTTACACAAACCAGTGAATGTAATTCTAGAAACTTTTCAATGGCCAATCCATTATTTAGACTCCCCCATAAAATATGATGTGAATTGAAATCACCACACCATACAGTCTTTCCTTCATGCTGTTCATTTATCTTCATTAAGATCTTGAATGGTCAACTTCTTGCTAGAATTATATAGATTAATCACTGAAATCTGATCATTTCCTATCCAGATCTTCCTATTTCCTATCCAGATAACAACTATTGATCCATAATTCTGCCCTATTGATTCCACTTTATATCTTATACCATCTTGCACAAAAGTTGCCCCCCCCCATCTCTGAGAACAGAAGGAGCCATGGAGAAAGCTGAAACATCCTGCAGGTAAACCTGATCAATGAGCACGGAGATGACCAGGCAGCTGCCCTGGAGATGTCCTCCACTGTCCTTCCTCCATGCAGCGCCGTGGAGGAGGAGACCCCTCTGGTGGAGTGAGCTCTGAGCTTCTCTGGAGGCTCCAACCCAGAGGAAACATCAGCCTGAGAAATAGCCTCACACAGCCAGTGTGAGAGGCGCTGTGCAGACAAAGGCTGTCTTGCAGAGTTGTCTCTGTAATGCACCAACAGGCACTCTGTGGGTGTCTTCCTCCTCAGAGCCGTGAGGAGGAGGATAGAAACCATTCAGAGTTATCACCATCCACCTGAAAGAGCTTATGATGCTCTTGGGTGTGAAAGGAAGATTAGAACGCAGCAGAGCTGAGCTGCCGTCCCCCTGTATGCTGAGACAGGAAGGAGCAACAGAGAGGGCGGACAGATGGCTCACTCTCTTTGCAGACGTCAGAGCTAACAGCAGAGCTGCTTTGAACGACAAGAGTTTCACTGGAGCCTGATCTATGTAATGTTCTGTTTTAGTTTTGGTTTATTATTTGGTTAAGTGTTATTTTCCTGCCTCTTGGTTTATTTGTGTTCTAGCTTCTTGAGTCCTGTTTAGCCTGTTCATTATTTTGTTATCTGTTTTCTGTATTTGTTCTGCGCTTTGTTTTCATTATTGTCCTTGGACTTAGTTTTTTTCCCCAGCTCCTGTCAGTTCTGCATTGCTTCCACCTTTGGTTAATTAGTTGTCATTCCGCTCACCTGTTTATCCGTTTATTTAAGGCTCACTCCCTCCTCAGCTAGTTGTCGGGTCGTCACATTCACATGCCCATGCTCTGTTCCTCCTTGTCTGCACTCTGCCTCGGTAAGAGCCCCCTCACCTTGATTCTGTTTTTGGTTAACCTGTTTCTGTTTATCCTGCCCAGTTTGTTCGCCTGTTCCCGTCAGTTGTTTTTGGATGTCTGCCTTTTTTCGGATCCTTTTTCTGTTCATCATTCCCTCAATAAATCCCGTTAAATGAATTTCTGTTTCAGCTGAATATCGGGTTCTGCCCCTCACCAATCTTTACAGAACGACCCAACCAGTTTTCATGAACCCGTCTTCGACTCAGTTTTTCTTTTTGTGCCCTACTCACCGACTCACGGCATGCACTTACCGGATTTCTTCCTGGAGGTGGAGGAGGAATCCATGCCAGGATCCTCTTTCGAGGGAACCAGGTTGGCGATCTGTCCCCCCGGTGTCGGTCCCAGACGTCACCTCCCTGGCAGCGACACTCCCCCGCAGCGGTGCCATCCAGACCCGGATTTTCTTTTGGAGGTCAGCACGGAGGTGGTGCAGGAGCTTCATCCTGACCTTTTCCCGGAGCCGACCCCATATCCTTTTCCTGATACGGAAGCACAGGGATCTTCGCGGGGCCCGGCGGCTCCATTCCGTCAGAAGGGATCAGCATCCCCGCTATGTCCGCGGTCCGGCCGCCAGAGGAGAAAACGAGGGCTTGTCTGCAACTCCTCCAACTGTCCCGAGCAGCGGAATAACGAGCTAGTCCAGCCAAATTCGGCTGTTGAGTCTCCGTCTCTGCCGGCAGTCTCCATGGCCCCTACTGCCACTTCCTGACCGGCGGTTCGTTTTCCTCCACCTTCCGGCCCCGAGACGTCTACAGCTCCTCCTAGTGGCGCTCCAGATGCCAGCCATAAATCTTTGGAGGATAGGCTGAGGACTTCTGCCTCCATAATAAAATGCCTCAGAGAAGCCCTTTTCAGCCACTATTCAGCTGAACTGGAGACCAAATTAAAGGAGGTGGAGGGAGATTATAAAACTGCCCTCCGGACATTCTACAGCCGACCCACACCTGCCCCAAGGGTCCGGCCGACGCCTCGGACCTGAAATATGCCCACGAGTGTCCGGCCGATGCCTCGGACCTGAAGTCCGTCCCCGAGGGGCCGGCGGACGCCTCGGTCCCTGAACCTGTCCCCGAGGGTCCGGCCAACGCCTCGGTCCCTGAACCTTTCCCCGAGGGTCCGACTGACGCCTCGGTCCCTAAACCTGTTCCCGAGGGTCCGGCCGACGCCTCGGTCCCTGAACCTGTCCCCAAGGGTCCGGCTGATGCCTTGGTACCTGCACCTGTCCCCCAGGGCCAAGAAAGGGCCCTGGGGGTCCGCCTTCGTCCAAGCCACACCAGGAGGTCCAGGAGGACCCGCATCCTCTCAAGTCTCATGAGGGGGTCCAGGAGGACCCGCCTCCTCTCAAGTCTCATGAGGGGGTCCAGGAGGACCCGCCTCTTCTCAAGCACCTAGAGGGGGTCCAGGAGGACCCGTCTCTTCTCAAGACCCGAGAGGGGGTCCAGGAGGACCCACCTCTTCTCAAGTCCCATGAGGGGGTCCAGGAGGACCCGCCTCTGCTCAAGCCCCCGGAGGCGACCCAGCAGGGTCCGTCGTCGACTTGCAACGAGGAGACCCAGGAGGGTCCGTCGCCGTCTTGCAACGTGGGGACCCAGGAGGGTCCGTCGCCGACTTGTGACACAGAGACCCAGGTGGGTCTGTATCCGACTTGCGACACGGAGACCCAGGTGGGTCTGTCGCCAACTTGCGACTCAGAGACCCAGGAGGGTCTGTCGCCGACTTGCGATGCGGAGACCCAGGAGGCTCCGTTGCTGACTTGCGACGCGGAGACCCAGGAGGGTCCATCGCCGACTTGCGACATGGGGACCCAGGAGGGTCCGTTGCCGTCCTGCGACGTGGGGACCCAGGAGGGTCCATCGTTGATTTGCGACGCGGAGACCCAGGAGGGTTCGTCGCCGACTTGCAATGCAGGGACCCAGGATGGTCCGTCGTCGACCTGCCAGGTGGGAACCCGGGTGGACGCTTCCTCCTTCGGGCGCCCCGGGCCTCGGGAGAGGGCTTGGCAACCGTGGTTTCCTGGAGGCTTTGATCCTCTCAACGTCTTTCTGAAGCCTCAGTCCCTGGTTGCCCTGGTTGACAGCCAGCTCTGCGAGAGACTTTACGGGCTGTCTCTGCCTGACATCCTCCAAAGGCTAGTTTTGAGACTTTTTGTTGCCAAGGGTCTGGCTTCCTTCACAGCCGCCTGTAGCCATGCTTCCTTCACAGCCGCCTGTAGCCAGGCTCCCTTCACAGCCGCCTGTAACCAGGCTCCCTCACCAGTCGCCTGTAGCCAGGCTCCTTCACCAGTCGCCTTTAGCCAGGCTCCTTCACCAGTCGCCTGTAGCCAGGCTCCCTCTTCAGTCGCCTGTAGCCAGGCTCCTTCACCAGTCGCCTGTTGCCAGGCTCCCTCTTCAGTCGCCTGTAGCCAAGCTCCCTCTTCAGTCGCATGTAGCAAGGCTCCCTCTTCAGTCGCATGTAGCCAGGCTCCCTCTTCAGTCGCATGTAGCCAGGCTCCCTCTTCAGTCGCCCGTAGCCAGGCTCCCTCTTCAGTTGCCCGGTGCCTCCCCTAGCCCGTAGTCTGGCGCCTTCCCTAGCCTGTAGTCCGGCACCTTCCCTAGCCTGTAGCCCGGCGCCGCCTGTAGTCAGTAGCCCGGCGCTGCCTGTAGTCAGTAGCCCGGCGCTTTCTGAATCCTGTAGCCATGCGCCACCTGTAACCTGTAGCCCAGCGCCACCTGTATCCTGTAGCCAGGCGCCTCCTGTATCCTGTAGCCAGGCGCCGTCTATATCCTTTAGTCCGGCACCACCTGTAGCCTCTAGTCCGGCGCCGTCTCTTGCTTTCTCTCTCTCCAGCTGTCGACGGCCTCTGAGGGTCCTGCACCGCCAACAGTCTCTGAGGATCCGGCTCCGCCGTCTGTCTCTGAGGGTCCTCTTCAGACGTCGGCCTCCGAGGGTGCTGGCCCGCCAACGGCCTCCGAGGTTTCTGCTCCGCCGACGACCTCCAAGGTTTCTGGTCCGCCGCCAGTCTCCTGTCGCCCAGCTCCGTTGCCGGCCTCCTGTCGTCCTGCTCTGCCGGAGCCATCCTCCAGGATGCCCGCCGGACATCCTGACTCGCCGGGGCCGTCCTCTGGGACGCCCACCGAACTGCCTGACTCGCCGGGGTCGTCCTCCAGGACGCCCACCAGACTCTTGTTTGCTTAGTTTTTGTTTTTTCGAGCTACGCCCTGTCTGGGATGTTTTTGGTTTGAGTTTTGTTGCATTTGGACTCTGGCCCGCCATCCAGGACCTCCCTCCACCCACCCGGTCTGGGTTAGCATTATTTTTTTGGATTCTCTTTCTTGTTGAAGGACGTCTAGGATCTGTCCTTGAGGGGGATCCTTTTTCTGTTCATCATTCCCTCAATAAATCCCGTTAAATGAATTTCTGTTTCGGCTGAATATCGGATTCTGCCCCACACCAATCTTTATAATCTATGGCTCAAATGGCGCCTTAACCAGAGCGCAGGACCAGGGCTAAATGCCACTGAGGAACCAGAGGACGTGACACAGGTCTGTGTCTGCGTACACCTCTCAGGAAGCGCTTTGTCAGAGGATGGTTAAAGACAGTTCTGTCACCAAAACCCTCATGAGCAGAGGAAATAGCCGCAGCATAAGTCTAAATTGTGCTGAGGGCTAAATTTCTGTCCATGAGCTACTGGAGAAACGTTAGTATGCAGGCTAGAGGACATGAGATGGATCCAAGAGGCAGCTTGTGCGCCCTGAATGGTGCACACGACATCCTGTAGAAGGCCGAGCCTCTCTAGGCACTACCGTTCAGCGGCCAGGCCCAGAGATGCTGGCCTATTTCTGGGTAGCTCCTGATTGCCCCTCCTGCCTGGATGAGGAGCAGCTGCCACTGGCTGCCTGACAGCAACTGCTGCAGGTTGGGGAACCACGGAGCAGCTGTTAGCTGGTGGGCTACGAGAATTACTGGAAGCTGTTCACCAACCCGGTCTAGGAGCTGGTATCACCGGGACCAGAGGGAAGGAGTAAAGGAGCGTCTGTGGCCCCGGGTGAGAAAAGGCATCCACTCCTAGAGGAGGATCCTCCTTTAGGCTCAGAGAGAACCGCAGCGGACACTGTGTGTTCTCTGGTGTGGAGAACAGGTCCACTGCTGGCCTGCAGAACCTGCTCCAGATCTGAGAGATCAGGTGGTGATGGAGGGTCCAGTCTCTGAACATGATGTGCGCTCCTCTGTTCAGGACAGCGGGGATGTAAACTGCTCTGATGGAGAGCAGATTGGTGCGTTTCCAGCACAGCAGCCATCTGGCCACCTTCAGCAGCTGAGCTGAGCTGACAGAAGTCTTTGCTGGTCAGTCTGTGAGGAGGAGAGAAGGAGGAGAGAAGGAGGCATCAGCAGAGAGCTCGGTGGGCTCTGACTGAGCGCTGGGTCCTGGTTCTGTCTGATTGAGCAGTCAGACTGAAGAGGACGGTTCCTCTCTGACCCGGACCAACAGAACAGCAGCTTCAGGACAAAGCTGAGCTGCTGGAACCTGCTGGTGCCGTCCATCCAACCATTATCCACCAGGCTTATCCCTGCTGGGGTCCTGAGGGCTGCTGGTGTCTATCTCCAGCTGTCAGTGGGTGAGGGGCGGGGTTCACCTGGACAGGTAAGCAGCCTATCACAGGACAACACAGAGACAGACAGGACAACCAACCATTCACACACTCACACCTAAGGAGAATTTAGAGAGGCCAGTTAAGCTAACAGTCATGTTTTAGGACTGTGGGAGGAAGCCGGAGTACCCAGAGAGAACCCACGCATGCACAGGGAGAACATGCAACCTGCTGGTGCCGTCGCTTTGATTTATTTTAGATCTTCTGTCTTTGTTCTTCTCAAACATTATTTTTTTAGATAATGCTATTTTATTATTTTATTTTACTTGTTTATGTGTATGAATGTGATCCTGGCACTATTCTGGAGGAACAAAAATTAATGTTTCATGTAAAGATGTGACAAAGAAATGAAAAATAAAGCTAAATTATCTGATCTTTTTATCTAAATCTTTCCCAAATCAAATTAAAACATCTCCATCATTAATTCACATCGTTTGAATTATTTTCCTAATTTTTGTTCTTCAGTCCAAAGCATTTTAAGTGTTAAATGTTCAATATTGAAAATATCAAAGAAGAAAACAAATAATTGTCAAGGCAAAACGTTTGAACAGCAGGTTGTCTGTAGAAAAAATGTCAAAACAAAACTATTAATTAAAAAAAGATTTAAAGTAGCAGTGAAGATAAAACCAACCTTAGCTTCTTTACTTTACAGACTGGAGTCTCCAGGATCTCACACAGACGCTTCATCTCAGAGTCTCTAAAGGTTTCCCCTCCTTTATAGATCTCATCTATTTCCAGATCATTAAGGGAGGGGTTGGACTTCAGAGCTGAGGCCACAACTTCACATTCAGTCCGGTAGAGACTACAGCCCACTAGTCTGTGATGAGAGAAAGAATCAGATCAGTTGTAGTTATATCAGACTAATAAACACTGATAAACAGACTAAAAGATGATGACTAAACAGTGATGTCATCATCAGATGAACATCTGCTCTTCACATCAATGTCCTGTTTGACCCACACAGAGAATCTCTTCAGTCTCTTCAGGTCTTGGTTCTACTGCAGAGCTGCTGTGTCTCTGCTTTGGTTAAAAGCTTCATTTAACCACAAAGATGAAGAAAGATCATCTAGAGTAAAACAACAGAACTGACTAAATCTATCTGGATGTCCATGTTAGCATTTGGCCGTCTCCTCTATGTAAATTATCACCAGATTATCTCTAGACATATGTGAGTCTAGTGATAATACACTATGGTTGTTTTGGCTTCATCTCACTTACAAATCATCTCTTTTTTTCCCCAGTGTCCTGTCTAGCAATGTGGCAATAGGAATTGATGTCTCAATGCCAGATAGAGCTCGGCAGATTTTGCTTTCACAAGTGGAGCGAACAGCTTTCGCCATAGTGCTCCGCTTGATTTATGCATGTTAATAGCTTTATTATGATTCCTGCAGGGAGAATTTCAAATTATATGGACACTACAATGGGAGAGTAAAGGAAGAACAAGAAGAGAAAAAAAAGAAAGAGGTGAAAGAAAGAAGAGATAAAAGGGAGAGAATGATAAAACGTTCTCCGTCTGCTCCATCACCTGGAAAGAGAGATGCAAAAAGAACAGCACAACCAACAGACATAAAGCAACAGATACAATTGAGTAACACCTAGATGCCATTGCTAAATCATATGTACTATTATTTAAGATGACATGTGTAAAGTGAAACCTGAAGAAAGAAAGTGAAAGAACATAAATAAATTAATAAATTACAGGCGTTCTGTATATAAGTGAACACTTAATACCTGGAACCCTGCACCTGTGGGAGTTTGTGAGAGTGCACTAGTTTAGGTGAAAATTATCCAGAAGGAAATAGCTCGATAGTAGTTGTGGAGAACCAAAGGCCCGCCTTCCCCGAGCACAGAGGCAGGGGTCCGGGGACCCATAACCCCGGACTCCCAAAGGGGCCCCCAAAGCAGGGCGCCCAGGAGGGGCCGACACAGGATATCTGCAACCACCCCCCCCCCCCCCAAGGAAAGAGGAGAGACGACCCCGAGGAAATCCCCCAGCCACCGCAATGCCGATGCCCCCAAGAGCCGCCGGGACGAGCCCGTGGGCTCCGCCGGCAGCCAGCCCCGCTGAAGTGGTCCCGGCCATGGGCCCTGAGGGCCAGAGGCCCCAGGGGCTCCCCCGCCCCCGCGGCGGGGGCCCCGGCCGCCCCCTGGGCGGCCAGGCCCCGCGAAACAGCCACCGGGAATGGGCCGGCACCCACCCGGGAACCCGCCCCAAACCCGCCCCAAACCCAAGGCCCACCAGCGCGCCAGAGGGCCAAGGTGCCCGCCAGCGCAGCGGAGGAGGACAGGACGTGGGGGGATGGGCTCCGCACCTAGCAGAGACTTGAGATGTTCTTGGGAGAGGGAGCAGACCGGACCCATACCTGGAAGAAAAAAAAAAAAAACTCTTTCACCATCCCTCCCTAGTGCCCCACTCACCACACACAGATTTACAAAAAAAAGACGCTGTATACACATTCCCACATAACACTCGCATCCAAGACTTACAAGAGGAGGGGTCACCACAATTCAAATGTACGACTGGCCGTGCCCGACCCATGGCCCCGCCCCCGGACCAGACGCCCCCCAGACCAGGCCCCCCAAAGAGGGGGAGCCAACACGACCCGTACGGGCCACCCAGCCAGAACCCCCCTCACCCCCTAAGTACCTCATAAACCCCCTCCCTCCCCCACCTTACCCTAACCACCCCTGCCCCCCAACCCTCCTGGGGGGAGCAGAGGCGTCAGCCCCAGACCTGGCAAGCCGCTAACTACCCACAGCAGCCCCCCGCCAAGACCCCGGACCCGGTGGCCCGCACCTCCTCCAGGCCCCAGACTTCTTGCCGCCATCGGGGAACGGGGGTGTGCAAAAGACCCCGATCCTCCCTACGCCCGCTGAGATGTTGTGTTGTTGCATGTTGTTCTCAAGTGTGTTTAAAAACTGGGAGCGCCAAAGAGGGTGCACGGCACAGCCCACCCCCCCTCCGGAAGGAAGCTGGTGCCAGCGCACCCCCTCCAAGCAACTGCCCAGAACTCTCAATGTCTAAGTGCGAGAGGAGTTGAAGGGAGCCGTCCGAGGCGAGGCTCACACAACATACCCTGGCCATTCAGCCCGCACGAGCCATCCCAAACCCCTCCCCCCAAGCGAAACCCGCACCGGGAGATGACTCGGACCAGGACCGGGACAGGGGGCCGGACACAAGCCCAGCAGAACGTCCATCCCCGCCCCCACCCCTAGAGTTAATCCCTCCCCAACACTAACATTCAAACAACTCACCATACATTCGACAGTAGACATCCAGGCTGGGTAAGTCCCTACTCCCCCTCCTTCCCCTCCCCCCACTAGGAGAGTGCTGATCCAATGAAGGGGAAGAGCATCTGCCCTGAGATGTTAATGTCCATGCCCCCCTACCAGCTCAACAGCCCCAGAGGCCCCCCAGCGCACCAGAGGCCCCGTGCAGGGGCGGACACCCAGGCGCGCGCCGGCCCACACCCCAAGCGGCACACCTTGGGGTGTGGCCCTGGGGCCCTGGGGCGGGGGCCTCAGGGGGTTCCGGCGCGCCCCAGGGACCCCAGGCCCTCAGACCCACCCCGGCCCCACCCAGCGGCAGCGCAGCTACCAGGTCAGTAACCCATAACCGTCACCACACAGCTCCCCAAGAGCGCCGCAAGCGGCCGCTGTAGGCCGCCCGTAGGCCTCCCAAGCCCTTCCCAGATGGGGGCAACAGACCCTGGAGTCAGACCCACCAGGCGCCCTACTCCGAGTGCCCCCAGAGCCCCAGGAACCCCTCCATCCAGCCACTGCGCCCTGCAGGAAGCAACCCACCGCCCCCTATTCCACTAAGTGATGGTGTTGATCAGAGGAGCCCAAAGAGATCGATCAGATGTGGATGCAGATGCTGTCTCAAGATTATTATGATCCAACAAAAGATCTCTATACTGATTGATACTGAGATTTTCTTTACTTTTCCAATTCATGAAGATGGTTTTCTTCGCGATACATAATGCAGTGAAAACCATGTAAACTATTTCTTTTTCCAGAGGGCTTTCCTCAAAGTTACCGAGCAAGCAAACTGATGGGGAAGGTGTAATTTTATAGCTCCGGACCCGGTGGCCCGCACCTCCTCCAGGCCCCAGACTTCTTGCCGCCATCGGGGAACGGGGGTGTGCAAAAGACCCCGATCCTCCCTACGCCCGCTGAGATGTTGTGTTGTTGCATGTTGTTCTCAAGTGTGTTTAAAAACTGGGAGCGCCAAAGAGGGTGCACGGCACAGCCCACCCCCCCTCCGGAAGGAAGCTGGTGCCAGCGCACCCCCTCCAAGCAACTGCCCAGAACTCTCAATGTCTAAGTGCGAGAGGAGTTGAAGGGAGCCGTCCGAGGCGAGGCTCACACAACATACCCTGGCCATTCAGCCCGCACGAGCCATCCCAAACCCCTCCCCCCAAGCGAAACCCGCACCGGGAGATGACTCGGACCAGGACCGGGACAGGGGGCCGGACACAAGCCCAGCAGAACGTCCATCCCCGCCCCCACCCCTAGAGTTAATCCCTCCCCAACACTAACATTCAAACAACTCACCATACATTCGACAGTAGACATCCAGGCTGGGTAAGTCCCTACTCCCCCTCCTTCCCCTCCCCCCACTAGGAGAGTGCTGATCCAATGAAGGGGAAGAGCATCTGCCCTGAGATGTTAATGTCCATGCCCCCCTACCAGCTCAACAGCCCCAGAGGCCCCCCAGCGCACCAGAGGCCCCGTGCAGGGGCGGACACCCAGGCGCGCGCCGGCCCACACCCCAAGCGGCACACCTTGGGGTGTGGCCCTGGGGCCCTGGGGCGGGGGCCTCAGGGGGTTCCGGCACGCCCCAGGGACCCCAGGCCCTCAGACCCACCCCGGCCCCACCCAGCGGCAGCGCAGCTACCAGGTCAGTAACCCATAACCGTCACCACACAGCTCCCCAAGAGCGCCGCAAGCGGCCGCTGTAGGCCGCCCGTAGGCCTCCCAAGCCCTTCCCAGATGGGGGCAACAGACCCTGGAGTCAGACCCACCAGGCGCCCTACTCCGAGTGCCCCCAGAGCCCCAGGAACCCCTCCATCCAGCCACTGCGCCCTGCAGGAAGCAACCCACCGCCCCCTATTCCACTAAGTGATGGTGTTGATCAGAGGAGCCCAAAGAGATCGATCAGATGTGGATGCAGATGCTGTCTCAAGATTATTATGATCCAACAAAAGATCTCTATACTGATTGATACTGAGATTTTCTTTACTTTTCCAATTCATGAAGATAGTTTTCTTCGCGATACATAATGCAGTGAAAACCATGTAAACTATTTCTTTTTCCAGAGGGCTTTCCTCAAAGTTACCGAGCAAGCAAACTGATGGGGAAGGTGTAATTTTATAGCTCAGGCACTTTGATAAGTCATTACATAACTGTGTCCAGAACCTCTGGACTGGTGTGCATAACAATAACGCATGAAAATAATTATCAGGATGATTGCCCATGCAGTGTGGACAGATATTAGATTGTGCCAAACCCATCTTGAATAATCTTTGTCCTGTGTAGTGTACTCTGTGAAGGATTTTGTATTGTATTAGTTGTAAGTTGGTGTTTCTAGTCAATTTGAAAGTTCTTAGACATATCTGAGCCCAGAAGTTTTGTTCAAAGGTGACTGATAAATCCTCTTCCCATTTCATAATAGGAGGAGATTATGAATAATCTATTTTAGTCAGTGTCCTGTATGATTTAGACAGTAGTTTGGGGGGTGGTTAAATCTAGGAACTCTAGTATATTAGTTGGGATTTGTAAACCACCATTAATATGCTTAAATTTATTTATTAATTTAAGTTCTTCATATTCCAAGAATTTAATTTTACTAATGCCATATTGCATATTTAGTTTGGCAAAATTGATGAACTCGGTTCCGTCAAGTAGACGTACCAGATATTTAATACCTTTATTCTTCCAGTATGCAAAGTTTATCATTTTATTATTTTGTAGGATATCAGGGTTATTCCAGATAGGTGTACGACTGCATGGGATAAGGGATGACTTTGTCATTTTAAGGAACTCCCACCATGCTGTCAGAGTAAAACTAATTTTGATATTTTTGAAGCATGTATGCCGTTTTATATTTGAGCTAATAAACGGCAAATCTGAAATCATGATATTATTGCACATTTCCTTTTCTATATCTAACCAAGGCTCATCTAGATGATTATTTTTTATCCATTTAGAGATGTATTGTAGCCTATTTGCTAAGTAATAGTTATGGAAGTTAGGCAAATCTAATCCTCCTCTGTCTTTAGTCTTCTGTATTGTCTTTAAGCTAATACGTGGGGGTTTATCTTTCCAAAGAAATTTAGAAATGGCAGAGTCTAGAGATTTAAACCAGTCGGATGATGGTTTATTGGGGATAATTGAAAATAAATAATTAATTCTAGGTAGGACCATCATTTCTATTGAAGCTACCCTACCCATAAGTGAAATTGGAAGTGATTTCCATCTTTTAAGGTCCTCTTCTATCCTGTTTAAAAATGGGGTGTGGTTAAGTTTTAGTAAATCCGTTAATTTAGACGACACAGTAATACCTAAATATTTAATATTTCCTGATTGCATTTGTAAATCTAGGGAGTTTTCGAGAGAGCAATTAATTGACAGTACCGTAGATTTAGACCAGTTTAAAGAGTAATCTGATACTCTAGAGAAAGATTCTAGTATTCTAATTACTTGTGAAAGAGAATTATTTTAATGCTGGAGATAAAGTAATACATCATCCGCGTATAGACTAATCTTATGCTCTATTTTCATGCATTTTATACCTTTTACAGCTTTTGTTTGTCTCATTGTTGCTGCTAGAGGTTCTATAAAGATGGCAAAAAGTGATGGAGAAAGAGGGCATCCTTGCCTGGTGCCCCTCTGTAGACAAAAACTGGAAGATTATTTGTCCTGACACATGCTGTTGGAGAACTGTATAGAATTTTTAACCAATTTATGAAAAAAATTGCCAAAACCGAATTTATGTAGAGTAGCGAATAACAATTTCCAGTTTACTCTATCAAATGCTTTTTCTGTGTCTAAAGACAATATATTGGTTTTAATGTTTTTACTGTAGGAATAATCAATTAAATTAAGTAATCTGCGTGTGTTTGTGGATGCCTTCCTCTGATGAAACCAGTTTGATCTGGATGTATTATGAGAGGAGTTACTTTGTCTAATCTTTTTGCAAAAGCTTTACAGATTATCTTAATATCCACATTAATTAAGGATATGGGACGATAACTAGTGGGCAACACAGGATCTTTGTCTGGCTTGAGCAGAAGGCTGATGGTGGCAGAATTCATATTAGCTGGAAATCGGCCTTTTTCCTGTATTTCCTGCAACATTCTGTGGAACGTTGGGGCTAGAATATTCCAGAACTCTTTATAAAACTCAGTAGGGAATCCATCTGGACCTGGAGCCTTTTTATTAGGCATGCTTTTATGAGCTTCCTGGGTTTCAGCTGTTGTCAGCGGGGAGTCCAGTGTCATTCTTTGGTTATCTGATAATTTAGGAAGTGTAATTTTACCCAGAAATTGCTTGATATCATTCTCTGATGGATTTATCTGTGGCGTGTATAAAGATTTGTAGAAATCGCAGAAGGTATTATTTATACACTCCGGTTCACTTACTGTATTACCAGTTGAATCTGTAACTGCAAATATAGTAGTTTTCTCCTTTATATATTTTAAGCTGATTAGCTAGGAAGCTTCCTGACTTATTGCCATGTTCAAAATTTTCTATTCAAAGTCTTTGTATTAGAAATCTATTTTGCTTTTCAATATAGTGGTTTAGTTCTAATTTTACTTCACGGATTTTACCTAACTTTCCTTCTTCTTGAGAGGATTCTAGTAACTTAAGTTTTTCTTCTAATTGCTGAATCTTTTTGTTTTCTTTTTTCTTTTTATGAGATGAGAAAGAAATTATTTTACCTCTCATCACTGCTTTTCCAGCTTCCCACAATATCGATGCCGATGTACCTGGTTGATCATTGTATTCCAAGTATGAACCCCACTGTTCTTTGATGAATTTTATAAATTCTTCATCTTTAAGCAGTGATGTATTAAATCTCCAGCTTTTGTTTTGTGGGGTTATTTTTTTATTAATTAAGGTGAGAGTAACAGGAGCGTGATCACTGATAACAATAGGATGAATTACCGTCTCTGAAACTTCCGACAGCAGTGAGCTGCTTATTAGAAAGTAGTCCAGATGAGAGTACGAATGTTGAACATTTGAGAAAAAAGTATATTCTTTACTATTAGGATGAAGAGAACGCCATGCATCGCAAAGACCAAAATCGCTCATGTATTGTTTGACTACACTTACTGACTGCCAACTACGCTGAGTCCCTGTTGTATTCAACCTGTCTATATCGTTATTTAAACCAAAGTTGAAGTCACATCCTATAATTAGTGAACAATCCCCGTGTTTTGAAAGTGCAAGGAAGAATTGGTGGAAAAAAGAGGGGTCATCAACATTTGGACCATATATACTGACAATACATAACTTCTGGTTATGGATAACTATTTTAATTATTATTTATCTACCTTCAGGATCTATAGTTTTGTCTAATATTTTAAAACTAACGTTTTTGTGGATTAAGATTGCTACACCTCTCTGTCTAGAGTTATGGCAGACCTCAAACACATTAGGGAACTCAGGTGAATTAAGCTCACTTGCATTACAAATCATCTCTAACTATACATACAAGTGACGCCTCTTCCTTTTACTGGAAGTGACCAAACTGGGTAACATTACTGATAATGTATCAAGAAGAAAACAGGAGGCTCCAGTTTTCATTTAGTAAAGAGAGTCATGACTTAATGTAACAGATAACGGCGTTACGTTACTTCTACTAGAACACAGTGTGTTACTACAACTCCATCAATAAAGCAGCTTTTCTTCACAGCATGCTCTCCGCTGCAGGAGTTTACCAGTGGCTGACTTAGTTTAGCACTTTACTTCTTCAGTGGAATAATAGCAGAAGTACATTCTACCTGTTGCTGTCTGCAGTGGAGGGAGCCCTATTTCATTTACTACAAAGTCTGTTTTAGCTTGATATATTGCTGCAAGAGAAGATTTTGTTACAACCATTTTATAGCTGGTTGCAGCTTGTTAATATGCAATAATTATCAAGTTCAAAAACATTTGGTTTATTTTATTGTTCTTCTATTATGAACATTGAGTATAATAATAATAATCATCATCATATCTACATAATTATATTAAAATTGATAGATGTCTTGACTCTTGACTCACTTGTGCCACCACACACTAAAATGGTAGATTAGTTAACACCACTGCTTTCTATGTTACTTCCACATTTCCGTTTAATTAATCAGAACAATTTAGGATGAAATACTTTATTTCAGAATTCACAAAATGTCCATATGCAGAACATTTATAACGTGTAAAGTTCTTCCATCAATCAACCTTCAGTCAATAAGTCTCATGGTGAACATGGTTAAATGAACTAAATCAAGAGGAAAACAACAATCAGAGGACGATTCTGGAGGAATAATCCAGAGCAAAGTACTGAAGAACATTCAGTAAATGGTGCCAAGTGGCTCAGAGGTGGAGCAGAGGCACCAGAGGAGGAGGTTCTGGGTTCAATTCCCAGGACACTTACTGCACATCTTCCCCTTCTTTTTCTGCCTTTCCTCCTGTCCAGCTACTAATGAATAAAGTGCCACAAAAACCTTTAAAAGAAGCAGTTTTTCTAAGGTCAGGGGGTCCTATCATCACATGAATAGCAGCTCATAGCAGGAGTAGGTGAGGAGAAGCAGAAATGATGAAACATTTTAGTGGACAGTAAATGAAATGTTTTAAACTTACATAGAGTCATAACTCCGTTGATCCATCCATTCCCTTGGCTCTTAGCAGTAATGATTTTATGGGATTCTTCATAAACAAAATTGATTCCATTAAAAATAAAATAATTGGCATCCTCCCAAACATGATTACCTCGTCCTCAGTAAGTGAGGCAGCGTTGGAGGAATCTTTAGAACCTGTACAGTGTTTGAACTGTTTAGAAGCAGTAGAGCTTTCTGAGCTATCTAAAATCTTAGCTTCATCTAAACCTTCTACCTGTATGTTAGACCCAATCCCAACCAAATTGTTTAAGGAGGTATTCCCTTTGATCAGTGGTCCTATTTTAGACATGATTAATCTATCCATAGTAAATGGATATGTACCACAGGCTTTTAAAGTAGCTGTTATTAAACCTTTACTTAAGAAACCTTCTCTTGATCAAGATGAGTTAGTAAATTACAGACCTATATCTAATCTTCTTTTCTTATCTAAAATGCTTGAGACAGTAGTTGCTAATCAACTTTGTGAACATTTACAAAGCAATGACCTACTTGAGGAGTTTCAGTCAGGCTTCAGAGCTCATCATAGCACTGAAACGGCTCTGGTGAAGGTCACTAATGATATTCTCATGGCCTCAGATAATGGACTTGTGTCTGTACTTGTCCTGTTAGATCTCAGTGCTGCATTTGACACAGTTGATCACAATATTCTCCTAGAAAGACTTGAGCATACTGTAGGGATTAAGGGGAAAGCATTAGGCTGGTTTAAATCTTATCTGTCGGACAGATTCCAGTTTGTTCATGTTAATAATAAATGTTCTTCAAGCTCTAGGGTCACTTGTGGAGTACCACAGGGTTCAGTCCTTGGACCAATTCTCGTTACTATATATATGCTTCCGATTGGCAAAATTATTAGACAGCATGGGATTAATTTCCACTGTTATGCTGATGACACTCAGCTATATTTATCCATAAATCCTGATGAATCCAATCAATTACTTCGACTGCAGTCATGTCTTGATGACATCAAAACTGGATGACTTTAAATTTCCTGCACTTAAATTCTGACAAGACAGAAGTTATAATCTTTGGACCAGAGTCCTCAAAAAATAAACTTCTTAATCAATCACTGAATCTGGATGGCATTAACTTGGCCTCTGGTAATAAAGTAAAAAACCTTGGTGTTATTTTAGACCAAGACATGTCATTTAAATCCCATATTAAACAGGTTTCCAGAGTTTCCTTTTTTCACCTCCGGAATATCGCCAAAATTAGAAACATTCTGTCCAGGAGTGATGCTGAAAAACTAGTCCATGCATTTGTTACTTCAAGGCTGGACTATTGTAATTCTTTACTATCAGGAAGTCCACAAAATGCAGTTCAAAGTCTTCAGCTGATCCAAAATGCTGCAGCAAGAGTTCTGATGAAAATCAACAAGAGGGATCATATTTCTCCAATTTTAGCTTCCCTTCATTGGCTTCCTGTTAAATCAAGAATAGAATTTAAAATTCTTCTTCTAACGTATAAAGCCCTTAATAATCAAGCTCCATCATATATCAGAGCTCTGATTACCCCGTATGTTCCTAACAGAGCACTTCGCTCTCAGACTGCAGGTCTGCTGGTGGTTCCTAGAGTCTCTAAAAGTAAAATGGGAGGCAGATCCTTTAGCTATCAGGCTCCTCTCCTGTGGAACCAACTCCCAGTTTTGGTCCGTGAGGCAGACACCCTGTCTACTTTTAAGACTAATCTTAAAACCTTCCTTTTTGACAAAGCTTATAACTAGAGTGGCTCATGTTACTCTGAGCTACCTTTATAGTTTTGCTGCTATAGGCTTAGGCTACTGGAGGACATCAGGGCCTACTTTTCTCACTCTACTGACTTCTACTGTTCTCCAGTCTACTGTTCTCTAGATTTGCATTGCATTACATTGAAATGACTGTAGTCATTTCAGCTTTTAACTTTTTGTTCTCTTTCTTTTTTCTTCCTAGTAGGTACACCTGGTCTGACGTTCTGTTGACTGTGAAATCATCCAGGGAGGACAGATCACCGACTATTACCATCTAATGTAGAACAGATTACTAGATCAATGTGTGCTTCTGTGCTTTTTGTCTTGTTGTGTCTCTGCTCTGTCTTCTCTAACCCCCATTCGGTCGAGGCAGATGACCGTTCATACTGAGCCTGGTTCTGATTCTGCTAGAGGTTTTTCCTTCCCGCTAATGGGTGTTTTTTTTTTCCACTGTCGCTTCATGCTTGCTCAGTATGAGGGATTGCTGCAAAGCCATGGACAATGCAGACGACTCTCCCTGTAGCTCTACGCTTCTCCAGGAGTGAATGCTGCTTGTCGGGACTTTGAAGCAATCAACTGGTTCCCTTATATAGGACATTTTTGACCAATCTGTATAATATGATTGATTTGACTTTGTAAAGTGCCTCGAGATGACATGTTTCATGAATTGGCGCTATATAAATAATATTGAATTGAATTAATAACCTTGTTTTAATGATTGGAGGAAGCTCTACTGCGTTCCTGCCATTCCTGTTTTGTGGGTGTTTGTTCTGATTCTGCCTGACCTTCATTCACACATACTCCTCCATCCGTGTTTTCCGTTACATCACAAATAAAAGCCATTCTGGTCTAAAGGGCATTTCCCACAGGCTCCGTGGAGCTACTCCATGACAGAGAACCCCCCTCGTTGTCCGTCAGAAATATGGATGGAGTCTGTTTGTGACGGATCACAGAGCGAAATGCATCAATTTCTAAGAACCAGTGTCTGTATTCACAAAGATCCTCAGAGTCTCTCAGGGCTCCTTTCTTAGCTTAAAGGTTCCTGCCTAGGAGTCTGAGCTTCAGAGGGATTCAGATGCTGCTGAGAGCCACTCTGAGGAAGGAAATGACAGAAAGGTTATCTGAGTGAGGAGGTGTGGTTGACCCCGTTGCTAGGTGTGGTTGACCCTGTTGCTAGGTGTGGTTGACCCCATTGCTAGGTGTGGTTGACCCCATTGCTCAGTGTGACGCTGTCTTTAATAGCTCTGATTTGACCACAAATTTGCTCCTAGTGATCAAAGGAGAGAAATTAATTAGACTTGATGAAGAAATCTGTGTCATGATGATGAAATTAATTGTCACACAGCATCAAAATGTTTGAACGCACCTTATTTCATCCTCATCAACGTTTAGATTTGCTTCTATTTACTCATCTTAATACTTTATCTGAAATTAATGCTCACTCACCTGTCATCATTTTACTGGCATTGTCTTTTTGTTCAAAGCTGCTGGATATGGTGAAACCACTGACATAAAATAGAGGAAAAAGGTGGAAAAACAGCCTGGACAGCAGCGCATGTGTCCCACAGCTCTGGGAGTGTTTAAAGGTAAATTGGTCCCTGATTTACGGTGTAAATAAGCCGACTTTGAAGCACAGATCATTGCATCTTCTCTGGCGATTTTACGCACCGCCTGGAAACTGAGAAGCGCTCCGAGCAGCGAGGAGACGGCATCACACAGGCAAACTTCTACATCACCATTTAGGCTGCTGACACTTTCTCACCTCTTTATTTAATATTCTTTGAAAATATTTTGAATTTTTATTCAGGATTATTCAACATTTTTCTTAGTATTTATTTATCCTCAATAAAAGGAGGTCATGTAAAAACAGGATAAAGTATTACAATGACTTTACACTGCTTGAATTACTGCATCATATCATAAATATAATTAGCAGTGTTGTGGTCACGGTGCTGGACCCAAAGGGCAGAAAACCAGGCGTGGGGAAAGGAGCAGTTGACAGTTTATTTAGTTCTTAAGGGAACAGGTACAGGTGGCTTCTCCAGAAGCGGGGCAGGTTGAGGAGGAAGGAAAGCTCACAGGAGTGGCAGCTGTATAGGTGGAGGGTGGATGGTGTGGCTCGGTAGCAGGAGACTGGTTTGGAATGAGATCCTAGGAAGACAGAGCACAGGTTAGGTTGCAGCAGGAAATAGCTTAAGGCAAAATAAGATTGCTTTCACTAGAGAGGAATGCTGGCCGATCTACCAACTAAACGGTGACCATCTGGCAGCGAGCACACAGGAGGCCAGGCTCTAAATACTGCTTCTGATGAAGATAGGTCACAGGTGTGTGCAGCCAGCTCCTCCCCAAGCCACACCTATCAAGGAGAGAGAACACACCCAAACCACACCCACACAGGCTCACACACCACAGTACCCCCCCTCTAAACGACGCCTCCAGGCGTCTTCCCAGGCTTGTCAGGGAATTCATGGTAGAAGTCATCCAACAGCTGCGGACTCAGAATAAGACGACGAGAAATCCAGGATCGCTCCTCCGGACTGTAACCCTCCAGTCCACGAGATACTGGAAACCACGTCCCCGACGCCTCACATCCAAGATCTTGTGGACGATGAAGGCCGGATGGCCATCAATAGTCAGGGCGGGAGGAGGGGGTTCGGCCGGAGGGCTAAGGGCACTGGAGGACACAGGCTTTAGCAGAGAAACGTGGAAGGTAGGATGAATGTGCAGGGAGTCAGGCAATTTCAGTCTCACGGCAGAAGGATTGATTACTTTCTCCACCTCAAATGGGCCAATATAACGGGGAGCGAGCTTCCGTGACTCCACCTGCAGGGGGAGATCCCGTGTAGACAACCATACCTTATGACCCGGTTGGTACAGGGGGGCAGGAGAACGATGTTTATTTGCCAGCATCTGGTTGCGCTGGACAGAGCGAGAGAGTGCTGCTCGGGTAGCTTTCCACACTACTTGCACCTGACGAAGGTGAGCTCGGACAGAAGGTACTGCAACGTTATGCTCCTGGGTGGGGAACAGAGGACGCTGAAAGCCATTAGCTGCCATGAATGGGGACATACCAGTGGCTGAGCTGACAAGGGAGTTATGGGCGTATTCAATCCATGGCAACTGGATGCTCCATGAGGCGGGATGCCTGGCTGAGACGCACCGGAGAGCTGCTTCCAAGTCCTGATTGGCCCGTTCTGTCTGGCCGTTGGATTGAGGGTGGTACCCGGATGTTAGACTTGAGGTAGCTCCAATAGCTTTGCAAAAAGCCCGCCAAACCTGGGAGGTAAATTGGGGGCCTCGGTCTGAAACAATATCCACTGGGATCCCATGAATTCTAAAAACGTGTAACACCAGAAGGTCTGCAGTCTCGAGAGCTGTGGGTAACTTGGGGAGAGGGACGAAATGAACAGACTTAGAGAAACGATCCACAATAGTGAGAATGACAGTGTTACCTCTAGATGGTGGTAGACCAGAGATGAAATCCACAGCTATGTGTGACCAAGGGCGACTGGGGACAGGCAAAGGGTGTAATAAGCCTGCTGGTGGGCGATGTGAAGCCTTGCCACGGGCACAGACAGAGCAGGCCGCTACAAACTCCCTGGTGTCCTGTGTCATGCCCAGCCACCAGAAGCTCTGCTGGAGAAACTGAAGAGTACGCTGAAAGCCAGGATGGCAGGTGAGTGTAGAGGCATGTCCCCACTGCAACACTTGGGATCGAACTGAATCAGGAACATTCAGCCGATCAGCAGGGCCACCACCAGGGTCAGGCTGGGTTTGCTGAGCTGCTCGTACCACAGACTCAATTTCCCACTGTGCTGCACCCACAAAACAGGAGGAGGGTAGGATAGGCACTGGCTCAGAACAATCAGAATCTTGAGAAAACTGTCGAGAGAGAGCATCAGCTTTGAGGTTGCGGCTACCTGGGCGGTATGAGAGAGTGAAATTGAAACGGCTAAGGAATAGGGACCAGCGAGCTTGACGGGAGTTAAGCCTTTTAGCGGAACGAAGATAAGCCAGGTTTTTGTGGTCTGTCCAGACGAGAAAAGGGTATTGTGAACCTTCCAGCCAGTGTCTCCACTCCTGTAAGGCTAACACTATAGCCAACAGCTCGCGGTTCCCGACATCATAGTTCTGTTCAGCAGCCGTGAGTCGTCTGGAGAAAAAAGCACATGGGTGCAGCTTGTGAGTCTCTAGATGACGCTGAGAGAGGACAGCTCCCACTCCCGACTCTGAAGCATCCACTTCCAGCACAAATTGTCTGGAGGAGTCAGGGTGGAGGAGCACTGGAGCACAGGTAAAAAGTTTCTTAAGTCTCTGAAAAGCCTGCTCAGCCTCAGCTGGCCAATAGAATGGGATCTTTGAGGATGTGAGTCTGGTCAGAGGGGCTGCTACTTTGCTGTAGTCACGGATGAATCTGCGGTAGAAATTGGCAAAACCAAGAAAGCGCTGCAGTTGTTTACGAAAGGAGGGGGTAGGCCACTCTGCCACAGCTTTTATTTTGGCTGAATCTGGTTGAAGCTGACCCTTGGCGACGATGTAACCCAGGAAACTGACAGATGGTTGGTGGAACTCACACTTTTCTGGCTTCACATATAGTCTGTTCTCCAGGAGGCGCTGCAATACTAGGCGGACATGCTGGACGTGGTCGTCGAGAGAGCGGGAGAAGATTAGTCATCCAAGTATACATAGACAAAATGGTTTAGCATGTCTCGGAGTACATCATTAATGAGGGCTTGGAAGATGGCTGGAGCATTGGTGAGACCAAAAGGCATCACAAGATACTCAAAATGGCCCAAAGGGGTGTTAAATGCGGTTTTCCATTCATCCCCTTCACGTATCCGAATCAAATGGTATGCATTGCGGAGGTCGAGCTTGGTGAAGAGTTGAGCATGACACATAGGCTCAAACGAGGGATCAATCAGGGGAAGAGGATACTTGTTCTTTACAGTTATGTCATTCAGGCCTCTGTAGTCGATACAAGGGCGAAGTGTCTTGTCCTTCTTTTCCACAAAGAAGAAGCCTGCACCAAGTGGGGAAGAAGAGGGACGGCCAAAGAGGAGTTGATGTACTGCTCCATGACCTCTTTTTCGGGCCGGGAAAGATTATACAAACGGCTAACAGGGTATTTGGCACCTGGGAGGAGGTTTATAGCACAATCATAGGGTCGACTGCTGCTAAGTCATGATAAACTGAGGGAGGGACACTGGAAACATTGGGAGATGCATGAGGGGGAGGTGGTAGGTTGCTGGTGGTGGGTAAGGCTGCACGGAGACAATAGGAGTGGCAGTGCACGCTCCAACTGATGATGGAAGAAGTCTGCCAATCAATATGGGGGTTATGGAGTTTCAACCAAGGGAGACCTAAAACCACTGGAGACACATGTCATGGTTTTCAGATGACAAGTCCACATGCAGATACGATCGGGAAGCAAGGCACAGTTTTAAGATGTTTATTTAGGAAACAGGCAGGTTTAACGGACGGGACTACAGGCAACTTCGACAGGGTCAGAACGTCACGGCTGGAGAGACTGTAAAGAGAAAGAGAGTAAGTGACTGTGAAAGGTGGACCAAGAGAACTACTAGAAGCTGCGCTGCTTACCATAAAGCTGGGCGGACCTAACCGGGGAGAAGTAGCGCCGAGGGAACTCTGTGATCCTACTCTGTTGGTGATTAGGTGGCTAGTGGCAGAGGGCGGCAGATGTACTGGTGAGGGAACCAGAGCGAGCCTCCTCGGCAGTGGGTGACAGATGGATTGACCAGAGTGTGAGAAGAGCCAGCAGAATCCGGGAGGGGGAATCTCAGGCCCCGCTGGGTAACATCCAGGGAGTATGAGGGGAGCGCCAGAGCAAAATCTGAGCAGGAGGATTCTGTAGCTCTGTTCCTTCGAGCAAGACGTCAAGACAGGTGAGTGCATCCAAGCACCAAAACACGACTGGTTAAGGCTCTGGCGTCTTCCATCTGTCAGCGCTCTGCTTAAGAAGCCAGAGGAAGCCGCCTGCAACGAGCTGCAGGTGTGGGCCATGCCCCCTCGGCCAACTAGACACACCTGAGGAGTAGAGTTAGAGCAGGAAAACACAGAGAACCCTGACAACACAGGAGAGGGGAGGACATTTAACTGAATCTTCTCCCGGTGGTTACCAGAAATCACTAGAGAAATGGGTCTGGTACGATGAGTTATAGTAGCAAGAAGTCTGCCATCCAGTGCATTATCATTTAAAGGTTTGGCGAGAGGCTCGAGAGGAATTTGCAGTTGATTCACTAGCTCTATGTCAATAAAATTGCCGTCGGCACCAGAATCTACTAAAGCTAAACAGGGTAGGCTTACCCCAGCACAGGTAAGAGAGGCAGACAAATTTACACGAGGGGGAGAGCTGGATTGGGAAGTGGTCTGGCTCACCAGGGCACTCTCCCCTACTGGTGAGCCCGGTCTTTTGGTGTGTGGGGGCAGGTGGCTATATAATGACCCGTTTGGCCACAGTAAAGGCAGAGCCTTGCTTGCATTCGCCGTTGGCGTTCTTCAGGGGTTAAACGAGCCCGTCCAACCTGAATGGGCTCCCCTCCTGAGCTAGAGGGAGCTCTACTGGGACTCGGGGGTCTGACAGGTGTGTGCAGCCAGCTCCTCCCCGAGCCACACCTATCAAAGAGAGAGAACACACCCAAACCACACCCACACAGGCTCACACACCACAAGCAGAACTCAAAGGTTTAATTCAAAGAAAGACTGAGTTTTCAAAATGCTTTCATCTTTTATGTGAAACTGAAAAAGAACTCAGCTTTTTTGTACATTTTACATGTTTAAAATAAATACACAGGTTAAAGAAACATTTCTGAAGTTCATGTCATTTCAGCCAAAAAAGAGCCAGTTATAGTTATTTCTGTTCATTTTAGATTTATTTCCAGTTTTACTGCATGCTATATTATTTATCCCCAAATGCTCTGCATAATTAATCCTCTTCTCTGAGATGCACAGGCCCCTGATGCACTCAGTTGACAGTAAGAAACTTATATCATCCTTTACCTGCAGGCTTGACCCCTACTCGTTTTTAACGTAACGAAGAAAAACCTGTTTCTCAAAGGTATGTAGACGTGAACAGAATAAGGGTTTTTTGCACTTTTTTGAATAGCTGGGGGAATTTACAGGCATACGCTAAATGTTTGTTTTTTTCCCTTCATGTCTCTCTCCCCTAGGGGGTGGCAGAGCTCTTTGGGCCCCACAACACTGGAATGTCCTGCTAACCACCCTTGACCCTTCAATCCCCACCACTTTGCCCCAACCCAGAGACACAGTTCTAGTTTTCTATTAATAACACTATCGATTTATTCATTTTATCAATCTAAGGATATACTAAAAGTGCAAAGAGGTACTTTCCTGGCTTTTACACTTGATTTGTTGTTTAAATATTAATATGTAAAAATAAATGAAACCGTTACTGTCCCAGGGCCAAGCGGAAGCGGTGCAGCCGGCCGAAGAAACGTGGCTGTCACGGAGGTTTAGCAGCTAAGCTGAAAGCTAACCCCTTTAGATCGTCGCTTCCATCCATCCTGCTCTCCAATGTCCCCTCACTGGACAACAAAATTGACCATTTACAACTTGAACTCTCTGCAAAGAGGGAGTTTAGGGATTGCTGCGCTCTCATCCTGATGGAGACATAGCTTACATCATCAAACGCCGTTAGCCTGGAGGGGCTAGCTACTTTCCACGCCGACAGAAATAAACAACTCAGCGGTAAGACCCGAGGAGGCGGACTCTGCGTTTACATCAATAACACATGGTGTAAAAATGCTAGAATAGTCAAAAGCTTTTGCTCTCCGGACATAGAGCTCCTGATTGTTAGCTGCAGACCCTTTTACCTGCCTACCATAACTATGCAGACGACACACAGCTCTATATCACCATGTCACCACGAACCAAAATTTTCTTCAACTGAATAAAAACAAAACTGAAGTAATAATATTTGGACCAATAGAGGAGAGATCAAAGGTTAGCTCACAGCTTCAGTCGCTTCAGCTAGAAACCACTGATCAGGTCCGAAACCTGGGTGTAGTGATGGATACAGACCTGAACCTCCAAAAGCATCTAAAGACAATTACAAGGTCGGCTTTCTATCACCTGAGGAACATTTCCAGGATTAAAGGACTAATGTCTCAGCAGGATCTGGAAAAAATAATCCATGTGTTTATATTTATTTAGTAGAACTGATCACTGCAACGGTGTTTTCACAGGTCTGCCTAAAAAGTGGATCAGACAGCTGCAGCCGATCCAGAACGCTGCTGCCCGCGTCCTCACTAAGACTAAGAAAGTAGAGAACATGGACCCGGTTCTGAAGTCCTCACTAAGACTAAGAAAGTAGAACACATAACCCCAGTTCTAAAGTCCCTTCACTGGCTCCCTTTATCTCAGAGAATAGACTTTAAAATACTTCTGTTAGTCTATAAATCCCTAAATGGCTTAGCACCTAAATACATCACAGACTTGTTATCAGTGCATCAACCCTCCAGACCACTAAGGTCATCTGGCTCCAGCCTTCTCTGCATACCTAGAACCAGAACTAAACAAGGAGAAGCAGCATTTAGTTCCTATGCTCCGCTGATCTGGAACAAACTTCCAGAAAACTGTAAAAGTGCGGAAAGCCCAAGTTCTTTTAAATCAAGATTAAAAACTTGTCTGTTTAAAATTGCCTTTGACTGTTCTAGTTAAACTGTTTTACTGTTTTTAATGTTCTTCTTTGTTTCTACATTCTATTCCTACTTGCTTTTATTTTGCTATAATTTAATCATGTAAAGCACTTTGCATTGTCTTTGTACTGAATTGTGCTATATAAATAAATTTGCCTTGCCTTGCCTTATGTTAAAAGCGCAGAAGTATTAAACACATGAGAACATGCCACAATGTACACAAAATGTACAATCAGTCAACCAAATAACACACAAGATCACTTTAACAATCATGATATATCAACCAGAAAAAAACAAAAAGTAAACTTTTATCAATAGCTTCCCAACATGAGTAATAAATCTACCTTAATATAACCGTAATTTATCTTACAGAATATAGCTCAATCAAACATTTCTCTTTCACACAGCCATGAAATATTTTTAAGTTGATCAGTAGAACTCAACCCCTCTTGGGGTGTTTACATTGACCAATACAATTTCATAGTGACACTTGATTAACCATTATTCTTTTCTTGTTTTATTATAACAATCAATATTATTCATTATAACTATTATTCACTGATGATATCAGATTCGACTCATTTAAAAAATAAATTGATTTTATTTCATTTTACTAAATAATGAGAAATAAAGTTGTCTAAGTCTAAGTCTCAGTCTAAGTTTCCTAATTTCATCTTGATGAGATGTGTTGCTAGAAATGTCCTCAGATTTGATTTCAGAAATCTGGTCACCTTGATATATTGCCCTTGCCCTTCTTCCGACCGGATTTGGCAAGTTTTGTTTTCCGGTTAGCGGTTAGCGGTTAGCGCAAACCATATTAGGAGGCCTTTAGTCCTCGACACGGTCGGCCCGGGATCGACTCCGACCCGCGGCGCTTTGCCGCCTGTCTTCCCCCCTCTTCCTGTCAGCTCACTGTCAATAAAACGCATGCCACTAGAGCCGCAAACACATAAAACACTTTTTTTTTTCCTGCGTCACTCTCATCAGCGTCACGGGTTAGCTTCGGTGTGAGTGGTTGAAATAGCACGTGGATAAAGATGACAGACAGGTGGCTTATCCAATCATATGCAAGAATTTTTGATAAGGCCCAGCCTTCAATAACGGCAATTCCTATGGCGGTGTCCCAGATGGATGAGTGGAGCTAGGCGGAGCGACATGCGTCTGGCTTGAGTCAGGTTACTGGAACACTGCTTTTCCCGGAGAAACTACATCAAAGATAGTTTAAGGTGAGAGCACTCACTACCTCACATAATTCACGTACAAATCTGACCAAGCTGGGATGTCTCACTCTGATTAAATATCAGACCCACACCTTTTTAACTATTTTTAGCATGGATGTACTTGGACTAATTTTAAACTATGAACTAGTTTATTATCTTATTTATGTAATTTATTCACACCATGAATTTATTGTTGTCTTTTAACAAAAGGCCGGACACTGTTCATTGTTCTCTATTGTTCTTGGTGTCAATGGTCTTTTTCCTGGTTAAATAAAACTAAAAATGAAGCTGTTGTTCCTTTCCTGTTTCTTGGTGTAGGGGTGCTGGAGAGGCGGATTTAGACAGAGACAGTTCTGCACCATGAGTTCTGTGTCTGTTCTGTTTAGTGACATCCTCTGTTCTGCAGTCAGCTTTAGAAACCTGCCTGCCTTCAGACAACTGTTTGTTAACTAATGGTTGAAGAGCAAATAAAGCCAAATGTCTCTTGTTGTGGGCTCACCTATGTGGCTTTACACAGTGGGGGGGGGGGGGGGATGGGGGGTGGGGCTTACTCCAAGGGTTGAAGATGTGAGTGACAGTCGTAGACACTGGGAGACAAACATAGTTGTGGACTGTTTCAGAGAATAATGAAAGCTAACCTATTACTTAGAGGTTAGGAACTGAACAGCAGACAAACCAAGGCTGGTCAACCATGCCGCTCATCTGGGCTGTTTTTCACACAATGTTTCTGATCTTCTCTGATTTATTTAGTTTTTACAAAGAAGTCATTTACGGCCCAGATTACCATCACCAGCGGACCAGAAGTGGCCCACAGACCATCAGTTCAATAGCCCTGACCTAAAGAGTGATTTTCTAAAGAGGTGAATTATGGGTAACAGCCCAATGAGTGAAGAGCTGTTGAAAGTTTAAAATGTGTCTCTGGATGATTGAATCTTTCTAAAGGATCAAAATCTCTAAATACCAAAAGCTGCAGCAGAGCTGACCTGAATGAGCTGAAGATTTAGAAATCTGATGGTTGAAATAGTCCAAAGTATGAAGGAAGTAGTTAAAAAACGTCCAGAACCGACTGTATAATGAAGAATAAACCGGACGGCAATAATGCTGAATCAGCATCAGTCAATGAAGACATCTGGACTCACCGAGCCTTTCTGCAGTTCCTCACAGCTGGAACCAGTCTCTGTCGTCCTGATTCTGATGTGTTGTACTTCTCCAGGTCCAACTCATCCAGAACCTCCTCTGACATCTGCAGCATGTAGGCCAGAGCTGAGCACTGGATCTCTGAGAGCTCCTTCTCTGATTTCAGGAACTGTTGGATCTCCTGAAAAACTGAAAGGTCCTTCATCTCCATCAGACAGTGGAAGATGTTGATGCTTCTGTCAGGAGGGATATCGTCAGTGTTCATCTCCTTCAGGTTGTTGATGACTCTCTGGATGGTTTCTGGACTGTTCTCTGTCTGACCCAGCAGGCCTCCTAAGAGTCTCTGGTTGGACTCAACAGAAAGGCCATGAAGGAAGCGAACAAACAGGTCCAGGTGGCCATTTTTACTGCTGAGGGATTTATCCATAACTGCCTTCATGAACTTATGCAGAGATGAGTAATTCTGTCCTTTTCCCAGGAAGTTCATCACCTTTTTGATCCAGCTGGTGTAATCTTCCCTCAGGAAGTTCTCCACCACCTTTGTGTTTCTGCTGGTGAAGCAGTGGAACATGTAGACTGCAGCCAGAAACTCCTGAATGCTCAGATGAACGAAGGAATAGACCGAGTCACCGTCCATCCCTTTCTCCTCTGTAAAGATCTCAGTGAAGAACCCTAAATAGAGAGGAGCATCGTGGACATCGATGCCACACTCATTCAGGTCTGATTCATAGAAGATCAGGTTTCCTTTCTGAAGCTGCTCAAAAGCCAGTTTTCCAAGAGGCTGAACCTTCTCTATGTTCTCTGGAGTCCAAAGTGTTTTTGGCTCAGGTCCTCCTTCATACTTGATCTTTGTCTGTTTGATCTGAGTCTCCAGGAAGCGGATGTACATCTCAGTCAGGGTCTTTGGCAGCTCTCCTTGGTCTCTGATCTTTATCTCACCCTCCAGAACATTAGCAGTGATCCAACAGAAGACTGGGATGTGGCACATGATGAAGAGGCTTCGTGATGTCTTGATGTGGGAGATGATCCTGCTGGCCTTCTCCTCCTCATCACCAAATCTCTTCCTGAAGTACTCCTCCTTCTGTGAGTCAGTGAACCCTCTGATCTCTGTCTCCAGGTCAATGTGCTGCTTTCGGATCTTACCGGCTGCTGCAGGTCTGGTGGTTATCCACAGGAGAGCAGAGGGAAGCAGATCACCACTGATGAGGTTTGTCAGCAGAACATCTACTGAGGTGGACTTTGTGACATCTCTCACAGTCATATTGTTGTGGAAGTCCAGAGGAAGTCGACTCTCATCCAGACCATCAAGGATGAAGACAACTTTGAACTGTTCAAAGCTGCAGATTTCTTTGGTCTCGGTGAAGAAGTGATGAACAAGGTCCACCAAGCTGAACTTTTCTCCTTCCAGTGCATTGAGCTGTCTGAAGGTGAATGGAAATATGAACTGGATGTCCTGGTTGGTTTTGTCTTCAGCCCAGTCCAGAATGAACTTCTGTGTTAAGACTGTTTTGCCAATGCCAGCCACGCCCATTGTCATCACTGTTCTGATTGGATCCTTTTTTCCAGGTGGGAGCTCAAAGATGTTTTCTCGTCTGATTGTTGTTTCTGATCCACAGGTCTTCTTAGATGCTCTTTCAATCTGTCTGATCTCATGTTCATCATTGACCTCTGTACTTCCTCCCTCTGTGATGTAGAGCTCTGTGTAGATCTTATCCAGAAAGGTTTTTTTTCCAGCTTTAGGAATGCTTTCATTCAGACATTGGAACTTCGTCTTCAGAAACTCTTTAAGGTCTTGTTGACACCGACCAAAAACAGCTGAATAAAGACACAAGAGGAGACACTTCAGTGAGACACAAAGTATCAGAACTATTTCTGATCTTTTCAGTGGGGGTTGCACACAAGATTTCATGAAACTTTTAAAATCCAATACTGACAGTAAATATATTGGTTTTAATGGAATTTGTTATAAATCTTCTCTGCAGCAGATAGTTGTCTATCTGTTGTGTTGTGGACCAGCTGACTGTTTGCCACTCTCTGACCTGCTCCACTCTGCTCTGCTAATTAGTGGGAGCAGCAGCACCTGTTACTGCCCTAATTACCTTCATTCCTGTTAGCTGTACTCCTGCCTTTATATACTGGTCTCCCACAGTCATTCCCCACCAGTTTCTTGAAAAGCTATAGTGAGAGTAGACCATGCAGCGTTCTATGCGTGTCTTGCCTGCCTTCACCTGGTCAGACTCTCATTTGGCCTCTGAATTCTGGACACCAACCTGCTGACCTGTTTTTGACCAAGCCCTCTGTCTCCCCCTGTGGATACCTCTGTCTGGTTCTGCACTCTGTGTCTGACCCCCACTTGGTTTCAGATCCCCTTTCTGTTTCAGGCCTGTTCCCCATCATTATGAAGTGAACCTACAACCCACTTCCTGTAACTTCACCTTCATAACTACCAGGACCCAGACGGAGCCCCAGGACCTACTTAGTGGATCCGGTGCACCCTCCTGGACTCTGAGAAGGTTGGTGGCTTTATTTTAGTGTTCACTACGACTCACAGAGTCATTCACTGATATTAACTTGTCTAACTAACCTCTTTCCATTTCAGTGGTTCCTGCAAGTGTTCCTGGCTGTTTTCATGACTCACACAGAACATTCATTTCTGTAATTTTTTTAAAGCAGCTCATGTTGTTCAACTGAATTTTTTGGGTCTTCTGTATCAGGTATTGTAACAACTTGTCTAAACATGGAGGTCATTACTACTACAGACCATGACAAGGGAGAAATATTTAATTATTTAATATTATTGAACTCAGGCCGAATAATACTCAGGTCAACAGTGCTGGTATTATTGGACCTGAGTGCAGAATTTGACTCTGTTTAATACTCCATTCTATTAGAGCGCCTGGAAAACTGGGTCTTTCTGTTAAACCACTTAACTGGTTTATATCATACATGTAGGACAGGGCTTCAATTCGATTACCTCTATAGGGTAAGGACTCTTTAGCCAAAGCGGAGTGCCGATGGTCACCATGATAAGGGCTGTCTGAATAGTGCAGTCAGCAATGAAGGAGGTAGGAAAAGTAGTCTGTATGCTTTCTCTCAGACTGCAGTCCAAAGCTCATTTCCTGTCATATTCTGGGTTTTGTTTTGTTCTATGTCTGTTATTTGATTAGTCAGTATACTTCCCTGACCTGCAGAAGCTGGCTCTTGGGACGTGGAATGTCACCTCTATGGTAGGGAAGGAGCCTGAGCTCGTGCGCGAGGTTGAGAGGTTCCGACTAGAGAAAGTCGGACTCACCTCGACGCACCGCTCTGGCTCTGGAACCAGTCTCCTTGAGAGGGGCTGGACATTCTACCACTCTGGAGTTGCCCCTGGTGAGAGGCGCCGAGCTGGGGTGGGCATACTTGTTGCCCCTCATCTCGGTGCCTGCACGTTGGGGTTTTCCCCGGTGAACGAGAGGGTGGCCTCCCTCCACATTTGTGTGGGGGGACGGGTTCTGACTGTTGTTTGCACTTATGCGCCAAACAGCAGTTCAGATTATCCACCCTTTTTGAAGTCCTTGGAAGGGGTACTGGAGAGTGCCCCTCCTGGGGACTCCCTCGTTTTGCTGGGGACTTCAACGGTCACGTGGGAAATGACAGTGGGACCTGGAGGGGCGTGGTTGGGAGGAATGGCCCACCTGATCTGGACTCGAGTGGTGTTTTGTTGTTGGACTTCTGTGCTCGTCATGGATTGTCCATCACAAACACCATGTTCAAGCATAAGGGTGTCCATATGTGCTCTTGGCACCAGGACACCCTAGGTCGCAGTTCAATGATCGACTTTGTTGTCGTTTCATCTGATCTGCGGCCGCATGTCTTGGACACTCGGGTGAAGAGAGGGGCGGAGCTCTCCACCGACCACTACCTGGTGGTGAGTTGGCTCCGATGGCGGGGGAGGAAGCCGGTCCGACCGGGCAGGCCCAAACGTACTGTGAGGGTTTGCTGGGAACGTCTGGCAGAGTCCCCTGTGAGACGGAGCTTTAACTCCCACCTCCAGGAGAACTTTAAACACGTCCGGAGGGAGGCGGGGGACATTGAGTCTGAGTGGACCATGTTCCGCGCCTCTATTGTTGAGGCGGCTAGTCGGAGCTGTGGGCACAAGGTTGTTGGAGCATGTCGCTGCGGCAACCCTCAAACCCGCTGGTGGACACCAGCGGTGAGGGAAGCCGTCAAGCTGAAGAAGGAGTCCTATCGGGCTTTTTTGGCCTGTGGGACTCCGGAACCAGCTGATGTGTACCGGCAGTCGAAGCGGCAGGCGGCTCGGCTGGTTGTCGAGGCAAAAACTCGGGCGTGGGAAGAGTTCGGAGAGGCCATGGAGAAAGACTTCCGTACGGCTTCGAAGCGATTCTGGTCCACTATCCGGCGTCTCAGGAGGGGGAAGCAGTGCAGTACCAACACTGTTTATAGTGGGGGTGGTGTGCTGCTGACCTCGACTCGGGACGTCGTGTTTCGGTGGGCGGAATACTTCGAAGACCTCCTTAATCCCACCAACACGTCTTCCATTGTGGAAGCAGAGCCTGAGGACTCTGGGTTGGGTTCTCCCATCTCTGGTGCTGAGGTTGCCGAGGTTGTTAAAAAGTTCCTCGGTGGCAAGGCCCCGGGGGTGGATGAGATTCGCCCTGAGTACCTTAAGGCTCTGGATGTTGTGGGGCTGTGTTGGTTAACGTGGCTCTGCAGCATTGCGTGGACATCGGGGGCAGTTCCCCTGGATTGGCAGACTGGGGTGGTGGTCCCCCTATTTAAAAAGGGGGACCGGAGGGTGTGTTCCAACTACAGAGGAATCACACTCTTAAGCCTCCCTGGTAAGGTCTATTCAGGGGTTCTGGAAAGGAGGGTCCGTCGGATAGCCGAATCTCGGATTCAGGAAGAGCAGTGTGGTTTTCGTCCTGGCCGTGGAACACTGGACCAGCTCTACACCCTCAGCAGGATTCTGGAGGGGGCATGGGAGTTTGCCCAACCAGTCTACATGTGCTTTGTGGATCTGGAGAAGGCATTCGACCGTGTCCCCCGAGGGATCCTGTGGGGGGGTACTCCAGGAGTATGGAGTACCGGACCCTTTAATAAGGGCTGTCAGGTCTCTGTACGACTGGTGTCAGAGTCTGATCCGCATTGCCGGCAGTAAGTCGGACTCGTTTCCGGTGAGAGTTGGACTCCGCCAAGGTTGCCCTTTGTCACCAATTCTGTTCATAACTTTTATGGACAGAATTTCTAGGCACAGCCAAGGTGTTGAGGGGATCCGTTTTGGTGGCCTTAGGATTGCGTTTCTGCTATTCGCGGATGACGTGGTCCTATTGGCTTCATCAGGGCGTGATCTACAGCTCTCACTGGAGCGGTTCACAGCCGAGTGCGAAGCGGCCGGGATGAAAATCAGTGCCTCCAAATCCGAGACCATGGTCTTGAACCGGAATAGGGTAGAGTGCCTTCTCCGGGTTGGGGAGGATGTGCTGCCCCTAGTGGAGGAGTTCAAGTATCTTGGGGTCTTGTTCACGAATGGGGGGAAGATGGAGCGGGAGATCGACAGGTGGATTAGTGCAGCGTCTGCTGTGAAGCGGGCGCTGTACCGGTCCATTGTGGTGAAGAGAGAGCTGAGCCAAAAGGCGAAGCTCTCGATTTACCGGTCGATCTACGTTCCTACCCTCATCTATGGTCACGAGCTTTGGGTCGTGACCGAAAGAACGAGATCTCGGATAAAAGCGGCTGAAATGAGTTTTCTCCGTAGTGTGTCTGGGCTCTACCTTAGAGATAGGCTGAGGAGCTCAGTCATCCGGGCTCCTCCACGTCCAGAGGAGCCAGGTGAGATGGCTCGGGCATCTGGTCAGGATGCCTCCTGGACGCCTCCCTGGTGAGGTGTTCCGGGCACGTCCCACCGGGAGGAGGCCCAGGGTAAGACCCAGGACATGCTGGAGGGACTATGTCTCCCGGCTGGCCTGGGAACGCCTTGGGATTCCCCCGGAGGAGCTGGCCCAAGTGGCTGGGGAGAGGGACGTCTGGGCCTCCCTACTGAAGCTGCTACCCCCGCAACCCGACCCCGGATAAGAGGAAGAAGACGGACGGATGGACGGACGGACAGTATACTTCCCTGTCTTAGGTTCTATTTCTGTCTTGGGTTCTGTCTTGTTTGGTTTCCATTATAGCTTGTGCATTTTAGTTTACCCTGGCATATTATTTAGTTTTAGTCTTAGTGGTTATTTATCGTCTTGATCCTGTCTTAGTAGTAGTTCTGGTTTTTCATCATGTGTTCTGTTAGTTTCTGCTTTATTGTGTATCTTAGGTTTGGTCCTTATTTAATTCTGGTTCTGTATTTACCTTGTTTAGATTCCGTTTGTCACGACCGGGGACAGAAGGACCCAGTATTCAGGTCGGACAAGCAGATGAAATTTAAAGGAAATTTATTAACGAAAAAACAATCAGACAGAACTTAAATGGGCATCTAGCCAAAAACAGAACAACATAGCTCAAAAACCAAAATAGTCCAAAACTGATAAATGGTAAGACTAAATCAAAAACAGGAGAATCGGGGGTCAGGCTGGCTCAGAACTCCAAAGGCTAATTGGGTCAGGTCTACAGGCAAACAGCGTACGGGGAATGCTGGACAAGACTCACCAATAGGCATGGAAAACAATGATCTGGCCAAGTGCAGGAGAAAGAGGCAGGTATAAGTAGAGGAGTGAGCAGGTGAACGGAGTGAAACTAATTACCAGAATGGGTGGAGTTGATGAGGGGGGAAAAGTGTCTGGAAGTAAACTGAAGCTGATTGGATGGTGACTGGTGAAGGGGAGTGACAGGAAGACAAAAGAATGCTGGCAGGTGAACTGAATAAAGGCTGGTGGTGGAAATAATCAGAGCAGGCAAGAAGAAACTGATAACATAAAACAAAGTACAAAATCAAACCACATTAAAACCCAAACTATTCCATTAACCAAAACTAATACATAACCTAAGCCAGAATCGATTACATGAAGAGTCACTAAACCAAGAATCACTAGACTAATCCACAACCAAAATCACCATAAAGACCAAACCTAAGACTACACAGAACATAAGCAAATAATAAAAACCAGAGCTAATACTAAGACAGGAGAGTGAACTAATTAAACAACAAACAAACCTTAACAAAACCCAAATCATGACACTGTTCCCTTCCACTGGTCCTGTCAGCTCCTTTAGTCACTCCCCTGTCCTTGATCACTTCCACCTGTTCTGATTAATTAGTTGTTCACTGTGCTCACCTGTTCCTCTGCCTGTTTATACCTGCCTCAGTTCTCTGCTCCTTGCCAGAACGTCATTTCTCATGCCGCACATGTGTCGTTTCCCCATCCTCCTATCTCCCGGTAAGAGCTCACCAGCATTCTGTGTTTCTGGCTGTTTAACCGACTGCCTGTCCTGACCTGATCCTCTGTTTTTGCCTGTTCCCTGTTCAGTTTTTTGCCTTGGTTGGATGTCAGCTCTGTACCCCGAAGTGGGTCTGTCTGACCCTTCACCGTCTCAATAAACCTTTTTAAGCTTAGCAACAGTGTCTGGCTGAATACCGGGTTCATCACCTCGTAAAGCATTACATTTCCTCCCCACAATAGAGTTCTTTATGTTGCCCTAGTGATAGGTTACGGAACTGGAGCTAGGAGCTGTTATTGAGGGTATTAGGATGGAACCAGCAGGTCAGTATATAAGTTTACATCAGAGGCTCAGGTCTACTCTGCATCCCCAGAACCAAACATATAGAAGCAGCATTTAGTTCCTATGCTCTACATATCTAGAACAAACTCTCAGAGGACTACAGAAGTACTTAAGCGCAGAGTTCCTTTTAAATCAATGTTTTTTGTTTAGGTTTTTAACCTTAATTTAAAGGAACTCACTTCTCGTATGAGATCAATCAAGCTGCTCTCTCACTGGAGCTTGCTTCTTCTGCTTCCTTGGGGTTATTATTTTTGGCAGTAGGTAGGTTGGTCCAGTCGGTATCCATCACTACTCGTAATTGGTTACAATGACTGCTGTCCTTTGTAGGGATGAGAATCGAAAACCGGTTCCTGTTCAGAATCGGTTCCGTGTGTTCCAGTTCCATGGCACCGTTTGGCAGCTTGCTTAACGATTCTCTTATTGATTCCAGGCAGCACCAGAGCCGGGCAGCACGACTTACGTCACGTTTTTTACGCCAGTTACGCACATGGCATTCAGTAAGCAAGTACGACGTGACCAGGCGTAAGTCTAGAAAAGCAAAACAAAAAAGATGGCGCCCCATCGGGTAAAGCCGGGCATACACTGTACGAGTTTTTCCCCTTTTCGGGCCGATTCTTCAGTCGTGCGAGCATTTTTTGAATCGGGCCGAATTTCAGCTTGATCGTAGAGGGGGGGAGGAGGGGGGACCGGCTTCTCACGACTACCTCCTGATCAGGAATCGGACGATCGGTGAAAATCAAACATATTTGAAATTCAGTCGGCTGTCGTGAGGTTTTCGTGAGCGCATCCTGCTGTTCAAGCAGAGCTACGAGGGGGCACCCTCCCCTCCTCTCCGTCCCCACCAGCGGAGGGAGGGGAGCGGGCGTCCCTGAAGCGACCTCCGGCCGGCCCTCGGGAGGGCGAGCCGTCAGGTCCGCGCAACGCGCTGGCCGCCTGTGTCGGCACTCCTCCGCGGTCCGCCGCCTGCTTCGGCACTCCTCCGCTCGCAGGGGGGGGGGGGGGTGCGGGCCGGGCGACCTGCCGTGCCGCGCGGCCGCCGGTGCGTCTCGTCCCTCCTCTCTCCCCTCCGTTCCCCCGACGCCCGGTGCCTCCTGTGGGCCTCGCCAGAGCTGGGCTCGAACCCCTGCTCTGGGTCCCTGTCACCTACCGTCGCTCGCCTGCCTCTGCCACCACAGCGAGCGGTCCCAGAGGGGGCACGACGTACAGTGTGAGCAGTCCGGTCGCGTCCGAGCGTCGCGCCGCACAGATTGTGAGCGGTGAACTTTTTAAACCCCGCGGTTCCGTCGCACAGTTTGAGATGTATATAAGTACCACGACTGAAAAACTCGTACAGTGTATGCCCGGCTTAAAGCGATCGAAAGTCTGGTCAACAAGGAAAAATCAGTGGATCATTAGCTATACCTAAAACCAATACGTTCGTGGTAATTTAATGAATTTAGCGTTAATCAATAAGAAAATAAAAGCATAAATTGTCGTCTCGATCACTGTGTGTGGGGGTGGCCATTACTGCCCGTCATCACATCCTGTGAGGTAATGTCACGGTAAGGCGCTGCGCTCTACAACAATTATTAGATTTCCAGAGGACTTCACCGTTGAAATTCACGAGAGCTGTTGCTGAAGCCACAATGCTCACGTGCATGGCCGTTGGATGTTCCAATACATCGGGTAAAAGTGAAAGAAAAAAATAATAATTTTTTTTCACCTTTCCAATTCATGATCCACGGGTTCTTTTGTTGGATTACCTACTTGAAGAGGGAGAATTTGCCATAGAACTTCTGGCCAGAGAGAAAACACGTCGTCTACTTTCACTTACGCAATATCAATCGCCTTCGCCCCTCTCTCTCCACTAGCTCCACCTGCACTCTTGTTCATAGTCTGGTCACTTCCCGCATTGATTACTGTAATTCTCTTCTTTTCGGTCTTCCTCAAAAATCCATTCACAAGCTTCAGTCAGTACAAAACTCAGCAGCTCGCATCATTTCTAGAACCCCCTCTTTTCATCACATTACCCCAGTCCTGCAGCAGCTCCACTGGCTACCTGTGAAGTATAGAATTCAGTTCAAAATCCTCCTACTTACTTTTAAAGCTATTCACAATCTCTCCCCTCCATACCTTTCTGATTTACTTCAAATTTCTATTCCCTCCCGCATTCTTAGATCTTCTTCTACCACTCACTTAGTTGTTCCTTCAGCCCGTCTTAAAACTATGGGGAGCAGAGCTTTTTCACGTTCTGCGCCCACACTCTGGAATTCTCTCCCCCCTGACATCTGCAATACCGAGTCTTTACCCGTGTTCAAATCCAAACTCAAAACCCACATGTTCAAGATTGCCTTTTCATTATGATTTTATATTACTTTCCTCTGTGTAATTTGTGTTGTTTCTTTTAATTATGACGACTGCTTTTACCATTTATTGTTTTTACATGTACAGTGACCTTGAGTGTTTTGAAAGGCGCTTGAAATAAAATGTATTATTATTATTATTATTGTCTGTAGCCAACATTTGGATAAAGGATGTCTTCAAGATGACATGAGAGCAAGGGTTTTTCGGTAGGTTTTTCTTTTTTTATGTTGTAGAATTTGCCGTAGCATTTGTCTACCGACCAGAGCGGCAGAGTGATATGACACACTTCGATAGTTCACTGTTGTGAAGCCCACTTATTTTATGCGACTTTGGTTTTATTTTTTTCTAAAGTCGCTCGTAACTTTCATGAGTTGTGGGTTGCAGTTTTTTTTGGGCTTGTTTCTGAAAGTGAAGTGGCTTGTTTTGGCTCTAAACTAAGTGACACACTGGGCTGCACAGTGGAAGTGGTAGCGCTGGTGCCTTGCAGCAAGAAGGTTCTGGGTTCAAATCCAACCCTGGGTCTTTCTGCATGGAGTTTTCATGTTCTCCCTGTGCATGCGTGGGTTCTCTCCGGGTACTCCGGCTTCCTCCCACAGTCCAAAAACATGTTGACAATTGGCTTCTCTAAATTGTCCTTGGGTGTGAGTGTGTGTGTGAATGGTTGTTTGTCCTGTTTGTCTCTGTGTTGACCTGCGACAGACTGGCGACCTGTCCAGGTGTACCCCGCCTCTCACCCAGTGAACGCTGGAGATAGGCACCAGCACCCCCGCGACCCGATGAGGGATTAAGCGGTTAAGAAAATGGATGGATGGATGGACTAAGTGACGCTGAAATAACGCGTTGCAGCTCATCCTGACAGCAGTAGAGAGAAACTCAGAAAGACACGCTCTGACCGTATTTTCTGCAGTTTACAGCTGCAATAACTGATGATAACTGCTGAAAGTAGATTAGGCGGTGCAGATCACCATTTTGAGCAGAGATTGGTTCTAAAGATGAGTTTTATACTCATCTTATAACATTGCAGAACCCAACCCATAAACCGTACTTTAATATTTATTTGTTGTCTTTTTATATCTCTAAAATGTTAAATTAGTATTACTTTAAATTTAAATGCTTAATACCATGTCTATTTTTTTAAGAGGTTAAAAAAATTTCCCCAAATTGGAATCGATAAGAGAATCGATAAGGAATCAAATCGTTTCACAGAATCGATAAGGGAATCGGAATCGTGAAATCTTATCAATTCCCAACCCTAGTCCTTTGTGATTGCTCCGTCTCAAAAAAAAAACTGAACGGAACGGAAAAGCAAGAGAAGAGCTAGGACCCCTGACAGGACAACAGCTGAATGAACTCTGTGTAGATCTGATCCAGAAAGCACCTATGCAGTGTACATTCAGCACTGAATTATCTTGTTACTGAAACCTGCTTTATAAATAAACCTGCCTTGCCCTGCCTGTCATCATGAAGTGCTTTGAGAGTATCCTGAAGGACACCAAGGATACCATTCCTGCTGGCCTGGACAGCCTACAGTTCGCCTACAGGGAGAACTGTTCTACAGAGGATGCTGTCTTGTTGGTCCTTCACTCAGCTTTGACCCATCTACAGTCTACCATCACCTATGGTGGGATGCTCTTTGTGGACATCAGCTCATTCTTCAACACTGTGGTCAGAAACATGTGGATGACACTACTGTGGTGGATCTCATATCCAACAATGGTGAGACCCACTATAGAAATAATAAGACCAAGTAGGTCATAGTGGACTACAGGAGGTCCAGGAGAACTGAACATGCTCCTCTCTACATACAGGGGGAGGTGGTGGAGCAGGTGGACAGCATTAGATTCCTGGACATTCATATCTCCTCTGACCTCCTGGACTGTGAACACCTCCCACCTGGTGAAGAAGACCCAGCAACATCTCCTTTTCCAGGGAAACTAAAATGAACTGGACTTTCTACTTAGCTGCTACGAAACTTCTATAGAGCCACAATCAAAAGCATTTTGTGTCTCAGTGTGACAGTGTGGTGTGGGAGCAGCGCTGCACAGGAGAAGAAGGTGTTGAGATCAGCACAGGGGATTATGGGATGCCATCTACAAATCTATGCTATGAGTCCAGGAAAGGGCCAGACATATTTCCACACATCCCACCCACCTGGTCAATGAACTGTTTCTCCCACTCCTATCAGAAAAAGGATTAGGGACATTAAATTAACAACTAAGAGACTTAAAAACAGCTTCTTTTCCCAGAGCTCAAAACTGAAACACTGAGAATTCAAGATTTTTATAGAAAGCTTTAATAACGATAACATTAATAATCATTATTTCTACTTACAACACACATCCCGGTGAAATATGACCTCTGTGTTTAACCCATCTGTCAATGACCAATGAGCCACTGGGGACCATCCAGGAGCATTCTGGGACTAAGGGTCTGTCTCAGGGACCCAGGGTGGCCGTCTGGGGGATTCAAACCCAGGAAGCACCCTTTCCAGGGGTCTTCAACTCCAGATTTAGGATGTATCCAACACAACTGAATCAAATGGCTGAATTAGCTCCTCTGTATGCAGTCATAGTCCTGCTAATGACTTGATTATTTGACTCAGGTGTGTTGAAGCAGATGTATATAAAAGTTGCAGGACACTAGACCTCAATGACTGCCTTGATCAGAAAACCTGTTTGAATCTACCAGTCAGCTTCTGCAGGAGTTAAATGTACCAGGTTTGAACTGTCTGTTATTTAAAATTACTGTATTAATGATTGCATAAGCGAGCTTGGTGTTGGCAGTCCTATTGCCAGAGGTTAAGTCATGCCCTGGGTTATCAGTGGATCAGTTCCTGGTCCTGGTCTGCTCGGCTGGGGGTGACGGTGTGGCTGGGTTAGAGGGGTTTGGTCCCCTGCATCTCACTTTGTGCCTCTTTGTCCTTAGAGCTGCCACTACTGTGCCTCACTGGTGACTTACTTCTGTGTGGGGCATATAGCTGTCTCAGGGTGATGCTTTGTGTCTGGCAGAATGGGGGTGCTGCAGCCTTCCAGGCCCAGGTTCTCCTGTCATTTGTTGTTCTTGGGTTGCTGAGTGCTGAGGATGGCAGGCGTTCTGCCATTCACACCACACTTACAAATGTATGGACCAGTGGTGAAAGGTCATACAAAAAGTCCCTATAACATTACTGTGGTCTTCCTACTTTGATGTTGGCTTGAATCTGGATTTAATAAAGTTATTCATGTAATCAGGATATTGTTTTGAGGTATCCTTTTTGTAGGGTAAATCTGCCTTGGCACATGTAGGCAACCATCTGTTCCATAGGCCTAAAATGCAGAGACCAGTCAACATAAAACTTGTTGACCTCCCCAAGTCCTGAATCCAAGCTGGGCTCAGACTGGAGACATTTCAGATGTGATCTTAAATGTGTGTTGTTGTTTTTTAAGTCAGTCTTGTGAGCACAGCTAATTTACTATGTCTGTGTTTCATTGGGCATGTCTGTGAGTTTTAACTAATGTTTCTGTAAAGGCCCTTGAAGACAGTTAACTTTGCAGTAACAGCAGCATCACAGAACTGTGTAGCCTCACCTGGCTGAGCAGAGAAGGCAAAGGACAAACCCAGCTGATTGGACAGTGTAGCATCTTTTAGCTGAAGATGTTGGATCATCATTTTGCAGGAGTCATTTCCTTTGTTCCTCACAGCATCTATGGTGGAGCGGGCCTTGTCTGCTCTGGTTTGGTTCTTTTCAAGTATCTCCTCTTTCTCCAAATGATTAAAGACACTACCAGCTTCAAGGGAGTCAAGGAGCTGTTTCAGGACTTCCTCAGTAACCCTCTTCACAAACTCTGCGCGAACACTGAGAAGTGTTTTCTCTGCAGGCAAACAACAGACATAAACATGATTAATTCAAACCGAGAAAAATGTAATCAAGACCATTTAGACATGTTGTAGCACACAGGGATCCTCACAGAGTCTGTTTATGTGTCTCCTTAGGTCTTAAAAACCTGTTCTTGTTCTATTACTGCTTAATAGTGAGGACCATCTGATTCTGTCTACATGTGACCTGTTGGATTCTTCCATTGAATCCATAGGATTCTTCTCTGTGGCGCTCTACACATCAAGAAGAATCCTACCTAATCAGGAAAAACAGTTTACTGTTGAATAAAAGACCCTTCTGTTACGAACGTGAATCAGGCAAACCCAGTATTCAAACCAAACAAGTGAGGTGAAGGCAAAAAACAGGATTTTAATAATGAAAACAGGGACAGGCGGGCTCAATAGTCAAAAGGGCAGTCCAAAATCCGGTACACAAAAAGCAGTCCAAAATAGGCAGAGGTACAGACAGGGCAAAAGCAAGCTCGGATAACCATGGGACAGAATTAAGTCGGTAAACCGGTAAATCAGTCAGACAGGGCAGGAAAAACAGATCAGGGAACAGGCTGGCTCAGAATCAAAGGCAATCGGGTTTGCATCAACAGGTTACACAAGAAAGGAACGCTGGAACAAAACTCACCGTGGCTCGTTAATGATCTGGCGGAGAACTAAAGACTGAGGCAGAACTATATAGTGAAGTGCACAGGTGAAATGGAGTGAAAACTAATTACCGGGAAACAGCTGGAACTAATCAGAGGCAGGGAAGTGACTGACAGTGAACTGAACTGATAGGTTGGTGACTGCTGACAGGGGAGTGAGCTGGCAGGTGAACAGAACTGAGCTAAAAGCTTACAGAACCCTAACAGATAGTATAACACAAAGAACAAAATCAAACCACAACAAAACTCAAACTATTCCATGAATCAAAACTAAGACAGAACCTAAAATCATGACAGAACCCCCTCCTTAAGGCCGGATTCCAGACGGCCTAAAGCAAAAGAAGACAGACTAGATCGGGTGGGTGGAGGGAGGTGCAGGACGGAGGGCTAGAATCAAACAAATGTCCAAATACAAACTAAAACAAAGCAAGACGAATCAAGTTCTCAGGCGGGCGTCCAGGAGGACGGCCCCGACGAGTCAGGTTCTCCGGTGGACGTCCCGAAGGACGACCCAGGCGTGTCAGGTTCTCCGGCGGGCGTCCAGGAGGACGACCCAGGCGTGTCAGGTTCTCCGGCGGGCGTCCAGGAGGACGACCCAGGCGTGTCAGGTTGTCCGGCGGACGTCCCGAAGGACGGCCTCGGCGTGTCAGGTTGTCCGGCGGACGTCCCGAAGGACGGCCTCGGCGTGTCAGGTTCTCCGGCGGGCGTCCCGAAGGACGGCCTCGGCGTGTCAGGTTCTCCGGCGGACGTCCCGAAGGACGGCCTCGGCGTGTCAGGTTCTCCGGCGGACGTCCTCGGCGTGTCAGGTTCTCCGGCGGACGTCCTCGGCGTGTCAGGTTCTCCGGCGGACGTCCCGAAGGACGGCCTCGGCGTGTCAGGTTCTCCGGTGGACGTCCTCGGCGTGTCAGGTTCTCCGGCGGACGTCCTCGGCGTGTCAGGTTCTCCGGCGGACGTCCTCGGCGTGTCAGGTTCTCCGGCGGACGTCCTCGGCGTGTCAGGTTCTCCGGCGGACGTCCTCGGCGTGTCAGGTTCTCCGGCGGACGTCCTCGGCGTGTCAGGTTCTCCGGCGGACGTCCCGGCGGACGACCCCTGTGAGACAGGTAATCCGGCGGGTGTCCTGTAGGACGGCCCCGGTTAGCAAAGATGTCCGGCGGCCGGTGGCGGAGCAGGTCTCTCGGAGACCGGCGGCAGAGCAGCAACCTCGGGGACCGTCGGTAGAACAGGACCCTCAGGAACCGACGTCTGGAGAGAGAGAGAACAGAACCTGCCGCCGGACTAAAGGCTGGAGACAGCGCCGGACTAAGAGCTAGAAGAGACGCCTGGCTAAAGAGTTCAGGAGGAGCCTGGCTACAGAGTTCAGGAGGAGCCTGGCTACAGAGTTCAGGAGGAGCCTGGCTACAGAGTTCAGGAGGAGCCTGGCTACAGAGTTCAGGAGGAGCCTGGCTACCGGCTTCAGGTTCAGACGGCCCCTGGCTACTGGCTTCAGGTTCAGACGGCCCCTGGCTACAGGCTTCAGGTTCAGACGGCCCCTGGCTACAGGCTTCAGGTTCAGACGGCCCCTGGCTACAGGCTTCAGGTTCAGACGGCCCCTGGCTACAGGCTTCAGGTTCAGACGGCCCCTGGCTACAGGCTTCAGGTTCAGACGGCCCCTGGCTACAGGCTTCAGGTTCAGACGGCCCCTGGCTACAGGCTACAGGTTCAGACGGGACCTGGCTACAGGCTACAGGTTCAGACGGGACCTGGCTACAGGCTACAGGTTCAGACGGGGCCTGGCTACAGGCTACAGGTTCAGACGGGGCCTGGCTACAGGCTACAGGTTCAGACGGGACCTGGCTACAGGCTACAGGTTCAGACGGGACCTGGCTACAGGCTTCAGCTTCAGGTTCAGACGGGGCCTGGCTACAGACTTCAGGTTCAGACGGGGCCTTGCTACAGGCTTCAGGTTCAGGAGGCCCTGGGCTACAGGCTTCAGGTTCAGGAGGCTCCGGGCTACAGACTTCAGATGCTCCCAGACCCTTTAACACCCAGAACCTCAGCAGTAACCCCTCCAGAACATCCGACAAAGAGAGCCTGGTCACCCACTTGGGAAATTGGCTGTCAAGCCAAAGGTGAGGGGGTAATAGCTTCTGAAGAGGTCCAGGGACCTCTAAGTCTCCATGGGGCTCTGGGTGCTTGTCTTCTCGGCGAGACCCCCGACGGAGCTTGTCGTTTGGATGAGGGCCGCGACGCCGCTTGTCGTCTGGGCGAGGGCCACGACGCCGCTTGTCGTCTGGGCGAGGGCCACGGCGCCGCATGTCGTCTGGGCGAGGGCCACGGCGCCGCTTGTCGTCTGGGCGAGGGCCACGGCGCCGCTTGTCGTCTGGGCGAGGGCCACGGCGCCCAGTGTCCCGATGAGCCCCCGAGTTGCGGCCTGAAAGAGGGCTCGTCTGAACCCCCTCATCGTGGACCAGTGGTAGACCCTCCTGGGTTCCCACGTCGCAGACTGGCGGCGGACCCTCCTGGGTTCCCACGTCGCAGACTGGCGGCGGACCCTCCTGGGTTCCCACGTCGCAGACTGGCGGCGGACCCTCCTGGGTTCCCACGTCGCAGACTGGCGGCGGACCCTCCTGGGTTCCCACGTCGCAGACTGGCGGCGGACCCTCCTGGGTTCCCACGTCGCGGGCCGACTGCGGACCCTCCTGGGTTGCAGCGTCTTGGGCCGGCTGCGGACCCTCCTGGGTTGCAGCGTCTTGGGCCGGCTGCGGAGCCTCCTGGGTTGCAGCGTCTTGGGCCGGCTGCGAAGCCTCCGGGGTTGCAGCGTCTTGGGCCGGCTGCGGACCCTCCGGGGTTGCAGCGTCTTGGGCCGGCTGCGGACCCTCCGGGGTTGCAGCGTCTTGGACCGGCTGCGCAGACAGTGCTGCTTTATAGCTGCCGGAGGTCGGCACTGGAGCTGAGGTAGGGGGCGGGTCCTCTGGGACAGGTGCAGGTGCCGAGGCGTCGGCTGGACCCTTGGGGACAGGATTGAGTCCACTATAGAAACCCTGGAGAGCCGCTCTATAGTGCCCCTCGACCTCCTTTAATTTAGCCTCCAGCTCCTCTGAATACTGGCTGAAAAGAGCCTCCCTAAGGTCTTTAATAATAGGGGCAAAAGCTCTTAACTGGTCCTCCAGAGCCAGATCCTCAGCATCACGGGCGCCACCAGGAGGCGCTGTGGGCTGCTCAGCTCTGGGGAGCACCGGACTCCGATCCACTGGGCAGGAAGTGGCAACGGACGGGCGCGGTACTGACTCGCCTGTCGGCCGAACAGAACGGGTGAGGGAGCGACCCACAGGTTTCCGTCCCCTCCTCCGACGGCGGGACGGCAGGACTTGCTGGAGGTTTGATTCTGTCGGTAGAGCCGGGATCGGCGGAGCCCACAGCGTTCCCTGCATCTCCTCCTCTGGAGGGAGAGAGAGAAAAAGATCCGGGCGAAGATCCCGCACCACCTCCGCTTCGACCTCCATAAACAAAGTTGGGTCTGGATAAAACCCATGGGCAGTGCCGACAGCGGTGTCGCTGGGTGAGTGATCCCTTCTATTCTGAGCAGAATCTGAATTTGTGACAAAGAGCCCTCCCAATCGTAAGCTCGGAGCAGGCAGCGGGTTACTGCTGCTGCGGCTGCTGGAGAGATGGCGTCTGGGACCGATACCAGGGGGACAGAACGCCAATCTGGAACCCTCCCAAGCCATAGCGTGTGGAGGGAAAAAAAAAAAAAAACCTCTAAAAACTTGTTTGGCGATAGGTTTTAGGTGGCCAGATCATTCTGTTACAAACGTGAATCAGGCAAACCCAGTATTCAAACCAAACAAGTGAGGTGAAGGCAAAAAACAGGATTTTAATAATGAAAACAGGGACAGGCGGGCTCAATAGTCAAAAGGGCAGTCCAAAGTCCGGTACACAAAAAGCAGTCCAAAATAGGCAGAGGTACAGACAGGGCAAAAGCAAGCTCGGATAACCATGGGACAGAATTAAGTCGGTAAACCGGTAAATCAGTCAGACAGGGCAGGAAAAACAGATCAGGGAACAGGCTGGCTCAGAATCAAAGGCAATCGGGTTTGCATCAACAGGTTACACAAGAAAGGAACGCTGGAACAAAACTCACCGTGGCTCGTTAATGATCTGGCGGAGAACTAAAGACTGAGGCAGAACTATATAGTGAAGTGCACAGGTGAAATGGAGTGAAAACTAATTACCGGGAAACAGCTGGAACTAATCAGAGGCAGGGAAGTGACTGACAGTGAACTGAACTGATAGGTTGGTGACTGCTGACAGGGGAGTGAGCTGGCAGGTGAACAGAACTGAGCTAAAAGCTTACAGAACCCTAACAGATAGTATAACACAAAGAACAAAATCAAACCACAACAAAACTCAAACTATTCCATGAATCAAAACTAAGACAGAACCTAAAATCATGACACCTTCGCAGAGTTACAGCAGCATATTGTTCGTCATTAATAGAGGATAATAAAAGCAATGCCAGATTTCTCTTTAATACAGTTGATCCATCCATTCCCTTAGCTCTCAGCAGTAATAACTTTATGGGATTCTTCATCAATAAAATTGATCAAGACAATCAGGGTTCTGGGTAGGTTGCTTGGGAGGGCGCTGGCACCAACTACCTTTTGGAGGGGTGGTGGATGGTGCCAGACACGCCCTTTGGCACTCCCAGTTTTAATCACACTTGACAACCACATGTAACATCGTGAAATTTGAGCAGGCAGAGGCAGGATCTGGGCCTTCCTCACACCTCTGTTCTCCATTTACAGCCCTGAGGCATGGAGGAGGAGTGGGCCACCTGGTCCAGGGTCTTGGCTTGCGGCAGTCGGTAGGTCCGGGTGATTGGCCAGGACTGTGGCTGGCACTTCTGCTCTCCCCTGAAATATGTGCTGGGGTGGGTGGTGTATGAAGGGGGAGGGTGTGGAGGTAGTATTCAGTGGTTACTGTGTGACACTGTTTGTTTATTTGTCAGTTTGGGTTTGTACTGCCCCCTCTCCCATGGCATCTCAGCCAACGGGGCATCTCAGGTCTCCACTAAGTGTGGAGACCTGAGATGCCCCGTTGGCTGGCGCCTTGGCCTCGTGGTGCATCTGTGGCACTCAGTGTACGGCGCTGAATGCCCGGGCGGGTGCCAGCTCCCTACTGGCGGCTGCTTCGTGGGTCCTGACCCCCCCCCCGTGGCTTGGTCTGGGCCCCCGCCAGAGGGCAGGGCGCCCCCGGGGCCTCGGGTCCCTTAGACCAATGGCCCAATCTGCTCTGCCATAGCTGGCTGCCGCCGGAGCCCACGGGCTCCTCCCCGGGGCTCCCCAGGGCTTCGGCATTGTGACGGTTGGGGTGTTTCCTTGGGGGGTCTCTCCTCTTCCCTTGGTTGGGGAAGGAAGATTTCCTGGGTTGGCCCCTCTTGGGCACCTTTACTCTGGGGGTCTCTTTGGGTATCTGAGGTCTTGGTTCTGTTGACGTCTGACTCTGTGCTCCGAAGGGGAGGAGGTCTTTGGCTCCTTACAACCATTACTGAGCATTTTTCTCATGGATAAACCTCACAAACAAGTTCCCTCTCACAAACACCTACAGGTGCTTGGTGAGAGTGAACAGAAAACCCCTGCTATTATCTTCAGCTGTCACTTTCTAAATGTCCTGTTGATTAATACTGTATATTTATCAGGGATGGTATCAAGGTGTTGGTTGATTGTGTCTTTAATACTTTATCGGCTGGTTGTGCTCTTTTTATATCTCTCTTTGCAGGTGTAGAAGCAGACTCAGAATGTTCTTTTGTTCTCTCCCTTTTTTGTCCTCTTTCTTTCACCTTTTCTCCTTTTTTCCTCTTCTACCTTCTTGTTTTAGTGTCCATTTAACATAAAATATTCCCTGCATTAATTATAATAAAGCTTCTTACATATATAAATCATGCATATATAAATCATGCATATATAAATCATGCGGAGCACTACAGCGAAAGCAGTTAGGCTCTGCTTGTGAAAGTAAAATCTGTTGGGTTCTTTTTGGCATTAAGACAACAATTCTTAATGCTATATGTCTAGACATAGTAATAGTAATTATTATTAGACAGGTTACTATTAAAAAATATATAAATAAAAACAAAAACACAAATGTTATCTCAAAAGATTTTTTTATATAACTCAGATTTGTCTTGTGAATGGGTTGCAACACATACCAAATGTTGTTCTGAATTAGTTAAGCTAATTTAACCTTGTTCCACGTTCTTTAAGATGAGGTTCTGCAGTGAACCAGGATTCACTAAATCGTTCTGATTATGGTTTTCAACTATTCTATTTTGTCATTTTGTTGTTCTGTGTACATAGTTCCTTATTTTTTATCTTAATTTTAGTTAGTAGTTTAAGTTTCACTAGCCTGGATATTTACTTACTTCTGTTAATAAATTCCTGAACTTGAAGAGAAGTTGTCAATCATTTATTCTATATATGTGCAGAGTTTGCTGTTTAAAGAAGACCAGCGCTCAAATCATCCCTTTCAACTATTGTCCTGATATCAGCTGTTTGGGCTGATATTCACCGGACAATACCTCACAGACTGAGTTATGTATTAAACACTAAATAACTTTGAACAGTGCGTAATGGCTAACGCTAAACAAATAATAACGCTAAACAAATAACCAAATAAATTTAAGTGAAAATGTCTTTTTCACTTCATCTTCTTCAAACAGAACTACATGGCTGATAGGGGATATTTTTTTTTATCAATTAATCAATCAATCAATTTTATTGTCAACTGCAATTTGCATTGCAATCGAAAGTTCAGTTTCAGTACAACCGTCCATCACATACACTTAACAAACATTTTGGGGGAACGATTGACTGAGGCCTTGCGTTGCCAAGGAACGCAGCCAGTCGGCCGCTGCTACATCAGCGCAGCCGTTAGGTGCGTTCCTCCAAACTGCCTCAGACCCCGTTTACATGGAGTCCAGGCGCTGCCCTTGAACTCTCTTGAAGAAAGATTTACATTGGGAAAGTGGAGGGAGATAAAAAAGACAGGTGCTTCACTTTTTATGTTCCCACATACAACGCTCCCCGGTCCTTTGCTTTCCAGTTGAAAAAATTTGATCAATAGCGTTGAGAGACCAGCTGACGAGATCCATAATTTCCTTAGAGCTTTCATTTGCTATGAAGAAATGGCACAAAAGACACAAAACGAAGCAAGAAGCAGGAGAGAAGGGGGAGGGGTAATAGCAGATAAGGAGCTCTGGAGAGCTGAAGAAAAACAGACCGACCTCGGAGAGAGACAGAACTGAGTGTGATTCATTTTGTATTGGACCATCTCAGGTGGGGAATAATAATAATATGTCAGGAATAATTTGAGCTTTTTTTTTTTTTTTTTACTTCAAAGGTTATTGATCAGTCCAGTTGAGCAGCTTTGACACGTACTGGATGGATGATCCAATCCATTGACCATCTTTTGCTTGTTGTCTACAGCAATAAAGAGTGTAACATTGTAACAACAAGATTTTTTGTAGTTAATTTTTGGATTTGACTCGCATCATCCATGAGCGTTTACTTCACGTAATGACGTCGGAGTTAAAGGCTGTCCAAAATCGGCACAGCGGAACGAAGCTCCTTTCCGCCCCTCTGTGTCCACAGCTCTCTATCCGTCTCTGTGAGGAGGACAGAGTAGCTGGACTGCCCTGTTTCTAACATAAGGCCAAAATAAACTTAGCTTTTATATTGAATTAACTTAGTAGGTTTATTGTTGCTAGCGCGTACTCCGGGCTGCCTTACATGAATGCACTTCTAGTTTCAACATTACAGTCAGGCAGTCTGGTAGACAGGTCAGGGGTCCTATCAGTGACACCGTGTACCGTAATGCTCCTAATATCCATTGAGTGGAGCGACTTCGTTGCTTACCAAAGTCGTACTTACACATTTTAACAGATTTCTGAGCGCATTGTACCACATAAAATCAGTCAGTGTTATATCAGATACTATGGGGACATAGACAGGATCTGATTATTCAATAAATCCAGGAATCAGTCGATAGATTAATGATTCCTGCTGTATTGTACTGCAAACCTGTTCCTCCCATCATTTCCTCACAACTTTGCTTTGGTTCTGAGTTCTGTTTCCATCTTAGTCCAGGTTCTACATTCAGGCTTTCTGAGACTCAGTCTGTTTCCTGCAAAGCTTCACTGAACAGGATTCAGACAACAAATACAGACTGAGGCTCTGGTTCAACGCCTGGAAGCAACACAAGCTGTGATTGGTCAGTTTGTGTTTGTACCTTTCTGATGGCTCAGCTAGAAATTAAACTCCTTAGAAATGTAAACGCTCTCCTCAAATCTGCTGATTACATATTTATAGACAACCAAATGAAAATGGTCGTTAGTCAACTTGAATCTATTTCTTTCCGTTTGAAAGAAATATTTTCAAATATCTCTGCTTCAGATAACTTACCTAAATCCTGCTGCTTCTCTCCCAGAGGCTCCTCCATTTTATCTCTGAAAAAAAAGATCTAAATTTACTCATCATGTTTTAGGATTTATTTCAAACAAATAATTTCTTTTATTCTGATGAAGTTAGAATAGAAACTAAAAATACTGGACAGAGAAAATCCAAAACATCTGAATTACAGATGGAAATTATTCACTTAAATACTTGATATCCATGAACACACACAGACTCCTATAAGACCCCCAGTAAGATGGCCAGTAGCTGCCACTGAAACATGAAGCAGCACAGCTGTCTGTAATTCATAAAGCTAAAACATGTCAGCATGACAACTAACATGATCCATAAAATCAGTGCTGTAAACATTCATTAATCACATTTTTCTTGATGAAGGAGGATGTTCCCGTTAATGACAGCCACCAGTTGTCAGTCATTCCAGCATCTATTTCCTGCAGGTTGACATGAAATCCTGTTGCCATCTGACTGTAGGGTGATGTTTCTACCACCAGTTGGCAGCATCAGCTGAAAAATGCTCCTACAGAAGGTCTTTGGACTCCTGCTTTGGGTTTTAGTTGACTGAGGGAACCCTGTCCAGGTCCAGCAGCTTCTGCTGCTGTCCTCACTGTGGGCCTCTGATCATGATGACCAGGAGCAGATAAAATGCACAGAGGGATGCAGGGACCGTCTCCTGGCTAAGGGAGCTACATCAAGCTGAAACAGAAAGAAGTTCTGACTGTTTTTACTGAAGATGCCGTCTGGGACCAAACTGAAGAACTGCTGGAACAGTTTTAAAGGATTTTGATTTGCTTTTAAACCAGTCCTGGCTGAGCTGCAGCAGAGAGGACATCTGGGACAAGGACGTCCCTGTTTAGCCCATCATCTGTGGACTGCTGGATACCAGTCTGGAATGAAACCAAAGAGAAGTTCTCCTGGTACCAACAACCAAAACCACAGACCAGCAGAAAGTCAGTGGATCCGTGTGCAGACCTCCAGAACCCTGCAGCCATGAATGAGCTTGTTTACCAGCTTCAGTACTTCCTGACCTTTACACAGACATGGCTTCAGAAGGTCCGGTACCAGCCGGTTCTGATCACTCATTACTGGGTTTGTTTTTTGAAAGTACAATATCAAATGTTTCCATCACCTTTGCAAGATTGTCCTTTGTTAAAAAACTCAGGTCTATTATTATTCTGGCCTTTAGTTGTCCTTCAATGGTATAATGACTCAGATCATGATTTGTATCATTATCCCACATGTCAGAAAAAGAGCTTCTGTGAGGTGAATCAGCTGAAGAGCTGATTATCACCAGACAATACTTAACATACAGAGAGTTATTTATGAAACATTAAATAGCTTTAAACAGTGTATAATTGCACAACAATCTGAAGCCGGGATCAGATGTGCAGATAACAGACTTCAGTTTAGATTAAGATTCAACCCTACATAGTTTTCTCCTCAAACTATATAGGGGCAATATTGTTGAAATATTATTTGCAAATGTGTGTGGAGAGTGGTCTGTCTGTATCTCAATTTGCGCAATGGGATTTGAAAATCTGCAAATCTGTAAATGTTTGAGGAGATTTGTGTATCTGTACAACAGTCTGCAAATGTGTAAAACTACTTGTGTGTGTGTGTGTAATCCGGTTTGCAAATGTGTAAAAAAAAATCCACCAATCTGTATTCAGATCTATAAATGTGTACTGAGATTTGCAAATGTGTAGATCAATCTGTAAGCACACACAGATGCAAATATCTGAAGTATTTTCGCTTCAAGACCCAGAAATACAGACAAATCATTGGTTACCAGTCAAGTGGTTTCTCGGTTGGCTCTCTTTTGTTGTGCCATATTAAAGCCATGATGAAATAATTGATGTCAGATTGAATTCTGACCACAGCCACAAAGGAGAGTTTCAGCTGGGACGGCCGCTCTCTCAGCAGGGTGCCTGCTGTAAACCACACCCCCACAGACAAAAGGTCAGAGCACTTCTGACCACACCCTCACTTCTTACCACACTTCTCTCAGACCACTTCTTCCTGGAGCACTCCAGGACAAAGCTACTTTTTCTTCCTTTCTGGGTCAAAGGAGGAGAGAGGCTGGCTTAAGAACAGCTAGCACTGTGCGGGCCTCAATACCCCAAAATCCCACCAACTGCGCAGAACAGGCGTTCTGTGAATCTCATCTGCCTGCTTTAATGGAGTGACAAAAGGGGGGAGGAAATTCTGGAGATTCATCACCCAGATCAAAGCTAAATTGCACTCTGACTTCTGTGCAACCAGCCGCGAAGTACAGAATGCCAAAACAGCTTTGTTTATTTTTGTCAGCTGTTGCAGGAAAGCGGAGCTGATCATCACCAGACAATACTTAACAGACAGAGAGTTATTTATGAAACATTGAATAAGTTTAAAAAGTTGTATAAGTGTATAATTGCACAACACTTTACACGCGTGATTTTTGCTACACTTCTGCCGTGTGAGATCCATATGCGTAAAAAGGATTTGTATGTGTCATTTCTAGATTTGCTGCCCTGAGCGCAGGTTCACAGGCTCACAGGCTGCCTCTTCCGGCTGCAGGAGGTCACGTGACTTTCACAGATCATACCGAAGCGTTTTGCTACCAGACGGTTGAAAAGCTAACTTATTATAACGGCATAAATTTCTTGTTTTAATGAGAGACTCGTCTTGTTAAAATTTGATAATTTACTTCTTATAACAACGACATCAGCTTTCAGGATTTTTGAGTGTCATGGAGAAGAGGAGAGACAAGGAGACCCTTTATTTCTTTTTAAGAATTTGTCGGAGGAATGTACTTCTGCACTGAGGAGTGACAAAGTAAGCCACGCGTATAAAGCAAGTAGCCTACTTGAAATCTGATCGATTCCACAGTTATTATTTATAGTTAACAACTATGCTCTGAATAAACCTGCAGTGCTGTAGCACTGTCTCTGGCTCTGTCTCCACAGTGAACACAGGTTTGCGTTGCATTTTTACTGTTCATTTACACACTACAAGGTTTAACTGTTACTTAAGGGGACTCTCAGCTATAGCTGTTGGTTTATTCTACTGATCTCTATTATTCACTGAATTGCTGATTTGCTCAAAAAACTGAAGTCACTGGCCGCCATCTTGCTACTCCCTACTCTCACAGAATCCCATAGGATTTGGTTGCAAACCCGATTAGTTTTTTTAGACTTAGACAACTTTATTTGTCATTTTGTATGCACAGAGTGCTTACAGAACGACATTTTGTTTGCATACAGCTTGAAAAATTACAGTAAATTGCAGTAAATTACAGGATAAGGTGCAGCAGTGATTTATAGTAAACAATTGAAATGTAAACAGTGCAGGAGAAATAGACAGTGTGCGATCACAGTGTACAGGTGAGTATAAACCGATTGTATGTACAGAAATGATTGTGCAAAGGGCATTTGTGCAAAATTCATTTTAGAAACTGAGAGTTCTGCAGCATTTGTAATGCTAGGTAAGGATGCAATGATACAAATGTGCAAATATACGAATGTGGTACAGAGTCCATTTTGTGCCTTCAGCAGTTCAACAGTCTGATGGCATATGTGCAAATGTGCAATGTGCAATATACAAATGTGGTACAGAGTCCATTTTGTGGCTTCAGCGGTTCAGAGTCCATTTTGTGGCTTCAGCAGTTCGACAGTCTGATGGCATATGTGCAAATGTGCAGATATACGAATGTGGTACAGAGTCCATTTTGTGGCTTCAGCAGTTCAACAGTCTGATGGCAACAGGGAAAAAGCTTTTGCAGAACCTGGTGGACCTGCAGCGGATGCTGCGGAACCTCTTCCCAGAGGGCAGCAGGGAGAACAGTCCATGATGGGGGTGTGAGGGGTCCCTGATGATGTTACGGGCTCGGGACACACAGCGCTGAGATGAAATGTCCTTGATGGAGAGAAGAGGAGCCCCTATGATCCCTTCTGCTGTCCTCACCACTCTCCTGACGTTCTTCCAGTCGGAGGCACTGCAGCCTCCACACCACACAGAGAGACAGCTGGTCAGAATGCTCTCTATGGTGCTTCTGTAGAAGGTCGTGAGGATGGGCGGGGGCAGGTGGGCTCTCCTCATCCTCTGCAGGAAGTACAATCGCTTCTGTGCTCTTTTCACCAGTGACGTGGTGTTCACAGACCAGACGAGGTCATCCGTGATGTGCACCCCCAGGAACTTGGTGCTGCTGACCACCTCCACAGCTGAGCTGTTGATGAGCTGTGGAGCGTGGTGAGGCCGGTTCTTCCTGAAGTTGACGATGATCTCCTTCGTCTTCTCCACGTTCAGGATCAGGCTGTTGTCTCTGCACCAGCCCACCAGCTGCTCCACCTCCTCTCTGTAGTCCTGGTTGTTGTCGTCTCTGATCAGGCCCACCACCGTTGTGTCGTCTGCAAACTTCACGATGTGATTGGTGGTGAACCTGGGGACGCAGTCATGAGTCATCAGGGTGAACAGCAGGGGGCTCAGGACGCAGCCCTGAGGGGATCCCGTGCTGAGGGTGAAGACATCAGAGGTGTTCTGTCCGACCCGGACTGACTGAGGTCTGTTGGTGAGGAAGTCTAGCAGCCAGTTGCGAAGAGGTGTGCTGAAGCCCAGATGCTCCAGTTTTACCACCAGATGCTGTGGGATGATGGTGTTAAACGCTGAACTGAAGTCCAGGAACAGCATCCGCACGTGTGTGTTCTTCTCCTCCAGGTGTGCCAGGCTCAGGTGAAGAGCAGAGGAGATGGCGTCCTCAGTGGAGCGGTTCCGTCGGTAGGCAAACTGGAACGGGTCGAGTGTTGGTGGGAGACTGGAGATGATGTGTTGTTTCACCAGCCTTTCAAAGCACTTCATCATGATGGGAGTCAGTGCAACAGGCCGGTAGTCGTTGAAACAGGTGACTTGAGGTTTCTTTGGCACCGGAATGATGGAGGCAGAATTGAAGCATGCTGGCACTGTGGCTTGGTCCAGCGAGGTGTTAAAAATGTCTGTGAGGACACCAGGCAGCTGACCTGCACACTCCTTGAGCACCCGCCCAGGTATGTTGTCGGGACCTGGGGCCTTCCGCGGGTTGACTCTCCTCAGAGTCTTCCACACGTCGGCGGTGTCAAGGCAGAGGACCTCCTCTTCCTGATGGGGAACAGCCTTCACTGCTGGAGTGCTGTTTAGTGCCTCAAACCTCCCAAAGAAGTTATTTAGTCCAATGAGGAAGTCAGCATCAACTTCACCCACCGGGGGGGGGGGGGGGGGGGGGGAGGGCGTGTTGTATTCTGTTATTGCCCGTATGCCTTTCCACATGTTCCTGGTGTTGCTGGCGTCATGGAAAAGCTCCAGGATTTTCTGACTGTAGTTCCGCTTCGCTAGCCTGATGGCACGGTTCAGGTTGGCTCTCGCTGTCCTCAGTGCCTCCTTGTCACCAGATTTGAAGGCTGAGTTCCGCTTTTAGAGCTTGATGGACCTCCTCAGTAATCCAGGATCGTTGATTCGCTCGGGTGATGATGGTCTTGGTGGTGCTGACGTCCTCAATGCATTTGTTGATGTAAACTGACACAGACATGGCGTACTCATCAATGTTGATCTTGTCCTCATAAATTGCTGTAGCTTTGAACATGTTCAAAACAGTCCTGGAGCGCCTCCATTACTCCCTCAGTCCACACCCTCACCTGCCTAGCTCTGATCAGCAGGGGCCTGTATGCAAGGATTAGCATCACAGAAAGGTGGTCTGAAGAGCCCAGGTGGGGGCGGGGGGCTGCCTTGAATGCTGTGTAAACCAGGTCTCGAGTGTTCTCTCCCCGAGTAGCAAAATCCACGTGTAGGTAGAAATAAGGGAGACAGTTTTCATATTTGCCTGGTTAAAATCCCCAGCAATAATGAAAGCCCCCTCTGTATGTGCAGATTGCAGCTCAGAGATAGTCCGATAGAGAACACTCATAGCCTCTTTTGTGTTTGTGCTGGGAGGAACATAGACCGCTGTGATGTAAACGACAGTAAACTCTCTAGGCAGATAAAACGGTCTGCAGCTAACAGTTAGCATCTCGATGTCCGGAGAGCAAAGGCTTGTGACCAATCTAGCATTTTTACACCAGTTGTTATTGATGTAAACGCAGAGTCCGCCTCCTTGGGTCTTACCGCTGAGTTCTTTGTTTCTGTCGGCGCAGAAAGTAGCTAGCCCCTCCAGGCTAACGCCGTTGTCCGGGATTGCTGATGTGAGCCATGTCTCGGTCAGGATCAGAGAGCAGCAGTCTCTAAGCTCCCTCTTTGCAGAGAGCTCGAGTTGTAAATGGTCTATTTTGTTGTCCAGTGAGCGGACGTTGGAGAGCAGGAAGGCTTCGCCGCTTCCGGTTCACTCTCCACCGCCGTGAGCTGCTCGTCTGGTCCGCCGCCTCACAGGCCCCCGTGACTGGAACCCGTAGTAATCCGGAGCCGCGTAAACAATCGAGTGTAGTTGTGGTTACAAGTCCAAAAACACTACATGACTAACTCCAGCAGGCGCTGGCGGTCAAGCACTGATCGGCTGGGTAGATGAGTGGTTTCCAGCGAGTTTGGCGGCATTTTTTATGAAAAATGTCTGAAAGTTGGTCGGAGCTGTACGCTCGCTGCTGCCCTCGGAGGCGCCGCCTGGCTGTGTGAAAACGTTTCACAGGTCATTTTACAGTCAGTGGATGTACTAATAGTATCAAGTTCTAGGAAATGATGTGCTGAAATATTTTACGTCATTTATATTACATAGATACATACATACATCATGCAAAATATTTCAGCACATAATTTTCTCAGTACTTGATAGTTTTAGTACATAACCTAAATCTCAGGTTTAGCAGAAGAGGACCTAGGCGGCAATGAGGCAGAGACAGCGCACGATTAGACAGGTAATTTTAATGAAGCAGGTGACTTACAGGGAAAAACCCGGGAGCACAGAAGAACCTGGAGGAGGAGGAGGACCAGAATGACCCGACAACGTGGAAAACAAACAGAGGAACTTAAATACAGGTTCTAATCAGGGGAACACAGGGGCCAATAAACAGAAACAAGTCCACAGCTCAGAGGGTCCTGACATTAAAAGTATATGGCATTTGATATTTTAAAAGTCTTAGGCCCCCCTGAACATGAGAAGATCATCGTTGTTCGATGCTGTAGCGCACATATTCCCTAATTACTGGAGGAAAATACTTATTTCTATACTTAAAACATTAAAGAATGCTAAACTATATCGTATACAAAATATTGAAGACTTTTCTGGAAGAAATTGATGCGTTTTACATTCTCTCCATTGTATTGCTTGACGTCATCATCGGATTTGCTCAGAAGTCCGGGAAGATATTATTGCGTAACGTTTATCTGTATTGTCTGAATGCACTCTATTAGTTTTATTATTTGTTCAAACAGGACTGGAAAAAATATTTTTATACTTAATAATAAGGTGAAATTTGTTACACAAATAATCTTGTACTAAGAATTTTATTTTATTAGAAAGTTAAAATTATCGATTGAGATTGTAGCGCCCTCTGGTGTACACATCATAAACAAGAGAAGACCTCGTCATTATAGTAGCCGCATTGTTTCTTTTTTTACAAAAACCGAACAAGGGACACATAACAAAACCAAGGCATACATTATTAAAAAAAATATTAAGTACAAAATACACAAATACATGCAAATCAAATAAATGATAAAAAATCTGAAGAAGATTCAAAATGAAATACATTTCTCTACTCCTATATGTGTTTATAGCTGGGTTTTTTATGTACTTTAAGAAATGGTTTATACATTTTTATTTCCCTAACCACAACTGGGAAACATTTTTGCTATTAAAAAAAACAAAAACAATGTCTTTGTATGTGTTCCTTTTGTTTAATTTTTAGAATATGCAATATTTACGCAAATACAAAAATATACAAAAAGAAACCCCCGCCAAGACAAAGAATAAAAAAGTAAGAAAAACGAAATATTGTCAACCGGAAGTTATTCTGTTCGTGCACGCGCAAAAGAGTTGATGGAATGGATCGTGCTACCGCTATGGATCGGGTAGTGACAACCATAGACCAGTTCATTGTTATTGTTTTGATGTGGGTTTTTCGCGCATGCGCGCCGGACTGGTAGGCAAAAGGCGAACACAATGGCGGACGCAAACAGAGAAACTTACCAGTTCTCCACGTATTTTTCTTCTTTAGCTAACGTATCACAAGATCGTTTTAAGAGTAAGTTGATGGTTGATGGTATCAGATTGCCAGATTTATACAGCAAAAGCCTGAAGGGACGGAGCGAGTCTGTGAAATGCTGGCCAAGTGTTCCGTACCGCGACACATACAGCTGCCTTATAAACACGCAGGCCAGAACAGACGAGAGAGCATGAAAGCCCCTGAAACCACTGGACGGCTACAGTTATTTTATATCGGGACATAGGCACCAGCAATTCCCGCAACTCCATGAGGGATTAAGCGGGTCAGAAAATGGATGGATGGATGTTCAGACATGTTTGTGTAACATAAAGCGGAGTCTGACACAGACAGCGCCTCAGCAGAGAGGAAGACCCACCCGTAGTGAACAATGTTCACTACGGATTATTTTGGTGTTTTTGTATTGTTAAAATGGGTGGGGGTGTCGGCGACGTTGCAGCGTAAACACAGAAGTACGTGAACAGGGGCGTAATGCAGCAGCTGTCTGGAGCACATTATTGTACCCACCGCGACCCGAGTCATTGGATTAGAACGGGAGAAAATGAAAAATTATTATGAAAAAAATACGAAGTACAGTAGGACAAATAGTGACTCGTGTATTTCACTGCTCTTCTGACTGAGTCGCTGCATCCTGACTGCGCTCTGTAGCGTTTTATTTTTCTAAAGCCCGCGGTGCAGGTGTGTTTTTTTTCGGGAGAAAAAAACACAAAGAGTTATCGGTAGTTATTGTCGCTCTTCTTACTTCTGGGCAAAAAGATTCTTATAAACCGACATGCCAATGCAAGTCCGTGAAGCACCGAGACCGTGAAAGGTGAACCGCGGTATAGCAAGGGCTCACTGTGTATATATATATATATATATATATATATATATATATATATATATATATATATATATATATATATATATATATATATATATATATATTATTCACCAATGTCTAAAGCTCTGATGCCTTCACGGAGCAGCTGTCATTTTGGAGAGACTAAGTCACAAAAACCTGGACGTGTAGACCTGTATCTCTCTACCTAATATTAGAAAAATCACATTCTAATATAAACAATATCTTTTAATCTTACTTGTGAAAAGTTATCCCTCGAGCCCAGACGTCAAAAGTCCGTCGATTTAAACAAAAATAAGCCGCACAGTGCTGAGGTATCATTAATATGTTCAGCTTGAATCAGCAGGTTAGGGTAGCAGGTTGCATACTTTTCATATTTATAACAGCAAGACTTCAGTTCTCTGTTACTGAACACTGAGACCCAAGTTACTGTTTGACAGTGATGATATGGTCAAATGAGTTGAAAAATAAAGTGCCTATGCTTATGTTCAACATGAAAACTTTTAAGGAATCTTTGGTAAAAACCCTGCAGGAGCCATTTATAGTTGTTGGTGTTTAGGTATGGTTTGTTTCTGGTTTATTTGGTTTGGGTGGTGGTGTTTTGTTTAGGTTGACACAATGAACTATATTTTACTCTACTACTGGTGGCGGTGTGGAGGAGAAGGCTTTATAGGTGAGATGGCAGAAAGGATTTGGGTGACGGGAGGTCATATGGCTTTTACCGTTTTCTTTGGCATACAATACCCTACGGCCACTGGTTAAGATCTGTCATATCCACACTCTCCATAATTACTTGTCCATCTCACTTGTTGTAAAGTGAGATGGATTATTTGGATTGTTTGTTAATTTACAAACTGACTTCAATAAATGGGATCACCCATAACTTATCTCCCGGTTTGATCCAAGACTCCCCGCACCCAGAAGCCATTAAAATGTGGTTGACAGTCGCTACATAAAGTTTTATGGTTTGTGATCAAACCAACTCATTCTTTTCTTAGAAACCTAACAGTATATTGCAATGTTACATCAACTCACAGAAGAACATACATTAAAATTACCTTTAACAGTTGCTCTGAAAGATCCTTTTAAAAGGAAGTTCTCTACCTCCAGAAGATGACCTAACTAGAACATGATCTATGTGTATTAAAAAGGCAAATAGATGAAAAAAAAGGCAAATAGATGGATCTTAAAATTAAACATGAGAAAATCCTTTCACATACAACAGACAAAAGTCTTGGTTAGAAAGATGGGCACTATCTGGGTATTATCAATTTTGTAATCAACTTTGAAGAATACTGTATAAAAGAAAAATAATGTGTAACGTTCCTGGCACTGGAGCTGATCTGATTCTTTACTCCACACACCTGGTCAGTCTCCACACTGCTTGCAATCAGCCTCTACTGGTTCCACCTGTCTTCATCTCCATATAAACCCTGCTTGGATCAGCCTCCAGTGCCAGATCATCTCTACTCGCAAGTCTATGGTAAGAGCATTCCAGCCTGAGTTTATGCTGTTAAACTACCTGTCTGTTGCCCGACCTGTTCTCTGCCCACTGTTTCTGAGTCTGCCTAGTCCCAGCCTTGGTTCTGTTTGCTGGCCAGAAGTCCGTCTGATTGCTTCTTGGAATCTGTACCTGCCTCTGGAGAACTATCGGGTGCTTTGAGGTCTGACAGTCACCCGGTTCTGGACTTACTCCCTGTTGGATCCACCCTGTCACTACTGTGGCTGGAGCTCTACCTGTCCCTCCCTCCGTCATTGCCTGCTCTCCCCTGTTAATCTGCCTGAGATTATTAATTCTGTTCTGTTCCTGCCCTACTGGACTTTACGTTAATAAACCCTTTAAGTATCAGCTCCGTGTCCGGCTTAATATTGGGTTCAATCTAAGCAAATCATTACATAATGCCCTATGGAAAGAAAATGAGTACAGTGTAAACACATGCTTCAAAATGTTTACCTTAAAGAAGCTTCATAGCAACAGCAATAATTTGACTTCAAAAACTTGTATTTCACAATGTTGTTGGAGTAATCTTTATTGACCAGTATTTTTGCTCTATATCTTTGTCAGCAAAAACAAAAGCTAACTGACTCTATTTTGGCTCCCTTCCATATGTTCCTGAATATATATGGCCATTTTTCTGAGTCCAATGGTAAGCTTTCTTTTGAAATATATTAAATAGTAGTACCTATTACCTGCACCGAAACATGTTAGATTTTCCATAACAAATTACACTTTTTCCATGAAAAGATTTGCATTAAAAGAGTTTTTCAAGCAATGTCTGTCGAAGGACATCTGTTTCACATTTTCCTTGGAACTCAGAGCAAAGTCTCTGGGTGGCAATTCTGTCAGCATAGGTGGGAATGTAGATGGCCAAGCTCTCATCATCCATGCTTGCTATAGCTGATATGTCTACAAGCACAATGAAATTATGGTTATATCAAAGAGAAAAAAAACAGACATTTTAAAGCACGTTTATTAATCTTTACAGCAGAATCTATGATTAAATGCATGACATGTTTAAAAAAAAAATAAGATTGCTTATCCTTATTTCTATATCTTTTGTCAGCCTATCTCATTAACATCCATGAAGAACATTTGCAGTCACTGGCGTGTTTACAGAGTACTTAAATTCCCATGCCGCACCACTAGCAGTGCTGTGATTTTTGATACTTCACTTCAAATTGCCCAGAAGAAGAAAACAGCGGCTGGCGGAGGACTGTTTCGGCTGCAAACTTGTGAATAAACCCACAGCTATAGCTGAAAGTCCCCCTAAGCAACAGTTAAACCTTGTAGTGTGTAAATGGAGAGTACAAATGCAACGCAAACCTGTTTTTTACCATGTAAAAAGAGCTACAGACAACAGTACTACAGTGGTGCATGTGTATTCAGAGCAGAGTTAACTATAAATAACTGGAATCGATCAAATTAGAATTGGATCAGAAGTAGGCTACTTCCTTTATATGCATGACTTACCTTGTCACTCCTCAGTGCAGAAATACATTCCTCCGACAAATGACGACGACTTCTTCTTTTTTTTTTTTTTTTTACAGTGTTCTGTCTGGCAATGTGGCAATAAGAATTTTCTTTTTTTTACCTCTGGGGAAGCCAGGAGGTTTGGTGGGTGGGTTGAGGGTGTGGAGGTGTTGGTCCTGGTGGGTGGCTGTCTCATGGGCCCTGCAGCCTGTCCCTGGCCCCCGGGCTATGGTGGTGCGACTGGCGGGGCCCCCCTCTCCACGTTGGCTCTCGCCACACATGTAGGACCTTGGGGAGGAGGGCGTTTCTGGAGGGTCCCACTTTCTGCTGACGTCCTTCACCCCAATTTTATTTTGCACTTTTTCACAATACACATATATGTAGGGCATTGTCTTGAGGTTGGGGGGAAAGGACATCTTATGTTGTGTAAGCCTCACCTCAGATGGCTACCTCCAGCCCCTCTCGCATTTAGACATTGAGGGTTCTGGGTAGTTGCCTTGAGGGGGTGCGCTGGCACCAGCTACCTTCCGTAGGGGGGGTGGACTGTGCCGGGCACCCCCTTTGGTAGTACCAGTTTTAAACACACTTGAGAACAACATACAACAACACAATATCTGAGTGGGCGTCGGGAGGATGGGGGTCTTTCTCACACCCCTATTCTCCAGTTGCCGCCCGGAGTCTAGGGCCTGGAGGAGGAGTGGGCCGCCGGGTCCGGGGTCTTGGGGGAGGGTTGCTGTGGGACCCGGGTGACATGCCGGGACTGGGGCTGACACTTCTGCTCTCCCCAAAAGAGGGTTGGGGGTTGGCTGGGGTATGGAAGAGGGGGGGCAGTTAGGTATTTAGGGAGGGAGGTTCTGGTTTGGTGGCCCGTTCGGATCGTGTTTTACACATTTGCAAACCAGATTACACACACAAGTAGTTTTACACAGTTGCAGATTGTTGTATAGACACACAAATCTCCTCACACATTTACAGATTTATTTACACTTTTTCAAATCCCACGGCTCACTCTTCGCACACATTTGTAAATAATATTGCAACAATATTGCCCCCATAAAACTACAGCAGAATTACAGATGGATTGGGTTTTAATCTGTAAAGTACTCAAACCTGCTGAAGTCTTTCTCTGTTCCTCTTTAGTGAGAGAACATAAAGATCTTCATAGAGACTGAAAACAAACTGTCTCTAGACTCTGACAATGATGTGAGGATTCATATGCGCTCCAAATGTGGAAGCATATATATAGTAAAGAGAATTGAGCCAAGGACTGAACCCTGAGGTACTGAGTTCTGTGTCTGTTCTGTTTAGTGACATCCTCTGTTCTGCCGTCAGCTTTAGAAACCTGCCTGCCTTCAGACAACTGTTTGTTAACCAATGGTTGAAGTGCAAATAAAGCCACATGTCTCTTCTTGTGGGCTCACCTATGTGGCTTTACACAGTGGGGGGGGGGGGGCTTACTCCAAGGGTTGAAGATGTCAGTGACAGTCGTAGACACTGGCAGACAAACCTAGTTGTGGACTGTTTCAGAGAACAATGAAAGCTAACCTGTTACTTAGAGGTTAGGAACTGAACAGCAGACAAACCAAGGCTGGTCAACCATGCTGCTCATCAATTCTAAATTCTTCTGTTTCCATTTAAGGTCGTCCACAGTCTCACCCTCTTTATCTGATCTCCTTCATGTCATCTCAGCCTCCTCTCCCTCAGATCTTCCTCCTCCATCCATCTCTCTGTTCCCTTTTTCTCCTCAGTACCTTTAGGAGCAGAGCGTCCCAAACTCTGGACTTCTCTCCCATCAGACATCAGAATACTGACTCTCTACACCTGTTTAAAACCAGACTCACAACACACCTCTTCAAGACCTTATTCTCTGTGATTTGAACTTTGATTGATGATGTGTTATATGTAAAGTGACCTTGAGTGTTTTGAAAGGAGCTTCTAAATAAAATATATTCTTATTCTTATAATTATCGTCTAACAGTAGGGCAGTAACAGAACCAGTACCAGTTTAACTGAACAACTAAAATACAGAAGCTTTAAATAGTTTTTAGGAATATTATCTCCCATTTTTGTCAGGAACAGAAACCGAGGAGCCAGAATTCAGCCGGCCAAGCAGAGAAACATTTTAGAAAGTTTATTAAAAAGGTAATGGGTCGGAACCAGAGTGACAGGCAGGCAGACTGATGAAACAGAGTTTGTAATCCAAACAAAAGTCCAAAGTCAAACCGGGTAATTAGAAGTGCAGGGAAGTCCAGAGCAGAATACGAAAGAGTCAGGGAATAGATCCAGGTATGGGAACGGGCTTTATAATCAGGCAGGGGTTAGGCAGGCTCAGAAAATCAGGAGGCAAAATAGGGTCAGAATCACAGTTAGGCAGGAAACAGAAAACGCTGGATTAGATTTATTGAATGGTTTGAAATAATCTGACACTGAAGAGTGGACTGAGACAGGTATAAATAGGGGAGTTAAAAGGTGACTGGAGTAGAAAACTAATCACTGGAAAAAGGTAGAACTGATCTAAGGAAAGGTGAGGCTCAGAGGTGGACTGAACTGAATGGTTACTGGCTGATGACAGAGGAGTCACAAATTAAATGAAAAATCCAAAACTAAACCTAAACAAAACCTGAACTCTGATATTTTTCTCAAATTCAGTTTTTGTCTGAGGAAAAGAGACAAATGAAGGAAACTGAGCGTTTGTTGGTGCTGATAAGCAGGAAATCAGAGCCTGAGCAGCACCACGGTTACATGAAGCAGCAGCTTGGTTCTGAAGGAGAACCAGACTGAGTTCTGTTCCTGGTTCTGTTCACAGTCCACAGAGAGAAAAGCAGAACAAGTTCACACTCACCCTGATCCAGAGTCTTCTCTCTGTTCTCTTCTGCTGCTAAATGGAGTCAGAACATGTTTCTACTTAAATGATACCTGCCTGTAAGTGACTCACCTGAGGCTCCGCCCCCTGTCCAGGTGAGTTTACCTGAGTTTAAACACCTTTCCTTTCAGTTCTTCTCTTTTTATCAGCAGTGAACTGAGCTGTAAAACTCTGAGGTCAGGTTGTAACTTGTCTGTTTTTCAGGTTTCTTCTCAGTCTTCAGCTCATTTCCAGTCAACATTTTATTGCATTCAGTAGTTTTGTTCTCTGGAAACATTTTATAGGGTCCTCACCCTTATAGAGTTGTGGTAAGGGACTTTCTGAGAGACAAGGAAAAAGACCCCCCCCCCCCAAAAAAACAAAAAAGCCTAGCTCCTCCACTGGAGGCTGGTTAATTAGTTTCAGCAGCCTGATGGGTTAAAGGTGCAGCTCTAGTAATGTCATTTACTGAGGATCAATAAATAGGGAAAATATTGAATAATCCTGAATAACAAGTGGAAACATTAACAAAGAATATATATACATGTACATCTCCTTGTTTTTGATTGCTACACGGAGCACTTCTCACCAGGCTGCTGTGTAAAAATATAGAAAAAGATAAATTAATCTGCAGCAATAAGCCTTCCAGAGCTGTGCCCTGGGCCCTGGTCAACCACACCTCCTCACTCAGATCAACTTTCTGTCATTTCCTTCCTCAGAGTGGCTCTCAGCAGCATCTGAATCCCTCTGAAGCTCAGACTCCTAGGTAGGAATCTGGAGGAGCTCTCTGAGAGACTCGGACAATCTTTGTGAATATGGGCCCTGACCCTCGAGAGGAATCAAGGAAAATGCTTCACTTTTTAACATTTTAACATCAGTCTATGAACTCCGGGGTTGGGGGATGGGTTCTGGAAATGGGTGGGGGAGGGGTGTGAATTCCAGGAGTGGGGTAGGGGGCCGGAAATGTGTATAACATACATTAAATAATTGGATGTGTATAAGATCCATTAAATAACTGAATGTGAATAAACTGAATTAAATAACTGAGTGTGTATTAATGGAATTAAATAATTAGACCTAATTAAGTAATCACCATAATAACATTAATAATTATATTAATAATAATAATATTTAATATTAATATTTAATATCGTTCATAACAATATCATATTAATAATTAACTATGGGTGGGACTTCCGGTGGGGGAGTGGGAGAGGGGGTTGATAAGGGTTTGATATGTCATCCATCAACTTGATGGATTAAAAAGTGACAGAAGGTACCTACTATAGTCTCTATGATCCTTACATTTAATTCTGATCAGAGCTGCCTGCTGCATCTTTGGTTGGCTCAATACATTTGAATGAAGCTTTTCTGTCTTCTGATTATACAGATTTACAAGAATTCATCCTTAAATGACTAAAGTCTGGACTGGTTCTCCTGTTCTTTCCAGGCAAATTGATCTTGTTGTATCGATCGCCAGTGACTCTGATCAAATGGACTCGCCTCTGAGGAGACCAGGACTGATCTGAGACCCATGGGTTTCACCTGGAATCGTCAGCACAGATATGTTCTCCTGACCTACTGACCATCCACGTCTGTTTTAGATGTTCTCCAGATGTTCCCCTGACTTCCGGCGGCGCCCTGAACGGCTGTGGGTGTGTACAGCTCCCGACAGCTGCGTGGATTTTTTACAAAATATGCTGCCGGACACGCTACAAACTATTCATCGACCCAGTAGATCAGTACTTGTACGTTTAGCAATAACTGTTTTTTTTAATCTGCTGGTGCTTTTTATTCAGACTGTTAATATAGAGTTTTCATGCATTGTAACTAATGGAAGGACTTATTATCTGAAGCACTTGATTAAGGACCACCACAAGCTATTTAGATCTTTGTTCTCACAGCAAATACTGATTCCAAAGCATCATTTTATGCTACATTATCCACGTTGTATTAGAAAAATAGGTCCACTCCTTCATGTATGGCGCATGAGATTTGAGGCAAAACATAATTTTTTATGTTTTAAGCATTGCGTGGACATCGGGGGCAGTTCCCCTGGATTGGCAGACTGGGGTGGTGGTCCCCCTATTTAAAAAGGGGGACCGGAGGGTGTGCTCCAACTACAGAAGAATCACACTCTTAAGTCTACCTGGTAAGGTCTATTCAGGGGTTCTGGAAAGGAGGGTCTGTCAGATAGTTGAATCTCAGATTCAGGAAGAGCAGTGTGGTTTTTGTCCTGGCCGTGGAACACTGGACCAGCTCTATACTCTCAGCAGGATTCTGGAGGGGGCATGGGAGTTTGCCCAACCAGTCTACATGTGCTTTGCGGATCTGGAGAAGCCATTCGACCGTGTCCCCTGAGGGATCCTGTGGGGGGTACTCCGGGAGTATGGAGTACCGGGCCCTTTAATAAGGGCTGTCAGGTCTCTGTACGACCGGTGTCAGAGTCTGGTCCGCATTGCCGGCAGTAAGTCAGACTCGTTGAACTCCGCCAAGGTTGCCCATTGTCACCGATTCTGTTCATAAGAATCAGCCAAGGTGTTGAGGGGATCCGTTTTGGTGGCCTTAGGATTGCGTCTCTGCTATTCGCGGATGACGTGGTCCTATTGGCTTCATCAGGGCGTGATCTACAGCTCTCACTGGAGCGGTTCACAGCCGAGTGCGAAGCGGCCGGGATGAAAATCAGTGCCTCCAAATCCGAGACCATGGTCTTGAGCCGGAAAAGGGTAGAGTGCCTTCTCCGGGTTGGGGAGGATGTGCTGCCCCTAGTGGAGGAGTTCAAGTATCTTGGGGTCTTGTTCACGAATGAGGGGAAGATGGAGCGGGAGATGGACAGGCGGATTGGTGCGGCGTCTGCTGTGAAGCAGGCGCTGTACCGATCCGTTGTGGTGAAGAGAGAGCTGAGCCAAAAGGCAAAGCTCTCTACTTACCGGTCGATATACGTTCCTACCCTCACTACGGAGAAAACTCTCAAATGAGTTTTCTCCGTGGTGTGTCTGGGCTCTCCCTTAGAGATAGGGTGAGGAGCTCAGTCATCCGGGGAGGACTCAGAGTAGAGCCGCTGCTCCTCCACGTCCAGAGGAGCCAGTTGAGGTGGCTCGGGCATCTGGTTAGGATGCCTCCTGGACGCCTCCCTGGTGAGGTGTTCCGGGCACGTCCCACCGGGAGGAGATCCAGGGGAAGACCCAGGACACGCTGGAGGGACTATGTCTCTCGGCTGGCCTGGGAACGCCTTGGGGTTCCCCTGGAGGAGCTGACCCAAGTGTCTGGGGAGAGGGACGTCTGGGCCTCTCTACTGAAGCTGCTACCGCCGCGACCCGACCGGAAGTCAAGACGTAAACGTTTGTTTGTTTTGTCTGAACATGAACTCCTCCACATTCACCTCCCCTCCATCAGCCAGCACCTCACCTATCCCTCCCTGATCTCCACACACACCATCCTGCTCCATTTTCACCCTGATTCTCCACCTCCTCACCATTCACACAGGTTTCCCCACCACCGCACACCACCGTGCTTGCCTCACTCACCACACAACCACTATTTTATGGATGCCACTAGGCTGCCACATCGGCTCCCACGTCTACTGCCGCCGCTTTGGCGGCTGCCAGAGCCGGTTTTCGGCAAATTACTCAGTTATATTGCCTCTGTCATGTTATTGCTTAATAAACTGTATTAAACCTTTCATAAAGTGACATTTTACTTGATGGAACGAAGCAGTTCACCTGCCACTGGCTGCCCCTGGCCACTTGTCACTAAAATACTGTTTTAAAACCATGATGTTATTGCTTATTAACATGTGTAAAACCTTTAATGAAGTGGCTGCATTCAATGGGGATGAAGACATTACTTCTAATGTCTTCATTTACAGAAGTTATTCAAACCTAGGAAAAACTTTTTGGTTTTTTTTCATCCACAATGTAAACACAGAACTTTTCATAGTCCCTCTCTTCAAAAACAGAAGTGAATTGCTCTGCTGGAGAATGTTCATCGTATTCTTCACCCCATGTGTTGAGTGCCTGGAGAGCTTCTGCTTGTTCTGGCTTGTCCACATCCAGATCAACATGAAATGTTATTCTCCCACTAAATTTTTGTCCTCTGCACCAGTCAGCTGCAGCCTGACTGTCGACACTGATAGACCTTCCCTGCAGCAAATGATAGGAGATTAGTGAGTGTACACTGTTACCTGTTATTACAGATTTAGGCTAATTTAGCCTACATAAAGGGATCATATATCCTTTTACATTTGACAAAAACAGCTTACATTCAAATACCTATGTAGTTAAATAAAACTTTTCTGTTAACCTTTTCTGGTTAGAAAAGAGAGCAGGGGGGGTGAGCCAGTACTGAATTCTATAATGACTGCGGTATATGTAGGTGTGCATTCATTTTCTTTGACGGCAAAGATTGTTAGTTTGCAGCCACTGGATCACAACCTACAAAAATACATTCCATGTACAGCAGTTATAAAATACTAAATCATTGTTCAATTACAGGACTGATGTCTCAGCAGGATCTGGAAAAAACTAATCCATGTTTATCTTTAGTAGAACTGATCACTGCAACGGTGTTTTCACAGGTCTGCCTAAAAAGTGGATCAGACAGCTGCAGCTGATCCAGAACGCTGCTGCCCACGTCCTCACTAAGACTAAGAACGTAGATAACATGGACCCGGTTCTAAAGTCCTCACTAAGACTAAGAACGTAGAGAACATGGACCCGGTTCTGAAGTCCTTCCACTAAGACTAAGAACGTAGAGAACATAGACCCGGTTCTGAAGTCCTCGCTAAGACTAAGAACGTAGAGAACATGGACCCGGTTCTGAAGTCCTCACTAAGACTAAGAACGTAGAGAACATGGACCCGGTTCTGAAGTCCTCACTAAGACTAAGAAAGTAGAGAACATGGACCCGGTTCTGAAGTCCTCACTAAGACTAAGAACGTAGAGAACATGGACCCGGTTCTGAAGTCCTCACTAAGACTAAGAACGTAGAGAACATGGACCCGGTTCTGAAGTCCTTCCACTAAGACTAAGAACGTAGAGAACATAGACCCGGTTCTGAAGTCCTCACTAAGACTAAGAACGTAGAGAACATGGACCCGGTTCTGAAGTCCTCACTAAGACTAAGAAAGTAGAGAACATGGACCCGGTTCTGAAGTCCTCACTAAGACTAAGAAAGTAGAGAACATGGACCCGGTTCTGAAGTCCTCACTAAGACTAAGAACGTAGAGAACATGGACCCGGTTCTGAAGTCCTCACTAAGACTAAGAACGTAGAGAACATGGACCCGGTTCTGAAGTCCTCACTAAGACTAAGAAAGTAGAGAACATGGACCCGGTTCTGAAGTCCTCACTAAGACTAAGAACGTAGAGAACATAGACCCGGTTCTGAAGTCCTCACTAAGACTAAGAACGTAGAGAACATGGACCCGGTTCTGAAGTCCTTCCACTAAGACTAAGAACGTAGAGAACATAGACCCGGTTCTGAAGTCCTCACTAAGACTAAGAACTTAGAGAACATGGACCCGGTTCTGAAGTCCTCACTAAGACTAAGAAAGTAGAGAACATGGACCCGGTTCTGAAGTCCTCACTAAGACTAAGAACGTAGAGAACATAGACCCGGTTCTGAAGTCCTCACTAAGACTATGAACGTAGAGAACATGGACCCGGTTCTGAAGTCCTCGCTAAGACTAACAACGTAGAGAACATGGACCAGGTTCTGAAGTCCTCGCTAAGACTAAGAAAGTAGAGAACATGGACCCGGTTCTGAAGTCCTCGCTAAGACTAAGAAAGTAGAGAACATGGACCCAGTTCTGAAGTCCTAGCTAAGACTAAGAAAGTAGAGAACATGGACCCGGTTCTGAAATCCTCACTAAGACTAAGAAAGTAGAGAACATGGACCCGGTTCTGAAATCCTCACTAAGACTAAGAACGTAGAGAACATGGACCCGGTTCTGAAGTCCTCACTAAGACTAAGAACGTAGAGAACATGGACCCGGTTCTGAAGTCCTGACTAAGACTAAAATTGTAGAGAACATGGACCCGGTTCTGAAGTCCTTCCACTAAAACTAAGAATGTAGAGAACATGGACCAGGTTCTGAAGTCCTCGCTAAGACTAAGAAAGTAGAGAACATGGACCCGGTTCTGAAGTCCTCGCTAAGACTAAGAAAGTAGAGAACATGGACCCGGTTCTGAAGTCCTAGCTAAGACTAAGAAAGTAGAGAACATGGACCCGGTTCTGAAATCCTCACTAAGACTAAGAAAGTAGAGAACATGGACCCGGTTCTGAAATCCTCACTAAGACTAAGAACGTAGAGAACATGGACCCGGTTCTGAAGTCCTCACTAAGACTAAGAATGTAGAGAACATGGACCCGGTTCTGAAGTCCTCACTAAGACTAAAATTGTAGAGAACATGGACCCGGTTCTGAAGTCCTTCCACTAAAACTAAGAATGTAGAGAACATGGACCTGATTCTGAAGTCCTCACTAAGACTAAGAACGTAGAGAACATGAACCCGGTTCTGCAGTCCTTCCACTAAGACTAAGAAAGTAGAGAACATGGACCTGGTTCTGAAGTCCTCGCTAAGACTAAGAAAGTAGAGAACATGGACCCGGTTCTGAAGTCCTTCCACTAAGACTAAGAACGTAGAGAACATGGACCCGGTTCTGAAGTCCTTCCACTAAGACTAAGAACGTAGATAACATGGACCCGGTTCTAAAGTCCTCACTAAGACTAAGAACGTAGAGAACATGGACCCGGTTCTGAAGTCCTTCCACTAAGACTAAGAACGTAGAGAACATAGACCCGGTTCTGAAGTCCTCGCTAAGACTAAGAACGTAGAGAACATGGACCCGGTTCTGAAGTCCTCACTAAGACTAAGAACGTAGAGAACATGGACCCGGTTCTGAAGTCCTCACTAAGACTAAGAACGTAGAGAACATGGACCTGGTTCTGAAGTCCTCACTAAGACTAAGAACGTAGAGAACATGGACCTGGTTCTGAAGTCCTCACTAAGACTAAGAAAGTAGAGAACATGGACCCGGTTCTGAAGTCCTGACTAAGACTAAGAACGTAGAGAACATGGACCTGGTTCTGAAGTCCTCACTAAGACTAAGAAAGTAGAGAACATGGACCCCGTTCTGAAGTCCTTCCACTAAAACTAAGAATGTAGAGAACATGGACCTGATTCTGAAGTCCTCACTAAGACTAAGAAAGTAGAGAACATGGACCCGGTTCTGAAGTCCTCACTAAGACTAAGAAAGTAGAGAACATGGACCCCGTTCTGAAGTCTTCACTAAGACTAAGAAAGTAGAGAACATGTACCCCGTTCTGAAGTCTTCACTAAGACTAAGAACGTAGAGAACATGGACCCGGTTCTGAAATCCTCACTAAGACTAAGAACGTAGAGAACATGGACCCGGTTCTGAAATCCTCACTAAGACTAAGAACGTAGAGAACATGGACCCGGTTCTGAGATCCTCACTAAGACTAAGAATGTAGAGAACATGGACCAGGTTCTGAAGTCCTTGCACTAAGACTAAGAAAGTAGAGAACATGGACCCGGTTCTGAAGTCCTTCCACTAAGACTAAGAACATAGAGAACGTGGACCCGGTTCTGAAGTCCTCACTAAGACTAAGAACGTAGAGAACATGGACCTGGTTCTGAAGTCCTCGCTAAGACTAAGAAAGTAAAGAACATGGACCCGGTTCTGAAGTCCTTCCACTAAGACTAAGAACGTAGAGAACATGGACCCGGTTCTGAAGTCCTCACTAAGACTAAGAACGTAGAGAACATGGACCCGGTTCTGAAGTCCTCACTAAGACTAAGAAAGTAGAGAACATGGACCCGGTTCTGAAGTCCTCACTAAGACTAAGAACGTAGAGAACATGGACCCGGTTCTGAAGTCCTCACTAAGACTAAGAACGTAGAGAACATGGACCCGGTTCTGAAGTCCTCACTAAGACTAAGAACGTAGAGAACATGGACCCGGTTCTGAAGTCCTCACTAAGACTAAGAACGTAGAGAACATGGACCCGGTTCTGAAGTCCTTCCACTAAGACTAAGAACGTAGAGAACATAGACCCGGTTCTGAAGTCCTCACTAAGACTAAGAACGTAGAGAACATGGACCCGGTTCTGAAGTCCTCACTAAGACTAAGAAAGTAGAGAACATGGACCCGGTTCTGAAGTCCTCACTAAGACTAAGAACGTAGAGAACATAGACCCGGTTCTGAAGTCCTCACTAAGACTAAGAACGTAGAGAACATGGACCCGGTTCTGAAGTCCTTCCACTAAGACTAAGAACGTAGAGAACATGGACCCGGTTCTGAAGTCCTCACTAAGACTAAGAACTTAGAGAACATGGACCCGGTTCTGAAGTCCTCACTAAGACTAAGAAAGTAGAGAACATGGACCCGGTTCTGAAGTCCTCACTAAGACTAAGAACGTAGAGAACATAGACCCGGTTCTGAAGTCCTCACTAAGACTAAGAACGTAGAGAACATGGACCCGGTTCTGAAGTCCTCGCTAAGACTAACAACGTAGAGAACATGGACCAGGTTCTGAAGTCCTCGCTAAGACTAAGAAAGTAGAGAACATGGACCCGGTTCTGAAGTCCTCGCTAAGACTAAGAAAGTAGAGAACATGGACCCAGTTCTGAAGTCCTAGCTAAGACTAAGAAAGTAGAGAACATGGACCCGGTTCTGAAATCCTCACTAAGACTAAGAAAGTAGAGAACATGGACCCGGTTCTGAAATCCTCACTAAGACTAAGAACGTAGAGAACATGGACCCGGTTCTGAAGTCCTCACTAAGACTAAGAACGTAGAGAACATGGACCCGGTTCTGAAGTCCTGACTAAGACTAAAATTGTAGAGAACATGGACCCGGTTCTGAAGTCCTTCCACTACAACTAAGAATGTAGAGAACATGGACCAGGTTCTGAAGTCCTCGCTAAGACTAAGAAAGTAGAGAACATGGACCCGGTTCTGAAGTCCTCGCTAAGACTAAGAAAGTAGAGAACATGGACCCGGTTCTGAAGTCCTAGCTAAGACTAAGAAAGTAGAGAACATGGACCCGGTTCTGAAATCCTCACTAAGACTAAGAAAGTAGAGAACATGGACCCGGTTCTGAAATCCTCACTAAGACTAAGAATGTAGAGAACATGGACCCGGTTCTGAAGTCCTCACTAAGACTAAAATTGTAGAGAACATGGACCCGGTTCTGAAGTCCTTCCACTAAAACTAAGAATGTAGAGAACATGGACCTGATTCTGAAGTCCTCACTAAGACTAAGAACGTAGAGAACATGAACCCGGTTCTGCAGTCCTTCCACTAAGACTAAGAAAGTAGAGAACATGGACCTGGTTCTGAAGTCCTCGCTAAGACTAAGAAAGTAGAGAACATGGACCCGGTTCTGAAGTCCTTCCACTAAGACTAAGAACGTAGAGAACATGGACCCGGTTCTGAAGTCCTTCCACTAAGACTAAGAACGTAGATAACATGGACCCGGTTCTAAAGTCCTCACTAAGACTAAGAACGTAGAGAACATGGACCCGGTTCTGAAGTCCTTCCACTAAGACTAAGAACGTAGAGAACATAGACCCGGTTCTGAAGTCCTCGCTAAGACTAAGAACGTAGAGAACATGGACCCGGTTCTGAAGTCCTCACTAAGACTAAGAACGTAGAGAACATGGACCCGGTTCTGAAGTCCTCACTAAGACTAAGAACCTAGAGAACATGGACCTGGTTCTGAAGTCCTCACTAAGACTAAGAACGTAGAGAACATGGACCTGGTTCTGAAGTCCTCACTAAGACTAAGAAAGTAGAGAACATGGACCCCGTTCTGAAGTCCTTCCACTAAAACTAAGAATGTAGAGAACATGGACCTGATTCTGAAGTCCTCACTAAGACTAAGAAAGTAGAGAACATGGACCCGGTTCTGAAGTCCTCACTAAGACTAAGAAAGTAGAGAACATGGACCCCGTTCTGAAGTCTTCACTAAGACTAAGAAAGTAGAGAACATGTACCCCGTTCTGAAGTCTTCACTAAGACTAAGAACGTAGAGAACATGGACCCGGTTCTGAAATCCTCACTAAGACTAAGAACGTAGAGAACATGGACCCGGTTCTGAAATCCTCACTAAGACTAAGAACGTAGAGAACATGGACCCGGTTCTGAGGTCCTCACTAAGACTAAGAATGTAGAGAACATGGACCAGGTTCTGAAGTCCTTGCACTAAGACTAAGAAAGTAGAGAACATGGACCCGGTTCTGAAGTCCTTCCACTAAGACTAAGAACATAGAGAACGTGGACCCGGTTCTGAAGTCCTCACTAAGACTAAGAACGTAGAGAACATGGACCTGGTTCTGAAGTCCTCGCTAAGACTAAGAAAGTAAAGAACATGGACCCGGTTCTGAAGTCCTTCCACTAAGACTAAGAACGTAGAGAACATGGACCCGGTTCTGAAGTCCTTCCACTAAGACTAAGAACGTAGATAACATGGACCCGGTTCTAAAGTCCTCACTAAGACTAAGAACGTAGAGAACATGGACCCGGTTCTGAAGTCCTTCCACTAAGACTAAGAACGTAGAGAACATAGACCCGGTTCTGAAGTCCTCGCTAAGACTAAGAACGTAGAGAACATGGACCCGGTTCTGAAGTCCTCACTAAGACTAAGAACGTAGAGAACATGGACCCGGTTCTGAAGTCCTCACTAAGACTAAGAACGTAGAGAACATGGACCTGGTTCTGAAGTCCTCACTAAGACTTAGAAAGTAGAGAACATGGACCCGGTTCTGAAGTCCTCACTAAGACTAAGAACGTAGAGAACATGGACCCGGTTCGGAAGTCCTTCCACTAAGACTAAGAAAGTAGAGAACATGGACCCGGTTCTGAGGTCCTTCCACTAAGACTAAGAACATAGAGAACGTGGACCCGGTTCTGAAGTCCTCACTAAGACTAAGAACGTAGAGAACATGGACCTGGTTCTGAAGTCCTCACTAAGACTAAGAAAGTAGAGAACATGGACCCGGTTCTGAAGTCCTTCCACTAAGACTAAGAACGTAGAGAACATGGACCCGGTTCTGAAGTCCTTCCACTAAGACTAAGAACGTAGATAACATGGACCCGGTTCTGAAGTCCTTCCACTGGCTCCTTAACCTGACTCATGCCAGACGTATGTTGCTCCGCCTAGTTTCACTCACATACATCTGGGACATCGCCCATAGAGAGTGATTTCTCCAACCAATTTTATGGTCTGGCCAATCAGGATGCAGGGCTGGAATTTCATAGATGTGACGTAGTGGAGACGCGACCATGACGTGATACTGTTTTGATAGCAATGGCGGCTCATCGAGGAAGCAAGCGTTAACATTGATGCTGCTATTTCTTCCGTGTTGTCCAATCTACCTAATATTGTTTCATTAAAAGAACATCAGAGAATGGCTCTGAAGGCTTTTGTTGGTGGAAACCATGTTTTCGCCCTTCTCCCGACCGGATTTGGCAAGTTTTGTTTTCCGTTGCGTGTCCGCGTCTGCAGCGGACGCGGACGCGCCCTGGAGCGGTTAGCGGTTAGCGGTTAGCGCAAACCATATTAGGAGGCCTTTAGTCCTCAACGCGGTCAGCCCGGGATCGACTCCGACCCGCGGCGCTTTGCCGCCTGTCTTTCTCCCTCTTCCTGTCAGCTCACTGTCAATAAAACGCGTGCCACTAGAGCCGCAAACACATAAAACACTTTTTTTTTTCCTGCGTCGCTCTCATCAGCGTCACGGGTTAGCTTCGGTGTGAGTGGTTGAAATAGCACGTGGATAAAGATGACAGACAAGTGGCTTATCCAATCATATGCAAGAATTTTTGATAAGGCCCAGCCTTCAATAAAGGTAATTCCTATGGCGGTGTCCCAGATGGATGAGTGGAGCTAGGCGGAGCAACATGCGTCTGGCTTGAGTCAGGTTACTGGCTCCCTGGATCTCAGAGAATAGACTTTAAAATCCTTCTGTTAGTCTATAAATCCCTGAATTAGCACCTAAATACATCACAGACTTGTTATCAGAGCATCAACCCTCCAGACCACTCAGGTCTTCTGGCTCCAGCCTGCTCTGCAGAACCAGAACCAGACATGGAGAAGCAGAATTTAGTTCCTATGCTCCACTGATCTGGAACAAACAGCCAGAAAACGGCAAATCAGCAGAACCACTGAGTTCCTTTAAATCAAGACTTAAAACCCTCTTTTTTAGAGTTGTGTTCAGCTCATGATAACAGGACCAACATATTTGATGTGTATTGATGATTGGTTAGTTTTTCTTTCATCTTTTTTCAATTCAATTCAATTCAATTTTATTTATATAGCGCCAATTCATGAAACATGTCATCTCAAGGCACTTTACAAAGTTAAATTCAATCATATTATACAGATTGGGTCAGATTATACAGATTGGTCAAAAATGTTCGTATATAAGAAAACCAGTTGATTGCATCAAAGTCCCGACAAGCAGCATTCACTCCTGGAGAAGCGTAGAGCCACAGGGAGAGTCGTCTGCATTGTACATGGCTTTGCTGCAATCCCTCATACTGAGCAAGCATGAAGCGACAGTGGAAAGAAAAAACACCCGTTAGCGGGAAGGAAAAACCTCTAGCAGAACCAGAACCAGGCTCAGTATGAACGGTCATCTGCCTCGACCGACTGGGGGTTACAGAAGACAGAGCAGAGACACAACAAGACAGACAAAAAGCACAGAAGCACACATTGATCTAGTAATCTGTTCTACATTAGATGGTAATAGTCGGTGATCTGTCCTCCCTGGATGATTTCACAGTCAACAGAACGTCAGACCAGGTGTACCTACTATGAAGAAAAAAGAGAGAGAACAAAAAGTTAAAAGCTGAAATGACAACAGTCATTTCAATGTAATGCAATGCAAATCTGGAGAACAGTAGACTGGAGAACAGTAGAAATCAGTAGAGTGAGAAAAATAGGCCCTGATGTCCTCCAGTAGCCTAAGCCTATAGCAGCATAACTATAGAGGTAGCTCAGAGTAACATGAGCCACTCTAACTATAAGCTTTGTCAAAAAGGAATGTTTTAAGATTAGTCTTAAAAGTAGACGGGGTGTCTGCCTCACGGACCAAAACTGGGAGTTGGTTCCACAGGAGAGGAGCCTGATAGCTAAAGGATCTGCCTCCCATTCTACTTTTAGAGACTCTAGGAACCACCAGCAGACCTGCAGTCTGAGAGCGAAGTGCTCTGTTAGGAACATACGGGGTAATCAGAGCTCTGATATATGATGGAGCTTGATTATTAAGGGCTTTATACTTTAGAAGAAGAATTTTAAATTCTATTCTTGATTTAACAGGAAGCCAATGAAGGGAAGCTAAAATTGGAGAAATATGATCCCGCTTGTTGATTTTCATCAGAACTCTTGCTGCAGCATTTTGGATCAGCTGAAGACTTTGAACTGCATTTTGTGGACTTCCTGATAGTAAAGAATTACAATAGTCCAGCCTTGAAGTAACAAATGCATGGACTAGTTTTTCAGCATCACTCCTGGACAGAATGTTTCTAATTTTGGCGATATTCCTGAGGTGAAAAAAGGAAACTCTGGAAACCTGTTTAATATGGGATTTAAATGACATGTCTTGGTCAAAAATAACACCAAGGTTTTTTACTTTATTACCAGAGGCCAATTTAATGCCATCCAGATTAAGTGATTGGTTAAGAAGTTTATTTTTTGAGGACTCTGGCCCAAAGATTACAACTTCTGTCTTATCAGAATTTAGATGCAGGAAATTTAAAGTAATCCAGCTTTTGATGTCATCAAGACATGACTGCAGTCGAAGTAATTGATTGGATTCATCAGGATTTATGGATAAATATAGCTGAGTGTCATCAGCATAACAGTGGAAATTAATCCCATGCTGTCTGATAATTTTGCCAATCAGAAGCATATATATAGTAAAGAGAATTGGTCCAAGGACTGAACCCTGTGGTACTCCACAAGTGACCCTAGAGCTTGAAGAAGATTTATTATTAACATGAACAAACTGGAATCTGTCCGACAGATAAGATTTAAACCAGCCTAATGCTTTCCCCTTAATCCCTACAGTATGTTCAAGTCTTTGTAGGAGAATATTGTGATCAACTGTATCAAATGCAGCACTAAGATCTAACAGGACAAGTACAGACACAAGTCCATTATCTGAGGCCATGAGAATATCATTAGTGACCTTCACCAGAGCTGTTTCAGTGCTATGATGAGCTCTGAAGCCTGACTGAAACTCCTCAAGTAGGTCATTACTTTGTAAATGTTCACAAAGTTGATTAGCAACTACTTTCTCAAGAATTTTAGATAAGAAAAGAAGATTAGATATAGGTCTGTAGTTTACTAGCTCATCTTGATCAAGAGAAGGTTTCTTAAGAAAAGGTTTATTAACAGCTACTTTAAAAACCTGTGGTACATATCCATTTACTAAGGATATATTAATCATGTCTAAAATAGGACCACTGATCAAAGGGAATACCTCCTTAAACAACTTGGTTGGGATTTGGTCTAACATACAGGTAGAAGGTTTAGATGAAGCTAAGATTTTAGATAGCTCAGAAAGCTCTACTGCTTCTAAACAGTTCAAACACTGTGCAGGTTCTAAAGATTCCTCCAATGCTGCCTTACTTACTGGGGATGATGTAATCATGTTTTTTCCCCCAGATTCCAAAAAGTATTATGTCTTTAAAGATGAGGGGGTTCACACTGAGCTCAGCTACCAGGAGAGAAACTCCACTTTAGATGAGGAACCAGAACCTGGGAAGATAAAAGAGGAGAAAGAGGAACAAGTAAATCAACAGTTTAAAGAGGAAGAGATGCAGCTCTGCATCAGTCAGGCTGAAAATCTACAGAAAAAGGAGACTGATGACATTTTGATGATTTTCTTCTGACGTGCAACGACACCCCACTGAAACAGAACAAACAGGAACCAATTTATTTCTCAGGCCTCCCCAGAAGTTGAGAACTGGGATCAGTTGAGGAACTGATCCCAGTTGATGAAGGAAATGATGAGGAACCAGGAAAAAGGAGAGAAGAGCAGAAGCAACATGAGAGATCCGAGAAAACTAAAGAGCAGAAAGGCACTGCTGACATTTCAAAACAGGAAACAAACAAAAAAACTCAAATTGACCAAAACATACATTGTTCTAAAATTGTTTATATAAAAAGTCTCAGGAGTCCATACACAAGAACAGACAAGGCTAAAAAGCTTTTCTCATGTATGAGCTGTGGGAAACAGTTCCCCTCTAGAAGCTATTTAAAAATTCACATGAGAACTCACACAGGTGAGAAGCCTTTCTCATGTATGAGCTGTGGAAAAAAGTTCACTCATAGAAGTAATTTTACCATTCACATGAGAATTCACACAGGTGAGAAGCCTTTTTCCTGTTTGAACTGTGGAAAAAGGTACGGGAATAGAAATAGTTTAACTTATCACATAGAAACTCACATAGGTGAGAAGCCTTTCTCATGTGTGACCTGTGGAAAGAGTTACAAAGATAGCAGTGGTTTAATGTATCACACAAGAACTCACAGATGAGCAGGATTTCTCATGTACAACCATTGAACAAATTTTAAAGGAATAAGCTGAACTGTTCATATGAGAAATCTCACAAATGAGAGAGCCATTTTCCTGGATGTTTTGTGGGAAATAAAGTAGGCTTAAATTATATTGTTTTAATAAGTTTCCAATACATTTATTTTTGAGTGAGATATGTTTCATGAGGGGAAAAAGGGGGAAAGAGGTTGGTGATCACCACACATTGATAAGTTCCAGAGTTTGTTTTTTCTCACCAAGTGTCTTACATGTTTTTGTCATACTCTGTGGTCTAGGTGCAGGTCTGGTTTTCCTTCTCTCCTGGACGGACAGGTCCGTTCCATCAGAGCTAATTACATGCTTCATAAGGAGCTGGAACCAGGAGGAGGGCGTCAGTTCGTTTACGCTTCAGTGTGGTACAGACCTTACTCCTTGTCTACCCTAGAACCTATGCTACCTAACCTCGTTCTTGTCCTTTCCCTCCTAGAACCTCGAAGCCAACCAGTGAAAGAGCTGGTAACCTCAGCCTTGGACCAGAATCAGAAGAACACCAGGAAACTATCTCAAACCAGAGAAGAACCACAGACCCTTCTGTTCAGCCCTCCTGCCTGCACTCGCCTGCCTGTCCACCCTCCAACTGCCAACACAAAGAAAGGAAGTGGACCTGCACCAACAACCTGGGCTATTGAACAGCACCTCTTCCTTAGATCATACCCAAGCCACCACCTCTGTGAGTTCAACTACTACCAAGCATCCTTTTCACCATCCCAAGCTCAAGTATTCACCGTCCTCTCCTTCCTTCCCAGCAGAGCCACAAGACCTCCGACCAGCAGAGACTCTTGTTCCCCTTCACTCTTTACAATAAACATTTTTGTATTTTACCACTGGCTTCAGTTATTGCGCTCATTCAGAGTCACACAACCAAAATATGACAGTTTTATTTGGTTGTTTTTGGCGTATGCTTCCCACGGCCCTTCTTCAGATGGTAACCTCAGCTTCTGATTAGCTCAATCCTTGTTTTACTCAGTAGCTGAAGTATTTAAACACAAATTTATTTATTTTTTTCTAAAACTTGTGTCTTAAGTGTACGAACCTGTGTAACTTAAGAAGTTTTATATTCCCTAGATGAAACTCCCAGGGTGAAGTTGTTGAGCCGCTTATTGTCTAGTGTAAACATGTAGTAATTATTTATTTTCCTATGGTTGCTGTTGCCCACAATGGAATTAGAAAGAAGCTATAGAAAAAAAAACTGCACTACAAAAAACTTCATCCTTGAACAAAAACAAAATTAAAGGTTGAATGATGCAGGAGATTTACCAAATATCACAGCCTTTAAGTTATTCTAAGGACTGTTGCCCCCCCACAGTAGTTGTACTGGTCCATTTGACAGAACTTTTGGCAACTTCTGGCACTTCACAGCTCTCAGGTCCTTCCCCCCGACAGCTAGGACATTGAGTAAAAATTTAGTAAAAACAAACCAATAATTTCCAAATAATTTTCCTGATAGAGGGAACTTTTATTTAAAGAAAAACAGAGACAGTCTTAGTCAAGGATACCCGTTTTTCACAAACAGCTCCAGACTCAGAAAAGTGTACTCAAGGAAGAGTAGCGCTACTATTTTTTTTTACTCAAAAGAAAAAAATTCTCAGCCAAGAATTAAGTAAGAGTAAAAAGTATTTAGTAAGAAGGCTACTCAAGTACTGAGAATCATTACAGCTGATGATGTATTTTATTTAAAAAAAAATACATAATCGGACAGACAAAAATATAAGGTTATGTGCAAATTCTGATATTTTAAAGACAAAAAATATATACAAAGAATAACAGTTACAAAACAATAAATTCAGACAGAAGAAACAATTTTCTAAATCATTGTTTTTCAACATTATACTTTAAAGCAATACTTACAGCAGTTAATGTATGTATGGTATGTTAGAACAGTGCAAAGTACTTCCAACGACAATGTGTACTGTTTATTGTACGTTGAATTGACCTCCGCAGATAGAAAGTAAGCGGTGCGTTTTTGGTTAAAACCAGTCAGTTCTTTATTCATTTATTCTGATAGAAGAGAAGATTATTATGAAGAGAAAGGCCTATCATGTTTTCCAACAAGTTCAATTCTTTAAAGGAGAAGTCCGGTCAAAATCAGAATTCAAACTGCTGAAAGTACTTTAAATATAAAACTACTACATACTGTGCAAAAAATTATAAGTTTTTTTAATTAAGAATAATTCTCATTTAATCATGTTTATGTGGAGGAATCCATCTTGGTCAAGAATAGTACTGTCACCTCCCATTTTTTGACGTCACTCGGCGGACCCACTGTTGAGCAAGTTTCAACGCTCTGTTTGTCACGGCGCACTATTTTCCAAGATCAAACTCAGTCGGGTCCTACAGTATATATCTATACACGCGTGTGTGTGTGTGTGTGTGTGTGTGTGTGTGTGCGCACACACACACACACACACACACCGGAGGAGAGATCGCTGAAGTGACTTAAGTTAGCTGATTATTATAGTATAAGTATTAAAATATAAGAGCATTCCAGCACATGCTGGGCTGATCACGGCTTTGCACCGGCGCTGCAGCTGAGCGCGCACACACACACACACACACACACACACACACACACACACACACACACAGCGGAGGAGAGATGCTGAAGTGACTGTGTTGAAATAAGCAATGTTTTTTCCTCTTTTACCAGTTGTGTTGGAACATCCGATGGCCATGCACGTGGGCATTGTTGCTTCAGCAATAGCTCTTGGGAATGTCAGCGGTGAAGTCCTCTGGAAATCCGAAATAATTGTTGATGATCGCAGCTGTGTAGAACGGCTCCTATTGACTTTGCATGGAAAGCGGAGAGAAATGCTGTCGCCGCTTCCGCTCTTCCACGTCGCAGGATGTGATGTCAAACGCCCCTTACTGCCCATATTTGGGCAGTCATGTCAGCCCCCATACACAGTGATTCAGACGACAATTTATGTTTTTATTTTCTTATTGATTAAAGATAAGTTCATTAAATAACCACAAATGTATTAGTTTTAGTTATAGCTAATGATACCCTGATTTTTCCTTGTTGACCGGACTTCCCCTTTAACATTTGAATCATGACGTCATTGTGAACTAATTTCCTCGCCAGCAGGTGGCGGTAATGCTCACCAGAGCTGTTTGTCCACCGCAGTAAACCCACGAAGAAGAATCCTGCTGCGCACGTGCTGACGTCCATCTTGACGTCGTTCCACAGTTCCTGTGGTTCTCGTAGCAAAGCAGGAGGTGTGATATAGAGAAAGCCTATGACATGATGTGGAAAGAGGGTTTTTTAATTAAATTGAGAAAAATGGGAATTAGTGGATCAATGTTTTATTGGATAAAATATTTTTTACAAAATAGATCAATACAAGTGAGAGTAGGACAACATTTGTCAGAAAAGTTTCTTGTTGAAAATGGTACACCACAGGGAAGTATAGTGAGTCCTTTGTTTTTTTCTATTATGATTAATGATATGTTTGACAATTTGGAGAGTGGAATGGGATTTTCTTTATTTGCTGATGACGGAGCAATTTGGAAGAGGGGGAAAAATGTAAATTTCATTGTTAAAAAGATACAAGAAGCAATTAATAATATAGAAGATTGGTCTTTTAAATGGGGATTTAAAATTTCTATAGACAAAACAAAAACTTTATTTTTTACAAGGAAGAAAGTATCTGAAAATTTAAAATTACAAATATATAATCATGAATTAGAGAGAGTTAAGGAATTTAAGTTTTTGGGCTTATGGTTGGATGAAAAGCTTAGTTGGAAAATTCATATTCAAAAAGTTGTGGATAAGTGTAAGAGAGTTTTAAATGTAATGAGGTGTTTGGTGGGGAGTGAGTGGGGTGCTGAGAGAAAAGCATTGAAAGCAATATATACTGGTTTAATAAGGTCGGTATTTGATTATGGAAGTATAGCTTTAGAATCAGCATCAGAAACACTACTCAAAAAATTAGATAATATTCAGTATCAAGCCTTGAGGTTATGTACAGGAGCTATAAGAACAACTCCAACATCAGCTTTACTGGTAGAAATGGGAGAGTTACCACTTCATCTTAGAAGACTACAGTTAAAGATTTCTTATTGGTGTCAATTAAAGGGACATAAGGGAAATCATCCATGTCAAAAAAATTTAAATCCTAGTTGGGAAAAAGGAAAAAAGAATTTAAAATCTTTTGGTTGGGATATTGAAAATATTATAAAAGAATTTGATTTAGATTATATAAATATTAGCCAAACAGTCCCTCTTTCACCAGTTCATCCATCTTTATTTTCTAATAGTATTGTTGATTTAACCTTGTTGAAGGAAAGGGAAAAAGGAAACTATTTAGATTTTAGTTCAATACAATCATATTTAGACAATAACTATTATGGATATATTCAAGTTTTTACAGATGCTTCAAAAAACTCAAATAACAATAATGGGGTGTCATTCATTGTTCCAGAATTTAATATTAAGAAATGTAAAAGAATTTCTGATGGAGTATCAGTTTATACAGGAGAGATGATGGGAATCATTGTAGCTTTAGAATGGATTGAGGAAGTTCGTCCTTTGAGAAGCATAATTTGTTCCGATTCAAGTTCATCATTATATTCAATAAAAAATAATCATTCTACTAGTAGATCAGACCTTTTATTAGAGATTCAGTTATTAAGGTATAGAATTCAGGCAATGGGTTTAGTAGTTATTTTTACATGGATACCATCCCATATAGGAATAAAAGGAAATGAATTAGCAGACAAATATGCAAAAAAAGCTAGAAAAAATATTAATATTGATATAGTGGTAACATTTAGTAAGGAAGAAATTAAATCTATTATTAAACAAAAGGTTAAGGAAAGATGGCAGAAGCTGTGGGAAGAAGATAGAACCGGAAGATGGCTTTATAGTATTCAAAGGAAAGTTGGTGCAATGAGGATAACAGGAAGGAATAGAAAAGAGGAAATAATTATATCGAGATTACGTTTCGGACATACAGGGTTAAATGGAAATCTATTTAAAATGAGAAAACATCCAACAGGAGTTTGTGACTTTTGTTATCAAGAGGAGACGGTGGAGCATGTTTTGTTGGTTTGTTATAAATATTCTATGGAGAGAAGAGAATTATTACGTCATTTACAAGAAAATAAATTACAGTTAAATTTAAAAGATATTTTGGGAAAATTTTCTAATTCTGAGTATTTTGGTTATTTGATAAGCTACCTTAAGAAAACAAAATTGATAGAAAGGATATAAGTATATTTATGTAATTATTATTATCATTATATTTATATTTACTTATTTATCTAGTTATTTATTTTTTGTGGGAGAATATATATACATAGCATCCCGATTCATACTCCACTCTAGTAGATGGCGGTAATGCACATCATTAAGTTGCTTGCCAACCGCCATAAAACAAGAAGAAGAAGAAGAAGAAGATTGTGAACTAAACTCCTCGCCAGCAGGTGGCAGTAATGCTCACCAGAGCTCTTTGTCCACCGCAGTAAACCCACGAAGAAGAATCCTGCTGCGCACGTGCTGACGTCCATCTTGACGTCGTTCCACAGTTCCTGTGGTTCTCGTAGCAAAGCAGGAGGTGGGATCGTGTTGTTGTGTAGCTAAAGTTGCTGGTTTGATGGCGGCTTGTGGTGCTTTAGGGCAACGTGTGAATGTTTGTGGTGAAAAGGTGTTGGGTTGAGCCCCAGAGAGAGATTAGCAACGAGCAGAAAGTGCTGCTGAAGAAAGATTGACGGAGTTGAAAGAAGTCTTGGTGGAGCCGGAGGAAGAGATGGAGGATGAGCGCAGACTGCTGGATTTCAGCCGGATCCCCCTGATAATCTTACAGCGAATAGGTAGGAAACAGCAGCTAAGCTACTAAGGTTTTACTGATCAGAGGAAAGTTGTTTGGCTCCATGCTGAACTCGCTATCCGACAGAAAGAGCTGCTTCACCAACGGCTTTCCTTCTTTCTGCTTCTTGATCAAAGAAGCTGATCAGAACAAAGAAGAGCTGCTAAAATTCACACACAATGATCCAACCAATCAGAGCTGCCAGAAATAGCTCTAGCACATTTATTCCCCCCACATTATTCAGCTCTGTGTTGATGGATGTGGCCAGGAGATCATGGAGAGATTGCCATCAGTTCTCCAGGGCCTCACAACAAGAAAACATCTGCTCTCTTCTTTCTGCTTTATTACACCAAGAATCATGGGCGTAGGTTTGTATAGGGACCATAGGGACATGTCCCTACCAAAATTTTGGACCGACCTAATTGTCCCTACCAATAATTCGATGTGAATAACATGTTTATAATTTACAATACAGCGTTGTTACAGCAGTCGCTTATTTTCCTCTCGCAGCTCCGCTGCTTGGCGGCGGCTGCTGCTGCAGCTCCGTCTGCCAGCCTGCGTGTCCAGTCGGGCTTTCCTGTCGCTTTAACTTAGCAGCGCACGTAACTGTGTTGTGTACTGTTTAACTCCACTCTCATTGGTTGTTCTGCCTTAAGTCCCGCCTTCTCTCTCCCTGGTTGGCTGTTTTCTAGTGCGTGCGTGTGCGTGCATGCTTGCAGCGCGAAATTTAAATTTAATTCACGCTAGAATACTGCGGTTACTACAACGAATATTAGACTACGAAACTAGTCCCAATTAAAAATTTTATATTATCTATGCTATAACAGGCGATAGAAGAAGCAGGAGAGAGTAGTTTTGATTTGTGGAACTTAAGAAATGTAAGTAACCAACGTTAGCGTCTTAAAATAATATTTAATTCTGAAGTATAATACATTTTATCAACAAAAAACTTTTTATTTTATAAAACTAAATATTCTGTGTCAGGCAGGAGTTCTGAAGACTGCTGGAAAAATCGACAAGCAAAGAATGTAAGCTTCCAAAAAAAACCTTTAAGGCGGTTCAGATATAAATAGCAGGTGTTATTCGTTTTATAGAGTATAACAACACGAGATGGTGCCTAAACATTGCTATTTTTTGTTTAGAAAGCATAATTAGGGTTCCACATAATAATAGTGCTATTTAATTGACTATATTTAGAAATAGGATAAAGTACAAACAGAGGAACACATTGGTTTGATTTTCCATAGATTTCCACACAGTCAATAAGTAAATTAGTACAAACATTAGTGTCTGGTAAAAATGCTTGAATCTGGCTGTTTATTTTGGATATTATTACATTACGGATAAGATAGTGAATATTTTCTTTTAATAATTGTTAAATGCGATTTTATATTTGAATAAACTTAGGCTCATGCTTAGTGTTGTGATTGTAGATGATGCCACCAAAAAAGAAAAGAGACATAAGGAGCTATTTCAACACTCAGACAGTAAGTATCATAGGATGATATAAAAGGTTGTGTTACATTTAATCCTTTAATACTAAAAACACACTTGTATAATAGTAACATTATATGATTAAAGGAAACACAGATATCCAGTAATAATGATGCAGGGCAGCTTGGAGGTGAAGCAGCTGGGCCTTCAGTGCTTCTGGTGATGTCTAATTGATTTTAATTACAAATTAAGGAGCAGCTTTTTATTTATATACAATATATATAGTGCTTATAAAATTTATTTTAATGTAGCAGAAAATGCTGCTTTTCTCTTTAAACGAAATGTCCCCTGATGCTCACATCAAGTATAAAAAAATAGGGGCATGCATATTGCGTAGGACCAATGACATCAAACCAATGAAACTTGAGACCAGTAGTGTCCCTACCAAAGTTGAAATCAAACCTACGCCCATGCCAACAATAGTTCTTTGCATCCATTAATCTAGGCCTGCTGAGCTCCTTTAAAGGACAATTTAAAGTTTTCACCACTTCTTCTTTCTCTTTAGTAGCTAAAGCCTAGGAACTGTGTTCTTAGCACCACTTGTTCCTTCTTTACACAAATTCAGCATTTTAGCTGTTAAAGTCCAGGCTATGTGGTTTTAATTAGCTGCTAACCCAATAAGTTTAAAAGACGGGCAGGTTGTTAAAAGTTAGGCTGCTTTTTAATTAACAATTAATAAGAATTAATGAGAGAATTTGATCAAAATCGTTATCATTATGTGGCAGAAACTTAAAAACTTTGCACTTCAACAGAAAGTCTTCTTGCACTCATTTTATTGGTTAATTTATTCTGAAATGTGTGAATCTGTCAAACTTGTATATAATCAACAGTTAATAGTAGAGGTGTCCCCATTCCAGGGTTTTCCAGATGAAGTTCAGTTTGGGCCCCTTTGACTTTATCAAAATATATAATTTACAGCATGACACCTACTGTTGGCTATGTAAAATAAACAGTAAAGGTTAAATAAGTTTAAGTCTTCCTAAAAATGCATCTAGAAACATTTCTATTTCAGTGTAAACTGTGACACATTCAATAGATTTTAGCACCTTATCTCTGACAGCAGAATTTTAGACTGCTTCATATTCAAACATTTTAACAGAAATACATTAGACAGGAATTAAATCCACCAACCTTCAGATCAAAGATAAAAGGACCAATTATGGCAAAACTTTAACAAAAGAGCCAGATAAAAGGCTTTACAGTAAGCTTACACGTTTGCTCTGCACCCATGCAGCATTAAAGCTTTGCTACATGCATTAGTGCCATCTATGGAGGCTAAGCCATTTTAGAAAATGTCAGCGGTAGGGATGGGGACCTTTCACATTTCAACCGATACGGTACCTTAGGGCTGGATGATAATTCAATAACAATATATATCGATCGGTAGACGTGTGGCTCAATGGGAAAAAAGAAGGGTTGATAAAAGTTTGATATAGAGACAGTTTTCCTTCTCTTTCATTGTAGCCTACAGTCACTGCTTCCTCTCAACCAATCGCAATCGTAGACCCAGGCACGCCGTCACAAAGCGCCGCCCTCTCACCACAACACAGAGCACGTGAATCTGTCGCAGCAAGGAGAGGCGGAGGAAATTGTCCCTAAAAGGGTTTTAAGTAGTTCGCCAGTTTGGCAATATTTGGGTTATAGCAAGTCGGTCAAAAAACAAATCACAGTTATGTGTAAAATTTGCAGGAACCGGTAAAAACAAAGTCTGGTAACGCAACCAACTTGTTTCATCAGCTAAGCCGCTCAAACCTGCAGGAGTATGAGCTGTGCAGCCCAGGCGTAGGAATCTTCTGGAAGTTCTTCCAAAACAAAGCAGGTATAGCAGTTAAACTGGGCTCCCTTCTTTATGATAAAATGACAAAGCGTCCAAGCGGCATAAGGACATCACGCCTGCAGTAAAATGCTTCATAGTGATGGATATGCTGCTGTTGTCTGCAGTTGACAAACCTGGCTTCAAACAATTACTTGCCACTCTTGATCCGCGATATAAAGTTCCAGGCTGCAAGTTTTTCTCTAACAGCGCTCCCTAGATTGTGCAACTAGTGCAGAGAATCAGTGCAAAATGAGCTGCAGTCTGTGTCTTTACACGCCACGACCTCTGACCTCAGCCCTGCATCAGCCTCTCAATTGACTATATAGACAGAGAATAGAACCTGAGAAGTAACTAGTGTACTATTCCCACCTAAACAGGCTATTCTATTTATTTATTTGGTATATTTATTTTGTTCATTTTACTGGTCACTTTAGTTTATTCTTTGTCAGTATTTAATAACACAACTCAGGTCTCTTAAGTTGAGTTATTTTTCTTTAAAAAATCAGTTATGGGTAAAAATGTTGGTTAAATAAGGATTTAATTGGGATTTAGTGTTTGTGTGTTCTTTATTAAAAGTAAGTCATTTAGCAATATCATAAGGGCCAGGTTTTAAATCTTTTTGATCATTATCAATATAGATCAATATGCGTTTTGTTTTATCAATATGCTTTTTTTCTATATCGTCCAGCCCTACGGTACCGATACCTGGTACTTAACGGAACCTATTGTTGATACTTTTGTTAGTTTACATAGTAATAAATATTAAGTTATTAATAAAATCTCAAATTGTTTAAATTTAACATATTTATTTATATATAAACTTGTTTGGATCTACATATAAACCTTATGAAATAATTTGTGAATTTTAATACATTGCCTGGATCCACAGCATACAAACCATTTTTTACCAAAAGGACAGTTACAGAGACACAGAGAGTGAACGAGGTGAAGAAGGCATCGTGAATAAAATGTAGGGAATTTTATCATGAATGATATGTGACGTTGAGCTAAAAGCCTCTTGCTGTCTACACTAGTGCACAAGTGGAAAACCTCCCAGTATTACGTTGGTGTATTCTGTCGTGATGTTATGGGCTCTTTAACGTACATTTCTACCTGTATGACGGGACGCGATGGTGCGCTGGTCATTGTGGCTGTTGCTTACAATGGAAGTCATCTGTAGTGATTTAAAGGTATACTATGCAACCGGGGTTGATTTTCCAGCGAGGCGCCCCCCAGAGGGCGAAAGTAAAAGTGCATTGTCGTAAAGATGCTCAGCTGTTCTCCTGGTTTCTCCGTCAAGCCAGGCGTGGTTGTTTTGAGCTTAGCAGACAGGCGAACGCAACGAATCACCATCCTGCTGTTCAAGCAGAGCTACGAGGGAGCGCCCTCCCCTCCTCCGTCCCCGCCAGTGGAGTGAGGGGAGCGGGCGTCCCGAAACAACCTCCGCCTGGCCCGGGACCCGCTGGGCCCGGACATCGGCTCGCGGGGGGGGGGTGTTGGGGAGGGCGAGGGTCCCGGTCCGCGCGACGCGCGGTACAGTTTGAGAACACAGATCAGCACACAGATGAGCGGTGAACTTTTAAACCCCGCGGTTCTGTCGCAGTTTGAGATGTATATAAGTACCACGACTGAAAAACTCGTACAGTGTATGCCCGGCTTTAACACAGTGAAAGTATGAACATGCACAGAGAGAGAGAGAAACCATTCCAATGTTACTTGCAATCGCATCAGCAGAAACGCGAGGTCCGCGTCAGCCTTGCAGCCTTCTTTCTCTTTTACCTCTCGCCATTCGGAAAAAGCTTTCCCGATGTTCACCCGTGTACGACTCCTCTCTCTTTCCACAGCCCTTTTCCTTTTTCTTGTCTGCTCCGACATGGGCTTTCGCTGTTTTATCGTTGGTTCCGCCATGATAACTGCACAGATACCTCCACTGCGCTAGCAACGAGCATACGTTTCACTGGGGGCGTGTAGCAGTTCTCGCCGTAAAGCAAGACCGACTCTCGCGATCTCGCACGAGATTCTGAGCCTGTGGGCGCGGGCCGAGGGCTCCTGCAGTTGCAAGTGCGGTATTTCCCCCACAGACCACCAGGGCGGCCAAGAAAACCTTTGTTCAACCTGAAATGACTCATTTAATCACCCAAAACGGTATGGAACACATTAATTAACTGAAAAATGTTGCATAGTGTGCCTTTAACAGCATTTACTGCTAATGAGAAAAATGTTGAGGCACAGGACCAGCTGGAAGCTGCTATTCGTATTTATACAAAGGTTGATCACCGTGGGTTCACTGTGAGCCCAGCATAACGCAGCGCGTGAATCTATTTATAACTCTTGTTTCTTTAGGAGAGGAAGGGGGAACAGACATGGAGGCAGGGAGAGAGTTGAGTTTGCAGACGATAGTGACACGCTCCCTAGGGCTGGACGATAATTCAATAACAATATATATCGATCGATAGACGTGTGGCGTGATAGGAAAAAATAGGGTCGATAAAAGTTCGATAGAGAGTTTTCCTTCCTTCCTTTCAGCCTATCATATTAGTTGATGCTACAGTCACTACTTCCTCTCGACCAATCGTAAGCGCGGACCCAGGCACGCCGTCACAAAGCACCGCCCTCTCAAACCACAACACAGCACGTGAATATGTCGCAGCAAGGAGCGGTGGAGGAAACTGTCCCAAAACGGGGTTTTACTAGTTCACCAGTCTGACAGAAATTAACCACAGTGATTTCAGGGTTTCCGCGGGGCATTAAAAGTCATTAAATGACATTTTTTAAAATTAAGGCCTTAATTAGCATTAAAAGTCATTAAATGTGATCATTGGTGGCATTATTTTTTTTTTCTAAAAAAATACGGCCATAAAAACAGTTTCGTCAGATATATTATCAGATATAACTGATTCCGCGTTGTGCGCGGAACTGCTTCCGGTTGATCGTAAAGCCGTTATGTTCGGAAAAGAAGCTCGAGGCGGAGAAAGATTTGGGAAAATGCAAATTTCAACAAAAGTGGATGGAAAACGAGGAATTCGGGACATGGCTGCAGTCTGTCAACGGTAAGGATGAGGAAGGATTTTGCCGTGTTTAAAAAAAAAAAAAAAAAGCTGTACAGAGTGTCAATGCTTCGCGGTCTCACATGAAGTCGGACAGTGTAGTCCAGGGTGTACGCGGGTATGCGGCGTATACCCGTTTATTTTCCAGTCAGCATTGCGTATACCCACTTCTGGAGCGATATTTGTGTCTTTTGTTTGAGCGCGCAGTGAGACAGGTATTCAGCGTTTAAACATCACGCGCGCGCTCAACTCTGATAAACTCTTCTCAATCCACTATGCTCGCTCGCGCTCGGTTTTTTATTTGCCGTGACCTGCTACTTCCACGGTCAATACCAGCTGTGCGCTCGCTCGGCTATTTTTCCCATGGACACAATATATACTGTCTGTGGTTTCTCCGGTCGCTCGACTGTGTGCACTGGCGACTTCAAAAACTGTCCACCTCACCAGCCAATCACAGACAGGTTTCTTTCCATCCAATCAGAGTAGGGCTTGCAAATACTACATTCAGATGGATTAAATGAAAATGCTGCAGCTTTTGGCAGAAATTACTAAACATAATGGTGGGATTGAAGAAAAAAAAAACAATCAATAAACAGTTTAATATTTTTGCCTAAAATATTTAGTTTATAATAATTCCTTGAGTTACTAAGTGAGGTTAAAAAAATCTTTTTGTCTCTTTTCTTTCCAGCTTCTGGGTGATGATGCAAAAGTTTCTTGTGATCATAATCATCATCATTGTCATCATTATTTAAAGAGCACTTTATCAGGAGGTAAAACAAAATAACATCTAATAAAATGACTTGGCTAAAGACTCAACAGTTTAAAACAACAACAATAATAATAGTAAGCTGTTCAAATCCTTAAAAACAAACAGAAGTTCTTTAAACTGAACTCTAAGATAAACAGGCAACCAGTGAAGGGAGGCCAGGATGGGGTAATGTGCTTTATTTATGGTTTTGCATTAAAAGGTGTGCAGCAGCATTTGAACCAGCTGCAGACATTTGAGTGAGGACTGACCGATTCAGAGATAAAGAGAATTACACAAATCCAGCCATGATGAAATGAAGGCTTAGAGTAGTGTTTCCATGTTTTTGCCTTGAAAGAATAGGTTTTACCTTTGCTTTGTTCCTTGCATGATAAAAGTGATTTAATTGAGGTCCCTTTTTGACTGTCAAGTTTAAAATCACCGTCCATTTTAAAATCGAGGGGCTAAACATTCATTGTCAGGGTGTCTAAATCAACAGGATCAACAGTTCTTTGGGTGTTTCAGCTGGTATATTTGACAATTCATGATTTGCAAAGACAAAGTGATTTGAGTTTGGGTGTTCTCCTCATCATTAACTTTATCTCTTTCTATAGATTTTCATTCAATTTAGGACTTATGCCTTATCATCTAGGTCTATATTAAAAAACCTACAGTAAAGTAATGAAATGTTGATTCTGGATGTAGTGTAGGAATTCCTTCAATATAAACCAAAGAAAATTTTACATTACCAGCCAGAAGCTGGATAAAATCTTTAAAAAAAAGAGACAATAGTACTTTCACGCCTCACGTAGTAGCTCAAGGAAATATTTAATCTAAATGTTTTAGGCTAAAATGAGTAAACCCTAGTGATGGATTTTTGGGTAAACTAAATAGAGCAGTGTTACATGTCCTTGTTTCTAAAACGGCATTTTTCTGAGCTGCGTCTAAAAGGGCAAACATTGAGAGTATACCCACTTCTCCAGGGACCACTACACCACTGCAGACACCCACAGATCAGCTGCAAGGAGCAGACAGCAGCTAACAATGTCAAGTTACTTTTCTGTAACCAATGCAGTCATGTCCGCATTAGCTACCGCAAACAGCACAGCAGCAGCTGGAGCAAGCTCTACCGCCACTAACATCAGGAAATCAGACGGTCTGCGAACAACATTTGGAGCCAATGCCACACTGCATGCGGAGGTGCTCTGGTGTCTGAACACAGCCATCAACAAGTTTTATTTATATATATATATATATATATATATATATATATATATATATTATGAAACCTAAGAAGTAACTAGTGTACTATTCCCACCTAAATAGGCTGTTCTATTTATTTATTTGGTATATTTATTTTGGTCATTTTACTCTTTACTATAGTTTATTCTTTGTCATTATTTAATAACATAACTCAGGTCTCTTAAGTTATTTTTTTTTTTATTCTGTTATGGTTAAAAAAAGTTGGTTAAATAAAGATTTAATTGAAATTCTGTGTTTTTGTTCTTTATTAAAATTAAATAATTTAGCAATATCATAAAATGTCCAGGCAGAGCTGCACATTAAATATTTTCAATAATTATCGATATCGATCAATATGGATTTTTTTTTATCGATAAGCTTTTTTTCTATATCGTCCAGCCCTAACGCTCCCTGCCTGTAACTTAGTGGGATCAGGTCTCTTTATAGCTCTTGTTCATAGTTGCATATTTTGTGGTCCAAACAAGGTCAAAAACAAGCAGAATAAACTCCAACTTGTAACTCGGGAAATTTACAAGACACCTAAAAACACACCAAATGTCTCTAATAATAAGCAGACTTGATAACACTGTTACTGATGCCATTAGCCTTACACTGGGCTGCCGTAAAGCTGTTCATCTTTTCGCAAGAACAAGAACAGAGCCGTGAGACCGCCTCAGGGTGGAGTGACCGCCTCAGGGTCGGTGCACAGAAAGTTTTTCTACCAGAGACACTAAGGGGAGATGATAGGTCCCTTAATGGTCTCATAAACACTTCAATTATCATTACAGGGACTTAGAAGAGGATATGCTGCTTTCGTTATTTCTGAGAAGACAAATTGCTGCTTTCTGCTGGGCATTTCTGTGATACTGAGGATATTAAAATGGAACAGACTCTTTGAAGTTTGATACAGCATTATCTGACAAAGATCTACTATAATGGAACCCTCTTTTGAGGGTGGAGAACTCAGTTAAATTGAACTCAATTGTTATTAAAAATGGTCAGATAGGACAGAGTTGTGAGGAAATACTGTTAATTCTTCACAATCAATGCCATATGTCAGTACAAGGTCTAAGGTAGGAAGCCAACAGTGTGTCGGTTTATGCACATTTTGAGCAAAACCAATTGAATCTAGGATAGTTTTAAAGGCTACACTAAGGTTATCACATTCAGTGTCAACATGAATGTTAAAATCCCCCACTATAATAACCTTGTCAGTGTTTATCACCAAATCAGATAAGAAGTCTGACAGTTGATCCAGAAACTGAGAGTAAGGCAAGGCAAATTTATTTGTATAGCACAATTCAGTACAGAGACAATGCAAAGTGCTTTACATGATTAAAATATAGGAAAATAAAACAGAATAAAAGCAGGTAGAAATAATTGGAGAAACAAAATAGAACATTAAAGACAGTTGGACTAAAAAAGTTGAACTAATGATGTTTCAGTAGAACAGTTTAAGTAAAACATTCAAAGGCAGTCCTAAACAAATGTGTTTTAATCTTGATTTAAAGGAACTCAGGCTTTCAGCACTTTTACAGTTTTCTGGGAGTTTGTTCCAGATCAGTGGAGCATAGGAACTAAATGCTGCTTCTCCATGTCTGGTTCTGGTTCAGGTTCTGCAGAGCAGGCTGGAGCCAGAAGACCTGAGTGGTCTGGAGGGTTGATGCACTGATAACAAGTCTGTGATGTATTTAGGTGCTAATTCAGGGATTTATAGACTAACAGAAGGATTTTAAAGTCTATTCTCTGAGATCCAGGGAGCCAGTGGAAGGACTTCAGAACCGGGTCCATGTTCTCTACGTTCTTAGTCTTAGTGAGGACTTCAGAACCGGGTCCATGTTCTCTACGTTCTTAGTCTTAGTGAGGACTTCAGAACCGGGTCCATGTTCTCTACGTTCTTAGTCTTAGTGGGAGAACTTCAGAACCGGGTCCATGTTCTCTACGTTCTTAGTCTTAGTGAGGACTTCAGAACCGGGTCCATGTTCTCTACGTTCTTAGTCTTAGTGAGGACTTCAGAACCGGGTCCATGTTCTCTACGTTCTTAGTGAGGACGCGGGCAGCAGCGTTCTGCAGTGTCTTTTTCAATGGCAAGCAGAAGAAGGTCAGAGAGCCTTTCTTCTCCACACAGGCTTCTTAGTTTATTTTGATGATTTTCAGCTTGGAAAATGATCTTTCAACTGAAGCTGTCGTCACTGGTAATGTTGTATATATTTGGATCATTTTGACAAAGGCAGGAAAGATCAGCTGGCCATTGTTTTCCCTCAGTATTGAACATATTTCTTGTAGGTTCTTTGAAGTAAAGCTGGAGTGGAAGACCTTTAGTTCTGTCTTAAGCTGCTCCTCATCTTCTCCATAGAACTCACAGAGAATGTGCACAGCTTCCATGGCTTCTGTGTTTGGTGTGCCTACCCAGTTAGCATATACAGTTAAGGGCTGGAATGACTCAATGATTCTTGATGCAGGGCTTCCAGTTGAATCTCCTGTTCATCTCCTCAGTTATAATATCCAGGAAGGTGAAGTACACGCTACTCCTGAAATATGCCTCCACTGACTCAAACTGAGCTCCTACTTGAGACACTGTTGGGTTGTGTTGGAAACACACTGGCACTTTCCCTTTCCTCTCTTGACCAGGCACCACAGTAGGTACTGGAATGTTGAAACTCTCTGCCTTTTCTGTTGCACATCCAAATATTTCTCCAAATTTCTCCTCAGACCTCATGGAGCTCAATGTGTGAAGAACACCATCGACTACCTTGTGGGCTGTGGAATGGTCCAATCCTTCTTTCTCCAGAGAATCTGATGCCATAGCAGTGACTTCGAATACCGGGGTGGTGATCTCCATGCACAGAATAAACATGAAGTTGATGGCATTTCTGTACATCTGCGCATCACCTCTGGCCAGGTTTGGTGGGTCACTTTCAGGGATGGAGCATCAAAACAGCTTTCAGCTTTCTCTGAAGTGCCTTCAGGTATCTGACAGCTGCTGAAGTGCCAAAACACGCTGTCCAGGATACAAGGACTCCTGAAATTTGACCAGGGCAGCATGGCGCTTTGGGGAGCCTGTGCAAAACGCATACAAATTCTCCACCAGGTTGAAGAATGTGACAAAATGTTTGCTGGACTTTGCTGCTTCCACCAGTACCAAATTGAGGCAGTGGGCTTTGCAGTGCACATAGAGCGCCTTCTCATTGTGTGCACGAATCCTCGCTTGGAGACCTTTGTACATGCCACTCATGTTGGCTGCTCCATCATAGCCTTGGCCATACATGTTGTTCAGCTCTAGGCCATTCTTCTGGAGAAGGGAGAACACAGTGTTCTCCAGCTCCTGGCCTGTAGTGGAGTCTACGTTGCAGACGTCAATAAACCGCTCCTTGGTTTGCATGTCATGTAAATATCGCACAACAAATGACACTTGCTCTTTGTGTGAGACATCAGAGGTTTCATCAAGGAGGATGGAAAACATTTCAGCCTCTTTTATTTTGTGGTTTATCTCCCTTCTGATGTAAGTGGCTAGTGCTGCAATGATGTCATTTTGGCATCTGTTGGAAAGCAGTGACACCTGGGGCCTCGTCTTGGTGGCTTTAGCTTTTGAAACCTTTTCCAAATGCATTTTCAAGACACTGTCATATCGAGCAAACACATTCACCAATTCACGGAAATTGCCACGGTTGTCACTGGACTCACTCTCATCATGACCTCTGAATGCTTGTCCCTGACGTGCAAGATACACTGTGAGGTCAATCAATCTGGTCAGGATTTCCCTGCCTGCCTCTCTCGCTCTCTAACTTCCACCCCCTTTACATCTGAAACATCAAATGCGACTGGAGGAGCTTTTTTTGGAAGTTGGTCCATCAAACCATGCTTGTCATGTGCATCTCTGTGATGGAGTGTTGCTTGATTTTTTTCAAGAGCAGTGCTCCACTTTCTGATGCCATCAGTTGTCCAGGCTGTTTTACTGTTGTGTTTTTCCTCAGAGAGGAAAAGCCGACAGCTAAAACAATGCATGGAATTACCAGCAGGGGAGTATTCCAGCCACATATTCCCTGAAAACCACTGCTTCTGGAATGATCTCCCCTCTGTATTTTTTGGGTATGGTATATCTGGCTGGCATGGGCCCCGACTGCAGCACATTGAAATGTATTCATCACCCTTGATTTTAAACGCTGAAACATGTGAAGGATCTGTGGGATACGGCAAAGTCGCTATCTTGCTCATCTTTCTTTTTCTTTCATCTGGCTCATCTCCCTGTTTTCCCTCATCCTGGTGGTCTCCCTCATCCTGTTCTTCCTCATCCTGTTGTTCTCCCCCATCCTGGTGGTCTCCCTCATCCATCTGTTCTCCCTCATCCTGTTCTCCCTCATCCTGTTGTTCTCCCTCATCCTGTTCTCCCTCATCCTGGTGGTCTCCCTCGTCCTGTTCTCCCTCATCCTGTTCTCCCTCATCCTGTTCTCCCTCATCCTGTTGGTCTCCCTCATCCTGTTGTTCTCCCTCATCCTGTTCTCCCTCATCCTGTTGGTCTCCCTCATCCTGTTGTTCTCCCTCATCCTGTTCTCCCTCATCCTGTTGGTCTCCCTCATCCATCTGTTCTCCCTCATCCATCTGTTCTCCCTCATCCTGTTGGTCTCCCTCATCCTGTTGTTCTCCCTCATCCTGTTCTCCCTCATCCTGTTCTCCCTCATCCTGTTGTTCTCCCTCATCCTGTTCTCCCTCATCCTGTTGTTCTCCCTCATCCTGTTCTCCCTCATCCTGTTGTTCTCCCTCATCCTGTTCTCCCTCATCCTGTTCTCCCTCATCCTGTTCTCCCTCATCCTGTTGTTCTCCCTCATCCTGTTGTTCTCCCTCATCCTGTTCTCCCTCATCCTGTTCTCCCTCATCCTGTTCTCCCTCATCCTGGTCTTTTTCTGTCTCTGTGTCTTCCCTGAACTCTTCCTCATCTCCTGTCCTGGTAGATGTTGATGGTATAGAGCTTCCCTGCTGTGACTGGCTACAATATAATAATAATAACCATCATGACAATAATGATGATAATAATAATAATAATAATAATAATAGCTTTAACAAATATGCCACATTAGTTTAAATAATGGGCTATTAGGGCAACATGACTGGAAGTCTTGTCACGTGGATATGACTTATGGTAGCCTACAAAATAATAGCTATCTTAATACCTGCTGATTTTGTACAAACCACTTAAAAATAAAATGTGAACAGCTTTTAAGATTTTTCAATACGATTAACCCAAAGGAGCAGATCAATAGCATATAACTAAGGCTCACAACAGTCAGTGATTCTGACCTTGACTCTGACCTGTCATCGTTTGGCTTTGCTGTCATCCAGGAGAGCAAAGAGCTGCTTCCCTGTGCTGCCTGCTGTAGCTCCTTTATTCGTTCTCTTTTCAGCCTCTCCTTTCTTGGCATTGTGCTGCAATTACTAAACCAATATACTATTAAGACAATAAAGAGACCAAAATGTGTTAATTTATGTTGCCTAACAAAACCTATACAACAGAAAACGTTTGTCTTAACACAGATTTGCAATTGCAAACTCTACCGAAATTATTTGTAGCCTATGTGGTCGTCCTCACGTTATCTGTCATTGACTTGGGCTACAGTGTAAAACTTTATCTAGCTTTATCTATCCTAACTAGTTTATCAGGTGACCAGTCGGCAAAAATGCTTGTTTGGTGCTGCTGAATGAGACATTTTAATGCACAACAAAATGATTTTGCTTGATCTGTATGTTACCTGGCTAATGGGGCAGGGGAGAAGCAGCCTGTCAGCGACCGGTCCTGCTATCTGAAGACGCTTACTGAACTGCTATGATGCTGCGCATCTGGCATGCCCTGCGCGAGTTCACGTGACAAAGAAAGGGTGTGCGCAAGGAGGGGTCTCATTTCGGGGCATCGTTTCAGTCGTTTTTAATGGCTCAGGTTTTCAAAAGATCATTTCAAAACCGACCTCAGTAAAATCTTAATAATATTAATAATTAAAAAAAAAACGAGTTTCAAAAGGGCATTTTCGTTGATAAAGGGCAAACTTCCTAGTGCTTTAGCACCACCTAGTGTCTATGTATGCACGCCCCTGGCGTTCTGGATCAGCTGCAGCTGTCTGATCCACTTTTTAGGCAGACCTGTGAAAACACCGTTGCAGTGATCAGTTCTACTAAAGATAAACATGGATTAGTTTTTACAGATCCTGCTGAGACATCAGTCCTTTAATCCTGGAAATGTTCTTCAGGTGATAGAAAGCTGACATGGTGATGTAAAGCTGTGTGTCGTCTGCATAGTGATGGTAGCTGATGTTTTTTATTATCTGAGCTAGAGGGAGCATGTAGATATTGAAGAGGAGGGACCCAGGATGGACCCTTGGGGCCTGGTGGACGATACAAAACAACAAACAGAAGAGGTTTTATTGCTTTGCAGTTTGGATGAGGGAAACTGAGGGTTAAATGTTCAAAAGAACTGTAGTTATTAATTGGCCTGGGACTAATTAATAAATCAGACTGAAAGATGGTTGCCACTCCTCCTCCTCTTCCCACAGATCTGGGAATGTGGAAATTTGAATAACTGGAGGGAGTTGACTCATTTATACTAACGTAGTCCTCTTGTAGCCAGGTTTCTGTGAGACAAAACAAATCAATCTGTTTATCAGAAATCAATTCATTAACTAACAAAGTCTTTGGAGGGAGAGACCTTTTATTTAATAGACCACATTTAATTGTTTTATTTTTAGGTTCAAGGTGAACCGTATTGATTTTTATTAGGTTTTTATGATTTGTTTTGATCTGTTAAGTTTTGGCCGTGGGAAAGACACCGTCTCAATAGGATAATGGGTGGGTAACAGTACAGAAGCTGCAGAGAGGTGCGTTAAACTACGGCTCTGCTTCCTGGTCTGGACCCTGGGTTGTCAGCATTTAGGAGAACTAATAAATCCGGCCAGATTCCAAGAAAGAAGAGCTGCACCATCCAAAGTGGGATGAATGCCGTCTCTCCTGATCAGACCAGGTTTTCCCCAGAAAGTTCTCCAGTTATCAATGTAGCCCACGTCGTTTTCTGGACACCACCTAGACAACCAGCGGTTGAATGATGACATGCGGCTAAACTTGTCATCACTGGTCAGATCAGGCAGGGGACCAGAGAAAATTACAGAGACATTGTTTTAGCAAACTCACACACCGAAGCAACACCAACTTTGGTGACCTCCGATCGGCGTGACCGGGTGTCATTACCGCCAGCGTGAATAACAATCTTACTGTATTTACGCTTATCCTTAGCCAGCAGTTTCAGGTAGGATTCTATGTCGCCCGTTCTGGCCCCTGGCCAGATCATTTAGTGGAATTTGAAATTTAACCTAAGTCATATTATTCATAGACATCATATACGTAGACGCGTCATTGGGCGGGTTCTGCCTATGCTGCGATGCGTCAGAGCGTCCGCCATGTTAAATGTGGCGAATCTGCAGTTACTCAGTCACTTAAACAGTATCAGAGGGACTTTAATCTCAGAATATACTTTGCATTCGTAATATTTTTATTTTTGTAATATTACAAGTTTATTTTATTTTTAGTGAAATCAGCCCAAATACATTTCCATGCAGCACAGGAATGAGGCATCTTCCCTGATCCACCTTCACTACAACAGAACTTTACTTTTTTCTGCCACATACAATATGGCGGTGACGTTGACGTGCGAACCTGCGCCCAACGACGCGTCTACGTATACGATGTCTTTGAGATTATTGACCTGTTACATTAGCACCGGTTAGCATCATCACTGAAGCGCCTCAGTAGCTAACGCTACCATACAGCAGTCAACATTTTTCTCTCGTGCCGAAACATTGTACCTGCTAACTGTATATTCCTGAAGAATTCGACCAAATAGAATTATGTGATCCTACGGCTGTTTATTCGAAGATAGCACTACTCCATGAGGAATAATTGTGCTTTTTTGGGGGCAAGAACGGTTGTGAATTCCACTTAACCCACGTACCACAAACGTTAGAGAAGCCTCCGGCATTGTCCCGCCTCCTGCCGTCGTCTTCAATGATAGATGACGAGCTGTCAGTCAAAGGCTTCCTCACACTACCTGTGTGATCGTGTCTGCAAGGCCCAATCAGGAGGAGGCTTACAGAAGAGTTTTTTTCTCCGCCCAACCTGTCAAAACACATTTTCCTTCGCGCGAGTAGAAAGTCAGTCCGAGGGCAGAGACTCTTTCGAGAGCGCAGCCGTCCTCGAGCGTGGCCGCTGGATAAAAAATCGTGCGCGCGATTTTCTCCTGTCGAAACAGCAATTTCTCGCGCATGTGTGATTTTGTTGTGCGGTGGTAGATGAACCATGCGCATAAGTAGTTTAACATACATGCAAGTATGTTTATTTTGCTCGCAGGAGTTTTGAAATAAATGTGACGCCATATTGGTCGTCTGTCGATTTACTCTGAACTAATGTTTTATCTTGAGGTTTTGGAGATATCCCGTCTGATTTCTGAATGATCCTTAGTGAAATCTATTTGTGTGTCCCGTGATGACCTCGGCGTCTGGCTGGACACCACACACTGTACGAACAAACCTGTTATATAGATATAACAGGTTTGTTACCTGTGGCTGTCTAAGGTTTTGAATATCGGCTGACAATTTTAAAATCTTGCTGGGTGAACCAGGCTTTACTCAACTTATTTCAAAACAATTTCCTTTCAGACAGAGACACACTTAGGATGCACGTATTTACAGATTTGTATGTATGGATTGACAACATTAATTTATAGAGCACACCTCCCTGGATATCATCCCCTGGGCAGACCATAGGGTCTGGTATTAGAATATTTTACGTTTTATTATAGGTACATATAATTTAGCAAGGCTGTATTGTAGTCAGGTCAACAAAGAAAGTTGTATTTAAAAGTTTTATTTGGCTTCTGGATGCTGGACACTTTCAGGGGAACTCTGACATTGGAATATCCCTCTTGTAAATGTTGAAACCACTGCTATAATAGAAATGTGCTCACGGAGAATCACTCAGAGAAATTAATCCGTTGAAGAGAAGGAAACTCTTCCACAGCTAATACCAAAAACGAGAGCGTTAATTTTCCTGAATTTACAGAGTAAATGTAATGTGGGTGAAGTTTTATCTGTGATCCTCTGTCATCCCGTTCTCCTGAGAGCAGCCAAGAGCTGCTGAAAAGCTGACAGGAACAGTGAAGACTTAGAATTAATACAGCAGCAGGGCCATGCATGTTTTCAAGGTATATAGCCATGTAATATGATCATAGACCAAAAAATGTTTGATTGTGATAGAATAAGTTATATACATTGATCCACATTTATTGATTCCAGCTTCCTCCTGCAACACCTTCTCTTCAAGTAACTAAAGTGAACAATGGATTCTTTAATTCACATTTATGAGCTTTTCTCTTTTTTTCCAGATCCCAAAAAATATTATTTCTATAAAGAAGATGGAGTTCAGACTGAGCTCAGCAACCACAAGGGAAATTCCACTTTAGATAAGGAGGAACCAGAATCTTGCCAGCCAAAAGAGGAGAAAAAGGAACAAGAACATCAACAGTTTGTAGAAGAAGAGAGACAACTTGTGCTGAAACGGGAGACTGATAACATTTTATTGATTCCTTCTAACATGCAAAGATTCCCCAGTGAAGAAGAACAGAACAGGAACAAACTCATCTCTCAGAAGCCTTTCTCATGTCTGAGCTGTGGAAAAAGGTTCCACAAAAGCAGCAGTTTCAAAATTCACAGGAGAACTCACAGAGGTGAGAAGCTGTTCTCTTGTGAAACCTGTGGAAAGAGTTTTGCAAGAAAAGATTGTTTGTCTCTTCACTTAGTAACTCACACCGACAAGAAGCCTTTCAGATGTGATGTATGTGGAAAAGGTTTTAGACATAAAGGCAACTTAAATATTCACATGAGAATTCACACAGGGGAGAAGCCTTTCTCATGTGGGATTTGTGGAAAGAGTTTTTCACATAAAAAAACTATTGTCAGGCACATGACACATCACACAGGCGAGAAGCATTTTTCATGCATGACCTGTGGAAGAGGTTTTAAAAGTAAAATTGCTTTGGCATGTCACATGAGAATACACATAGATGAAAAGCCTTACAAATGTGAAAAAGGTTTTAGAGAGAAAAGCGATTTAAAAAGTCACATGAAAACTCACACAGGTGAGAAGCCTTTCAAATGTGAAACTTGTGGAAAAGGTTTTGTAGCAAAAGCTCATTTGGCACGTCACTTAAAAACTCACACAGACAAGAAGCCTTTCACGTGTGTTACATGTGGAAAAGGTTTTAGACAAAAAAGCAACTTAAATATTCACATGAGAATTCACACAGACGAGAAGCCTTTCTCATGCATGACCTGTGGAAAAAGTCTTAAAAGTAAAATTGCTTTGGCACATCACATGAGAATACACACAGGCGAGAAGCCTTTCAAATGTGAAACTTGTGGAAAAAGTTATGCAGTAAAATATCATTTGGTACGTCATTTAGAAACTCACGCAGACAAGAAGCCTTTCATGTGTGTTACCTGTGGAAAAAGCTTTAGAAAAAAAGGCGACTTAAATATTCACATGAGAATTCACACAGATGAGAAACCTTTCTCATGTGTGATTTGTGGAAAGAGTTTTACACAAAAAAAATATATTGTAAGACACATCAAAGTCCACACAGATGAAAAGCCTTTCTCATGCATGACCTGTGGAAAAAGTTTTAAAAGTAAAAATGCTTTGGTACATCACATGAGAATACACACAGGCGAGAAGCCTTTCTTCTGCATGACGTGTGGAAAGGGTTTTAGATACACAAGCCGTTTAAAAAGTCACATGATAACTCACACAGGTGAGAAGCCTTTCACGTGTGTGAGCTGTGGAAAAGGGTTTAGAAACAAAAGGAATTTAAAAATTCACATGAGAACTCACACAGGTGAGAAGCCTTTCAAATGTGAAACTTGTGGAAAAGGTTTTGTAGCAAAAGCTCATTTGGCATGTCACTTAGTAACTCATACAGACAAGAAGCCTTTCACGTGTGTTACATGTGGAAAAGGTTTAAGAAGTAAAGGCCACTTAAAAATTCACATGAGTCTTCACACAGGTGAGAAACCTTTCTCATGTGAGACTTGTGGAAAGAGTTTTGCAACAAAATATTGTTTGGCATATCACATGAGAATACACACAAGCGAGAAGCCTTTCTCATGTGAGACCTGTGGAAAGAGTTTTGCAACAAAATCTGGTTTGGCATATCACATGAGAATACACACAAGCGAGAAGCCTTTCTCATGTGAGACCTGTGGAAAGAGTTTTGCAAGAAAATATTGTTTGGTGTGTCACATAAGAATACACACAGGTGAGAAGCCTTTCTCATGTGAGACCTGTGGAATGAGTTTTGCAACAAAACCTGGTTTGGCATATCACATGAGAATACACAAAGGTGAGAAGCCTTTCAACTGTGAAACTTGTGGAAAAGGTTTTGTAACAAAAGCTGAGTTGGCATGTCACTTACTAACTCATACAGACAAGAAGCCTTTCTCATGTGTTACATGTGGAAAAGGCTTTAGACAGAAAGGCCACTTAAATATTCACATGAGAATGCACAAAGGCGAGAAGCCTTTCAAATGTGAAACTTGTGGAAAAGGTTTTGTAACAAAAGCTGAGTTGGCATGTCACTTACTAACTCATACAGACAAGAAGCCTTTCTCATGTGTTACATGTGGAAAAGGCTTTAGACAGAAAGGCCACTTAAATATTCACATGAGAATTCACACAGGTGAGAAACCTTTCTTGTGTGTGACCTGTGAAAAAGGTTTTAGATGTAAAAGCAATTTAAAAATTCACATGAGAACTCACACAGGTGAGAAGGCCTTCTAATGTGTGACCTGTGCAAAGAGTTTTGCGACAAAAGATAATATCACATGATAACTTACAAAGGCCAGCAGCCTGTATATTCAGAGTTCTGCTCATCATTATTTTTAAAGGTATGTGGTAACTTTTGAGATGATTAAAGGACAGAGATGAGGCCAACGTCTTCACTCTATTTCACTTCATTCAGAAGAATGCCAAACCCTTCTCTGTGCGTGTTCAAAACATTTCTGACAGAGACGTTCGATCTGAGAATCATCGAAGTCTCAATGAGCTGTAAAATGTGTTCTCAACACTTCTTGTAACACGTTAAAAATGTTTTTAAATGGCACAATATCAAAAATATTAACTGTGAAATATAAATCACTTCGCCTCTTCCACTATATTAATTAAGAATACCTTTTAACCATTTATTTTACCCTGTGTATGAAACACTTTTTAAATGTTCAAATAATTTTGTAATTTCAACCTGTCACATATTCCCTTCAGAAAAGTTGTTGTCCCCAACATCAGGACCTTTACACATGAACCTCTGGTAAATACCACTATTAAAGTGCAAAAGTCGAACTTTTTCTAAAGGTTTACAGACTGGAACGCTTCATACATTCTTTTTGATTGGGAACTCATTTAGTCTCAAGTGTCCATTTCCCTGTTGAGAGCAGAGTTATCCTGTGTATTGCTATAAACACAAATGTGATTCATATTAAATTGTAACAGTCCTCCCACTTAATCTTTGATAGAGTTTGGATGAAATCCAGTCTCTTCACACAAGTCTAGGTTAACTGCATTCCCTGAACTGCAAATAGACAAATCAATAATGTAGCAACTTTGTCCATAACATCCTTGAAAAAATAAGGAGGAACACCATATACATATGGCGTGGTCATTTCTGGGTAACAATGCTAAATCTGCATGTTGTTACAAGCTGGTGTACCCAGTTGTTAGAATTATTTTTACTATTCTCTACATATTTTTTTATTTACCATGGTCATTTTATTATTCATATATTTACTCATTACTATAAAAATGTTTTAAGGTTTGAGTTTATTCAGATATTAACGTGGTTTTCAGATGACTAATATCTCATGTATTATTGTGTTTGTGTTCATCAGTATTGTCATTTACTGGAACATATACCATGCTTCATCTTACCTTATACTATGTGTTTCAACTGTCTCTCTTATTATTGCTGAAGGCCTGCAGAGATATGACTCTTTTTCCAGGAACTGAACTGTGTGAACGGCGTTGTATTATCTTGAAGGTCACATTATAACGGCTTTTTGTAACTAGGGATCTCCCAAAACACAATAAAGAGAGAGGAAGTGCAGGGTGTGTTTCAGAGCAGTAGGAGTTGTAACTGAGCACATCTCCAGTGGCGCCACCAGGTTGTGGTCAGGGGTGGCCATGCCCCTCCCCTCCTCCCCCACTAGCCAGTGTAAATAGCATACCGCGCACGTGACGTCACCATCTCAAGAGCAACGCCCCTTTTGCCGCTTAGGAAGGACAACCCGATAGAGAACGCACGTAGCAACCAGCAACAGAACCAGCGATATGACCGACTTTACAGCCATTAAACTTTCCCAAGACGATGTCCCAGGCGCACGGTTTACTGGTCGCACTGTCGAAGAACACACCAACCTTCAGCTCAAACGATGGCTTGAGTGTCGAGGGCTTAAAAAGACCGGAAAACGGGCCGAGTTGATGGAACGGTAAGCTTTTTTTTTTTTTTTCCTGCGCGGCGTTCATTGTGTCGTCGGCCGTTTTTTTTTTGTTTGTAATCACCGTCCAGGAATCGGTATATGTTGCCAATTGGTAGCTACAAAACAACTGTTTACATCTCAGAATCTTTCCCTTAAGAGATTCATGGCGAATTGTTTGTTTAATGTTTGTCTTATTTGAAATGTTTTTGAGTAGGCTATCCTGGTAGCAGGGTATCATGTTAGCGCCTGCTACCATGATAGCCTATATGCTATCATGGTAGCAGGCGCTTCATTATTAACATGTCGGCCTCCTATCGTGCCTATCCGTACCTTTTTCCGGGTTGAAATGTTGTGTAGGCCGACCCCACCGGTGTACCCAGCGCACACATTTCTCCTTGGCACTCTTGAATTTCGGGAAAGTAATGAAGAAAACATCCTTCATATGCGGCCGATGAGCGTACCTCGAGTCGCTGTTGCACGTTCCATAGCAACAATGTTTAAAAACCATGGTCTTAGATTTGGAAAAAGCAGTCGTTTAAACGAGTAAAACCTAGGCTAACACCACGTCTCTTTTACAGCGAAACAGCGGCGGACTATGCAAGTTTGTCCTACTGCGTACCACGTGATGCGACGTCATCGTGACGTTACGTTTCTAAAAATAGCTCGCTCGCGGTACCCTATTGTAGTTGCATCCGTTTAGCATTTCATCCCATGATGCACAGCCAGCAAGGCAGCTGCTCTTCTTGACCTTGTATCACTTTTTTATTTTTATTTATTTTTTATTATTTGTATCTGTCATCATCTACTCTCCCCTAGTAATATTTTGGTTTTAAATAAATTAATAAATGTAAACCTTTTTCCTTATCTAATTACACAAAAGGTAACTGTTGTTCAACTCAAAATGTACTGTTGTTGATCTATGCATATTAGATCATTAGTAACATTAAAAATCAAACAATAACCCAAAAGATGTTAGTAGACGTTTGCTTAGGCAAGTTTACTACAACAGTAGAATAAAATCCTGGAATCATGGCTTTTAATTTCAGTGTTCCACCCCAAGAGTTTAATTGGCCCATCTGCCCCTATGAAAGGTTTCTGGAGGCGCCACTGCACATCTCTGCTGTTCTAGCAAAAAATGAAACTAACATCTGTTGTCTTTTCTTCTCTTTGTTGTTTAACGAATGTTTTAGGTGTTTGAACCTGACACCAGTGTATCAGAAGTGAATACTTTTGGTTTCCTGCATTCATGTCTGGGTCTCTGCATCACTTTATCCAGATTCTGATAAGTAGGAGAAAGAGGCTGCTTAGGTGAATGAAGGCTGACCCCTGTTTATATTAGAAGATATTAGAAGATCCCCTTTATTGTCAAGTTTTAAAACTCACCTTAAGACACATTTTATTTCTTGGCTTCTAACATCTTGAAACTTTTATTCTTTTTTATATTTGTATTGTAATCTTGTTTGTTTTTTTTGTTTTTTTCAATTTAAATGTTTGATTATTGTCTGTACGGGACTTTGTCGCAGCTGCTGTTGTTTTAAAGTGCTTTATAAATAAAAGTCTTGTGAAATAATTTTGTCAATAAAATTGTTATTGTTTTCATCGTGCTCCGTCTGATGGGCCCCTGATCGGCAGGCAGCCCCGATTTCTCATCACACATACATTATAAAGGAGTTTAGGTTAACACCCATAAAAGGCCGTACATATCCAAACTGCGTCATCAGTAGATAAACGGTGTCAACTCCGGGACGCTATCAGACAGATGAGTCCCTTCCTCGTTGTCCGGTGTTATCCAAGTGTGGCAGACAGTCCCGGGATAAACAGTTCGTTCCACTTGACCTCGTTGATATCCTAACAAAATGAATGAATGCTCTCTCACTGCACCGTTCTGTCCTTTCTTATTGTGCCTGTATGTTTTTTATATTTGCATCTGGGTTTTTAAGCTGCAGGGGGTGTGGCTTTGACAAGTGTGATGGTTTAACCATATTGGGTGAAGAATTATACAAAAAGCAACGATTGGCTATGGCACAGAAAGCTGCGCTTCAAGGAGAAAAAGGTGTGATGATTCCTAAGACGGAGACAATCACACAAGTCCATAAATAATTCCTTTATTGTCCTGCAATCCTGAAATTTTGCTAAATAGGTCCTTAGCAAAAAGTAGTTTATTCAAGTGTACTACGAGTATACTTATTACATACTTAAAATGAGGCTTGACATTTTTTTTAGTAAACTATATTTAATATACTGAATGGTATAATGTAATAAAACTAGACTCAGAACAAAAAGTATAAACAGGAGGCCAAACCTAAGTACATTAATACTAAGACTTAAGCTTATAGGGTAATTTACGGAAGCGTATTGCATTCACCAAAGAAAAAAAAAATCAGACAGCTTATCTCATAATTACGAGATCCTGATCTCGTAATTATGACATCTTATCTCGTAATTACGAGATAAGATGTCATAATTACGAGATCCTGATCTCAATATATTGAGATCTTTTCTCATAATTACGGGATAAGATGTCATAATTACGACATCCTGATCTCAATATTATGATATCTTTTCTCATAATTATGACATCTTATCCCGTAATTATGAGATAATATGGCATACTTAGGAGATCAGGAAGGACAGTCATTGCTACGGAAGCGTATTGTGCTGAACTACATTACATGAAACGTGAACAATGAGTGCGTTGTCGGATTTAATAGGCTTTTATTTTCTTTTAGGTATGCGTCACTGGGAAATACTGAGTTTCCTAAATGTGGATGGAATTAGTATTAGTTTGTCAACATTGCGCCGGTGTAGGTACCAGATCGACTCGGGTGGTCAGATCAGTTCGGGGGCCGGCGCCTTCTGATGACATCCCTATACATGATTGGTTTAACGTTTGCACAATTACGCAAAACATTGTGATTGGTCTGGACAACTTACTAAAGTAATTATAGCGGGATTGGGGTTTGTAAACGGACAATTTTATGAAGAAATTCTCCATGGGTCTTGCACCCCCCGATGACGTCACTTTATGGCAACGCCACTCAAACAAACTACATTGAGCCCGCGGTCTGCATTTGTAACGAATCAATTTTATTTAGTTAATTTAGCGGTTTCTTTTTCCTCAAAAGCTTCAGGCTTAAAGATGAACATAGAAAAATATGAAATCTTAGCAATTCAAAATAATCAACCCACTTTAATTGATAAGAATGAGGTAAAATATTTAGGTATAATGATTAACAAGGACCGAAAATGACAGAACAAATATTCAAGCCATTTTACAAAAAAATCAACAAATATTTGACAATTGGCTCAATTTTTGGAAGAATATTGTCACAATTTCATCTGGAATAATAAAAAACATGTGATCAGAAAGAACGACAGTAATATCAGTAGAAAAAGGAGGAATAAACGTTATTGATTTTAAAGTGATGAATGTCGTGATAAAATTAAAATGGCTGCAGACTTTTATTAAAATGAAAAGAGTTTATGGTTTAGTTTCCCTTCACAAAGGAAGGAAATTTCTCTTGAGATGTAACTTTGATCCTGCAAAATTACTGATTAAATTGTCAGACTACCACAGAAGCATTCCAAAATGATGGTAAAAGTTTCATGCCTCGATTAAGTTACTGGAAAATAACCGTAAATTAACAAAATAAAATTTATTTGTAACAAATGGAGACTGCAGGCGTAATATAGTTTGTTTCAGTGGAGTTGCCATATAATGACGTCATCGGGAAGCACAGGCCCCCCGAGTCGATCTGGTACCTACACCGGTACCTTAAGTCCTTAGGATTGTTTAGGCGAAAAGCCCACTCTGACTTGCTTGAAGTCGCACTGTTCCTGCAGGAGCAGTTAAACCAGCACGGGATGCTTCATGGCTATAGATTAATGCATCCAAGCTGGTTTGGTGGTGTCCCAAAGAACTGTCCGGTACCTGCTCAAAATCCTAGATCCTCAAGGAGTACAGCTGATGCTTCAGGATCGCCTAAGACGACGTTTCTACAGAAACCCAGGTCCCAACTTCATGTGGCATGTCGATTCATATGATAAACTAAAACCATACGGAATCTGTATTAATGGAGCTGTTGACGGATTTTCGCGTATAGTCATATGGCTGCATGCTTACTCCACAAGTAGTAACCCCAGGGTTATAGCTGGGTACTTCATTGATGAAGTGGAAAACAGGAGCGGAGCTCGAACGCGTATCAGGTCAGACCTGGGTACAGAGAACTGTTCAGTGGAACAGATGCAGATCTTTTTAAGAAGTAATCAGGAAGACCAGTTTTCTGAAAGATGTTACATTACTGGCTCAAGTAATCATAACCAAAGGTTGAACAATGGTGGGGATTTCTAAGAAAACACCATGCACAATATTGGATGAACGTCTTTCACAGGAGACTTCCTTGATAAAAATCTAATACTGTTCTTCTGTTAGGAAATAATTGAGGTAGGTAGCCTCAGTTTTTCTGCTTTTTGGTTGAATTAAGATAATACTTTGAATTGGTTGAGTGGCTAATAAATTCATTGTTAACCATTATTTGCTTCAATGAATAATATAGTCCTCTTTCTTGTAGGAAAGCATTAATAGTCACTGCACACTGCAGTTTAACTATTGGATACTTTTACAATCACGTCTTTCCACAGCTTATGCTACTGTTAATATTTCTGACAGAATTCCAATGTAGTCAAATAAATACACAATCCGCTGTCCTTATTTGCACAAATGCATTCCTAAATTAACCTAATCTAAAACTGAAATTAGAGTTTAATTCCAGGACTCTCTGTCTTCTGTTAGTACACCTCTTAATTCAATTCTTAAAGCCACTATCTGTCTGTATGTAAGAACAAAGACTCAGAAAACTCAAGCCTGCGTTCTGCTCGACTGTGTGAATCTGTTGTGCTACCTAGAGTAGGGTGACCAGACGTCCCCGATTTGGACCACCTGTCCCCGTTTTGGTCTGCCTGTCCCCGGCTAAAGCTGTCCCCGGAAATATCCCCGATTTTACCGAGGGGGAAAATGTTGCGTGTAGACTTATTACGGTAGAGCTGTTGCGCGCAGAAACAGGTGCTACGGTAGCTGGTTGCGCTGCTGATAATATAAAGATGAGGAACAGAGCACACCACTAGATGAGCGGTAATGATCCTTTTGAATGTGGTCAGCTGCCATTAAAACACGAAGAAGAAGAAGAAGAGCACACCACTTTTAAAACAGAAGAAGAAGAAGTGGAAGTTCGTTGTCATAAACGGTGGCAACTGATGGGGAGCTGCCCTGAGTTATGGTAAGTGTGTTAATCGATTCATTTGGTTTGGATCGGGCTGATCCTTTGATACGTGTTTTGTTTGTGTCTAGGTTAAAAAAATAATCAATAAAAAGTAAGACAAGACCACGAGTAGCTGCTCACCTGAGTAAAAGACACTGATAAAATGTAACAGAATGATTAAAAACTCTTTGTAAGGCGCTAATCTGGTACGCTGGTTCTCCAGGGATCAACAAGGGTTCATCTAAAGATGTTTTAGAACTGATTGGTGACCTTTAGTTTATATTTCAGATAGTTATAAGTAGAGTTATTATAAGTTGTTTTGCTGATTTATGGTTGGGATTTATGAGCATAAACTTCCAGGCTTAGCTTTAGCTTTTCCACTACTTAGTTTGGATATATGAAAGTTCCTCATGAAAAAATAGGAGTCAGTAACTGAATGAGACAATATCTGCATGATCTGAGAATGATGGAGGAAGAGATAACCACCTGTTTAATTTATTATGTTGTTTTTGCTTGTAGCTCCTAGTATTGTGGTAATTAGCATTTTCAGTATTTGATAAGATGATATAATAATAAAAATAATAATTGGAAGTTTTCATATTTTACATTCTACTGTTTTTGGAAGTGATTTTAATTATATAATGTCTGTTTTAGAATAATGTAAGATTGATACAAGAGGAGAGAGGAAGAAGATAGGAAGACAGAAAGGAGATTAAATGAGAGTGGAGGAAAATAGGAACAATGATAGAACGGTTGACAAGAAGGAAATTTACTTAGAGTATTAATAAAGTTCAAGTGAAAAAGCTTTGACATGATTTGAGTGATAAACTAACGTATTGAGTAATGTAGTGTGCAAAGTATGCTGTGTAAAACAGAGTGGCTATATACTCAGGTTTGAGTTGTCTGAGGATATGAGTTTCACTGCTCTTCCCTAGCTGTGGCAGAATGAAGAGGCAGATTAGTTGTATTTTTTTCTTGTGTTTTAAACATTTCTGTTCTGCACATAATATATCAATTCAATTCAATTTTATTTATATAGCGCCAATTCATGAAACATGTCACCTCAAGGCACTTTACAAAGTCAAATTCAATCATATTATACAGATTGGGTCAGATTATACAGACTGGTCAAAAATTTCCCATATAAGGGAACCAGTTGATTGCTTCAAAGTCCCGACAAGCAGCATTCACTCCTGGAGAAGCGTAGAGCCACAGGGAGAGTCGTCTGCATTGTACATGGCTTTGCTGCAATCCCTCATACTGAGCAAGCATGAAGCGACAGTGGGAAGAAAAACTCCCCATTAACGGGAAGGAAAACCTCCGGCAGAACCAGAACCAGGCTCAGTATGAACGGTCATCTGCCTCGACCGACTGGGGTTACAGAAGACAGAGCAGAGACACAACAAGACAGACAAAAAGCACAGAAGCACACATTGATCTAGTAATCTGTTCTACATTAGATGGTAATAGTGGTGATCTGTCCTCCCTGGATGATTTCACAGTCAACAGAACGTCAGACCAGGTGTACCTACTATGAAGATAAAAGAGAGAGAACAGAAAGTTAAAGCAGAAATGACAACACGTAATGCATAATTGAAGAACAGTAGAACTCTATAGAGTGAGAAAATTAGACCCTGATGTCCTCCAGTAGCCTAAGCCTATAGCAGTAAAACTATAAAGGTAGCTCAGAGTAACATGAGCCACTCTAGTTATATGCTTTGTCAAAAAGGAAGGTTTTAAGATTAGTCTTTAAAGTAGACGGGGTGTCTGCTTCATCCTCTTCTCTTATTTTATCCAGACCTCTGGATATCATGGCTGATGGCTCTTCAGACACAGAAGGCCTTGAAGAAACCAGAGATGATCTCATGTCAGCGACTCACTGACCGGAGTTAACTCACCTTATAGGAGCAAACAATATACTGGCACGTCAACTACTACCATACACATAATGTAGTTATACACACTTTATGTAAGTTTATACATGCTCATGCTGCACTACACACACAATCACTTGCATTCATGTCAAGGGGATTTCCAAGTCTGTGCCTTTTTGAACATGTTTAACAACTTTTCACCTCACATCACCGCAACACATTTTCTCATCCCAAACAGGCTCTATGCACAGCTCCACTTCTTCCTGAACCTCAGCAGCTCCTTTGCTTCCTGTCTTTCATTTCTGGTCAGACTGATTAATCCAGGTGTGTCTGACCTCAGTAACCAGCCAGACACACCTGGATTAATCAGGAAACAAAGGAGCTGCTGAAGTTCATGCAGTAGTGGAGCTGTGCTTATAGCCCAATAGTGAGAGAAATTAATCTGCTTCTCTGAGATGCACAGGCCCCTGATGTGGCCAGGTGACAGTAAGACACATTTATCATCCTTTACCTGCAGGCTTGACTGCTACTTCTTTTTGATGTTAACACAGAAAAACCTGTTTCTCATAGGTATGTAGATGTGAACAGAATAAGTATTTGTTGCACTTCTTTAAAAGGTGGGGGACTCTGTCTCCAAAGACAGCCACAGGCTAAATGTTTGTATTTACTGGTTTTTCTTTTCCTCCTGTCACTCTCCCCTTAGGGGGCAGCAGAGCTCTTTGGGCCCCACAAAACTAGAAAGCCCTGCTAACGACCCTTGACCCCTCCACTCCCACCCCCACCACTTTGCCCCAACCCAGAGACACAGTTCTAGTTTTCTATTAATAACACTATTGATGTATTAATTTTATTAATCTTAGGATATACTAAAAGTGTGGAGAGGCACACTTGATTTTTTGTTGTTTAAATATTAATAAATATGTAAAAATAAATGAAACCATTACTGTCCCCGTTTCCTAATTTTATCGTGATTAGGTGTATTGATTTTTATCCACAAGCAAGAAATGTTCCCCAGATTTGATTTCAGAAATCTGGTCACCTTAACCTAGAGATCTATTTAAGCATCGCATCTTCATAGTAACAATTTAACGACAGCATCACAAAAGACGTATACACGGAAGCGGTGTAGCTGGCCGAAGAAATGCGGCTGTCGCGGGGGCTTAGAAGCTAGGCTAAAAGCTAACCCCTTTCAGATCGCCGCTCCCTTCCATCCTGCTGTCCAACATCCGCTCACTAGACAACAAAATGGACCATCTACAACTTGAACTCTCTGCAAAGAGGGAGTTTAGAGACTGCTGCGCTCTGATCCTGACGGAGACATGGCTTAACTCATCAATCCCGGACCACGCCGTTAGCCTGGAGGGGCTAGCTACTTTCTGCGCCGACAGAAGCAAAGAACTCAGCGGTAAGACCCGAGGAGGCGGACTCTGCGTTTACACCAATAACAACTGGTGTAACAATGCTAGAATAATCACAAGCTTTTGCTCTCCGGACATCGAGCTGATGATTATTAGCTGCAGACCGTTTTACTTGCCTAGAGAGTTCACTGTTGTTATCATCACAGCGGTTTACGTCCCTCCCAGCGCTAATACTAAAGATGCTATGGGTGTTCTCTATCGGACTATCTCTGAGCTGCAATCTGCACACACAGAGGGGGTTTTCATCATTGCTGGGGATTTTAACCAGGAAAATATGAAAACTGTTCTCCCTCATTTCTACCAACACGTGGATTTTGCAACTCGGGGCGAGAACACTCTAGACTTAGTCTACACAAATATTAAAGGCAAGGCAAGGCAAATTTATTTATATAGCACAATTCAGTACAAGACAATACAAAGTGCTTTACATGATTAAGATATAGCAAAATAATAAAATGTAGATAGAAAATAGAATAAAAGCAAGTAGGGATAGAATGTAGTAAAAAAAAGAACATTAAAAACAGTAAAACTGTTTAACTAGAACAGTCAAAGGCAATTTTAAACAAATGTGTTTTTAATCTTGATTTAAAGGAACTCAGGCTTTCAGCACTTTTACAGTTTTCTGGAAGTTTGTTCCAGATCAGTGGAGCATAGGAACTAAATGCTGCTTCTCCTTGTTTAGTTCTGGTTCTAGGTATGCAGAGAAGGCTGGAGCCAGACGACCTTAATGGCCTGGATGGTTTATACGCTGATAACAAATCTGTGATGTATTTAGGTGCTAATTCAGGGATTTATAGACTAACAGAAGTATTTTAAAGTCTATTCTCTGAGATACAGGGAGCCAGTGGAAGGACTTCAGAACCGGGTCCATGTTCTCTACGTTCTTAGTCTTAGTGAGGACTTCAGAACCGGGTCCATGTTCTCTACTTTCTTAGTCTTAGTGAGGACTTCAGAACCGGGTCCATGTTCTCTACGTTCTTAGTCTTAGTGAGGACTTCAGAACCGGGTCCATGTGCTCTACTTTCTTAGTCTTAGTGAGGACGCGGGCAGCAGCGTTCTGGATCAGCTGCAGCTGTCTGATCCACTTTTTAGGCAGACCTGTGAAAACACCGTTGCAGTGATCAGTTCTACTAAAGATAAACATGGATTAGTCTTTCCAGATCCTTCTGAGACATTAGTCCTTTAATCCTGGAAATGTTCCTCAGGTGATAGAAAGCCGACTCACAGATTTCGGGCCTGATCAGTGGTTCCTAGCTGAAGTAGCTGAAGCTGTGTGCTAACTTTTGATCTCTCTTCTATTGGTCCAAATTTTATTACTTCAGTTTTGTTTTTATTCAGTTGAAGAAAATTTTGGCACATCCACGTATTGATTTCTTCTAGGCATTTACTCAGAGCTTGAACTGGTCCATAGTCACCTGGTGACATGGTGATGTAGAGCTGTGTGTCGTCTGCATAGTGATGGTAGCTGATGTTGTTGTTTTTTATGATCTGAGCTAGAGGGAGCATGTAGATATTGAAGAGGAGGGGATCCAGGATGGACCCTTGGGGAACCCCACATGTGATTTTTGTCATCTCTGATGTAAAATTACCTACTGATACAAAAAATTCCTTTAAGTAGGATTTAAACCAGTTGAGTGCTGTACCAGAGAGGCCGACCCAGTTCTCCAGGCGCTCTAACAGAATGGATGATCGACAGTATCAATGCTGCACTGAGGTCCAACAGAACCAGCACTGTGGTTCTTCCACAGTCTGTATTTATATGGATGTCATTAAACACCTTGATCAGGGCGGTCTCTGTACTGTGGTGAGGAAACCTGACTGGAAAACGTCAAAGCGGCTGGTCGTTGTTAAGAAGGTGTTTAATTGTTGAAACACAGCTTTTTCAATAATCTTACTGATAAAGGAGGTTTGAGATGGGCCTGTAGTTCTGGAGTAGAAGTTTGTCTAAATTGTTCTTTTTCAGCAGTGGTTTGATAATTGCTGTTTTTAGGGACTGGGGGAAAACACCTGACAGAAGGGACGTGTTTATTATCTGAGTCAAATCAGACGCTATGACAGGCAACACGTTTTTAAAGAAAGCTGTGGGTAGAACATCAAGGCAGCAGGAGGAGGAACTTAACTTCTGAATGATCTGCTCTAAGCTTTTGGAGTTTATTTGGCTGAATTGGGACATTTGGTCAAAATCAATTCTGGTAGGAGACAACTTTGGTACTGAACTTAGTATGGATGTACAAACTGATCCTCTAATCTTTTGGATTTTTTCAGTAAAGAAGTTAGCAAGTTCGTTGCAGGCCCTGGTGGAGTGGAGTTCAGAAGTCACGGACACAGGAGGATTTGTTAATCTGTCGACTGTGGAAAATAAGACACGAGCATTATTAATGTTTTTCTTGATGATCTCAGAGGAGAAAGATTCTCTTGTATTTTTCAGTTGTAAGTTATATCTGTAAAGTCTCTCTTTATAGATGTCATAGTGAACCTGGAGTCTGTTCTTTCTCCACCTGCGTTCAGCTTTTCCACATTCCCTTTTTTCACCTCTAACTGCTGGAACATTTCTCCAAGGAGATTTTTTCTTCCCGGAAAAAACTTCACTTTAACTGGAGCAATGCAGTCAATGATGTCTGAGACTTTAGACTGAAAGTTATCTACTAGCTCATCTACTGAGTTGCAGCCCAAGGTTGAAGTAGCAGAGTAAGCTAGAATAAAAGTTTCTGTGGCATTGTCCTTAAAGGTGCGTTTTCTTACGATGTCCCTTTGGCTAAATGAGTCACTGGTAATGATACATTCAAAGGTAACAGAAAAATGATCAGATAGGGCAACATCAGTTACATTGACCTGTGAAATGTTTAGACCTTTAGTGATGATCAAGTCTAAAATATGTCCCTGTTTGTGTGTTGGCTGTTTAACATGTTGACTTAAAGGTGCATTCAAAGCAGCCCCCTACCTGGGCTCTTCAGACCATCTCTCTGTGATGCTAATTCCTGCATACAGGCCCCTGCTGATCAGAGCTAAACCTACAGTGAGGCAGGTGAGGGTGTGGACTGAGGGAGCAATGGAGGCGCTCCAGGACTGTTTTGAACATGTTCAAAGCTGCAGCAACTTATGAGGACAAGATCAACATTGATGAGTACGCCATGACTGTGTCAGTCTACATCAACAAATGCATTGAGGACGTCAGCACCACAAAGAACATCATCACCCGAGCGAATCAACGATCCTGGATTACTGAGGAGGTCCATCAAGCGCTAAAAGCGGAACTCAGCCTTCAAGTCTGGTGACAAGGAGGCACTGAGGACAGCGAGAGCCAACCTGAACCGTGCCATCAGGCTAGCGAAGTGGAACCACAGTCAGAAAATCCAGGAGCTTTTCCATGACGCCAGCAACACCAGGAGCATGTGGAAAGGCATACGGGCGATCACTGAATACAACACAACCCCCCCCCCCCCCCGGTGGGTGAAGTTGATGCTGACTTCCTCAATGGACTAAATAACTTCTTTGGGAGGTTTGAGACACTAAACAGCACTCCAGCAGTGAAAGCTGTTCCCCATCAGGAAGAGGGGTCGCCGACGTGTGGAAGACTCTGAGGAGAGTCAACCCGCGGAAGGCCCCAGGTCCCGACAACATACCTGGGCGGGTGCTCAAGGAGTGTGTAGGTCAACTGGCTGGTGTCCTCACAGACATTTTTAACACCTCGCTGGACCAAGCCACAGTGCCAGCATGCTTCAAGTCTGCCTCCATCATTCCGGTGCCGAAGAAACCTCAAGTCACCTGTTTCAACGACTACCGGCCTGTTGCACTGACTCCCATCATGATGAAGTGCTTTGAAAGGCTGGTGAAACAACACATCATCTCCAGTCTCCCCCCAACACTCGACCCGTTCCAGTTTGCCTACCGACGGAACCGCTCCACTGAGGACGCCATCTCCTCTGCTCTTCACCTGAGCCTGGCACACCTGGAGGAGAAGAACACGCACGTGCGGATGCTGTTCCTGGACTTCAGTTCAGCGTTTAACACCATCATCCCACAGCATCTGGTGGTAAAACTAGAACATCTGGGCTTCAGCACACCTCTTCGCAACTGGCTGCTAGACTTTCTCACCAACAGACCTCAGTCAGTCCGGGTCGGACAAAACACCTCTGATGTCATAACCCTCAGCACGGGCTCCCCTCAGGGCTGCGTCCTGAGCCCCCTGCTGTTGACCCTGATGACTCATGACTGCGTCCCCAGGTTCACCACTGTTTTATGAAATTTTATTCAGGATCGGGAGAGATCGGCAAACACAAATAAGGACTCAAACACTGTTTCTGTTAGAATATAAGGCACACATTTATTATTATTCCCCACAGAATACAGCACATCAAAACAACTAGCTCTTCACACAGGCAAAGTAGCAAGCATTAAAGCAACAAGCTTTCAAACAGACGTGACGCTCAACAGATTCTCAGAATCAGCTCTTACCATTGACACGAACTGGGAGCCCTCAGTCCGAGGTTAAGATCAGCGTTCACAATGCCGGTATCCACACACGAACTCACGGCAGACTCACTGGGCTAAGGGCAGTCTCCTCTTTATATACTTGTAAACAAAGAGTCAGGTGTGGAGCGAGAGTGGCCATCTCTCCCTCCACAGCTGCCCTCCTTCCCAAAACATGTTCCCAAACAGAACCCGTTCCCAGCATCTCAGCAGTGTGCGAAGCAAAATAATATGAGTGCACTCAGAATACAGCAAATATAAACAAAATAAGGAATACAGAATCAGTCTTTCCCACAACACATTGTCATAAGTTCCCACCACAAGTTAAAACAATTGTTAATTATAACACAATAACACATGTGGTTCTTAGTTTCACGTGAACTCAGGTGCGAACACCACAACAGCAATAATCAATGTGTGAACTGGCCAGTCCTCTTTCTTATTTAACTGACCAGTCTTCTCATTTATATATCAAAAGTTAAAACAAGTTATCAAACTGAGCAGGTTTTCCCATAATACATTGTTAAAGAGCAAAAATAATTCTTTAATATATCAACCACCAATCACATCATGAAGTTTGCTGACGACACAACGGTGGTGGGCCTGATCAGAGACGACAACGATCAGGACTACAGAGAGGACGTGGAGCAGCTGGTGGGCTGGTGCAGAGAAAACAGCCTGGTCCTGAACGTGGAGAAGACGAAGGAGATCATCGTGGACTTCAGGAAGAACCGGCCTCACCACGCTCCACTGCTCATCAACAGCTCAGCTGTGGAGGTGGTCAGCAGCACCAAGTTCCTGGGGGTGCACATCACGGACAACCTCACCTGGACTGTGAACACCACGTCACTGGTGAAGAGGGCACAAAAGCGACTGTACTTTCTGCGGAGGATGAGGAGAGCCCGCCTGCCCCCACCCATCCTCACGACTTTCTACAGAAGCACCATAGAGAGCATTCTGACCAGCTGTCTCTCTGTGTGGTCTGGAGACTGTAATGCCACCGACTGGAAGAAAGTGAGGAGAGTGGTGAGGACAGCAGAAGGGATCATCGGGGCTCCTCTTCCCCCATTAAGAACATCTCATCTCAGCGCTGTGTGTCCCGAGCCCGTAACATCATCAGGGACCCCTCACACCCCCACCATGGACTGTTCTCCCTGCTGCCCTCTGGGAAGAGGTTCCGCAGCATCCGCTGCAGGTCCACCAGGTTCTGTAAAAGCTTTTTCCCTGCTGCCATCAGACTGTTGAACTCTTAACTGGACCCTGCACCACATTTGCACATTTGCATTAATGCCTCTCTATCTAGCATTACAAATGCTGAACTTGTAGTTTCCAAATGCATCTTTGCACTCTCTCAAGTTTGTACTCTCTTTTAGAAAAAAGTTTGCAACAGAAGCAGTGCAAGCTATCATCTTTCTTAGAGTACATAAGCCAGCTTCTTCTGACTTTTTCTCCATTGATTAAGAGTCTGTTAAAATAGTCATGCTGAGACCTTCCTCCGTCTTTTGTTTTAGGGAATGTGAAGCAGTTTTCTGTTTGAAATGGACCTCTGTGAACCAACTCTGTTCGTACCTTATCAGTTAGAGGATGTGTCCAGTCAGCCGGGTCTACTGGAGCAACAGGAGGACCGCTGGATGCTTCATCACTGCTGGGTGGTGCTGCTGAGGTGGAGGCGACTGGAGGATTTGCAGTAGGACTGAGAAACCTCAGCAGCGCATCTGAAGACAGAAGAGGAATATGTGACACCAGTCTAATAATAAACAGATCATTTCAAGAATAAAGTCAAATTAAATTAAATAATATAAACAAAAAAGAGATGCATGATGTACACTAGTGTTTATAATATACAATATAATTTTTGGTTTAGTAATAATTATTACTGTAATTAATTGTTATTACAGTGAAATGCTAATTAGAAGAATGCAATGGATCAGTAAACTGCAGTATAATGTACTATAACATGTGGGAATGCTAACTTTGCTGTAGCATTAATGATGTAAACTTTAAAACTAACATAGTTTAACATGATGAACACACTTTAGATAATAAGAGCTATAACACAGGTAATAGCTAGGCTTATAACTATGGAAAATTAATAGTATTTTGAATGACTATTACCACCTGGGAAAAGGTAAAATAACCATGACAATGCAATTAACATATCTGCTGAATAAATCTAATATATACAGATTTGCCTGAGGATGGCAATGGGGGGAGCATTTAAATCACTATTTTCCAACAACTGGGCCCTTCCATAACAGATAGCGCTCGCTATTTATTGAGTAGCCAACTATGTCATGCTAACGGCTAATGCTATTATCGATCATTGTTCTGCAACAGCAAAATAATAATATCATCATCTTTACTGTAACATTACCTCTGTCTTTGTCACGTTTTTCCTCCTCTTCTTTTCTTTTTTTCCTCCCCTGGGCACCAGACAGTTTAGGACGCTTTGACATTATAAGATTTTAGATGCAACAAAGACCGAAAACCACGTTGCAGGTAAAAGAAGTCAGACTTATTTTTTTTTTTAATTAAGGTATAGGTACAGGCCGGGCGCCCCGTGGTGGTTTGCGCCCTTAGCATCTGCCTATACTGCCTAAGCCACAGGCCGGCCCTGGTCCTTACTATTTCCTGTTTTCACAGTAGAACAGTTAGATAAGGATTCTTTCCAGCTGGTGCGTACATGGCTAGACCATTCCCACACACACATCCATGTAGAGAACAGAACTATGAAAAGGATGACAGCTACCCCTTACGGTGGGTATTCTGCTGAATGAAGATGTGACTGTAAGTATGGAATAAAGGAGCCCCTGGTGTTTTCTAAAGAGAATCTGCTGTCTCGTCTCGTCTTTTCTTTAATTTAAATCCTTTCCTACACTCAGGCAGAAAACTGCTGCCTCTTCCTGAAACTCCCCTGTTTTCAGAGCAAAGACAGCAGAGAGATCAACCAAGCTCTGTGTCCAAATTGCAAATGAATCATGATGCGTGAAGCTGGCGGTGATGGCACATGGATTACAAAGCAGGAAATAAATATGATAATACATAACTGGGCCGATCCTGTCCTCTACTGCCTCAGGAGCACCAGGTTTGGGCATTGCTGAGCCTGCGCCTTGATAATTGACAAGGGTCCAACCCTTATAAATAATTTGGACAAACAGACATTTGTATTGCTGACACTGTGGTCTACTACATCTTCTAAAAAAAAAAAAAACACACATAGCTCCCTCTTGTGCTTCTGTAGGGAAAAAAAAAAAGGAAAACCTCCAGCAGAACCAGAACCGGGCTCAGTATGAACGGTCATCTGCCTCGACCCACTGGGGTTACAGAAGACAGAGCAGAGACACAACAAGAGAGACAAACAAGCACAGAAGCACACATTGATCCAGTAATCTGTTCTACATTAGATGGTAGTAGCGGGTGAGCTGTCTTCTCTGGATGATGTCAAAGTTAACAGAAAGCCAGTGTTCATTTAAAGGAACAATTCAACTCATTAAAATGTAAAATTAATTAATTTATACATTTATTAATATATAATACCAAATATCTGTGTCTTTAAGATCATAAAACACAGCATTTCAGCATGAAATATTTATTTGCGTATTTAATAACAATGTTTGTCTTTGGTGAATAGCATAAACAAAGTATTTCAGTATGAAATCATGTATTTATGTCTGTTAAAGAGCATACATTTGTCATGAATCAGAGCAGAGGACCCAGAATTCAACTAGACCAGCAGAGGTTCGGTAAAAGAATATTTATTAACAAAATCCAAAAACCAAAAAGGGCAGATAAACAAACAGTCCAGTTGGGCAGGCAAAGCAGGAACAGACAGAAACCGGGTGGCTCAGATCTCTGGGGACAAGGTGTCAAAAATCCAAAAGCAACCAATAAACAGAAACTTGCAGGAGGAGACTCACCCATACTCAAACAGAACGACCTGGCACTGATGTCTGGTCTCAACAGTTTATATGGAGGATGAAGCAGGTGAAACCGGTCAGAGATGATTGCAGCAGGGGTGGAGTAAGGCAGGTGTGCAGAGTAAGTAATTAGACCAGACATCAGTGCAGAGGCTCAAAACAAGAAATAAATCAGAAACCAAACCTAAACTAAGAAGCTAACAGGACAAGACAAAACTCAAAGCAGCCAGAAAACCTAAGACAGGGGAGTAAAATAACTAACATAACCAGAACATTACAACATTTATGAAATAGTTTTTTTTAACAATGTATTTCAGCATTAAAACTTGTTATATCAGGTGTAACAGCGTCCTGTATCATAACCACATCTCTGCTGTTTGTAACAAACCAAACCGTAAAAAATCGGGTAAAAGATCAGAGCTATGATTTATTTTAGTTCGGCAAACAATTTCCTCAGTACGAATAAATGCACTGGGGGCGTGTGGGAGACCCATCCAAGATGGCTGCCGCGCTGAAACGTCAGCTCCAGCAGGCAGCGTCAGTCCATGGGGTGTCTATCTATATATAATGTCTATGCCCTTCATGCTGCAATATATTTCAGGTAAATGTTGCTGAATATGTTTTGATGTGTTGCCAGCAGTGAGGAAGAAGGAAAACACTAAGAAGACAAAATCAACAAGATGAAAGTAACATTTGACTTAGAGGATGTTTTACAAAACAATTTAAGAAATTATTTTTTTCAACATTTGTTATGAAATCTAGTAAAGACAGGCCTAATTAGAACAACGTGGTTTTCTTTTTAGCAGGTTTAATCACGATGTCATTGTGAACTAAACTCCTCACCAGCAGGTGGCGGTAATGCTCACCAGAGCTGTTTGTCCACCGCAGTAAACCCACGAAGAAGAATCCTGCTGCGCACGTGCTGACGTCCATCTTGACGTCGTTCCACAGTTCCTGTGGTTCTCGTAGCAAAGCAGGAGGTGGGATCGTGTTGTTGTGTAGCTAAAGTTGCTGGTTTGATGGCGGCTTGTGGTGCTTTAGGGCAACGTGTGAATGTTTGTGGTGAAAAGGTGTTGGGTTGAGCCCCAGAGAGAGATTAGCAACGAGCAGAAAGTGCTGCTGAAGAAAGATTGACGGAGTTGAAAGAAGTCTTGGTGGAGCCGGAGGAAGAGATGGAGGATGAGCGCAGACTGCTGGATTTCAGCCGGATCCCCCTGATAATCTTACAGCGAATAGGTAGGAAACAGCAGCTAAGCTACTAAGGTTTTACTGATCAGAGGAAAGTTGTTTGGCTCCATGCTGAACTCGCTATCCGACAGAAAGAGCTGCTTCACCAACGGCTTTCCTTCTTTCTGCTTCTTGATCAAAGAAGCTGATCAGAACAAAGAAGAGCTGCTAAAATTCACACACAATGATCCAACCAATCAGAGCTGCCAGAAATAGCTCTAGCACATTTATTCCCCCCACATTATTCAGCTCTGTGTTGATGGATGTGGCCAGGAGATCATGGAGAGATTGCCATCAGTTCTCCAGGGCCTCACAACAAGAAAACATCTGCTCTCTTCTTTCTGCTTTATTACACCAAGAATAGTTCTTTGCATCCATTAATCTAGGCCTGCTGAGCTCCTTTAAAGGACAATTTAAAGGTTTCACCACTTCTTCTTTCTCTTTAGTAGCTAAAGCCTAGGAACTGTGTTCTTAGCACCACTTGTTCCTTCTTTACATGAATTCAGCATTTTAGCTGTTAAAGCCCAGGATATGTGGTTTTAATTAGATGCTAACCCGACAAGGTTGTTAAGTCAGACTGCTTTTTAAATAATAATTAATAAGAATTAATAAGAAAATTCTATCAAAATCGTTATGTCAAAATCTCAAATTGTTTAAATTTAACATATTTATTTATATATAAACTTGTTCGGATCTACATATAAACCTTATGAAATAATTTGTGAATTTTAATACATTGCCTGAATCCACAGCACACAAACTATTTTTTACCAAAAGGACAGTTACAGAGACACAGAGAGTGAACGAGGTGAAGACGGCATTGTGAATAAAATTCAGGGAATTTTATCATGAATGAAATGTGACGTTGAGCTAAAAGCCTCTTGCTGTCTACACTAGTGCACGAGGAGGCAGGGAGAGAGTTGTGTATGCAGACGATAGTGACACGCTCCCTGCCTGTAACTTAGTGGGATCAGGTCTCCTTATAGCTCTTGTTCATAGTTGCATATTTTGTGGTCCAAACAAGGTCAAAAACAAGCAGAATAAACTCCAACTTGTAACTCAGGAAATTTACAAGACACCTAAAAACACACCAAATGTCTCTTATAATAAGCAGACTTGATAACACTGTTACTGATGCCATTAGCCTTACACTGGGCTGCCGTAAAGCTGTTCATCTTTTCGCAAGAACAAGAACAGAGCCGTGAGACCGCCTCAGGGTGGAGTGACCGCCTCAGGGTGGAGTGACCGCCTCAGGGTGGAGTGACCGCCTCAAGGTGGAGTGACCGCCTCAGGGTGGAGTGACCGCCTCAAGGTGGAGTGACCGCCTCAGGGTGGAGTGACCGCCTCAGGGTGGAGTGACCGCCTCAGGGTCGGTGCACAGAAAGTTTTTTTTACCAGAGACACTAAGGGGAGATGATAGGTCCCTTAAGGCCCGTTTACACTACACTTTTTTAACCGAGCCGAGACCAGTCCGAGCTCGGTAACTGAGATAACTCTTGTGTGTAAACGGTCAGCAGACTGAACCGGACCGCACTAAACATAACCGGACCGCGCTAACTGCAGACCAGCTCTTGGGTAGGTCTCGGCCTGGTTCTATTTCTGGCCCAGTTTTCTGATAAAGAGCGCATGAGCAGACCGCGTCATCCCCTTACAGTCAGCTGACTGTCCGCGTTTTTTCCGGCGTGTCTGGCTGCACGTCCCGATTCACACTCCATTCAGACAAATTTTAGACATTCATAATAATAATAGCTTCCTTACCGTGCCACACGGTTTCCAGAGATGATTCTGCTGAGCAGTGTGATGAACCTCAGTGTCTGTTATTGTTTCCTGCGTCTGTAAATCCTTATTAGACGTTCGTTTGTCTTATCCACGTCCCAAAAGCCGAGTCTGTCCAAGCTTAACATCCTGAATGTTACGGGCGCCGCCATTTTGATTTGCTCGGTCCCGCCTTCAATCCCAGAGACCGGTAGTACCGCAGATCGCCACTAGGAGGCGAGGAGCAACCAAGGAACTGAGATAGCGTTGTGTGTAAACGGTCGTCAGAACGAGGCTCGGCCTGGTTAACTGGTCCAAGCTCGGACTGGTCTCGGCCTGGATCGGTTTAACAAGGGTAGTGTAAACGGGGCTTTAATGGTCTCATAAACACTTCAATTATCATTACAGTGACTTAGAAGAGGATATGCTGCTTTCATTATTTCTGAGAAGAAGAAAAATTGCTGCTGTCTGCTGGGCATTTCTGTGATACCGAGGATATTAAAAGGGAACAGACTCTTTGAAGTTAGATACAGCATTGTCTAACAAAGATCTACTATAATGAAACCCTCTTTTGAGGGAGGGTGGAGAACTCAACTGAACTCAAACGTTATTAAAGGAGAAGTCCGGTCAACAAGGAACAATCAGTGGATCATTAGCTATACCTAAAACTAATACATTTGTGGTTATTTAATGAATTTAGCGTTAATCAATAAGAAAAAAAACATAAATTGTCGTCTTGATCACTGTGTATGTGGGCGGCCATTACTGCCAAATATGGGCAGTAATGGCCGCCTGACATCACATCCTGTGACGTCACATCACGGAGAGCCAATGGCAGTTCGCCGAGCTTTACAAGCAAACTCAACAGGAGCTGTTGGACACAGCTGTGATCAGAAACAATTATTTTGGATTTCCAGAGGACTTCACCATTGAAATTCGCGAGAGCTATTGCTGAAGAAACAATGCTAACGTGCATGGCAGTTGGATGTAACAATACATCCAGGGGAGTGTTGGCCTAGTGGTTAGAGCAGCGCGCTTGCACTCAGAGAAGGATGCAAGTACCCGGTTCAATCCCCAGCGCCTGCACTCTGGGTCCCTGAGCAAGACCCTTAACCCCAGATTGCTCCCCGGACGCCGCACATGGCAGCCCACTGCTCCCCAAGGGGATGGGTTAGAAGCAGAGAACACATTTCATTGTAATGTATGTTTCAATGACAATAAAGATGATATTACTACTATACATCGGGTAAAAGTGAAAAAAACATTAGTTTTTTCACCTTTCTGGTTCATCATCCACCACTAGTTCTTTTGCTGGATTACCTACTTGAAGAGAGATGATTTGCCATCAGACTTCTGGCCAGAGAGAAAACACGTCGTCTGTAGCCAACATTTGGAAGAACAATGTCTTCAAGATGACATGAGAGCGAGACTTTTCGGTGTTTTTCTTTATGATGTAGAATTTGCTGGAACATTTGTTTACCCAATCAGAGCGGCGGAGGGATACGACACACTTAAAAAGAATGCTCACTGTTGTGAAGCCCACTTATTTTATACGACTTTGGTCTTATTTTTTCTAAAGTCACTTGTAAATTTCATGAGTTGTGCATTGCAGTTTTTTTGGGCTTGTTTCTGAAAGTGAAGTCGATTGTTTGGGCTCTAAACTAAGTGACGCTGAAATATCCCTCCGCCTCATAACGCGCTGCAGCTCATCCTGACAGCAGCAGAGAGTAAACTCAGAAAGAGCCGCTCTGCCCGTATTTTCTGCCGTTTACGGTTGCAATAACTGATAACTGCTGAAAGTAGTAGTTAAAAAAATATTTTGGCATGAAAACGGATATTTATTTACAAGGGGACAGATAGGGCATTGGGACTTGCTCTACAGTCGATCCCGCGACAAAACGTCCCAAACTGGGAGGTGGCAGTACTGTTCTTCACCAAGATGGCGGCCCCCATAAAAGGACCTTCAAATGAAAATTACTCTTAATTAAAAAAACCTTACCATTTATTGAACAGTATGTAATAATTTTATATTTAAAGTACTTTCAGCAGTTTGAATTCTGATTTTGACCAGACTTCTCCTTTAAAAATGGTCAGACAGGACAGGGTTATGAGGAAATACTGTTAATTCTTCACAATCAATGTCATATGTCAGCACAAGGTCTAAAGTATGGAGCCAAGAGTGCGTCGGTTTATGCACATTTTGAGCAAAACCAATTGAATCTTGTCATGTTTTTCAAGTGTTTAGCCCACATGCAGATACGAACGGAAGACAAGCACACTTTTAAGATGTTTATTGAGGATACAGACTACAGGGGATCGACAAGCTGGTGGTCAGAGCTGGAGTTTACTGCGGAAGAAAGAGGGAATTAATTTAAGAGATCGAACCAGGGAAAATACACCAGAAGCTGTTCCGCTTACCATTTAATCGGGCTAACCTGACCGGGAAAGTAGTGGCAGGGAAACTCTGTGACCGAAGCTCTCAGTGGATGAACGGTGGCTAGTAGCTGGAGGGCGGACAGATGGTGAGCTGGCGAGGGATCCGGAGCGCGCCCCAGCAGACAGGAGGTAACAGATGGATGACCAGAGAGAGTGAACCAGTAGAATCCGGGGAAGGGATCTCAGGCCCGGCTTGGTAATACCAAGAGGGTATGAGTGGAGAGCCAGAGCAAAATCTGAGCGACAGTATTCTTGAGGTGCTGGTTCTCCAAGCGAGACGTCGAGGCAGGTGAGTAATCCAAAAACACAAACTAGAAAAAACCGGAGACTCATCGTTAGTCAAGGTTCGGAGTGCAAAAAAGGACTCACAGGTTCAGGTACAGGATCTTGGTCAGAGGCGACGTCGTACCACGACTGTGTTAAGGCTCTGGTGTCTTCCATCTGTCTGAGCTCTCCTTAAGAAGCCAGAGGAAGCCGCTCCAAACGCGCCGCAGGTGTGGGTCACGCCCCCAGCCAACTAGAACCACCTGTGAAGCAGAATTAGAGCACGGAAAACAGAGCACCCTGACAAATCTAGGATAGTTTTAAAGGCTACGCTAAGGTTATCACATTCTGTGTCAACATGGATGTTGAAATCCCTCACTATAATAACCTTGTCAGTGTTTATCACCAAATCAGATAAGAAGTCTGACAACTGATCCAAAAACTGAGAGTAAGGGCCTGGTGGACGATACAAAACAATAAACAGAAGAGGTTTTATTGCTTTCCAGTTTGGATGAGGGAAACTGAGGGTTAAATGTTCAAAAGAACTGTAGTTATTAATTGGCCTGGGACTAATTAATAAATCAGACTGAAAGATGGTTGCCACTCCTCCTCCTCTTCCCACAGATCTGGGAATGTGGAAATTTGAATAATTGGAGGGAGTTGACTCATTTATACTAACGTAGTCCTCTTGTAGCCAGGTTTCTGTGAGACAAAACAAATCAATCTGATTATCAGAAATCAATTCATTAACTAACAAAGTCTTTGGAGGGAGAGACCTTATATTTAATAGACCACATTTAATTATTTTATTTTTTGGTTCAAAGTGATCCGTATGGATTTTTATCAGATTTTTATGATTTGTTCCCTTTAGATCAGTTTTTGATCTGTTAAGTTTTGGCTGTGGGAAAGACACCGTCTCAATAGGGTAATGGGTGGGTAACAGTACAGAAGCTGCAGAGAGGTGTGTTAAACTACGGCTCTGCTTCCTGGTCTGGACCCTGGGTTGTCAGCATTTAGGAGAACTAATAAATCCGGCCAGATTCCTAGAAAGAAGAGCTGCACCATCCAAAGTGGGATGAATGCCGTCTCTCCGGATCAGACCAGGTTTTCCCCAGAAAGTTCTCCAGTTATCAATGTAGCCCACGTCGTTTTCTGGACACCACCTAGACAACCAGCGGTTGAATTATGACATGCGGCTAAACATGTCATCACTGGTCAGATCAGGCAGGGGACCAGAGAAAATTACAGAGTCCGACATTGTTTTAGCAATTTTACACACCGAAGCAACACCAACTTTAGTGACCTCTGATCGGCGTGACCGGGTGTCATTATCACCAGCGTGAATAACAATTTTGCGGTATTTACGCTTATCCTTAGCCAGCAGTTTTAGGTAGGATTCTATGTCGCCCGTTCTGGCCCCTGGCAGGCATTTAACTATGGTCCCTGGTGTCTCTAGTGCCACGTTTATGACTATAGAGCTGCCAGTAATCATGGTCGGCTTCTCAGCGGGTGTGTCGCTGAGTGGGGAAAGTTTGTTAGAAACGCAGACGGGTTGGTGATGACCTGGGGGCTGAAATCTAGAGCTATGCTTCCTATGAACCGTCACCCAGCCGGCCAGGTACCAAGCTGCTCGGGTGCATTCTCGTTCAGTTAGAGGTAAGAATATATCACCTATGAACTGTAAATCAAACAAGAACAATGTTTTTATATCAGGACCCAAAGATGTGCACGTCTTACAGCTAACAGCCGAAAGCAGCATTAACCCGCCCCTTGTGAGCGTCTGGCTAGGTGCCTGCCTGCTTGAGCTGTGTTCAAGTGCAGTAGGACATACTCATTGCTCTTTGCTAACAGCTACTAACACAATAAAACCTGCTTACGTAACATTAATAACTCATTTAGTGGAATTTGAAGCTTAATCTAAGTCATATTATCGACCTGTTACATTAGCATCGGTTAGCATCATCACCGAAGCGCCTCAGTAGCTAAAGCTATCATACAGCAGTCAACATTTTTCTCTCGTGCCGAAACATTGTACCTGCTAACTATATATCCCTGAACAATTCGACCAAATAGAATTATGTCATCCTACGGCTGTTTATTCGAAGATAGCACTACTCCATGAGGAATAATTGTGCTTTTTTGGGGGCAAGAACGGTTGTGAATTCCACTTAACCCACGTACCACAAACGTTAGAGAAGCCTCCGGCATTGTCCCGCCTCCAGCCGTCCACTTCAATGATAGATGACGAGCTGTCAGTCAAAGGCTTCCTCACACTACTTCCTGTGTGATCGTGTCTGCAAGGCCCAATCAGGAGGAGGCTTACAGAAGAGGTTTGTCTCCGCCCAGCCTGTCAAAACACATTTTCCTTCACGCGCGGAGAAAGTCAGTCCGAGGGCAGAGACTCTTTCGAGAGCGCAGCCGTCCTCGAGCGTGGCCGCTGGATAAAAAGTCGTGCGCGCGACTTTCTCCTGTCGAAACAGCAATTTCTCGCGCATGTGTGATTTTGTTGTGCGGTGGTAGATGAACCATGCGCTAAAGTAGTTTAACATACATGCAAGTATGTTTATTTTGCTCGCAGGAGTTTTGAAATAAATGTGACGCCATATTGGTCGTCTGTCGATTTACTCTGAACTCATGTTTAATCTTGAGGTTTTGGAGATATCCCGTCTGATTTCTGAATGATCCTCAGTGAAATCTATTTGTGTGTCCCGTGATGACCTCGGCGTCTGGCTGGACACCACACACTGTACGAACAAACCTGTTATATAGATATAACAGGTTTGTTACCTGTGGCTGTCTAAGGTTTTGAATATCGGCTGACAATAGGGGGTTTTCAGTGACGTCACTAGCCAGCTTCCGGTCCGCCATCTTGGGTGGCATATTATCATTTCATATCGCGAATGGATAAGTACTCCAGCACGCTAGAGCGACCAGATAAGGATGTATTTCTGAGGAAATGTTCCGTGATCGACCATATGGACCCCTATGCCCTCCACGGTGCCTTGTTTAGCCGTAATCCAGATGATTGGCCAAATGTAGAGCACGGCGACATCGTGCATTACCTGGTGTTCAGTGAAAACCCTCTGCACACTCTTGAGGAAATGAGAGCTTACAAGGGTCTAGAGGCTCACAACCAGTTCACATCTGGTTGGGTACGAGATGTCGAAGTTATGTACATCAAGGAAATCGCCATCATACGTGGACGGGTGAGTTTTAATAAGATGGTAAAAATGTAAACAATCCGACGCAAATGCGTCGCATGCTTCTGCGGTGGCTGACTGCCGGCGGTGCGCGAAGGCGCTTGGCTGCAGGGCCGCTCGACGCCGCTCACGGCTTTAATTATTTAATCAGAACAATGACCAGTGCAAAATTAAGTTGTATTTACCGTATTTACGCCGGCAAAAGCCTACCGACGTAACCCGGAAGTAGCGCGGACGTCACTTTCCATATCGGACGTCTTCGGCTACCTTGTTTGTGGTGTGAGCGCCTATACTTCAGAACAGTTCTGAAGCTACAAGTCCTTGGAGTCTCATGTGCAGTTTACGAATGGATGGGTTCAGGAGCGGCAGATCTTAAAGCCAGCAAACAGTGGGAACACAGCAACTCGTTCAAAGGTAAGCTGTGCTCAGACGGGCTCTGGCACATGCTAACTGTTAGTGCTAACAACCACTCACGCATGCAATGTACTTTTAACTAACTGCTATGTGTTTCAAACGTTTAGAACACACTCTCATTGACATCGGGATACTGTGGAAAGTTATGTTCGGTCGTCTTACAGCCGCGATCCAAGCGAGCCGACGACTCTTTGTTATCTCTAACAGCTGTTCTCCGTGGTTGCGCCTCCAGGCAGGAAAGCGGTGGAAAATTAACCCGTTTCTATGTTTTTCCCATGGCGATCATGTGTTGCGCTGTTACAGCCCACAATACAGCAACGGTTTACATGTTTTAAATACTTAACAGTTAATTACCTGTGACAAAGTGAGCACCGCAGACTCTGGCGTATTCCAGCTTAACACCGTCCAAATCGGACCTGGATATCCGTGTCAGCCATAGGTGACGGCGTTGTTCAGAGAGCTGTTTTGTTTTTTCACACTGATTCACTATCACGGCTGGTAGGCGAAAGAAAGAGCGTTGATCTCCACCTCCACGGGCCGTGCAACCAACCATTAAACACGTTTTCCCCATTGTTCACTTCCAATACTGCCTAAGGCGTAATACAATGCAGGGTCAACGGTGTGAAACGACTGCCACCCAATATGGCGGACGCGCTGAGTAGTCACGTAAGCGTGACGTCACCTGAAAACCCCCTATTTTAAAATCTTGCTGGGTGAACCAGGCTTTATTCAACTTATTTCCAAACAATTTCCTTTCAGACAGAGACATGCTTAGGATGCACATAAAACTTAGTATTTACAGATTTGTATGTATGGATTGACAATAATATTAATTTATAGAGCACACCTCCCTGGATATCATCCCCTGGGCAGACCATAGGGTCTGGTATTAGAATATTTTACGTTTTATTATAGGTACATATAATTTAGCAAGGCTGTATTGTAGTCAGGTCAACAAAGAAAGTTGTATTTAAATGTTTTATTTGGCTTCTGGATGCTGGACACTTTCAGGGGAACTCTGACATTGGAATATCCCTCTTGTAAATGTTGAAACCACTGCTATAATAGAAATGTGCTCACGGAGAATCACTCAGAGAAATTAATCCGTTGAAGAGAAGGAAACTCTTCCACAGGTAATACCAAAAATGAGAGCGTTAATTTTCCTGAATTTACAGAGTAAATGTAATGTGGGTGAAGTTTTATCCGTGATCCTCTGTCATCCCGTTCTCCTGAGAGCAGCCAAGAGCTGCTGAAAAGCTGACAGGAACAGTGAAGAGTTAGGATTAATATAGCAGCAGGGCCATGCACGCTTTTAAGGTATATAGCCACGTAATATGATCATATAAAAATACCAAAAAAATGTTGATCAGGATAGAATAAGGTTATATACATTGATCCACATTTATTGATTCCAGCTTCCTCCTGCAATTCTTTCTCTTCAAGTGACTAAAGTGAACAATGGATTCTTTAATTCACATTTATGAGCTTTTCTCTTTTTCTTTTTTTCCAGATCCCAAAAAATATTATTTTTGTAAAGATGATGGAGTTCAGACTGGGCTCAGCAACCGGGAGGGAAATCCCACTTTAGATGAGGAGGAACCAGAACCTTGTCAGACAAAAGAGGAGAAAAAGGAACAAGAACATCAACAGTTTGTAGAAGAAGAGAGGCAACTTGTGCTGAAACGGGAGACTGATAACATTTTATTGATTCCTTCTAACGTGCAAAGACTCCCCAGTGAAGAAGAACAAAGCAGGAACAAACTCATCTCTCAGAAGCCTTTCTCATGTCTGAGCTGTGGAAAAAAGTTCCACAAAAGAAGCAGTTTCAAAATTCACATGAGAATTCACACAGGTGAGAAGCCTTTCAAATGTGAGACCTGTGAAAAGAGTTTTGCAAGAAAAGATCATTTGGCACTTCACTTAGAAACTCACACAGACAAGAAGCCTTTCACATGTGAGATTTGTGGAAAAGGCTTTAGAAATAAAAGCTACCTAAAAATTCACATGAGAATGCACACATCTGAGAAGCCATTCTCTTGTAATACCTGTGGAAAAACCTTTGAAAGAAAAGATCATTTGGCACATCACATCAAAACTCACACAGATGAGAAACCTTACAAATGTGAGACTTGTGAAAAAGGTTTTAGAGAGAAAAGCGATTTAAAAATTCACATGAGAACTCACACGGGTGAGAAGCCTTTCGCTTGTGATACCTGTGGAAAGAGTTTTAAAAGAAAATATCATTTGGCATATCACATGAGAATACACACGGGCGAGAAGTCTTTCATGTGTGTGAGTTGTGGAAAAGGGTTTAGAAACAAAAGAGATTTAAAAATTCACATGAGAATTCACACAGGTGAGAAGCATTTCTCATGTGGGATTTGTGGAAAGAGTTTTACACTAGAACATCATATTGTCAGACACATGAAAGACCACACAGGCGAGAAGCCTTTCTCATGCATGACCTGTGGAAAAAGTTTTAAAAGAAAAAATACTTTGGCGCGTCACATGAGAATACACACAGGCGAGAAGCCTTTCTTCTGTATGACATGTGGAAAGGGTTTTAGAGACACAAGCCATTTAAAATTTCACAGGATAACTCACAGGTGAGAAGCCTTTCACGTGTGTGAGTTGTGGAAAAGGGTTTAGAAACAAAAGAGATTTAAAAATTCACATGAGAACTCACACAGGTGAGAAGCCTTTCAAATGTGAAACTTGTGGAAAAGGTTTTGTAGCAAAAGCTCATTTGGCAAGTCACTTAGTAACTCATACAGACAAGAAGCCTTTCTCATGTGTTACATGTGGAAAAGGTTTTAGACATAAAGGCTACTTAAAAATTCACATAAGACTTCACACAGGTGAGACACCTTTCTCATGCAAGACTTGTGGAAAGAGTTTTGCAGCAAAACATTGTTTGGCACGTCACATGAGAATTCACACAGGTGAGAAGCCTTTCTTGTGTGTGACCTGTGAAAAAGGTTTTAGATGTAAAAGCAATTTAAGAATTCACATGAGAACACACACAGGTGAGAAGGCCTTCTAATGTGTGACCTGTGCAAAGAGTTTTGCGACAAAAGATAATATCACATGATAACTTACAAAGGCCAGCAGCCTGTGTATTCAGAGTTCTGCTCATCATTATTATTAAAGGTATGTGGTAACTTTTGAGCTGATTAAAGGACAGAGATGAGGCCAACATCTTCACTCTATTTCACTTTATTCAGAAGAATGCCAAACCCTTCTCTGTGCATGTTCAAAACATTTCTGACAGAGACGTTCGATCTGAGAATCATCAAAGTCTCAATGAGCTGTAAAATGTGTTCTCAACACATTAAAAATCAAACAATAACCCAAAAGATGTTAGTAGGCGTTTGCTTAGGCAGGTTTACTACAACAGTAGAATAAAATCCTGTAATCATGGCTTTTAATTTCAGTGTTCCACCCCCAGAGTTTAATTGGCCCATCTGCCCCTATGAAAGGTTTCTGGAGGCGCCACTGCACATCTCTGCTGTTCTAGCAAAAAATGAAACTAACATCTGTTGTCTTTTCTTCTCTTTGTTGTTTAATGAATGTTTTAGGTGTTTGAACCTGACACCAGTGTATCAGAAGTGAATACTTTTGGTTTCCTGCATTCATGTCTGGGTCTCTGCATCACTTTATCCAGATTCTGATAAGTAGGAGAAAGAGGCTGCTTAGGTGAATGAAGGCTCACCCCTGTTTATATTAGAAGATATTAGAAGATCCCCTTTATTGTCAAGTTTTAAAACTCGCCTTAAGACACATTTTATTTCTTGGCTTTTAACACGTCGAGACTTTAATTATAATTCCTGTTTTATTTAAAGTTGTAATTTTTTGTTTGTTTTTTCCAATTTAAATGTTTGATTATTGTCTGTACAGCACTTTGTTGCAGCTGCTTATGTTTTAAAGTGCTTTATAAATAAAAGTCTTGTGAAATAATTTTGTCAATAAAATGAATGAATGCTCACTCACTGCACCGTTCTGTCCTTTCTTATTGTGCCTGTATGTTTTTTATATTTGCATCTGGGTTTTTAAACTGCAGGGGGTGTGGCTTTGACAAGTGTGATGGTTTAACCATTCTGGGTGAAAAATTATACAAAAAGCAACGATTGGCTATGGCACAGAAAGCTGCGCTTCAAGGAGAAAAAGGTGTGATGATTCCTAAGATGGAGACAATCACACAGGTCCATAAATAATTCCTTTATTGTCCTGCAATCCTGAAATTTTGCTAAATAGGTCCTTAGCAAAAAGTAGTTTATTCAAGCGTACTACGAGTATACTTATTACATACTTAAAATGAGGCTTTACGTCAAGTACAGTACGGTAACCACACTGCTCTTCCTGAATCCGAGATTCGACTATCCGACAGACCCTCCTTTCCAGAACCCCAGAATAGACCTTACCAGGGAGGCTTAAGAGTGTGATTCCTCTGTAGTTGGAACACACCCTCCGGTCCCCCTTTTTAAATAGGGGGACCACCACCCCAGTCTGCCAATCCAGGGGAACTGCCCCCGATGTCCACGCAATGCTGCAGAGCCGCGTTAACCAACACAGCCCCACAACATCCAGAGCCTTAAGGTACTCAGGGAGAATCTCATCCACCCCCGGGGCCTTGCCACCGAGGAGCTTTTTAACAACCTCGGCAACCTCAGCACCAGAGATGGGAGAACCCGACCCAGAGTCATCAGGCTCTGCTTCCACAATGGAAGACGTGCTGGTGGGATTAAGGAGGTCTTCGAAGTATTCCGATGTCAGCAGCACACCACCCCCACTATAAACAGTGTTGGTACTGCACTGCTTCCTTAATCCTGAGACGCCGGATAGCGGACCAGAATCGCTTCGAAGCCGTACGGAAGTCTTTCTCCATGGCCCCTCCGAACTCTTCCCATGCCCGAGCCACCTGCTGGTTGGACTGCCGGTACACATCAGCTGCTTCCGGAGTCCCACAGGCCAATAAAGCCCGATAGGACTCCTTTATCAACAATAAAGGCACGTGTGACCAGCAAGGGGGGGAGGGGGTCTTTTTCAATGGCGTACCGCGAGCGAGCTATTTTTAGAACGAGACGTCACGAGACGTCATATCACGTGGTACGCGGTAGGGCAAATATGCGTTGTCCTCCGCTCTTTCGCTGTAAAAGAGCTGTAGTTACCCTTGGTTTTACTCGGTAAACGACTGCTTTTTCCAAGTCTAAGACGTCTCCTAACCATGGTTTATAAACATTGTTGCTATGGGACGTGCAACAGCGACTCGAGGTACGCTGATAGGCCGCATATGAAGGATGTTTTCTCCATTAATTTCCCGAAATTCAAGACTGCCAAGGAGAAATCTGTGCGCTGGGTACACTGGTGCGGTCGGCCTTCACAACAATTCAACCCGGAAAAAGTTACCAAATTCACGTACATATGCAGCAAGCATTTTGTTGGAGGAAAGAACATCCTGACCCAATTCCAACGACATCTAGTAGTGAACAGGTAAGAGTTTTTTGGTGTTTTATTGAAGCTTAAATCTGATTATACGTCGAACAGCTCACCACGAAACGAGCCATCCTTTGTTACACTTTGTCATGTCTGCATGTCTATCCTGTCTCGCCATATTGGCTTAGCTCCCTAAGTTGACCATGATTGTTTGTTTTGTCATCATTTCAGCTGGAGAGGTACGCTGGATGCAAAAGAAAGGCCCCCAAACAACGACTTTTCACCAGTCCACCAGTCTCTAAAAAGAGGAAACAACGTGTTGCTGACGCTGATTCCCAGCGTGATGTTGATGCAGCCGCTGCTTTGCTTGCTCTGAGTACTTCAGTTCAGATGATATAACTTCAAATTCCTCCGTGGTGTCTGAGTTGGATTTATTGGATGAGGTGAGAATAACTATTACATTTAATGAATTGTTTTATAGCAGCAATGTTCATAACAATGAAGGGATTTTTTTTATTTATTTTATTTTAAATAAGGCACTTAACAATGGGAAAAAAATACCTAATGCATGGGCCCTATTCGACGACTGAACTCTTCTCAGTAGAAAATTATGTGAATGTGATTGTGATTAATTTTTGGTATTTTTCATATATTTTCAGGCTGCCCTACCCGAAGTGAGACAAAAGGAGAATCTCTGTAGTAGATGTTCTGCCCAGATCGCTAAAGTGGACGTAGGATGCCAAACTGTTTATGAGAAATACATCTTACAGTCTAAAGTGGAGAACATGATCCTGAGAAATCAGCTGAATCTGTCAGGAACTACATCACCTGTCCCCCCTGAAGAATGTCGGACTACACCTCACCTCAGTGCTGACATCCTCAAGAATGATAAGGCCATGAAATTCTTCACCGGACTTACCTATCTTCATTGAACCCTGGTGATCTTCTGCTGGTGGACCGTGGCTTCACAGTTGAATATTTGTTGATGAAAGACTGAAGAAATTTAAATTAATATCCGGCACTATTCCCTTATCATTGGCCCCACTTGCATCTCAGGCTATATTTGTAGCATCATGTCTGGTAAACTTCCAGGATCAGTTGGCTAAATAATGTCTTAATGTCATTATAGGCCTTTTGTGTGTATTAAGTGAATGTATGCCTTAAAATTTGAAAGTCCTTAAGTGAACAATTGACACAAAATTGCTTTTTGAATATGAAACATTTATTTTTACTTCAATCTACATGCATGTTTTTTAAATTACAAGAAATAAAGAAAAAAAGGAAATAACACTTTTCCTGCTTTTTTTCTGGAATGTATGAACAAAAAAAAAACCACAGTTCAATGCAAAAAGTAAAAAAATGTAAATCACAGAAAAGCCTACATCACAGTCTAAGGGTAATGAATAGCAGCATTTTAAACATCACAATGGGTTGCTCACAGACACCAAGGAAAAAGCAGCATAAAAAGAAAAAAATTCCAAAATCACAAGAAATACAAAAAGCATTACTGTGGATTAGTAAATCAAAAGTTGCAATTATTGCAAGTACAGTTGTAACCTATGGACAATGGCGTGTATTTTCATATCACAGTGACAGGCTGATCACAAACATTAGGCTAAATCACGCAGCACAAAGGGAACCAGATTTCGTGGAGCTCTCATCTCGATTAGTTCTGGTAAGATAACACACTTCCAGAATTTGACATTTGACTCCAGAATCATCTTGATAAAGCCATCGTCCCTCTGTATTCTCTCCACTGATGGCTCACCCTTTGGTGACCACAAAACAAAGTCACACCACTGAAGACCAACAACTCCCAGCTGATGTTGGATTTGGTAGTAGTAGGGATGGGACCTCAGCAAGACAAGCTGTCCATCCTTCACCTGGAAACCTGGCTTGAAGAAATTGCAGCTTGGCAACTGAAAAAAAGAAAAGAAATAGTATTTAGTCTAAACCATCCTAATGTGTCTACATGTAGGCCTAGGCTACTTACTAACTGAACAGCAAGCCTGCCTCTACATGTTCCCTCTATAAAAGGCCTAAAATAGGCCTAGCTGATATATTAGCCACAGATAGGCATGATAGGAGGCGGACAAGTTAATAATGAAGCGCCTGCTACCATGATAGCCTACTCAAAAACATTAACAAACAATTCGCCATAAATTTCTTAAGGGAAAGATTCTGAGATGTAAACAGTTGTTTTGTAGCTACCTATTGCCAACATATACCGATTCCTGGACGGTGATTACAAACAGAAAAATAACGGCCGACGACGCCATGAACGCCGAGCAGGAAAAAACAACATTGACTTACCGTTCTATCAACTCGGCCCGTTTTCCGCTCTTTTTAAGCCCTCAACACTCAAGCCATCGTTTGAGATGAAGGTTGGTGTGTTCTTCGACAGTTCTACCAGTAAACTGGGCGCCTGGGACATCGTCTTGCGAAGGTTTAACGGCTGCAAAGTCGGTCATATCGTTGTTTCTGTTGCGCGTGTAATGGCTGGTGGCTGCGGGCGCTCTCTACTTGTTTGTCCTACCAAAGCGGCAAGGGGCGTTACTCTTGAGACGGTGACGTCACGTGCGCGGTACGCCATTCAGTTCAATTCAATTTTATTTATATGGCGCCAATAGACCAGTTCACGCGTGACGTCAGCGCTACATCCGGGTCACGGTGGTTGGCAAAAACAGCGCTGTTCTCGTCTACAACATGACAAAACGGGTGATTTAGAGCGTACTTTTAGTTAGTTCATTTTTGGAATCTAAACAATGCCTACCACTTGTTGTGCTCCCGGTTGCACACAGAGGCATTCCAAATCGTTGGATGTACGTTTCTGTCGTTTACCGAAGAAAAAAGAAAGAAGAAAGAAATGGATAATTTCAATGAAAAGAGTGCAGGCAGACACTCTCAGTGGACTGGGGGAGCCATCATACCACGACAGAATATGCAGTCTACATTTCATCTCCGGTAAATACAACTTAATTCTGCTCTAGTCATTGTTCTACTTGAATAGCGGCGGAGGGGAGGTGGCGATCGCTAGACGGAGCCGGGAGAAGCGGAGTCGATGCGCTGCAGCAGCAGCACGCCGCATCATTTTAGTTTTCTTCGTGCAATCAGTGTAAAATAATGTTCACCAGACAGAGGCTGCATTACGCCCCAGTTCACGTGCGCTAGTACTTCTGTGTTTACGCTGCAATGTCGCCAACACCCCCACCCATTTTAACAAGACAAAAACACCAAAATAATCCGTAGTGAGTGATGTTTTTTTAACCTACCGGTGGTGGGTCTTCCTCTCTGCTGAGGTGCTGTCTGTGTCCGACTCCGCTTTATGTTACACAAACATGTCTGAACATCCATCCATCCATCCATTTTCTGACCCGCTTAATCCCTCATGGGGTCGCGGGGGTTGCTGTCTATGTCCCGATATAAAATAATTGTAGCCGTCCAGTGGTTTCATGCTTCCATGCTCTCTCGTGTGTACTGGCCTGCGTGTTTATAAGGTAGCTGTTTATGTCGCGGTACTGAACACTTGGCAGCATTTCACAGACTCACTCCGTCCCTTCAGACTTTTGCTGTTTAAATCTGGCAATCTGATACCATCAACCATCAACTTAGTCTTAAAACGATCTTGTGATACGTCATCTAATGAAGAAAAATACGTGGAGAACTCGTCAGTTTCTCTGTTTGCGTCCACCATTGTGTTCGCCTTTTGCCTACCAGTCCGGCGCGCATGCGCGAAAAACCCGCATCAAAACAATAACAATGAACTGGTCTATTCATGAAACATGTCATCTCGAGGCACTTTACAAAGTCAAAATCAATCATATCATACAGATTGGTCAAAAATGTTCCTATATAAGGAAACCAGTTGATTGCTTCAAAGTCCCAACAAGCAGCATTCACTCCTGGAGAAGCGTAGAGCTACAGGGAGAGTCGTCTGCATTGTCCATGGCTTTGCAGCAATCCCCCCGTCTGCTCCCGTTGATATTTAATCCTGTACCGTCCCAATCACGTGATATTTACTGATGTTGACTCCCATCAACAGTAATCCAATAGCAGGTACAATAAACTAGGATTGATGCAAAAAAATTAAATAAAATAGAAAATCAAAAATGTAGGTCCGCCGCGGCCATTTTGTAGTTTTTTTCCAAGAAACCTAAACTATAATGCAAATCAAAAGAACTACACGACCCAGAAGCCAACAGTGCTTCCGGTCTATTTTTTCCGCCAGCGCTCAAAAACAGAATGGGGGGGGGGGGGATCAACTATGGAGCGCTCCATAATCAACCTCTAGTGGCGAACTCAACCTGGAAAAGTGGGATTTGCAACGCAAAGTCTGAAGTAAGGACTTATCTATTAAACTCACAGAGCGACTGTAAAGTTGCAAATATTAACAAACTTGACAAGAGTTAAATTTAGACATGATTAATCTATCCTTAGTAAATGGATATGTACCAAAGGCTTTTAAAGTAGCTGTTATTAAACCTTTACTTAAGAAACCTTCTCTTGATCAAGATGAGCTAGTAAACTACAGACCTATATCTAATCTTCTTTTCTTATCTAAAATTCTTGAGAAAGTAGTTGCTAATCAACTTTGTGAACATTTACAAAGTAATGACCTACTTGAGGAGTTTCAGTCAGGCTTCAGAGCTCATCATAGCACTGAAACAGCTCTGGTGAAGGTCACCAATGATATTCTCATGGCCTCAGATAATGGACTTGTGTCTGTACTTGTCCTGTTAGATCTCAGTGCTGCATTTGACACAGTTGATCACATTATTCTCCTACAAAGACTTGAACATACTGTAGGGATTAAGGGGAAAGCATTAGGCTGGTTTAAATCTTATCTGTCGGACAGATTCCAGTTTGTTCATGTTAATAATAAATCTTCTTCAAACTCTAGGGTCACCTGTGGAGTACCACAGGGTTCAGTCCTTGGACCAATTCTATTTACTATATATATGCTTCCGGTTGGCAAAATTATCAGACAGCATGGGATTAATTTCCACTGTTATGCTGATGACACTCAGCTATATTTATCCATAAATCCTGATGAATCCAATCAGTTACTTCGACTGCAGTCATGTCTTGATGACATCAAAAGCTGGATGACTTTAAATTTCCTGCATTTAAATTCTGACAAGACAGAAGTTGTAATCTTTGGGCCAGAGTCCTCAAAAAATAAACTTCTTAATCAATCACTGAATCTGGATGGCATTAACTTGGCCTCTGGTAATAAAGTAAAAAATCTTGGTGTTATTTTTGACCAAGACATGTCATTTAAATCCCATATTAAACAGGTTTCCAGAGTTTCCTTTTTTCACCTCCGGAATATCGCCAAAATTAGAAACATTCTGTCCAGGGGTGATGCTGAAAAACTAGTGCATGCATTTGTTACTTCAAGGCTGGACTATTGTAATTCTTTACTATCAGGAAGTCCACAAAATGCAGTTCAAAGCCTTCAGCTGATCCAAAATGCTGCGGCAAGAGTTCTGATGAAAATCAACAAGAGGGATCATATTTCTCCAATTTTAGCTTCCCTTCATTGGCTTCCTGTTAAATCAAGAATAGAATTTAAAATTCTTCTTCTAACGTATAAAGCCCTTAATAATCAAGCTCCATCATATATCAGAGCTCTGATTACTCCGTATGTTCCTAACAGAGCACTTTGCTCTCAGACTGCAGGTCTGCTGGTGGTTCCTAGAGTCTCTAAAAGTAGAATGGGAGGCAGATCCTTTAGCTATCAGGCTCCTCTCCTGTGGAACCAACTCCCAGTTTTGGTCCGTGAGGCAGACACCCTATCTATTTTTAAGACTAATCTTAAAACATTCCTTTTTGACAAAGCTTATAGTTAGAGTGGCTCATGTTACCCTGAGCTATCTCTATAGTTGTGCTGTGATAGGCCTAGGCTGCTGGAGGACATCAGGGTCTAATTTTCTCACTCTACTGATTTCTACTGTTCTTCATTCTACGGTTCTCCAGTTTTGTATTGTATTACATTGAAATGACTGTCGTCATTTCAGCTTTTAACTTTTTGCTCTCTCTCTTTTTCTTCATAGTAGGTACACCTGGTCTGGCGTTCTGTTAACTTTGACATCATCCAGAGAAGACGGCTCACCCGTTACTACCATCTAATGTAGAACAGATTACTAGATCAATGTGTGCTTCTGTGCTTTTTTGTCTCTCTTGTTGTGTCTCTGCTCTGTCTTCTGTAACCCCAGTCGGTCGAGGCAGATGACCGTTCATACTGAGCCCGGTTCTGCCGGAGGTTTTTTTTTCCCGTTAATGGGTGGTTTTTCTTCCCACTGTCGCTTCATGCTTGCTCAGTATGAGGGATTGCAGCAAAACCATGTACAATGCAGACGACTCTCCCTGTGGCTCTACGCTTCTCCAGGAGTGAATGCTGCTTGTCAAGACTTTGATGCAATCAACTGGTTTCCTTATATAGGACATTTTGACCAATCTGTATAATCTGACCCAATCTGTATAATATGATTGAACTTGATTTTGTAAAGTGCCTTGAGATGACATGTTTCATGATTTGGCGCTATATAAATAAAATTGAATTGAATTAAATGTCAAAGTGTTAACACTCAGTACCCTGCTTGTAAAACGTGTTTCCTGGACTCATTTTCCAATGTGCAACAGTGTAATAATACGGCCAATAACTTAAAACTACTTTATTATTTTATTTAGTATTATTTGAACAGTTGTGTTTTTTTCTGTTTTAACCCACTAACTGAACAACGTGTTAACACTTCTCTTTCACTTTTTAACAAAAGTAAGACATGTCTACATCCATGTCTGGTGGGATAAAAATGAGACGGAGCTGACTGGAGCGGCTTTTCCTGGGTCCAGTTAGCTCCGCCTCCAGCTCCAGTTAGCTCCGCCTCCAGCTCCAGTTAGCTCCGCCTCCAGCTCCGCACCACCCACGAAAATTAACATCATCTCACTCTTAACTTTTGATAAAAATTGAGAGGTCTGTCTAAGAATGTGTTTAATGTTCAATGAATGTATTGGTTCTGATAGTAAACCCTAATTAGTTTATGGATATTTTATTGCAAATGGAAAAATACTAATATGCTTGAATGATATTCAACTTTTTCTTTTACTAAACTGAGTTTTTGAACCATTGAGGTATGTTTTCTAAATTGTGAAAGAAATGCCTTTATGCACTTTTTTCTTAATTGAGTATAGATCTCTTGCTCGGTGCATTATTCTTTAGTTTCAGCAATTTGAAACATAAAAGTAACTTCATTGTTCATGTGAAACAATTACTTAATGAATTAGTTAAAGGCAACATTGTACATTTTGTTTATTCAACTAAGATATGCATGGTCTGTTTCCTTGTTTGTTACTTTTATTATTTATTTATTATTATTCCTTTTACTTTAACTGGCCTTTACTCTCTGCGCTCTGGTTCCTCTCGCTATCAGGTTAGTTTCTCAGTCTGCTCCACTTCGCTAACCTGCCACTGCAGCCTCTAACCTGTCCCTCTGCCTCCAGGGAGTTCCAGCCCGATAGTGTGAGCAGCACGCCTGAGATCCGGCGCTGTTTTAATCTGCTTATCAATAAACTGTTTAAAACGTCACTGACCTGTCGTGGTTGAATCTTGGGTTCGAATCTGGTACATTACAGCCTGGAGTTACAGACTACCAACACATGCGAGAAGCAAGCAGGATGTAAGACACTGGAATGACCTGAAAATTTTAAAGAACACTTTTCCAGGCCTTCATGTAAATGTGTTTGCATGAACAGCATGCAGGAATGTGAAGAAATTATTGTTGGTGTGTAATGAAGGCTCAGAATTGTACATGTGAGAGTGAAATAAATTTAAATGAACACTTCAACTTATTTCTTTATTAAAATATATAATGAATTTATACATATGTAATACCGCATGTCTGTTTCTTTAAGATCATAAAACACAGCATTTCAGCATGAAATATTTATTTGCGTATTAAATAACAATGTTTGTCTTTGGTGAATAGCATAAAACAAAGTATTTCAGTATGAAATCATGTATTTATACCTTAATATGCCATATGTCTGTCTGTTAAAGAGCATACATTTATGAAATACTTTTTAAACAATGTTTTTCAGCATTAAAACTTGTTATTTCAAGTGTAACCACATCTCTGCTGTTTGTAGCAAACCAAACCGTATAAAAATCGGGTAAAATTTCAGAGGTATGATTTATTTTAGTTGGCCAAAACTATTTCCTCAATACAAATAAATGCACTGGGGGCGTGTGAGAGACCCATCCAAGATGGCTGCCGCGCTGAAACGTCAGCTCCAGCAGCCAGCGTCAGTCCATGGGGTGTCTATCTATATATAATGTCTATGCCCTTAATGCTGCAACATATTTCAGGTAAATGTTGCTGAACATGCTTTGATGTGTTGCCAGAAGTGACAAAGAAGGAAAGCACTAAGAAGACAAATTCAACAAGATGAAAGTTACATTTGACTTAGAGGATGTCTTACAAAATAATTTAAGAATTGACTTTTTTCAACATTATATCTAGTAACAACAGGCCTAATTAGGACAACATAGTTTTTTGAATCACTTTTTCCACCGCAGTAAACCCACGAAGAAGACGCCTGCTGACGTCCATCTTGACGTGTGAATGTTTGCAGTAGAGGGAATTTTTAATCGATCCAATACCAAATAAATACCGGGTCAGTATCGTCAATATTGATACCAATACTTTTTTATATTTAAACTTGATGTATCATGAAACTGTTGATGTTTTTGTGATTTTTAGGTTATTATTACAACTTAACAAGGAACATTAACAAAAAAAAGTTTCAAAGCAATTTAAAACCAAATCTTTTTTGTTAGCACACTACAACAAATATTGTAAACAGTTTCAACCTTCAGTGCACTGCCTTTCTGGCCTTAAACCAAATAAAAAAGTAAAAATGAAATGAATAAAGTATAATTTGCTGAAGCTACAGTGTGGGCCTCCCCCCCACTTGAGAACAAAGGATTTGGTTTAGAGGTTTTTGTTCAACAACAGCATCATGTTCACATGTTTTGTCTCAGCGAACACCGCCTGAAGATCAGCAGCTCTCCTTGCTTTCACAAAAATCCTCTCAGCTGGCACTGAGCTTGCAACAACTCCTAAATGTCTCTTAGCACGTTTGTTCAGACAGGGGGATGTTGATGTGTTGTTTTCCACCAAAGCACTGGATCCTGATCCTTTGGGACGGGCCTTTCTTCAGCGTATCTGAAAATAGCGCATCAGTGCATCTGATGGTGCTGAGACCAAAGGACTTCAGAGTCACATTCTGCCCACATCCCAGCAGAAGGAGCAGCTGCTGAGGTCTCACTTGTTGAAGGCATCTCTGTGACAAGTCGAGTGTTTACAAGCTAAACTTTTGATGAGTCACAGAACCCCAGGTTTCTGAATCTGCTGTCCAGTTAAATGCTGGAGGCCAAACCATCAAATGTTCCTGTGGCCCTGAAACGGCGGTGGCATAGAGCTGACAGCTCAGCTGGCAGCTGGCTGCCCTCCTGCCCAGAGGCACAAAGGCTTCTTAGAAGCAGGTACACCAGGGGTACCACTTTCCAGATGGAAACGTGTTTTTCAGCCGATATTTCTCTGGTTTCCTCCTCAAATGGTCTTAGTGCATTAAGGGAGAGCGATTTCAGACCATTGTTCCTGACTTCCAAAGAGACGTTTTGCCAAGTAGGCAGAGAACCGTGGTACCTGCATGTTTCTGCTCAGGCAGCCTCTCCCACATGTAAAATACAGACTTCCATCTGGTCTCATCTGACTGAAGCAGTTTTTACTCAGGAAATTTCTGCTGCTTTTGAATTTCCTTCAGCTTGGATGCAGCGGTGGTGCTGTGGTGAAAGGAGGAAACAATTGCGCTGGATTACTTCTGGGTCTCTAGTAAGCCCGGGACAGCTTTGAGCGAGTCTCTTACCACCGAGTTCAAGGTGTGAGTAAAACATGGAGAATGTGTCCGACCTGCCTGGCCCACAGCAGCAGCCCTGTTGGCCCCATTATCTGTGACTACTGCCACAATCTTGTCCTTTAGGCTCCATTCTTCCACAATTCTTGTGACTTTGAACAAATATTCTCAGCTGTGTGTTGTCCGGGGAAAGATCTTGTTTGGAGGACGTGTGCTTGCATCTGCCAGCGCTCATTTATAATGTGGGATGTGACTGGTAAACAACCCTCTGGGGCTCTGGATGTCCACATTTCAGCTGTCAGTACAACATTATCCACTTCACCTAATGCTTTTCTAACCTAGGAAGAGCGGTCTTCATAAGAGCCGGCAGTTTCTCCCCCACTTGGAATTTTCTACCTCCAGTCAAGGGTCTTCACAAAACGCTGAAAGCCCTTATCTTGCTCAATGGAGAGAGGTTGCAGGTCCTTTACTATCATTCCTGCCAGGCTCCTGGTGATCTGCTCAGCTATTGTGCAACCGGCTAACTTCTATGTAATCATTCTGTATTTATGTCACACTTAACACTAAAATGTACTTATGTTCAATCAAGCCTGAGCTATATCATCATTTTCAGGAAGTCATTGATCTCATGTATTTGTACCTCTGTTATGTTCTAGACAGGATGCAGAGATTAGGAAATATCTGTGCAGAAGTTGGGAAAACATCTGAGGTCTGTTTGTCCTTGGCAGCCGGATAAAGGGAGTAAAAGGCCAGAACATGACCAGGACATGACATTAACTCCTGTCCTGTGTTTCCCAAACAAAGGTCAACTGTTAAGGTAAAGTTATCTGTTTTCAACGTTTGTGGAACTGTTCCCAGAAATAAGACCATGTCTGCAAAAAAAAGGCTGGAAGCACGTGGACACTATTAGGTTGCAACACACACAGATTCTTATTGTAACGCACACATCCGTGGGCTATAAATAAGGCATGTCCAGAGTATGTAATCAGAACTTTTTGCTCACACCCGTTGTACGTGTGAAGTAGAAATAAAAAGACTTCTCCGTTGGCAAGCAGAGAAACCTCATCTCCCCGAATCTTCTTTCTTTTTTAAGGTTCAATAGTTAAATAATCTCCCACATAAGAGAGGCAAGGCAAATTTATTAATAGAGCACAATTAATATACAAGGTAATTCAAAGTGTTTTACAACTGCATAAAATTACAAGAAACAGATTAAATTATAATATAATCATTAAAGTTATATGTCTCTATACATTTTATACTTGTATGGCTTTGTAAATATTCTGTGGAGTTAAATATCTCTGTTCTTAGTGTTTTTTACGAATCCACCTCTTATGATTTATGTCTTTCAATCCTTGTATAATTTTGTCTGTGTTGTGTTTACTTGCCTGTTGCTTTAATTCTCTAGATTTCCCCGTGGTGGGATAAATAGAGGATTATCTAACGTTATCTTAGCTAACAGTTTTTAATGGATAAATTCTTCCACGGTCCTAATTCCACGTTGTTAGTGGGCTCCAGTAACTTCTACCCTCTTCTCCTCTTCTGCTCCTGGATCTTCATGTGCTTCTAGAAATCTGTTGTATTCCCGCTGTATTTAACTTGCTTTCTGCAAACTGTGCAGCTTGTGGTTGTTTCATTAACGACGTTAAAATGTCACCAAACGGCGCTTCTTTTCCTCTCCTCCATCATCGTTTTTTTTTCTCTCTCTCTCTCTCTCTCTCTCTCTCTCTCTCTCTCTCTCTCTCTCTCTCTCTCTCTCTCTCAGCCATAGACATATCAGACGCCTGATTGGGCGGGTTCTGCCTGCTGGGGATGCGTCAGAGTGTCCGCCATGTTGAATGTGGCAAATCTGCTGTTAGTTTTAGTCACTTAAACAGTATCAGAGGGACTTTAATCTCAGCATATACTTTATATTCGTACTATTTTTATTTTTGTAATATTACAAATATACTTTCATATCACTTTGGCTTCATTCTCCTGCCTTTATTCTTGAAAAGAATAAAAATATATTTTAAGAATCTAACCTGGCCCTATTTTTCCAGGACAGTTCTGCAAGCCGTGACTATTCTAGAAATGTCCTCCCATAATTGTCATAATATGACATTTTTCCCATAATATTACCACTTTTGTCTTTTTTTTTACTTTATTCTCCTATGACTTTTTTCCCTCATATTACAGGCGCGGATTCAGGCGGGGGCGCAGGGGGCGCGCGCACCCCCCTTTTGGAGACCAAAAGTATTTTTTTAAAGAGCCCGAAATTTTAAACATCCTTCATAGAATTACGATTAAGAGCCAGTACCTTTCATTTAGAACGCACTGTGACGCCGGCGCGGCATAAATTGTCGTCGCAATCACCGATACTGCGGGCGGCATTTAGTGCCCAAATATGGGCAGTAATGGCGGCCTGACGTCACATCCTGTGTTGTTTCTTAGCAGAGGCATTGCACTCCTACAGCTGCGATAAACAACAATTATTTCGAATTTCCAGAGGACTTCACCATTGACATTTTCGAGAGCTATTGTTGAAGCAACAATGCCCACGTGCATGGCAGTTTGATGTTGCAATACATCGGGTAAGAGTGGAAAAACATCACAAAAATAAGGAGATGGCTGCCGCAGCAGACAGATTCAACTCACATCGTTCCTTTTTGGTCTCCTTGTCTCAAACTGGACTGGATTTCGTCAAAAATCAGGTTGCTGTCAAGAAAGTCTTCTATATATTCCAAATGGCTCTCAGATGATGATGATAAATCCATGAAACTCCATCACTAACACTAATTAATCCATCACTCTCTGCCGCACCGGTCGTGGCCATCTTGAATAACAGCGCGCAGTGACGAGCCTGTTCTTCTTCTACGACTACTTCTTCTTCTTCTCTTTTTTAATAGTGGTTGGCAAACAACTTTTAGGTGCATTACCGCCACCTTCCAGATTGGAGTATGGATCAACCTTAATCTTATATTCTCCCCACAGAAAAAAGGTATGATGATCGTTAGAAAATTTTGATAATGAAAAAACATTGAGTTCTCACAAGTTGTGTAAAGTTGTAAAGTAGTGCAATTTCAGGAAAACTTTTTCCAGTAACGGGAAAGTTTAAAAATACATTTTTGTTGCACAGTTTTTGAAAAGTAATGAAAAAAAGAGTGTAAAGTAAAAAAAATAGTGGACATTGACACCCATACAATAGTTATTGTGTAGTGTGTATTGTCTGATCTAAACCTTTTAGTGCCACATGCGTTTTATTGTTAAAACTAAGAATGGTCTCCTTTATGAAAACATACTAGGCTTAAAACTATTGCCAAGCAACTTGCATATGATGAACGATGACAGTGAGAAAGAGATCTTTACATCATATAAAGATGATCTACCATCAGGATCAACATTCAGGCAGGAAGTGAAGTTGTGGCACACAAAGTGGTCATCAGTGGAAAAACCCAGCTCTCTCCCTGAAATTCTAAGGATAACAAATATGAAGTGCTACCCAAACATTTCTATGATTCTTCACCTTCTGTCAGTTATACCTTTTACAAGTGCTTCTGTGGAACGTGCTAACTCAGGCCTTAAAGCAGTGAAAACTTTGCTGAGGTCAACAATGGGACAGAAAAGGTTTGTGGCTTTGCTACTTATGTATGTCCACAAGGACATTCATTTAGACATCAACAAAATCATTGACATATTTGCCCAGAAGCATCCCAGAAGGTTGACATTCATAAACCCATTATCATCGTCATCATAAAGTTAAAGGTGTTGTAAAAGAGAACAATATTCTTTGTTAAGTCTTACAGTTCTATTATAGACTTATGGCTTAACTTCACCCTACATGTTCATTGGTTTAACTTACTTTAAAGATTTTTTTTCCTCAACATGGTTTGTCTTGTTAAAATATGTTAAAAAATCTTTTATCACTTGAACCATACCAAACTGTTCTAAGTCCTTGGGTCTTTCTAAGTATTTTTTTTCTTAATATAGTTTATATTGTTAAAATATATTGTTAAAATACATGTATATTTTTAAAACTCCTTTATCTTTTTATTTCATTTTCTGTATAAATATAATTTCTGGAAATAAAGAAAATATTTGTTTGATTAATTGTTGATAAGGATAATTTTTTCTTCAAACTACTTTTTAACCTTGTGCATGCTGTAAAAAGCACAAGATTTTGACTAAAAAACCCATTTTCAATTACAATAAGATAATCATGCTAATTCCACTTATGTTCATCCATTAAAATTATTATCAATTAAAAAACCCTTAGATGAATAATTAGGGTAGTGTGAAAGAGTAAAGATGGCATTCTTTGGTCATTTAGCCTCACATTGTCTCGACCCCATGACCCTTGACCCTTGACCCCATGACCCTTAGGTGCGCACCCCCCTTTGAAAAATCCTGGATCCGCCCCTGTATTAGTAATTTTATCTCTTTAATCATCCCTAATCTTTGTCTATACCGGATCTTCAAAGGTTCACATGGATTTATGAAATAATTAAGACCACAATTTTTAGATTAAACCACTTGATTTTGCTGTTCATAACAGCTTTTCGTACCTTTGCTCTCACTTGTCTGTATATAGTTTTGCTCCTATGTAGATCAGTGTCTGTGTATATAGCCTATATATACTGTATATATATATATATATATATATATACAGTATATATATACATATATATACAGTATATATACAGTATATATATATATATACAGTATATATATACATATATATACAGTATATATATATATATACAGTATATATATACATATATATACAGTATATATATATATATAAGATAAGATAAGATAGTCTTTATTGATCTCACAATGGAGAAATTCACTCGTCACATCGGCTCATACAAGAAGGTGCAGAGTAGGGAAGGTGCATTCAGTTATATACAGTGAATCTTCATATATACAATGGATCAAAAGAATACCAAAAACAAAAAATACAAAAAAGGAAATAGGAATGTAAATGTCTCATTTACATTCTTAGTGGTCTATATATATATATATATATATATATATATATATATATATATAAACATATCTATATACTTAAATATATACATATATCTATGCGCCTACTTACATACGCACCTACGCGTATGTACGTGCATATACATTGTATACATTTGTACATACATACATGTGTACTGACTTATGTTCAAGTGTTGATAGCAGCAGAAGTCACTACATCAGGATTATTGCACGGGTTGTAGGACAGTGTATTAAATAGATTATTGCACCCTGGTTATTGCACATTAAATATTACAGTTATGGTCACAGTTGCAGTTACAGTGCAGCATTGTAAAATCTGATAGCAGCAGGAATAAATGACCTGCGGTAGCGCTCCTTTTTACAGACAGGATGTCTAAGTCTGGCACTGAAGGAGCTGCTCAGCTCCTCTACAGTCTGGTGCAGGGGGTGGAAGGTGTTGTCCATGATGGATGTGAGCTTGGACAACACCCTCCTCTCAGCCACTTCCTCCACAGAGTCCAGAGAGCAGCCCAGGACAGAAGTGGCCTTCCTCACCAGCTTATTCAGCCTCTTTCTGTCCCTCTCTTTGCTGCCAGGAGCCCAGCAGACGACAGCGTAGAGGAGGGCTGAGGCCACCACAGAGTCATAGAAGGTCTTTAGCAGAGGCCTGCTCACTCCAAAGGACCTCAGCCTCCTCAGGAGGTGGAGGCGGCTCTGGCCCTTCTTATACAGAGCGTCTGTGTTATGAGTCCAGTCCAGTTTATTGTTGACGTGAACACCCAGGTATCTGAAACTCTCCACAGTTTCTATGTCCTGCCCCTGGATGTTCACAGGTGAGTGAGGTGGGGGTCTTCTCCTGAAGTCCATCACCATCTCCTTGGTCTTACTGGTGTTTAAGCACAGATCGTTCTTCTCACACCAGTCCACAAAGTCCATGATGACCGACCGGTACTCCAGCTCGTTCCCCTCAGACACACAGCCCACAATGGCCGAGTCATCAGAGAACTTCTGAAGGTGGCAGCTGTCCGTGTTGTAGGTGAAGTCCGAGGTGTAGAGGGTGAAGAGAAATGGAGACAGAACGGTGCCCTGGGGGGCCCCGGTGCTGCAGAGTGCCACCTCTGACTGACAGCCGTGCAGCCGCACGTACTGAGGGCGGTCAGTGAGGTAGTCCATGGTCAGTGAGGTAGTCTATGGTCAGTGAGGTAGTCTATGGTCAGTGAAGTAGTCTATGGTCAGTGAGGTAGTCTATGGTCAGTGAGGTAGTCCATGGTCCAGTCAGCCAGATGTTTGTCCACCCCAGCGTCCTCCAGCTTCCCCCTCAGCAGCACCGGTCTGATGGTGTTGAAAGCGCTGGAGAAGTCGAAGAACATGACTCTCACAGCGCTCCCGGTGGTCTCCAGGTGGGTGAGCGCCCGCTGCAGCAGGTAGATGATGGCGTCCTCTACTCCGATGTTGGGCCGGTAGGCAAACTGCAGCGGGTCCAGGGTGGGGCTCACCACGGTGCGTAGGTGAGCTAGGATGAGGCGCTCCATGGTCTTCATCAGAGGATGAGGCGCTCCATGGTCTTCATCAGGTGGGAGGTCAGGGCGACTGGTCTGAAGTGGGCCGGTTCCCTGGCGTGCGGCGTTTTGGGAACCGGTACCACACAGGAAGTCTTCCACAGGGTGGGCACCACCCCCAGGCTGAGGCTCAGGTTGTAGATGTAGCTGAGGACCTCACAGAGCTCATCTGCACAGGTCCTCAGCAGCCTGGGGGGGATGCCGTCCGGTCCTGAGGCTTTCCTCTGTTTCAGCCTCGTCAGCTGTCCTCTCACCTGCATTGGTGTGACTGTGAGGGGGGAGGAAGGTAGGGCTGAAGGTGTGGATGGGTCAGTCGTTGATAGGAGTGGCGGTGGGGGGGATGGTATATATATATATATATATATACACAGTATATATATATATATATATATATATACAGTATATATACAGTATATATATATATATATATATATATATATATATATATATACAGTATATATATATATATATATATATATATATATATATATATATATATATATATACAGTATATATATATATATATATATATAGGAAAAAAGAGAGAGAGATTTATGTGTGTATAATTTGTGTGTGTATTAGATTAATATGTAACTGCAAAATATGTAAGTGCGTGTACATTTTTCATCCAGTTTGACTTCAGTTTAAATAGTTTTGGTTCTGAATAAATATGTGTAATCTGTCTGAAAGGTCACGAGCATTGTGAACACATGATTAAAATGAGATCTGAGCTGCCTCCTATTCATTCTGACAGCAGCTATCTGATCTGTGGTCTGACCCAAGATGGCCGCCCTGTAGGCACGTCGGCCTAGCGGCCGGCAGCGTGGCGGCCATCTTGCCACAGGCAGCTCGCTCATTCGTAACATTGTGTTTCAATGGCGCATGTACTTAAATAACCATAACTTCTTTAATTGTCTAACGATTCTCAAACTGTTTGGTTTGTTAAACAAAAGTCAGACATGTAGTTATGACACTGCACACTTATGAATAATTATAACCATGGAATTTCATATGAAAAGAACATTGAATAGAACATACAGGTGCAATAAATATACACATGCACAAGGTATTTATGTTAAATCAATATATGCTATTAAAACTCAGTGTACAGAATGACAACATGATATATATATGTAAACACTTTTATTTGGGTGTGATTAATTATTTCACAGTCCTAATTTATTTATATTTACATACATACTTTTATAATATGAAATACTAACAAAAAAAGCTTATTGTGTGGCAACCTCTTGGTGTAGAAGCATAATCCAGGTTTCAAATTACAGGTAACACTTTGAAGTTTCATGTAGACTATTCGGATTATATATCAGGAGTAATTACATAAAAGTTCCTATTTTTAATCCATTATAAAAGTGACATTTATTTGCTATTAAAATTGGTACAATAGTCCCCTTCACAAGTATATATAGATGTAGCATGTTGAAATCCCCATCTACACTACTGTGATGGTATACACATGGAAGACAGAGATTTAAAAAATGACCCAAAAAACATAGCTTGGCTAATGCCCTTTGAAAAGGATGGTTTTATTGAGCTTCTGTTGCATGTTGTTGCTCTGTAAGCTAAGGTTAGTTATTTTGGCAATGTGGTGCAGCCTTAACTTAAAAAACAAGGACACAACCAACGTTAACAGCGTATGGTGGTGGCTGTCTATGCCATACTGTGTTTCTCCGATGTGCTCTCTGAGCACAAACACATCCTCTGACCCTATCCTCTTCCTTACAATGTACACGACCTCTAGCACTTTGATGGGCTGTGATCGTCTGGTACATGAGGTCTGACGAATGACCCACTCTGCTGCCCTGACTACCATCACTGTGCCTTCTGATGGAATCACCGGACCTCCATTGTTTTTTAACTTCAGCAGGTGGTAGCTCTGGTCCTTGATGGCAGATGCAGCATCTGTTACCAAGCTGGCACGGCAGACATCACAGGACAGCTTTTTCAGAGCCCGTCGCACAACAAATCCTGAAATAAGAGTTGGTATATTAAAATAATTTATAATAACCATGGGGAAATTAAGGGAACATTTATCTTTTTGGACCATTGTGAGATTGATTTCCCTCAAATTTACACCAAAGATTAATTGTCATACAATCGTTATTGGTGTCAGTAAAACCTATATAATTGACCAGTGGTCTCAGCCTTGATAACTTGCGCAAGTAGCCGTGATGCACAACTATGCTGCATGATTAAGTCATTTTTCGACAAGAAAATCTGCAATTTCGACATGTTCAAGCATCAAGAATTATAGCCACGTTCATAACGTTTGTAAGAAACCAAACTGTTTGTAAATCCGTCAAGAATTCAATGAGATAAGAGTATTTGTGTTCGTGCTGATCACTCACCTTACATTAGGTACCACAGAGCACGCCAGAAAGCTCATAGATATCCATAATAAAGGCTAGATGTCTTACGGCGGAGTCTCAAACGTCATCACCGGCGGCCATCTTGCCTCAGACAAGCTTTCTGGCGTGCTCTGTGGTACCTAATGTAAGGTGAGTGATCAGCACGAACACAAATACTCTTATCTCATTGAATTCTTGACGGATTTACAAACAGTTTGGTTTCTTACAAACGTTATGAACGTGGCTATAATTCTTGATGCTTGAACATGTCGAAATTGCAGATTTTCTTCTCGAAAAATGACTTAATCATGCAGCATAGTTGTGCATCACGGCTACTTGCGCAAGTTATCAAGGCTGAGACCACTGGTCAATTATATAGGTTTTACTGACACCAATAACGATTGTATGACAATTAATCTTTGGTGTAAATTTGAGGGAAATCAATCTCACAATGGTCCAAAAAGATAAATGTTCCCTTAATTTCCCCATGGTTATTATAAATTATTTTAATATACCAACTCTTATTTCAGGATTTGTTGTGCGACGGGCTCTGAAAAAGCTGTCCTGTGATGTCTGCCGTGCCAGCTTGGTAACAGATGCTGCATCTGCCATCAAGGACCAGAGCTACCACCTGCTGAAGTTAAAAAACAATGGAGGTCTGGTGATTCCATCAGAAGGCACAGTGATGGTAGTCAGGGCAGCAGAGTGGGTCATTCGTCAGACCTCATGTACCAGACGATCACAGGCCATCAAAGTGCTAGAGGTCGTGTACATTGTAAGGAAGAGGATAGGGTCAGAGGATGTGTTTGTGCTCAGAGAGCACATCGGAGAAACACAGTATGGCATAGACAGCCACCACCATACGCTGTTAACGTTGGTTGTGTCCTTGTTTTTTAAGTTAAGGCTGCACCAAATTGCCAAAATAACTAACCTTAGCTTACAGAGCAACAACATGCAACAGAAGCTCAATAAAACCGTCCTTTTCAAAGGGCATTAGCCAAGCTATGTTTTTTGGGTTATTTTTTAAATCTCTGTCTTCCATGTGTATACCATCACAGTAGTGTAGGTGGGGATTTCAACATGCTACATCTATATATACTTGTGAAGGGGACTATTGTACCAATTTTAATAGCAAATAAATGTCACTTTTATAATGGATTAAAAATAGGAACTTTTGTGTAATTACTCCTGATATATAATCTGAATAGTCTACATGAGGCATGTCCAAAGTGCGGCCCGGGGGCCATTAGTGGCCCCTGGACTTATTCTGGGTGGCCCCCAACAGCATTTCAAGAAAGATTTGCTCCAGGTGGCTGATGCAGATGGAAGTTTTTAGTATTTAATTAGGGCAAAATTATGACAGAAAAGTAAAAAGCCTACAATTGAAAATGTTAAGTTCAACACAAAGTATTCATCTTTCAATAAACACACTTTTGACATTCTCTTTAATTTCATAATAACATCTATCCAGTGACATTTAATTACTCAAATGCAAACTTTGGTGCATTAAATCTGCTTTTAATTCAATTATTAAAACTGGCTAATTACAGTAAGTGTTTTTAAAGAACAACTGAGTCAAATATTGTTCATATATGGCTAAACCAATAAGAGTCAAATTAAATTATTCAAAATAATTTGCAGGCTGGATGACCATCTTTTAATATGACAAATCAGCAAAACCCTTTTTTACCTTTTAAACTTATCATATTTTGTAGAGCAGGTAAAAAAATGTACATCATTTTTTTGGGTTTTAAAAAAAATTATAATTGTAGGGTTTTTATTGGCCCTCGAGTTCCTTTAACTGGACAATTTTGGCCCCTGTACCGAAAAGTTTGGACACCCCTGGTCTACATGAAACTTCAAAGTGTTACCTTTAATTTGAAACCTGGATTATGCTTCTACACCAAGAGGTTGCCACACAATAAGCCTTTTTTGTCAGTATTTCATATTTTATTATAACAGTAATATTCATATTATAAAAGTATGTATGTAAATATAAATAAATTAGGACTGTGAAATAATTAATCACACCCAAATAAAAGTGTTTACATATATATATATATATATATATATATATATATATATATATATATATCATGTTGCCATTCTTTACACTGAGTTTTAATAGCATATATTGATTTAACATAAATACCTTGTGCATGTGTATATTTATTGCACCTGTATGTTCTATTCAATGTTCTTTTCATATGAAATTCCATGGTTATAATTATTCATAAGTGTGCAGTGTCATAACTACATGTCTGACTTTTGTTTAACAAACCAAACAGTTTGAGAATCGTTAGACAATTAAAGAAGTTATGGTTATTTAAGTACATGCGCCATTGAAACACAATGTTACGAATGAGCGAGCTGCCTGTGGCAAGATGGCCGCCACGTGCGGACGTCGACCCCCATTGGCCAGCAGCGCGGACGAGACATCTAGCCTTTATTATGGATATTTGAGAAAGCTTGCCTGAGGCAAGATGGCCGCCGGTGATGACGTTTGAGACTCCGCCGTAAGACATCTAGCCTTTATTATGGATATCTATGGGGGCGTCTACGTATATGACGTCTATGGTCTGAGCAGCAGCGCAGAGCCAAGTGGGCGGGGCCAGACTGAGCCTGCGTGCTGATTGGCTCTGGCCGCTGAGCCACGTGACGATGCCAGACGGTGACGAGAGGGGAGGGGGAGGAGCAAAGTGCTGGTGGGGCGCAGACTGTGGAGAAGCTGCTGCGGTGAGAGAATAAAAAGTCTGGAACTTTTTAAACGATTATTGTTCAGTTTCCCCTGCAGCGTTGGTGTCGATAGCATCGATGCTGGGATCGATCCGCCCACCACTAGTTTGTGGTGAAAAGGTGTTGGGTTGAGCCCCAGAGAGAGATTAGCAACGAGCAGAAAGTGCTGCTGAAGAAAGATTGACGGAGTTGAAAGAAGTCTTGGTGGAGCCGGAGGAAGAGATGGAGGATGAGCGCAGACTGCTGGATTTCAGCCGGATCCCCCTGATAATCTTACAGCGAATAGGTAGGAAACAGCAGCTAAGCTACTAAGGTTTTACTGATCAGAGGAAAGTTGTTTGGCTCCATGCTGAACTCGCTATCCGACAGAAAGAGCTGCTTCACCAACGGCTTTCCTTCTTTCTGCTTCTTGATCAAAGAAGCTGATCAGAACAAAGAAGAGCTGCTAAAATTCACACACAATGATCCAACCAATCAGAGCTGCCAGAAATAGCTCTAGCACATTTATTCCCCCCACATTATTCAGCTCTGTGTTGATGGATGTGGCCAGGAGATCATGGAGAGATTGCCATCAGTTCTCCAGGGCCTCACAACAAGAAAACATCTGCTCTCTTCTTTCTGCTTTATTACACCAACAATAGTTCTTTGCATCCATTAATCTAGGCCTGCTGAGCTCCTTTAAAGGACAATTTAAAGGTTTCACCACTTCTTCTTTCTCTTTAGTAGCTAAAGCCTAGGAACTGTGTTCTTAGTGTAACCGGGTGGTTTATTGGTTGAGAACAGTGGTTACATGGAGTGGCTGTAAATTCCCACATAATTCAGGCCCTTGAATGCATCTATGCCCCGTTTCCCCATCTTCTTCTGGTTTGCAGCATTGGGCTCATTAGTGTGTGTATATAGGAACTAGGTGTGCCTGCCAAGCTAGGAGTGTAGTTGGATCGCAACTGAATGACCACTGGCGCTGTGTAAGTCGGGCTGCTGTACCAAGAATTGAGATATTGGATCTTTGTGCTGCTGGAACCATTTCAGTGTCTTTTTTACTGCAGCATCTGAAGGTACCAGTTTTTCATTTTTCCTTATGTCTTTATTGTCAGCAGACATTTTATTTTCATCTTTTTGGGTATTTCAGATTGCTGCTGTTGCATATTATGCTCTCACCCAGGTGCATTGTTTGTTATGCTCTAGGTTAATTGGGTAACAGGTAGTTGTTTAGAGCCGGAGTTGCTGCACCACCAATACAGAACCAGAACAATAGTGCAGGTTTCTTTTTAGTTTTTCTGAATTAGCTGATTGGGCACAGCTTTATAGGACTGGGTGATGCAATTTGAGATTTTCTTTTCTTTTGGTTATCTAACATTATTTTGTGGTTTGTGTTGCTACTAATTTGGTTTGTAGTTATTTATGTTTAAGTCTCAGATTGCCTCTAGTATTGTCCTAGGCTCCTGTGCTTTATTGGGTTTACACTGGATTAATAAAGTCTATTTGTAATGTTGTAAAAGAATGTGTAAATAAAATATATTTTCTATACCATTTCTGTTTCATAGTTTTCAGCCAGACTTACCTGGGTACTTTTAATTGGGAGACCCTAGGCCATTTGATATTTTAGAGGTCTACCAGTTGGCTTTAGGGCCACGTCCTCTGTCACAGTCCGGGTTTCACCTCCCCGTGTTACATTAGCACCACTTGTTCCTTCTTTACACAAATTCATCATTTTAGCTTTTAAAGCCCAGGCTATGTGGTTTTGATTAGCTGCTAACCCAATAAGTTTAAAAGACGGACGGGTTGTTAAAAGTTGGGCTGCTTTTCACAACATTTGATGAGTTTTAGAGAGAATTTATAAGAAGATTTTATCAAAATCGTTGTCATGTGGCAGAAAAATAAAAACTCGGCATTCAATAGAAAGTCTTCTTGCACATTGTATTGCTATGTAAAATAAACTCTAAAGGTTAAATAAGTTTAAGTCTTCCTAAAAATGTAGCAACAAATATTTCTATTTCAGTGTAAACTGTGACACATTCAATAAATTTTAGCACCTTATCTCTGACAGCAGAATTTTAGACTGTTTCATTTTTAGACATTTAACAGAAATACATTAGACAGGAATAAAATCCACCAACTTTCAGTTCAAAGATAAAAGGACCAATTATGGCAAAACTTTAACAAAAGAGCCAGATAAAAGGCTTTACAGTAAGCTTACAGGTTTGCTCTGCACCCATGCAGCATTAAAGCTTTGCTACATGCATTAGTGCCATCTATAGATGTAGCTTTAACGTTCTTTAACGTACATTTCGACCTGTATGACAGGACCCTCTTATCTGTCTCTCTTCAAGGTCGGTCGTGTTTTCTCTCCTCTCCAGCTTTCACCCCCCCCCCCCCCCCCTCTCCTGCTTCTGCTGCTATGTCTTGTCTTTCTGAGCACTCTCTTCATATCACCTGAACTCTGAAAAACATGGATCTGGTCAGCTGGTCTCTCAATGCTATTGACCTGTAGCTCTACGCTTCTCCAGGAGTGAATGCTGCTTGTCGGGACTTTGATGCAATCAACTGGTTTCCTTATATAGGAACATTTTTGACCAATCTGTATAATATGATTGAATTGACTTTGTAAAGTGCCTCGAGATGACATGTTTCATGAATTGGCGCTATATAAATAAAATAGAATTGAATTTAATTGAGTCAATTTTGTTGCGACGGGTAGGGAACCAAAGGGGGACCTGTCCGGTCCTGATTTCACTCATTTTGTGGGAACACCCTAAATTCTTGGATGGAAGATGGCGTGTCTTTCGACTTTGTCATTCCTGGATGTTTGAAACGTTTGCATGTTTGGATTCAGGATAATTGGATTTCTACTTATTGGATTTGGTGGATTTTTCATGTATCAGCAAATACAGTGGATGTCAGTAGCCATTTGGCCTTGATCAGTCTACCGGCTGCATGTGACGCGCTCACTAAGGCGGTGAACGGACAGTTCTGGAAGGTGGAGGAGCAGAGCTGAAAGCTGGATGTGCTGGAACACAGACTGGCTTTGGTGGTTGAACTCAATGGGAGATGGGATAAAATCTGGAAGTGAAGCGCAGGAAAATTGGATTTCACCATTTGGAGCCAGCAAAAGACTTAAAGCTGACAGGAAAGTCAGAGCAGCTTGTCCTCATAACAAATAACATATTTGGACTATGCCTTCCCTATCTATCAATCAATCAATCAATCAATCAATCAATTTTATTGTCAACTACAATTTGCATTGCAATCGAAATTTCAGTTCCAGTACAACCGTCCATCACATACGCTTAAACATTTGGCGGGAACGATTGACTGAGGCCTTGCGTTGCCAGGAACGCAGCCAATCGGCCGCTGCTACATCAGCGCAGCCGTTAGGTGTGTTCCCCAAACTGCCCCAGACCCCGCTTTACACGGGGTCCCCAGGCGCTGCCCTTGAGATCTGTTGTAGAAACATTAACACTGGGGCAGTGGAGGGAGAGAAAAAAGACAGGTGCTGCACAATTTGTGTTTCTACACAAAATGTGAAGCATCCGACAAAAAAACCTCATTTGCACGAAAAGCACAATCAATGACGAGACCCATATATGCAGAAGGTAAACATTTGAGTGCTGGTCGGGTAAAGTCATCTGTATTTGTGAGCATATGTGTGTCTGTGTGCATGTTGTGTGGAATCTGTATGTCCATGAAGGCCGTCCTCCGGCAGGCAAGTGTCCTTGATGGAAAGTCTGTCACTATCCAGCTGCAGCTTGACTCCTCCACAGATGTCTGAGCAGGGAAGGTGGGAGAGTATGGGGTAAGATCACTTCCTAAATAGAATTGTACATAAAAGGATAGTTGTGTCCATATTAGTCAGAAGTTGTGCATAACAAACATTTGTAAACTCATAATAATTTAAATCGCATTCAAAAGATACAACATACAGTTTAAATAGTTACAACTTCAATAACTAATAAATACAAATTTCAAGTTTAAATTTGTGCTTTACTCTTCATGAACACAAACAGTAGCGGCTGCTTGAGAATACGGATTTTTTCTTTGAGAATACGAATTCACAACAGTGGTCTGACGTCACGGTTTCCAAGGCTGGTTAATGGAGCACAGAGTGCGAAGATATGAGCCGCGCATGCGCTCTTCAGACTGACCGTCTCTGAATGCACCGCGGCTGCAGCTTCATTCCAGACAGCGCAGAGATCACAGTGGTAAGTTAAACATTCCCTTTTCTGCTGTTGTTCTTCAAAAGTACGTTTTCAGATCGTTTGAGGCGAGAACATTATACTTTTAAGCTTCCCTATGTGGCCTGTTTACAGAGTTAGTGCGTAATTTTAATAAAAAGTCCGACGTTGAGCGTCTGTGCCAACTGGTAGGTTTTTTAAGATTGACAGCCTATTTCCTACTTTTATCTTTTAAAAACAACATTGAGGATGGTATTAAACATGTGATCACGTTGAAATTGTGACTATTTATCTGTAAAGAATTAAAATTAAAACATAATTTTTATATATTATTAACAGTAAAGGGATTAGGGTTAAGCTACTTTGTTGCACCTACTAACCTTCACAGCATTGATCATTAAGGAAAAGTTATTTCTGTCTGCCCACCTTTACAATGATTAATCTATAAATTGTGTGCAGTTAGTTCAGTTAATTATTTCAGTGAAATGGTAGAAATACCAGAGAAGGGAAGCCATTTGTTACATTTACTACTATACATATATTAATCTGCATGTTAACCACATATAGTTTTATGGTGTGAAAAGGTGAGAATTGAAAAAACAATTATGGTAACATTTGGCATTTTTTCTTTACAGGAAGAAACAGAAACCAAATATGTGAGGATAAACACTTCTGTGCCGATCCTCCAAATATTTTTTAATGAAGGGGACCTGAAACCAGCCTTCAGGCTAAACAGGTCCACCATCGTCCTCCTCCTTCAGCTGCTGCCCATCCAGAAGGTCCATGGATGGCCACAGGAGATAGAGGTGCTGGTGACCCTCTACTGGCTGGCCTGTGGTGCATCCTATAGGGAAACAGCTTGCCAGTAAGATCTCTTACCTTTTTGTCCTTAAATAGAGCCAACAATGACACACAATTGATACATAGATTATATTAATTGGATAGAAGATTAAGACATATCAGCATATTACAAGTTAATTTTGTATTTGGTGCAGGTCAAGTGGAGGCACGCTACAACAGACACCACACCAAGGCTGATAAACATCGTTGAGCGTGTCTTTGGTGATCTGAAGACACGGTGGCGTTTCATCTTCTTAAGGGCGTTGGAGGTCTGCCTGACGTTTGCCCCAAAAGTAATCACCGCCTGCTGCATCCTCCACAGTATTAGTATAGAGGCAGGGGACCAGCTGGACGTGGAGGACGAGACGGTGGACCCAGAGGAGGACGAGACGGTGGACCCAGAGGAGGACGACCATCCGGCGGCTGAAGACAGGGAGCTGCTCCAGCTGGCTGCATGTTTAAGTTGACATGACTACATGTGACCTAACCTAGATCAGTTGTAGTCATGTTCACATGCTGCTTCATTTCATTTTTTTCACTACCTGTAAAAATACATAAAATAATCAGTAAATTAATTTCCATTCCAACTATTTTTAATTGTATGTTTGTAGGCGTTGTCTATTTGTATAAGATGTTAATAGAAGTTATTTCTTTGTTTTAAACCACGTTAGTAACTGTTAATTTGTTAAATATGTTACACCTTCATTCTGTTCCAAAGTTAAAACATTTGTCTAAAATAAATATCTGTATTTTTTTCATATATTGTTACTATTGTTTTCTTTCCCTCTTTCTTCTCTCAATTCTTCGTGTCCTCACTCAGAGGAAACTCACTTAGATAGGAAAAACATTTATAGAATTTATTAATTTATTTATAGATTTTATATTAGGGCTGGACGATATAGAAAAAAGCATATTGATAAAAAAAATGCATATTGATCGATAGATAATTATCAAAAATATTTCAAACCTGGCTCTTATAATATTGCTAAATGACTTACTTTTAATATATCACACACAAACACTCAATCCCAATTAAATTCTTATTTAACCAACATTTTTAACCATAACTGATTTTTTTAAAGAAAAATGACTTAACTTAAGAGACCTGGGTGATGTTATTAAATACTGACAAAGAATAAACTAAAGTGACCAGCGCTGTTAGAGAAAAACTTACAGCCCGGACCTTTATATCGCGGATCATGAGTGGCGAGTGATTGTTTGAAGCCAGGTTTTTCAGCTGCAGACAACAGCAGCATGTCCATCACTATGAAGCATGTTACTGCATGCCTGATGTCCTTACGCCGCCAGGACGCTTTGTCATTTTATCACAAAGAAGGGAGCCCAGTTTAGCTGCTATACCTGCTTTGTTTTGGAAGAAGTTCCATAAGATTCCTAAGAAGATGACGCGGAGTCGCGCGGGGCTAAAACGGCTCGCGCTGCTGCGGGTGTGAGCGGCTTACGTGATGAAACAAGTTGGTTGCGTTACCAGACTTTGTTTTTACCGGTTCCTTGCAAAATTTAAAAATCATTGGTTTATTTCTGTCAGACTGGTGAACAAGTAAAACCCCGTTTTGGGACAATTATTCACGTGCTCTGTGTTGTGGTTTGAGAGGGCGGGCTTTGTGACGGTGTGCCTGGGTCCGCGATTACGATTGGTTGAGAGGAAGCAGTGACTGCAGCATCAACTAATATAATAGGCTAAGAGGAAGGAAGGAAAACTGTCTCTATAACCAACTTTTATCGACCCTTTTTTCCCCTTATTGTGCCACAAGTCTTTCGACTGATATATATTGTTATTAAATTATCGTCCAGCTCCATTTTATATGCTGCTGTCATCCTTGGGAGACATTTACAATTTAGTCCAGCAATTATTGAGTTAATAAAGCAACACGCATCAGCCTGATAAACACAAAACAAACACCAACTCTGTAAACAGGCCACATAGGGAAGCTTAAAAGTATAATGTTCTCACCTCAAACGATCTGAAAACGTACTTTTGAAGAACAACAGCAGAAAAGGAAATGTTTAACTTACCACTGTGAGCTCTGCGCTGTCTGGAATGAAGCTGCAGCCGCGGTGCATTCAGAGACGGTCAGTCTGAAGAGCGCATGCGCGGCTTCTATCTTCGCACTCTGTGCTCCATTAACCAGCCTTGGAAACCGTGACGTCAGACCACTGTTGTGAATTCGTATTCTCAAAGAAAAAATCCGTATTCTCAAGCAGCCGCTGCTGTTTGTGTTCATAAAGAGTAAAGCACAAATTTAAACTTGAAATTTGTATTTATTAGTTATTGAAGTTGTAACTATTTAAACTGTATGTTGTATCTTTTGAATGCGATTTAAATTATTATGAGTTTACAAATGTTTGTTATGCACAACTTCTGACTAATATAGACACAACTATCCTTTTATGTACAATTCTATTTAGGAAGTGATCTTACCCCATAGGAGAGGGGGGGCAGGGGGTTTGTGCAATGTCGCCATAACAACTCAGGGAGATTTTGATAGTGGGGAGTCCGATTTGAAAAACAGAATTTGTTATGGGAACAAGCTGACACAAATTTTTCTGTCAGCCTTATGGGCCTTTCAGACAGGCTGCGACGACCGCACTGCTGCGCTGTGAAACCCATTCTTTTCAATGGCTTGCGCCGCGCCAGGGCGGTTTATCGCTGCGTCGAGCAAAGCGCAAGCACAGCGCAGCGCACCGCTTCGTGCGCCGCGCTCAAAGTTCAACATAGTTGAACTTTGAGCGCGACGCGCCGTGACGAATGCACGCGTGGCCAATAGAAACCGGGCCATCGGCTGGAAAGACCAGGAAGCAAAATGGAGGAAAAGCTTATACTGTGTGTGTCTGAATTCCCTGAACTATATGACACAAGTTTGCGACTGTACAGGGACATCGGGAGGAAAGCAGTAGCATGGAAACACATTTCCCACACACACACACACACATGCCTCTGCTGCTTTTTAGTAGCACACATCATACTTTTTTTTTTTTTTTTTAAATATACAGCCCCAAGTAGACCTGGAACCGGTGGCTGTGAAAACGGAGCTCTTTCACAAGCCGGAACTCCCCAAGCTGCTCTCTGGACCTGAGGGTTTCGTGCACCCACAGCCTCTTCTTCCTTGCTGCTCTTTTTCTTCGAACTAGCAGGGCTAGTGCTAGCGCTTGCTTCTTAGCACGGGTCAGATACATATTTGCTGCTGACCAAAAGCTGGAACAACAAACAAATGACTAGACCCGTCACCCGGCAACCCAGCCGGCGCTGCGCTGCGCATTTGCGCTGGCCGCGGGGTTCAGCGCAGCGCAAATGCGCTGAACCCCGCGGCCAGCGCAGCACAAATCGCTTCCTATCTGAAAGGCCCCTTAGAGTCTTTTCGCCGCTGGCTCCAGGATCCAATATTCCAATAATCCAATCGATGGGCTAGTAAGGTTCACACTTCCAGGTTTTATCCCATCTCACCTCTGTGTACAACAACCGCGGTCAGCTTATCAAGCCGTCCGTTTTGTTCATTCAACGACCTTGTGATCGCGTCGACTGCCGCTGGCAGTTTCATCAGGGCCATATTTACCGCCAGCAGCTTTTGAAGGTGTTGATACATTAAATATCCTCCAAGGCCAAAAATGAGGAATCCAAGTATCATAAATCCGAATAAGTAGACATCTTCGACGTCCTCAACAGAAAGAATTGAGAGGCACACCGTGGACCATTTCTGCCACGGGTCCAAGATGTATCCCGCAAAAAAAGTTCCGTCGGGACAGGCACGCTCCCCGGTCCTTTGCTTTCCAGTTGAAAAGATTTGATCAATAGCGTTGAGAGAGCAGCTGACGAGATCCATAATTGCCTTAGAGCTTTCAGTTGCTATGAAGAAATGGCACAAAAAACACAGACGAAGCAAATAGCAGGAGAGTGGGGGGAGGGGTAATAGCAGATAAGGAGCTCTGGAGAGCTGAAGAAAACCGACCGACCTCGAGGAGAGACAGAACAGAAAGAATCTAATCACTGTTATGTCAACAGAGCTCAGAGCTCCCCCCCTCCCTCCTCCCCCGCTGACACCTGCGGATGCTTTCTGAACTGTTGGCCGGCTGATAGCATCAAGGACCATGGCCTCTGGAGAGCGTTCTGGAAATATAAACACTTTCACCCAAACGGACACACATAACTGATGCTCATATAAACCGATGAACTTACACGCGACTAGTCTCAAATGTTTACCTTCTGCTATATGTGTCTCGTCTTATCTGTGCTTATTTGTGTTTTTTGTGCAGAAGGTTTTTGATACCTCAAACTGTATTCTGTTATAGGATAAAGTATGAGTTATGTTTTTTTTTCTCTCCCACCTTCCTTTTTGTGGCCTCTATTATTCCACAGAGTAATGGCAGCGCCATGTGGGCACCGTATACGGCGGTAAATCGTCTCCCCCTGAAATGTTTGTGATGGCGGTTGTACTGAAACAGCAATTTCCCTCTGGGATTATTAAAGTATTTCTGATTCTGATTCAATATTGCGCTGGTCATTGCTGCTGTTGCTCATGTTTTATTTCCTCAAAGACACTGTCCAAAGTAGAACTGTCATTGGCCTGGGTCCAATGACATTTGGCATTTGAGCCCTGCAGTAACTTGTCATACCCAGAAAGGACATAAACTCGAAAAAGACAGATTTGTTCAAAGGTCAGGTACACAGATAGGGCTGCTGTGTGATCGTTCCAATACATGTCAGCAAGCTGCTATTTTTTCACCAGATATTTTATACCAACGGTCCTCAGAGTCAGAGTCCGGTCCATCAGACCCATGTGAAGTACAATGGAAGTCATCTGTAGTGATTTTACAGCATTTACTGCTAATGAGAAAAACGTTGAGGCACGGGACCAGCTGGAAGCTTCCATTCGTATTTATAAAAAGGTTGATCACCATGGGGTCACTGTGAGCCCAGCATAACGCAGCGCATGAATCTATTTATACCTCTGGTTTATTTAGGAGAGGAAGGGGAACAGACATGGAGGCAGGGAGAGAGTTTGCAGACGACAGTGACACGCTCCCTGCCTGTAACTTATCCAGCCTATTATCAACGGAAATACAGACGCAGTGAGATGACTCTTTTTGTGCAAGGCTCCCGGTCGCTCACTTCCTGTCTTTGTTTAGCTGCCTAAAAAGTGATTCATGCAGCTACTTGGTACTTTGAGTGTTTTAATCATCGACCGTGTACAAGAGCTGTGGATGAGAGATGGATGGAGAGCCGGTTGATGCAGTCAGGATCCAGCAGAGTGAACGTCGGACTTGCTTTGGCTTGAATGGACATCAGCCTCCATGAATACCAGGTTATCCTTGTTGATATTTATTAACACCAAGCCAACTTTTCCACTGTGGAGGTTCGCCTGGGAACATTTGCACTGCAGAGCCGTCCGCACCAAGTGACGACACAAACAGGTTAAAATGTCCTCGTATGGTATGAGGCCACTTCTTCATGTCATCCTCTCAGTCATGAATAGTTTGGGTGTGGCTCTCACTTGCCACTCCGATCACTCTGCAATTTTTGGAAATGTTGCCACAACAATTATTTGGTAGCCCAAACTAAAAAGAATGTAAATTAAGTTGCTATTAAAAAAAACAGAAACTGATACCCAAAGCCATGTTTTAAATCAAGTTTAAGGCTGTGTCTTAATTCAGGGGCTGCATCAGTGCGCTGCAAAAATAGAACTAAAAGTAAGATTTTTTTTAAATATAAGTATTTTTCCTTGATTTGAGCAGATAAATAGGACTATTTGCCAATGGAATAAGATTTTTGCACTTAAAATAGGAACAATTCATCTCCATCATCTTATTTCAAGTGCAGGGTATATAATTATCTTATTTTAGGGGTAAAATATTCATTCTATTGGCAAATAAACTTTTTTTCCTGCTCAAATCAAGGAAAAATACATTCTTTTCTAGAAAAAGTTACTTATTTTTAGTTCTCTTTTTGCAGTGTGCAGACTGGCCGGTATTTGGCAGCGAGTGCCACGGCGGTCTAATGGCGGAGGAAACATCTGCATGGTAGTTTACTGCATCTTTATCACACCGAAAGAAAATCACAAGTTTGGAAAAAGAAAAGACGCCATTAAAGCAAAGCTCTGTGCCTTCCTGAGAAGAGACAAGCCTAATTTTTATGGGAGAGAGATATTTGCTCTACAAGCAAATATTTACTTTAAAGAAAGAGGTTTTGGAGGTGAAGTTGCTAAACGTTTAGTAGCAAATTAATGAAATAAAATTTGTAATCAGTTAATTTTAAGTTTTTATTTTACATAAAAATCACTGAACATTAACCAGACACTAATTAACTTAGTTCAGCTAATAGACCCCTTGCATCTGACGTCACAGTCACGTGATCGGGGGCGCGCGCCTCCATCTTGGTGGGCATGCTAGTCTGACAGCCCGTCTACTACATGACAAAACGGGTGATTTAGAGCGTACTTTTAGTTAGTTTATTTTTGGAATCTAAACAATGTCTACCACTTGTTGTGCTCCCGGTTGCACAGAGAGGCATTCCAAATCGTTGGATGTACGTTTCTGTCGTTTACCAAAGGATGAGGAAAGAAGAAAGAAATGGATATTTTCAATGAAAAGAGCGCAGGCAGACACTCCCAATGGACTGGGGGAGCCATCATACTCCGGTAAATACCACTTAATTCTGCTCTATTCATTGTTCTACTTAAATAGCGGCGGAGGGGAGGTGGCGATCGCTACACGGGCCGGAGAAGCGGAGTTAATGCGCTACAGCAGCCGCCGCTGTCTGAAGCAGCAGCGGCTTCTCCAGCCGGTGTAGCGATCGCTACACGGGCTGGAGAAGCCGCTGTTGCTGCTGTAGCCGCCGCTGTCTGGAGCGGCACCCGCTTCTTGCTGCTCCAGACAGCGGCGGCTCTCCGGCCAGTGTAACGATCGCCACCTCCCCTCCCGCCCGTTCACGGGCATACACTCTACGAGTTTTTCAGTCGTGGTACTTATATTCAGCTACGGAACCACGGGGTTTAAAAGATCACCGCTCACGACCTGTGTACGGCGCGACCGGAGTGCTCATACTGTTCGTGCCCCGGTGGGTGACAGGGACCCAGACCACGGGAGGCACCGGGCGTCAGGGGGAACGGAGGGGAGAGAGGAAAGACGAGACGCGCCGCCGGCCGCGCGGCACGGCAGACCGCCCGGCCCGCACCCCCGTACGGAAAAAGACGGCCAGCGCGTACCGTGTACGCCCGGCTAAGTTATGAGAATTAAAAACATTAGACTCACCCTTCCACGGACAACTGCTACTTCATTCAGGTAACAAACAGACAGTTCACGTATCCATCCGGCAGTGAACTGTTTGTGCGCTTCCAAACTCTTGTACGCCTTCATCTGATCGCCACTGTACGTTGGGGTGGGTGACAACAAGGTAGTTCACCAGATCCGCGTAGCAAACTGATGGCCAATCATCGGGATTGCTAGAAAAAACCTTATCAGGAAGAGCCAAAGGGTCCGCATTACCGGTCCTTGCACATTTAGCGAAGTAAGCTGCCTTATCAGAAGGCTGTAACTCATCCACGTAAGACTTTGTTTGCATGTTGGCGCGTTGTGTAGACAATGGCATGCCAACCAATATGGCCGCCACGCAAGGGGTTCTGGGTAACGAGTCACGTGGTTGCAAGGGGTCTATTGTCACAGCTGTGGCTCACACTGTCACGGTTGCTAGGCAACGGGTGTGCTGCCAAGGCTAGAAGGTTCCAAGTTTCCAATTCACAGCCGGCCGCCATGGTTTTTACGGTATGCGAAGGACGCGGCCCACCTGGGTCGAATCCATCTTGGGCTGGACCCCTTTAAGTGGGACACACCCCATGTATTGACTTTCATGTGCAAAGAAAAGCAACTTTCTGATGCATGGTGCTCAGCAGACAAACAGATTTCTTCTTTTTTGTTGCATACACTGTCAGTAAGGCACTTTCAGATGTGAACAGCTGTGTAAAGTACAGCTAGCGTCCTGAAGTTTCTTTTGCTGTTGCTGGTAGCTCCCGCCGACATCTGCTCATGGTGCCAAGCAGCGTTGTGTTCTGCTGAAGGAGCCTGTTGGACAGAGACAGAGACGTGAAGAAATTGTCCATAGTTACAGTCCTGCCCTGGTCCATAAATGGCTCCATCAGTTTCACAACGTTCTCAGACAGCCTTTCTCCTGTGGGGCGGGAGGGATCTTTTCCCAAATAGGGGATAGCTTTACACATTTATTTTGTGTCCAGATCCACTGCAATCCAAAACTTAATTCCAAATTTATCAGGCTTGGATGCAATGTATTACAGACAATGAACCTTTGATGGAAATAACTGCTCATCAACAGTAATATGTTGCCCTGGACTGTAGGACACACACAGTTCTGTACAAACTGTTGCCAGATGTTTGAAATAGCAGCAAATGTGTCCGTTTACACACGTTCCAAACGAGTGTCTTTGTTGTTGAAGTGCAGATATTTCATTATATCCTGAAACCGGTTTCAAGGCATTGTGGCTTTGATGTGTAAATTCCCAAAGTCTTTGGACCACAAATCCCGCATAGCACCAACACTCCCCTGTGCTGCCTTCATAAGCAGAACTGCAATGAAAGCCACCAGCTCATTTTCCAGCCCTGTTCTGTTCTGCGACCCTGCTGGACTGTGCAGTCTCTGATGGTCATCAGAATACCAAGATCCACCCTACAGAGGAAGCTTTGGAGGACACTTCTTGTCTTGAAACCTATGGAAACCGATTTCCAGCGCAAAATCGTCTTTGCGCTGGAAATCCCGAGCGCCGGCAAAGCCGTGCTGCAGCGGAGGAGAGATCTCGCTGAAGTGACTGGAGTTATATTTGCCCCCTAGTAAATAGGGCAGATGGTCATTATTGTACATATTCTTGCTTTCCCTCTCTACAGCGTTCAAGCTCATGCAGCTATTGTCATTGTACAGATCAGTTATCAGCTGATCGCTGCGCTGGTGGCTCCGCTGTCTGAAATCATTCCGGTGTTGGCGACACTGATGATGTAGACTTAGTTATATTTAATTACAAATATGATTTCCCCCCCCCCCCCCCCCCCCCCGCTCTCAGGTAAAACACTCGTCAACAGAGAGGTTTGAGCTAAAACCGACACTAAAGGGGGTGGAATGGTTCTCCAACGACAGCGCTAATGGGGCATTTACATCTGAACAGGGATTCATGTATTGTGAAGTACTGTTGGGAAGACTGGAGGCTGACGACAATTCTCGTATCTCTGGGACTTCTAAGGCCCGTTTACACTACACTTTTTTTTAACCGAGCCGAGACCAGTCCGAGCTCGGTAACCGAGATAACTCTTGTGTGTAAACGGTCAGCAGACTGAACCAGACCGCGCTAAACATAACCGGACCGCGCTAACTGCAGACCAGCTCTTGGGTAGGTCTCGGCCTGGTTCTATTTTATCCCGGTTACCTGATAAAGAGCGCATGAGCAGACCGCGTCATCTCCTTACAGTCAGCTGACTGTCAGCGGGTTTTCCGGCAGTCTGGCTGCACGTCCCGATTCACACTCCATTCAGACACATTTCAGACATTCATAATAATACTAGCTTCCTTACCGTGCCACACGGTTTCCAGTGATGATTCTGCTTAGCAGCGCAATGAACCTCAGTGTCTGTCGTTGTTTCCTGCATCTGTAAATCCTTATTAGACGTTCGTTTGTCACATCCACTTCCCAAAAAAGCCAACTTTCTCAAGTAAATTCACCAATGGTTGCCTTCTTCCCCTGACTCTCCGCAAACACCGAAATATCACAATATCAAGCATAGTTCAAGTATAGTTGAATTGGGGTGACCCCCCTCTTGTGAGTGTTGGATGCGAGTGTTATGTGGGAATGTGTGTACAGCGTCCTTTTTTTTTTTTTTATGTAAATCTGTGTGTGGTGAGTGGGGCACTAGGGAGGGATGGTGTGAATGAGTTTTCCTTTTTTTTTTTTCTTCCAGGTATGGGTCTGGAAGAACCCTCTCCCAAGAACATCTCAAGTCTCCGATAGGTGCGGAGCCCATCCCCCCATGTCCTGCCCTCCTCTGCTGCGCTGGCAGGTGCCTTGGCTTTGCGGGGCCCGGCCCCCCGGGGGGCAACCGGGGCCCCCGCCGCGGGGGCCGGGGCGCCCCTGGGGCCACTGGCCCTCAGGACCCATGGCCGGGACCACTTCAGCGGGGCTGGCTGCCGGCGGAGCCCACGGGCTCGTCCCCGCGACTCTTGGGGGCGTCGGCATTGCGGTGGCTGGGGGATTTCCTCGGGGTCGTCTCTCCTCTTTCCTCGGGGGGGGGGGGTTGCAGATATCCTGTGTCGGCCCCTCCTGGGCGCCCTGCTTTGGGGGCCCCTTTTTGTAGTCCGGGGTTATGGGTCCCCTGACTCCTGCCTCTGTGCTCGGGGAAGGCGGGTCTTTGGTTCTCCACAATCACTATCAATATATTTCCTTCTGGATAATTTTCACCTAAACTAGTGCACTCTCACAAACTCCCACAGGTGCTGGGTCCCAGGTATTAAATGTTCACTTATATACAGAAAGCCCGTAATTTATTTATTTATTTATGTTCTTTCACTTTCTTTTTTCAGATTTCATTTTACACACGTCAGCTTAAATAATAATATATATGATTTAGCAATGGCATCTAGGTGTTACTCGATTGTATCTGTTGCTTTAGGTCTGTTGGTTGTGCTGTTCTTTTTGCATCTCTCTTTCCAGGTGATGGAGCAGACGGAGAACGTTTTATCACTCTCTCCCTTTTCTCTCTTCTTTCTTTCACCTCTTCTCTTTCTTTCTTTTTTTTCTCTTCTTGTTCTTCCTTTACTCTCCCATTGTAGTGTCCATATAATTTGAAATTCTCCCTGAAAAAAAAGAAGGAAAAAAAAAAACAAAAAAACAGAATATCAAGCATAACATCCCGAATGTTACGGGCGCCGCCGTTTTGTTTTTCTGGTTCCGCCTCCAATCTCAGAGAGCGGTAGTACCGCAGATCGCCACTAGGAGGCGAGGAGCAACCAAGGAACCGAGATAAGCTTGGTGTGTAAACGGGTCAGCTTGGCCTAGTTAACTGATCCAAGCTCGGACTGGTCTCGGCATGGCTCGGTTTTTAGGTGTAGTGTAAACGGGCCTCTAGTGTTAGTCACCTACACACGTGAAGTAATGTCACGCACACACATCTCAACATCTCACCTTCCCGGAAATTAGTGATTTCTCTCATGGTCCATATGCCCAAATTTTTACTGTGTGCACATACAATCATCACAGATGGCTGTATTGTCAGCTGTGCGAGTTCAACCACTTCATCATGGCTGTGCCCGTAAGGTGTTGTATGCATGTGTTTCCAGACGAAGAAAGCCCAATAATAGCATTTTCTGGTGCCAGTTGGCTGAGATCTTGATGGCAAAGGAAAATAAATAGCCCAGTCCATCCATCCATCCATCCATCCATCCATCCATCCATCCATCCATCATCCATCCATTTCCCGGCACTCTTATCCCTGCTGGGTTTGCGAAGGGTGCTGGTACTGACCTCCAGCTGTCGATGGGCGAGAGGCGGGGTACACCCCGAATAGGTCGGCAGTCCATCTCAGGGCAGAAATAGCCCAGTCTTTTCAGAATCAGAAATACTTTAATAATGCCCAATTTACTGTGATATCGGCAAGACCCGCTGAGCTAGGATAGCACAGGTGTCGTCGTGCCAAACGACTTATCCCTACCAGAGTTTGTATCCCCTGGGTCAGGAGAGTGTTTAAAATCAATACAACTTTTAACCTCCAGCGCTGTGAAGTCTAAATATTTTTAAACCTCAGATTCTAATAAAATAAAATAGATTTTTTTAACTCCTCATATTTTTATATTTTTAATATCGCATTTTCTTTTATATATCTATATGGCTCTTGGTTAAATTAAAATCTTATCTGATAATTTTGGCTGTACCTTTATTCAGTGTTCATTTGGTCACACGTGAAATCCGCTTTATATGATCCATTCATGCGGGTCTAGCTACTAAAACAGAAAAAAAAAAAAAAAAAAAAACGGCAGACAACTGTGATGGACTCAGGAAGGTGGATTTTTAGTTTAAGCAGACAGACATGCGACAATCTAATAACGTAAAGCTCTTATTTTGGTGACACATCTGAAAATGACCACAGAGCCGTTTTCTTTCTCATAACGTGTTATATTGAGTGATTAATCAAGTTTTAACCGACATAGCAATCCCTTACGATCGCCCTAGCAAGTGTTACATTTTCAGTTTTAACCCACAAACTGAACAATAATGTAACTACACCATTGATATATTTCGTTAAGAAAAGTAAAACATCTTGGTTTCCTCTCCTAACAGGTTGGAAATTAGGCAGATTTGGCTGGATTCATTCTTCCAGCTGAATAAGCTGCCGACAAATTCTGGCGGAGATAAGTGATAAGTGGTTTGGCACGCCACCTGTGCTATCCTAGTGCAGCAGGTCTTGGTGATATCAGGGCTATTTCTGCCCTGCGATGGACTGCCGACCTGTTCAGGTTATACCCCGCCTCTCGCCCATTGACAGCTGGAGATCAGCACCGGCACCCCTCATGAACCCAGCAGGGATAAGCGTGTTAGAAAATGAATGGATGGATGGATGGATGGATGGATGGATGGATGGATGGATGGATGGCACCCAACGGCCACGGACCTCCAAAGTGTGCCAGCGTGTTTTCACGTGTTTTTATATCACCACATTTGTTTTCTTATCACGAGTCAAACCACTCATACAGTCACCTTATAAATGTATTACATTGTTTTAAATCTTTATTAAATTATGTCAATTTAGCATATGATAGTAAATTGAAAGTAAATATAGAATAGGTATTACATAACCACAAAATCAAAGCATTTGCCCATAATTTGTAACAGAAGTGCAGCAGGTGGTCTGCTGGCTTAGTGACACCTTGTGGCAGCTGCATGCCACTGCAGCTGCCACAAGGTGCCAGAGGACTTGCCTTTAGTTACAGCAGCTGGGCTGCCGGCGTTGTAACACTTTGTGGCAGGCCGATGGCAAAAATTCCACAAGCTTTTATTGAAAATAATATCAATAAAACATGATTATTAGGAAGTAGTTATAGACTAACAGGCATCTATAACAAATTGTTTACCCACACACAGTAACAACAATGCGGCAACAGCCGTGACTCCACTACTAGGGGCCGCTGCCACCAGAAGTGCCACTCTTAGCTGCCACGACCACTGGAGGTGCCACTAGTAGCTGGACCTGCCACCAGAAGTGCCACTATTACCTCCAGCTGCCACGGGAAGTGCCAGTATCAGATGCCGCTGCCACAAATTGAGCCTGCTGTCTCTCACATCCAGAGGAAACGATGCCTACATCGAGCCCGCAGCATCCTTAAGGACTCTTCTCACCCAGCCCACAGACTGTTTTCTCTCCTGCCCTCCGGCAGGCGTTTCTGGTGCCTCTGGACCAGCAGACTAAAGAACAGCTTTTTCCCTAGAGCTGTCTCTTTATTGAACTCTAATCCTCACTGATCCCACTGCCCTCATATACTGATCGACTCTCCTCTCTCTCCTCACACCTACCTCCATTTTGTTATTTGTTACTTGCACTCCTGACTGTTATTATAGTAACAACTGTTTATATGCATCTTGCACTACTCACCTTGACTGGAATATTGATTTGCAATGCCGACTGTTCATTTACAGTACCAATTGTTTACATATACATTTGCTAATAGATTAGATGCAAAAAGCATCTAATCTAGAGTGACATGTGTTACCCTGAGCTATCTCTGTAGTTATGCTGCTATAGGATAAGGCTACTGGTGAACATCGGGGTCTATTTTTCTCCCTCTACTGAGTTCTACTGTTCTCCAATTTTACGTTACTTGTCGTCATTTCAGCTTTTAACCTTTTGGTTCTCTCTCCTTTTTTTCTTCATAGAAGGTACACATGGTCTGACGTTCTGTTAGCTGAGACATCATCCAGAGAAGACAGATCACCAACTATTACCATCTAATGTAGAACAGATTACTGGATCAATGTGTGCTTCTGTGCTTGTTTGTCTCTCTTGTTGTGTCTCTGCTCTGTCTTCTCTAAGCCCCAGTGGGTCGAGGCAGATGACCGTTCATACTGAGCCCGGTTCTGCCGGAGGTTTTTTTTTCCCGTTAATGGGTGGTTTTTCTTCCCACTGTCGCTTCATGCTTGCTCAGTATGAGGGATTGCAGCAAAGCCATGTACAATGCAGACGACTCTCCCTGTAGCTCTACGCTTCTCCAGGAGTGAATGCTGCTTGTCGGGACTTTGAAGCAATCAACTGGTTTCCTTATATAGGACATTTTTGACCAATCTGTATAATCTGACCCAAACTTTATAATCCAATTGTATTTGACTTTGGAAAAGTGCCTTGAGATCACATGTTTCATGAATTGGTGCTGAATTTAACTCACATTTATGAGCTTTTCTCTTTTCTTTCCAGATTCCAAAAAATATTGTGTCTGTAAAGATGATGGAGTTCAGACTGAGCTCAGCAACCAGGGAAACTCCACTTTAGATGAAGAGGTACCAGAACCTGGGCAGACAAATAAGGAGAAAAAGGACCAAGAACATCAACAGTTTGAAGAGGAAGAGAGGCAACTCTACATCAGTCTGGCTGAAAAGCAGTTTTTGCTGCTACATAAAACTGACAACATTTTAATTATTCCTTCTAATGTGCAAAGACTCCCCAGTGAAGAAGAAGTTAGCACAAACAAACTCATCTCTCAGGCCTCCCCAGAAGTTGAGAACCGGGATCAGGAAGGAAACAAGGAGCAGACAGGAAAAAGGAGAGAAGAGCAGAAGCAAAATGAGAAATGTGAGGAAACCAAACAACAGAAAGGCACTGCTGAAATTTCAAAATCAAAAACTAACAAGAAACCTCACTTTGACCAAAATACAGTTGTGGTCAAAAGTGTACATACACTTGTAAAAAAATCATAATGTTATGGCTGTCTTGAGTCTTCAATAAGTTCTACAACTCTTATTTTTCTGTGATAGAGTGATCGGAACACATACATGTTTGTCACAAAAAACAGTCATAAAGTTTGGTTCTTTCATAAATTTATTATGGGTCTGCTGAAAATGTCACCAAATCTGCTGGGTCAAAAATATACATACAGCAACATTAGTATTTGGTTACATGTCCCTTGGCCATTTTCACGGCAACTAGGCGCTTTTGGTAGCCATCCACAAGGTCCTGGCAAGCTTCAGGTCGAATGTTTGACCACTCTTCTTGACAGAATTGGTGCAGTTCAGCTAAATGTGATGGTTTTCTTGCATGAACCTGTTTCTTTAGCACTGTCCACATGTTCTCAATGGGGTTTAAGTCAGGACTTTGGGAAGGCCATTCTAAAACCTTAATTCTAGCCTGGTTTAGCCATTCCTTTACCACTTTTGATGTGTGTTTTGGGTCATTGTCTTGTTGGAACACCCAACTGCGCCCAAGACCCAACCTTCGGGCTGATGGTTTTAAGTTTTCCTGCAGAATTTGGAGGTAATCCTCCTTCTTCATTATCCCATTTACTTTCTGCAAAGAACCAGTTCCACTGGCAGCAAAACATCCCCAGAGCATAATACTACCACCACCATGCTTGACAGTAGGCATGGTGTTCCTGGGATTAAAGGCCTCACCTTTTCTCCTCCAAACATATTGCTGGGTGTTGTGGCCAAACAGCTCAATTTTTGTTTCGTCTGACCAGAGAACTTTCCTCCAGAAGGTTTTATCTTTGTCCATGTGATCAGCAGCAAACTTCAGCCGAGTCATAAGGTGCCTTTTCTGGAGCAAGGGCTTCTTTCTTGCACGGCAGCCTCTCAGTCCATGCCGATGTAAAACACGCTTGACTGTGGAGACTGACACCTGTGTTCCATCAGCTTCCAAATCCTTGCAGACCTGCTTCTTGGTGATTCTTGGTTGACTCTTGACCATCCTGACCAATCTCCTCTCGGCAGCATGTGATAGCTTGCGTTTTCTTCCTGATCGTGGCAGTGACACAACTGTTCCATGCACTTTATACTTGCGTATAATTGTCTGCACAGTTGCTCTTGGGACCTGTAGCTGCTTTGAAATGGCTCCAAGTGACTTCCCTGACTTGTTCAAGTCAATAATTCGCTTTTTCAGATCCACACTGAGTTCCTTTGACTTTCCCATTGTAGCTTTTGTAGCTGAGTCTAATCACTGGGTCAAATGAGCCCTATTTAAATGGGCTCATGAGAAGTCAACAGCTGTAGTCAATCAGAATCACTTAGAAGAAGTGAAGAGGCCATGACATGAAGCTAATTTGATTGACACAACTCGCTACATCACCAAAGTTGACAAATTTTGTTGCTGTATGTATATTTTTGACCCAGCAGATTTGGTGACATTTTCAGCAGACCCATAATAAATTTATGAAAGAACCAAACTTTATGACTGTTTTTTGTGACAAACATGTATGTGTTCCGATCACTCTATCACAGAAAAATAAGAGTTGTAGAACTTATTGAAGACTCAAGACAGCCATAACATTATGATTTTTTTACAAGTGTATGTACACTTTTGACCACAACTGTATATATCCTTGTAAAATTGGTTCTAAAAACTTTTCTCAAAAAAGTCACTTGAATGCATTGAGAACAGATGAGGCTAAGAAGCCTTTCTCATGTCTGAGCTGTGGAAAAAAGTTCCCCAAAAGAAGTAGTTTCAAAATTCACATGAGAACTCACACAGGGGAGAAGCCTTTCTCATGCGAGACCTGTGGAAAGAGTTTTGGTTATAAAAGCAGTTACAAACTTCACAGGAGTATTCACGCAGGTGAGAAGCCTTTCTCATGTGAGACCTGTGGAAAGCGCTTTCCACATAAACAGAGTTTGGCAAGTCACATGACAACTCACACAGGGGAGAAGCCTTTCTCATGTGAGACATGTGGAAAAGGTTTTACAGCGAAATGGCGGTTAAAAATTCACATGTCAATGCACACAGGGGAGAAGCCTTTCTCGTGTCAGAACTGTGGAAAAAGTTTTAGTTTGAAAAGCTTTTTAAAAAATCACATGAGAATTCACACAGGTGAGAAGCCTTTCTCATGTGTGACTTGTGGAAAAGGTTTTACAGCGAAATGGGGGTTAAAAATTCACATGTCAATGCACACAGGGGAGAAGCCTTTCTCGTGTCGGAACTGTGGAAAAAGTTTTAGTTTGAAAAGCTTTTTAAAAGATCACATGAGAATTCACACAGGTGAGAAGCCTTTCTCGTGTCTGACCTGTGGAAAAAGTTTTAGATTGAAAGCCGATTTAAAAGTTCACATGAAAATTCACACAAGTGAGAAGCCTTTCTCATGTGATACCTGTGGAAAGAGTTTTAAAAGAAAAGACTATTTGGCATGTCACAGGACAACTCACACAGATCAGAAGGCTTTCTCCTGTGTGACCTGTGGAAAAAGTTTTAGAAGAAAAGATTATTTGGTACTTCACATGAGAATACACACAGGCGAGAAGCCTTTCTTGTGTTTGACCTGTGAAAAAGGTTTTAGACATGAAAGCCATTTAAAATTTCACATGAGAACTCACACAGGTGAGAAGCCTTTCTCATGTGTGACCTGTGGAAAAATTTTTAGACATGAAAACAATTTAAAAAAACACATGAGAACTCACACAGGTGAGAAGCCTTTCTTATGTCTGACCTGTGGAAAAAGTTACAGTGATAGAAGATGTCATGTGAGAACCCACACAGCTAGGAAACCTTTCACATGTTTGAGTTGTGGAAAAGGGTTTAGATCCAAAAGCGAATTAATACTTCACATGACAACTCACACAGGTGAGAAACCTTTCTCGTGTGAGACCTGTAGAAAGAGTTTTGCCACAAAAAATCGTTTGGCAAGTCACTTAGTAACTCACACAGACAACAAGCCTTTCACATGTGTTGCATGTGGAAAAGGCTTTAGATACAAAGGCTACTTAAAAATTCACATGAGAATTCATACAGGTGAGAAGCCTTTCTCATGTGGGATTTGTGGAAAGAGTTTTACACAGAGATCGCAAATTGTGGAACACATGACACATCACACAGACGGCCAGCCTTTCTCATGCATGACCTGTGGAAAAGGTTTTAAAAGTAGAATTACTTTGGCACGTCACATGAGAAAAAACACAGACGAGACACGTCACATCTCAAACTCACATCTCAAAACTCAAACAGATGAGAAGCCTTACAAATGTGAGATTTGCGAAAAAGGTTTTAGACATAAACGGATTTTAAAAACTCACATGATAACTCACTCAGCTGAGAAGCCTTTCATGTGTGTGAGTTGTGGAAAAGGGTGTAGAAACAAAGCTAATTTTGAAATTCACATGAGAATTCACACAGGTGAGAAGCCTTTCAAATGTGTGACCTGTGAAAAGAGTTTTGCAAGAAAAGATTGTTTGTCTCTTCACTTAGTAACTCACACAGACAAGAGGCCTTTCACGTGTGTTACATGTGGAAAAGGTTTTAAAATTAAAAGCCACTTAAATGTTCACATGAGAATTCACACAGTTGAGAAGCCTTTCTCATGTGAGATTTGTGGAAAGAGTTTTACACAAAAAAATCATATTGTTCGACACATGCAACATCACACAGGCGAGAAGCATTTCTCATGTGGGATTTGTGGAAAAAGTTTTACACAAAAAAGTCTAATTGTCCAACACATGAAACATCACACAGACGAGAAGCCTTTGTCATGTGGGATTTGTGGAAAGAGTTTTAAAAGAAAAGGTACTTTGACACGTCACATGATAATACACACAGATGAGAACCCTTTCAAATGTGAAACTTGTGGAAAAAGTTTTGTAGCAAAATCTCATTTGGCACGTCACTTAGAAACTCACACAGGCAAGAAGCCATGTGTTATATGTGGAAAAGGCTTTAGAGATAAAGGCCAATTAAATGTTCACATGAGAAGTCACACAGGTGAGAAGCCTTTCAAATGTGAGACCTGTGCAAAATGTTTTACACAAAAATTGAATTTGATAGTTCACATGAGAACTCACACAGGTGAGAAGCCTTTCAAATGTGAGACCTGTGCAAAATGTTTTACACAAAAATTGCATTTGATAGTTCACATGAGAACTCACACAGGTGAGAAGCCTTTCAAATGTGAGACCTGTGCAAAATGTTTTGCACAAAAAAAGCATTTGATAGTTCACATGAGAATCCACACAGGTGAGTAACCTTTCAAATGTGAAACTTGTGGAAAAGGTTTTGCAGCAAAAGATTATTTGGCATCTCACTTAGTAACTCACACAGACAAGAAGTCTTTCACGTGTGTTACATGTGGAAAAGGTTTTAGAAAAAAAGGCATTCACATGAGCTGTGACTCGTGCAAAGAGTTTTGCGACAAAAGATAATATCACATGATAACTTACAAAGGCCAGCAGCCTGTATATTCAGAGTTCTGCTCATCATTATTATTAAAGGTTTGTGGTAACTTTTGAGCCATTACTATAAAAAGGTTTTAAGGTTTGAGTTTATTCAGATATTAAAGTGTTTTTCAGATCACTAATATCTCTTATGTATTATTGTGTTTGTGTTTATCAGTATTGTCATTTATTTACTGGAACATATACCATGCTTCATCTTACCTTATGCTGTGTGTTTCAACTGCCTCTCTTATTATTGCTGAAGGCCTGCAGAGATATGACTCTTTTTCTAAGAACTGAACTGAACTGTGTGAACGGCGTTGTATTATCTTGAAGGTCACATTTTAACGGCTTTTTGTAACTAGGGACCTCCCTAAAAACAATAAAGAGAGAGGGAGCGTAGGGTGTGTTTCAGAGCAGTAGGAGTTGTAACTGAGCACATCTCTGCTGTTCTCCTCGCAAAAAAATGGAACATCTGTTGTCCTTTCTTCTTTTTGTTGTTTAATGAATGTTTTAGGTGTTTGAACCTGACACCAGTGTATCAGAAGTGAATACTTTTGGTTTCCTGCATTCATGTCTGGGTCTCTGCATCACTTTATCCAGATTCTGATAAGTAGGAGAAAGAGGCTGCTTAGGTGAATGAAGGCTGACCCCTGCAGGTGTGTCCTCTACCTGACCAATGACGTCCTCTGGTGTCTGGTCACCTTCTGCAGCTTCAGGTTTGGGCTCCTGCTCAGAGGAGACAGAGCTTTTAGAGTTGCTGCTCCTAAGTTATGGAAGGCTTTGTCGTTCCATATTAGAAGATCCTTTTTATTGTCAAGTTTTAAAACTTGCCTCAAGTCACATTTTATTCCTTGGCTTCTAACATGTTGAAACTTTTTAACTTTTTTATATTTGTATTGCAATCTTGTTTGCCTCTGTTTGAAGCGCTCAGCGTTCCCATGGTGTCATTTCAACGCTGCTGTGTGCAAGCGGGGGCGGGGCCTGGCTCTCCACGCAGCCGATCACTAGCGCGCCTGGCCTTTGATTGACAAGGTAGACACCCCCCCTTTAACTCCACTCTCATTGGTTTTGCTGCCCTAAATTCCGCATTCCTTCTTCCTGATTGGCTGTTTTGTATTGCGTATGTGCGTGCGTGCCTGGAACACAAGATTTAAGTTTTGATTGATACTGGGAAACTGTGGCAAGCCGTTTTAACATAAATTTGGTTTCGTCTGACTATCTGTAATTACATTCCAGATATCTCTAAATGCATTTTGACTATCCGGAATGGTAATTTAAGATATCTTTATTGACATTCTGACTAGGAAGAATAATAATTCAAGATATCTTCAATTACATTTTAACTAGGCAAAATTCCTTTCAAGATATCTCAAATTACGTCACCGGATTCGTCATAAGATAAGATAAGATAGGCTTTATTGATCTCACGTTGGAGAAATTCACTTGTCACATCGGCTCAATAGTCAATAGTCAGAAGAAGGTGCCAAAAGTAGGAAAAGATGCATCAGTTATATACAGTGGATCTTCCTATATACAGTGGATCAAAAAGAAAATGAGAAAAAAATAATAATAAAAATACAAAAGAAATCAGAATAGGCAGATGATGTTATATGTACATTCACGGTTAAATACTTATATATATATATATATACACATGTATTGACATATATTCAGTTGGTGATAGCAGCGGAAGTCACTTCTTTCAGGATTCAATTCAATTCAATTTTATTTATATAGCGCCAATTCATGAAACATGTCATCTCAAGGCACTTTACAAAGTCAAGTTCAATCAGATTATACAGATTGGTCAAAAATTTCCTATATAAGGAAACCAGTTGATTGCATCAAAGTCCCGACAAGCAGCATTCACTCCTGGAGAAGCGTAGAGCTACAGGGAGAGTCGTCTGCATTGTTGATGGCTTTGCAGCAATCCCTCATACTGAGCAAGCATGAAGCGACAGTGGAAAGAAAAAACACCTGTTAGCGGGAAGGAAAAACCTCTACCACAGGGGTCGGGAACCTTTTTGACTCAGAGAGCCATGAAAGCAAAATATCTGGAAATTTATTTCAGTGAGAGCCAATAGGGTAGTTCACGCGTGACGTCACGTGTGACGTCCGCGCAAATTCCGGGTCCCGCTTGTAGGCAAAGACAGGACTGTTCTCGCATCTCCGGTAAATACAATTTAATTCTGCACTAGTCATTGTTCTACTGAAATAGCGGCGGAGGGGAGGTGGCGATCGCTAGACGGGGCCGGGCAGTGTTTCCCGCAGGAATTTGCTTAGGTGAGGCGGTGAGTTTGGGCGGGGGGGACAATTTTTGCGCGGACCGACTCGCGGAGGGGGGGGAAGGGGGGGGTCGACAACTTTTGCGCGCCGGGGGGGGGGGGGGGCGTATCCATGTGTTTTTACCTGCCATTTACTATATGCACGCGCGAAAGCAACAACAAAAAAACGCGTGTTAACGTCAAATAAATATCCAAGCATATCGAGTTAGGTTTTTTTTTTTTTTTTGGCGAGGCGGTAGCGTGAGTTTGGCGAGGCGGCCGCCTCGCCAAGATAGCGCTGCGGGAAACCCAGCCGGGAGAAGCGGAGTCGATGCGCAGCAGCAGGCTGCAGACAGCCGCGACATTACGCCCTTGTTCACACGCGCTAGTATGTCTGTGTTTACGCTGCAACGTCGCCGACACCTCCACCCATTTTAATAAGACAAAAACACCAAAATAATCCGTAGTGAACAATTTTTTTAACCTACCGGGTGGGTCTTCCTCTCTGTTGAAGCGCTTTCTGCTGTTACACAAACATGTGTGAACATCCATACATCCATCCATTTTCTGACCCGCTTAATCCCTCATGGGGTCGCGGGGGTTGCTGGAGCCTATGTCCCGATATCAACCATCAACTTACTCTTAAAACCATCTTGTGATACGTTATCTAAAGAAGAAAAATACGTTGAGAACTGGTCAGTTTGCTCTGTTTGCGTCCGCCATGTGTTCGCCTTCTGCCTTCCAGTCTGGCGCGCATGCGCGAAAAACCCGGATGAAAACAATAGCAGTGATATTTTGTTTTATCTGCGAGCCAGATGAAATCATCAAAAGAGCCACACCTGGCTCGCGAGCCATAGGTTCCCGACCCCTGCTCTACCGGAACCAGGCTCAGTATGAACGCTCATCTGCCTCGACCGACTGGGGGTTACAGAAGACAGAGCAGAGACACAACAAGAGAGACAAAAAAGCACAGAAGCTCACATTGATCCAGTAATCTGTTCTACATTAGATGGTAATAGTGGTGATCTGTCTTCCCTGGATGATTTCACAGCTAACAGAACTTCAGACCAGGTGTACCTACTATGAAGAAAAAAGAGAGAGAGAACAGAAAGTTAAAGCAGAAATGACAACAGTCATTTCAATGTAATGCTAAACTGAAGAACAGTAGAACTCAGCAGAGAGAGAGAAATAGACCCTGATGTCCTCCAGTAGCCTAAGCCTATAGCAGCATAACTATAGAGGTAGCTCAGGGTAACATGAGCCACTCTAACTATAAGCTTTGTCAAAAAGGAAAGTTTTAAGATTAGTCTTAAATGTAGACGGGGTGTCTGCCTCACGGACCAAAACTGGGAGTTGGTTCCACAGGAGAGGAGCCTGATAGCTAAAGGATCTGCCTCCCATTCTACTTTTAGAGACTCTAGGAACCACCAGCAGACCTGCAGTCTGAGAGCGAAGTGCTCTGTTAGGAACATACGGGGTAATCAGAGCTCTGATATATGATGGAGCTTGATTATTAAGGGCTTTATACGTTAGAAGAAGAATTTTAAATTCTATTCTTGATTTAACAGGAAGCCAATGAAGGGAAGCTAAAATAGGAGAAATATGATCCCTCTGGTTGATTTTCATCAGAACTCTTGCTGCAGCATTTTGGATCAGCTGAAGGCTTTGAACTGCATTTTGTGGACTTCCTGATAGTAAAGAATTACAATAGTCCAGCCTTGAAGTAACAAATGCATGCACTAGTTTTTCAGCATCACCCCTGGACAGAATGTTTCTAATTTTGGGAATATTCTGGAGGATTATTGCACAGTGTATTAAATAGATTATTGCACATTAGTTATTGCACATTACTTATTACATTTATGGTCACGGTTACATGTTGGTTATTACAGTTGCAGTTATAGTTATGGTTGTGGTTACAGTTGTGACGGGTTTGATGGATTTTTCTTTCTAGGTTTGTAGGTGGGTTTTTATACCTATAGGGGTGCCAGTCAGGTATCCCTCCTGACAAGTAGGTTTTAGTTTGTTTTTTTACCAGTCACACAAGGACCATACACTTCAAAGTGTAGACCCTTAAGTACAATGAATGACAATTGTTTTACACATAACACCAACAACAGAAATGTTTGTTCCACAGTTTTTTTGTATTTTTTAAATGTCCATTCAAAAATAAACATAAATCCCTTCCCCACAAAAAAATGTCCTTGTTTCCTCCCAAGTAGGCAGGCTCCAACACAAATTGCCCCACAGCAAGAGCTGTGAATAAACAGAAAATACATAAGAACCCATACACAATTTAAATTCTACAATACACCAGCAATATCACAACATCACAAACAAAACATACAAAACAATAGACTTACAGATCAGGAGATGGAAATGTGGCACACAGCAGAAGCAGGAACAGGTTTTCTTTTTGTTGCTTTCACTGGACAAATATATTTACATTTATTTTAACTTCTTTAAATGAGCACTGTTATTAGTTTTGCTTAATTTTAGGTTTTTGAATAATTCTAAAACTTACGGGAGATTTTGTATCTGTGACGTCATCAGCTTCAGGTGACACGTCGGCAGGGCAGGAGCACAGAAGTGGATGTATTATTTATTGTTTGGCTTATGTTTAAATGATCCGTGAGAGAAAAATCTATGTAGCAAAGAGAACTCATAAAATACAGCCTGAGGGGTTAGACAGCCTCGGATTACTTATTTTTAAAGCCTCTGTCTGACTTGATTTGGTCGCAGTTGTCTGTCTCTTGTAGGTTGAGACACTGACATTTTTGAAACTGGAGTCGGGAGCCATCTTGACCAGTGGACAAATCAGGTGAGTGCATGTGGTTGGGGGCGTGGCCAGGGCGTGTCTTGGGCTGGTAGAGGACAGGAGGTTAGAGGGAGAGAGAAAAACGGTGCAGCCAGCTCTGTGCAACAAACAGGTTGTCACACAGTTATAGTTACAGTTGTGGTTACAGTTATAGTGCAGCATTATATAATCTGGTAGCAGCAGGAATGAATGACCTGCGGTAACGCTCCTTTTTACAGACAGGATGTCTAAGTCTGTCACTAAAGGAGCTGCTCAGCTCCTCTACAGTCTGGTGCAGGGGGTGGAAGGTGTTGTCCATGATGGATGTGAGCTTGGACAACACCCTCCTCTCAGCTACTTCCTCCACAGAGTCCAGAGAGCAGCCCAGGACAGAAGTGGCCTTCCTCACCAGCTTATTCAGCCTCTTTCTGTCCCTCTCTGTGCTGCCAGGAGCCCAGCAGACGACAGCATAGAGGAGGGCTGAGGCCACCACAGAGTCATAGAAGGTCTTTAGCAGAGGCCTGCTCACTCCAAAGGACCTCAGCCTCCTCAGGAGGTGGAGGCGGCTCTGGCCCTTCTTATACAGAGCGTCTGTGTTATGAGTCCAGTCCAGTTTATTGTTGACGTGAACACCCAGGTATCTGAAACTCTCCACAGTTTCTATGTCCTGCCCCTGGATGTTCACAGGGGAGTGAGGTGGAGGTCTTCTCCTGAGGTCGGTCACTATCTCCTTGGTCTTACTGGTGTTTAAGCACAGATGGCTTTATTGTGATTCCTGCAGGGAGAATTTCAAATTATATGGACACTTCAATGGGAAAGTAGGAGTGTAAAGGAAGAACAAGAAGAGAAAGAAAAAGAAAGAAGAGGTGAAAGAAAGAAGATATAAAAGGGAGAGAATGATAAAACGTCCTCTGTCTGCTCCATCACCTGGAAAGAGACACAAAAAGAACAGCACAACCAACAGACATAAAGCAACAGATACAATCGTGTAACACCTTGATACCATTGCTAAATCATATGTATTATTATTTAAGCTGACATGTGTAATGTGATACCTAAAAAAGAAAGTAAAAGAAAGTAAATAAATTATAGCCTTTCTGTATATAAGTGAACATTTAATACCTGGGACCAAGCACCTGTGGGAGTTTGTGAGAGTGCACTAGTTTAGGTGAAAATTATCCAGAAGGAAATAGCTCGATAGTGATTGTCCCCCCGGGGGGGCAGGCCCCGCGAAGCAGCCACAGGGAATGGGCCGGCCCCCACCCGGGAACCCGCCCCAAACCCGAGGACCTCCAACGCGCCAGAGGGCCAAGGTGTACACACATTCCCACATACCACTCACACCCAACAATCCCAAGTGGGGGGGTCACCATAATTCAACTATACGACTGCCTGTGCCCCACCCCCGGCCCCGCCCGCAGACCAGACGCCCCCCGGCCCAGGCCCCCCAGACAGGGGGGGCCGACACGACCCGCACGGGCCACCCAGCCAGAACCCCCCTAACCCCCTAAATACCTAATAGGGGAGAGGGACGTCACCAGAAAGTGGCAACCTCCAGTAACGCCCCCTCCCCAAGGACCTACATGTGTGGCGGCGTGATGGAGCAGGTAGAGGGAGGAGTCCGGGGATGGGGAGCAAAGGACTGGGGAGCCATCCTAGGAAGCCAGCTCCCCTACTGACTCCAATAGGCACCCCCGCTCCCCGACAGCCCCACCTGGAGAAGGGGGCCCCGCCAGCAGCACCACCGTAGCCAGGGGGCCAGGGAGAGGCCGCAGGGCCCGCCAGCCAACCACCCACCAGGACCAACACCTCCACCCCCCCCAGCCCACCCACCAAGCCTACTGGCTTTACCCCCCCCCCCCAAAGAATTAAAATAAATAAACAAATAAATAAATAAGAGGGGGGACCCTGGCCAGTCAGCCCACACGAGCCACCCCAACCCCCACCACCCAGGAGAAACCCGGGCCGGACAGAAGCCCACCAGAACGTCCATTCCGCCCCCCCCCCCCCCCCCCCCCACCCGTAGATTAATCCCACCCCAACACAAACATTCAAACAACTCACCCTACATTCGACAGTAGACATCCGGGCTGGGTCAGTCCTTACTCCCACTCCTTCCCCTTCCCCCACTAGCAGAATGCCGATCCAAAGAAGGGGAAGAGCATCTGCCCTGAGATGTTAATGTCCATGCCCCCCTACTAGCTCAACAGGCCCCGAGGCCCCCCCCCCGCGCACCAGAGGCCCCGTACAGGGGCAGACACCCGGGAGCGCACCGGCCCAGACCCCAAGCGGCACCCCCCCCCCCCCCCCCCCCGGAACTGGAACCCCCGAGGCCCCGCAGGGGCCCCCGCCCGAGGGCGGCGCGCCCCAGGGGCCCCAGGCCCCCAGACCCACCCCGGACCCACCCAGCTGGTTCTTCTCACACCAGTCCACAAAGGCCATGATGACCAACCGGTACTCCAGCTCGTTCCCCTCAGACACACAGCCCACAATGGCCGAGTCGTCAGAGAACTTCTGGAGGTGGCAGCTGACCGTGTTGTAAGTAAAGTCCATTGAATGCGTCACACATCCGTAATTATAATTCAAGATATCTCAGACGTAATTATGACTAGTCGGAATTACAATTTAAGATATCTGAAATAAGACATTGCGTGTAAGCCCCTTATTGGCTGCAAGCTGTCCAAATAATTGCCTGAACATTCAATGGCGCTGGCAGTTTTTGACAAAATTGTAAGAAAATGCCACAATATAGAAAGAGCTTTTCAGTATGGGATATGCGGAGAGCGCAAAAATAGTATACTTTAAGAATGCTTAAGAAATTTGCAAACATTTTCGGATTTATTTTCTGCGACACACAATGCACTGAAAAACGGCTTAGGGAAGCTGAAAGCGCCACTGCCGACTCATGTCCAAGCTGGAAATAAGGAATGTTCCGCAGCCCGGGCCAGTTCAGTTAATAACCAGATGCAGTTTTTATACTGTGGTAAAGCTATCTGCCTCTTTAGAATTGTGAGAAAGCCAGCTAGTGTGATCCTCCATCTCCTTCATTCTGGGCTGAGATTAGTTTTATTTGGTAAATCACAAATTAAGGCTGAATCACGTTGGCAAATTAAGAACCCTTGAGTTACAGACTACCAACACATGTGAGAAGCTGTGCAAAAAAATTATTTTTCAAGGTTCTTAAGGTCCAGCTCTAGATGCAATCAGGGTGTAAGACACTGGAATGACCTGAATTTTTTAAAGAACACTTTTCCAGGTCTTTATAAAGCTGTGTTTGCATGTGTGCATGCACAGTACGCAGAAATATGAAGAAATTATTGTTGGTGTGTAGAGAAGGCTCAGCATTGTACAGGTGAGAGCTAAATAAATTGAAATGAACTATTCAACTTATTTATTTTCTTAAAATAGAAAATGTATTATTGTATACATTCATTAATAAGTAGTACCACACGTCTCTTTCTTTGACAGCATAAAACAGCAACATTTCACCATGTAAGCACATTTTATTTACATATTTAATAGTATGCCATAAGACATGTTTGTCTTTGTTGTATAGCATAGAACAAAGTATTTCAATAAGAAATCACATATTCATACATTAATATGCCATATGTCTGTTAAAGAGCATACATTTGGGTGTTCTTTATCGGACTATCTCTGATCTGCAATCTGTACACACAGAGGGTGTTTTCATCATTGCTGGGGATTTTAACCAGACCAATATGAAAACTGTTCTCCCTCATTTCTACCAACACGTGGATTTTTCGATTGCAATGCAAATTGTAATTGACAATAAAATTTGATTGACTGATTGATTTTGGTACTCGGGGAGAGAACACTCTAGACTTAATTCAATTCAATTCAATTTTATTTATATAGCACCAATTCATGAAACATGTCATCTCGAGGCACTTTACAAAGTCAAAATCAATCAGATTATACAGATTGATCAAAAATTTCCTATATAAGGGAACCAGTTGATTGCTTCAAAGTCCCGACAAGCAGCATTTACTTAGTTTACACTATTACAAAAGGAGCATTCAAAGCAGCCCCCCGCCCCTACCTGGGCTCTTCAGATCCTCTTTCTGTGATGCTATTCCCTGCATACAAGCCCCTGCTGATCAGAGCTAAACCTACAGTGAGGCCGGCAAGGGTGTGGACTGTGGAGGCGCTGCAGGACTGTTTTGAATGCTCTGACTGGAACATGTTCAAAGCTGCTGCAACTTATGAGGACAAGATTGACATTGATGAGTACATCATGTCTGTGTCAGTCTACATCGACAAATGCATTGAGGACGTCAGCACCACAAAGAACATCATCACCCGAGCGTATCATCGACCCTGGATTACTGTGGGGGTCTGTCAAGCGCTAAAAGCGGAACTCAGCCTTCAAGTCTGGTGACAAGGAGGCACTGAGGACAGCGAGAGCCAACCTGAACCGTGCCATCAGGCTAGCTGTTCCCCATCAGGAAGAGGAGGTCCTCTGCCTTGACACCGCCGACGTGTGGAAGACTCTGAGGAGAGTCAACCCGCGGAAGGCCCCAGGTCCCGACAACATACCTGGACGGGTGCTCAAGGAGTGTGTAGGTCAGCTGGCTGGTGTCCTCACAGACATTTTTAACACCTCGCTGGACCAAGCCATAGTGCCAGCATGCTTCAAGTCTGCCTCCATCATTCCGGTGCCAAAGAAACCTCAAGTCACCTGTTTCAACGACTACCGGCCTGTTGCACTGACTCCCATCATGATGAAGTTCTTTGAAAGGCTGGTGAAACAACACATCGTCTCCAGTCTCCCATCAACACTCGACCCGTTCCAGTTTGCCTACCGACGGAACCGCTCCACTGAGGACGCCATCTCCTCTGCTCTTCACCTGAGCCTGGCACACCTGGAGGAGAAGAACACACACGTGCAGATGCTGTTCCTGGACTTCAGTTCAGCGTTTAACACCATCATCCGACAGCACCTGGTGGTAAAACTGGAACATCTGGGCTTCAGCACACCTCTTCGCAACTGGCTGCTAGACTTCCTCACCAACAGACCTCAGTCGGTCCGGGTCGGACAGAACACCTCTGATGTCATCACCCTCAGCACGGGCTCCCCTCAGGGCTGCTCCCTGAGCCCCCTGCTGTTCACCCTGATGACTCATGACTGCGTCCCCAGGTTTACCACCAATCACATCGTGAAGTTTCCAGACGACACAACGGTGGTGGGCCTGATCAGAGACGACAACGACCAGGACTACAGAGAGGAGGTGGAGCAGCTGGTGGGCTGGTGCAGAGACAACAGCCTCATCCTGAATGTGGAGAAGACGAAGGAGATCATCGTTGACTTCAGGAAGAACCAGCCTCACCACGCTCCACTGCTCATCAACAGCTCAGCTGTGGAGGTGGTCAGCAGCACCAAGTACCTGGGGGTGCACATCACAGACAACCTCACCTGGTCTGTGAACACCACGTCACTGGTGAAGAGGGCACAGAAGCGACTGTACTTCCTGCGGAGGATGAGGAGAGCCCAGCTGCCCCCGCCCATCCTCACGACCTTCTACAGAAGCACCATAGAGAGCATTCTGACCAGCTGTCTCTCTGTGTGGAGTGGAGGCTGCAGTGCCTCCGACTGGAAGAACGTGAGGAGAGTGGTGAGGACAGGAGAATGGATCATCGGGGCTCCTCTTCCCCCCAATAAGGACATTTCATCCCAGCGCTACATGTCCCAAGCCCATAACATCATCAGTGATCCCTCACACCCCCACCATGGACTGTTCTTCCTGCTGCCCTCTGGGAAGAGGCTTCCAGCATCTACTGCCGGTCCAGCAGGTTCTGCAACAGCTTTTTCCCTGCTGCCATCAGACTGTTGAACTGTTGAACTATAAACTGGGCTCTGCACCACATTTTCATAATTTTCTGGCATTACCAATGTTGCCAAACGTTTATCATCCTTTTAAATAGAACATGTGGCAGTATGCCCTGTGGACTCTGAACGCACCACACAAGTGCCTGAATTTGATTGGTTGTGACACTGTCTGTATATAAAAGCCCCTCCTTCACCTGGTGGACATGATGTTTTCCTTCCGGTTCAGACCTTGGTGTTTGCAGGTGCTGCACGCCAGCTGCGTACTAATCCAGGCTTGAATGATGCGCTTAACAACACTAATCTCTAATCGATCCTTCTTGTGGTGGCCCGTACAAACTGACTGATTCCCCTCCCTGCCTGAGGCACTACATAGAGCTCAGTGACGCTGCTGTTTGTCTTTGGCCGGCTGTTTGCCTGTCTGTTGTTCATGGCTGGAGGTCCGCCTACTACCTTGGTTATCCGTCGCCGGCTGCCTACCCGTCGCTTTGGTTGTCGGCTTGGTGCCCTCCTCGTGCTGATCCTTCTGGTGCCGCTCTGGTCGGCGTCTGCTGCAGCGTGGCGGCTCATCCCAGGAGGGATTCTTAATTGGAACTGTTGCTGCTTGAGTTGTCGTGGACTGAATTGTATAATTATAAAATGTGCGTAATTTGAACGTCTCCTTTATTTGTCAGGAAAGGCCAGCTCGTGGTTTTGGTGGTGGACTTTCCAGGTGGTCGTACTCTGTCTGGTTTGGTGCACGATTTTCTTTTATTCTTGTTTGCTGTGTTTCTTTTGTAGGTCACTACCCTGATTTGCACTGCCATCTTTGAGTTGAGCCAAACTTTTAATGTGTGAGTGGTTTTAAAGTAGTATGTTGTCTCAAATAGCATGAAAACAATTGTGCAATAAATAAAATTATTCAATTGGGTGTGATTGTCTCAAGTCTCATCTGTAGCAGGCCTGTGTGCCTTAAAGGTAACTTGAAGTAGAATTATTACAAACTTATATTTATTAAATTAATGGTCTTAAATTCAAATTGCCCATTTGGATCAAACTGGTACCGCCACATACATAATTCAATGCTTACTGCATTTTTGCACATATTATTTAGCACTGCACAATCCTATTCCGTACAAACCATTATCTTTGTACATAAAAATGTTTGAATATATTCTGCACAATGTTCTGGACACTGTTTTTCTCCTGCATTGATACATTCTGATCACTGCTGCACTTTATATTGGAATGTTGCCTTATTCCAACTGCAATACCACTACACTGTCTTAAGCTGTATACAATGACATTTCATTCTGTATGCACTTAAGTCTAAGTCATTTATTAAATACTTTTTAAACAATGTATTTCAGCATTAAAACTTGTTATTTCATGTGTAACAGCGTCCTGTATCATAACCACATCTCTGCTGTGTTTAACAAACCATACCGTATAGAAATCGGGTAAATATTCAGGCAGTTGTTTGGCCAAACTACTTCCTCAGTACGAATAAATGCACTGGGGGCGTGTGGGAGACCCATCCAAGATGGCTGCCGCGCTGAAACGTCAGCTCCAGCAGGCAGCGTCAGTCCATGGGGTGTCTATCTATATAAATGTAGATGCACTTCATGCTGCAATATATTTCAGGTAAATGTTGCTGAATATGTTTTGATGTGTTGCCAGCAGTGAGGAAGAAGGAAAGCACTAAGAAGACAAAGTCAACAAGACAAAAGTTACATTTGACTTAGAGGATGTTTTACAAAACAATTTAAGAAATGTATATTTTTTTTCAACATTTGTTATTATATCTAATAAAGACAGGCCTAATTAGAACAACATGGTTTTCTTTTTAGCAGGTGTCATTGTGAAGTAAACTCCTCACCAGCAGGAGGCGGTAAAGCTCACCAGAGCTGTTTGTCCACCGCAGTAAACCCACGAAGAAGAATCCTGCTGCGCACGTGCTGACGTCCATCTTGACGTCGTTCCACAGTTCCTGTGGTTCTCGTAGCAAAGCAGGAGGTGGGATGGTGTTGTTGTGTAGCTAAAGTTGCTGGTTTGATGGCGGCTTGTGGTGCTTTAGGGCAACGTGTGAATGTTTGTGGTGAAAAGGTGTTGGGTTGAGCCCCAGAGAGAGATTAGCAACGAGCAGAAAGTGCTGCTGAAGAAAGATTGACGGAGTTGAAAGAAGTCTTGGTGGAGCCGGAGGAAGAGATGGAGGATGAGCGCAGACTGCTGGATTTCAGCCGGATCCCCCTGATAATCTTACAGCGAATAGGTAGGAAACAGCAGCTAAGCTACTAAGGTTTTACTGATCAGAGGAAAGTTGTTTGGCTCCATGCTGAACTCGCTATCCGACAGAAAGAGCTGCTTCACCAACGGCTTTCCTTCTTTCTGCTTCTTGATCAAAGAAGCTGATCAGTAGGCATGCGACAAAAAAATTAACATGTCTTAAAATGACTAAGATTTACATTTTAAGAATAAGGGGCAAAGAGCTTTAAAATGATACCAATATTATTGTTGTAAGATAAATGTTAATGAAGTTTTTAAATTTGAAATCACCAAATCGAGGTTCTTTGTCTTAGTACTAAAACTATAGGAACACGTGACCATCTTCAACGACTTTTCACCAGTTATTGCTTATAACTTCAGAAATAATTATCATAGCTCATTTACATTTTCAGGACTTATAAATTGTATCATTTACTTTATGGATACCAAATGAAAAGTTAAAAAAAATCTGAATTAATCAGCAATTTTAATTACTCATCGCCATCTACCGAAATAGTGGAATATGCAAAATACACAGTATGAGAGATTAAATTATATTTCCACTGTATTAAATACTGTTAATTTAAAAAAAATCTGGCTCAAAAGAATTTAAATTTCATTGAATCAACCTATCACATGCATCCTCATTGTTTGTAAACAAAACAGTTAGCCAATGATGCATTTTGCAGAAGCAAGGCAACCATGTAAGAGTTGTCAAATCATGCTCAAACTTCACATAAATTACGTAAAATATATGGTTTTAAAGTAGTATATACTATTAAAGAAAAAGTTACTAACCTTTGATAAGATTTGAGTGGCCAAAGGAGGGAAACTTTGAAGATGGATATCAGCTCTTGTAGTAATCGGAAGCAGAATTTTGAAAACCAGGTTGCACAGGAAGATGCTGTCACTGAATAGACCCCTTGCATCTGACGTCACAGTCACGTGATCGGGGGCGCGCGCCTCCATCTTGGTGGGCACGCTAGCCTGACAGCCCGTCTACTACATGACAAAACGGGTGATTTAGAGCGTACTTTTAGTTTGTTTATTTTTGGAATCTAAACAATGCCTACGACTTGTTGTGCTCCCGGTTGCACACAGAGGCATTCCAAATCGTTGGATGTACGTTTCTGTCGTTTACCAAAGGATGAGGAAAGAAGAAAGAAATGGATATTTTCAATGAAAAGAGCGCAGGCAGATAATCCCAATGGACTGGGGGAGCCATCATACTACGAGAGAATTTGCAGTCTACACTTCATCTCCGGTAAATACAACTTAATTCTGCTCTATTCATTGTTCTACTTAAATAGCGGCGGAGGGGAGGTGGCGATCGCTACACGGGCCGGAGAAGCGGAGTTAATGCGCTACAGCAGCCGCCGCTGTCTGAAGCAGCAGACAGCGGCGGCTCTCCGGCCAGTGTAACGATCGCCACCTCCCCTCCCGCCCGTTCACGGGCATACACTCTACGAGTTTTTCAGTCGTGGTACTTATATTCAGCTACGGAACCACGGGGTTCAGGGTGGTCTGGGTCCCTGTCACCCGGTGGGTGACAACAAGGTAGTTCACCAGATCCGCGTAGCAAACTGATGGCCAATCATCGGGATTACTAGAAAAAACCTTATCAGGAAGAGCCAAAGGGTCCGCATTACCGATCCTTGCACATTTAGCGAAGTAAGCTGCCTTATCAGAAGGCTGTAACTCATCCACGTAAGACTTTGTTTGCATGTTGGCGCGTTGTGTAGACAATGGCATGCCAACCAATATGGCCGCCACGCAAGGGGTTCTGGGTAACGAGTCACGTGGTTGCAAGGGGTCTATACTGAGCATTATGCTGAGTCAGCGATATAACAAGTCTGAAAACCATCGACCACAATGTACAGTGTGGCTTCACTAGCAGTGGTCAACACTCGCTACAGCGCCACCTGCTGGTCGTCATGTATCTATCATCAGAAAAAAGAACAGCTGGTAAAATTCAACATGGGGGTTCCGGAAAGGTGACCTCCTGAATCTGTGCCCTTTGTCCCCCCCCCCCCCCCCCCCCTTCCTCCCCCAATAAACTTTAAGATGTTTTATAAATAAAAGTTAAGCTTGGTTCTGCCAAATAAGTATTCTTAGAGAAGGACATATGTCTGATTTATGGAAAGTTTAAGAGTGAGATTATGTTAATTGGGGAGCTGGGAAAGAACCTCATGTATGGATCAAATGAACCAGACCCAAATGTACAAATAATACTGAATAATATGGTCTTAAGTTATCGACAATATTATTACATTCCGTTTTAAATAATTTAGAACTGCTTTTTTGTTTTACATCAGTCTCACTGATGCAGAGTGCCTCAAGGCTCCATGCTTGGCCTCTTCCTCTTCTCTCTTCACCTCGTCCCTCAGGAGTGAGTTATAAGAAACCAGTGTTTATCCTTCTTTTTAGGCAGAAGACAGACTTATGACACTAAAAAGATAAATAGTTGTTCTATAGATACATTTCTTAATAGTTTGTTTTTTGGCTGCTTTGATGTCTCTAACATCAGTGTTGACCTTATAGTCAGAATCTGACACTGACTGTTACAGACCTGAGTGTAAGACTAGAGAATAATCTTAACTTTGATGCTCAGTTAAAATCTGTGGTCCAGTCCAGCTTTTTCAAACTAAAACAGCTGTCTAAAGATTTTAATCTATGCTTTAATTTCAATTTGCTTAGATCCCTACACTGCACTTTACTCTGGGTTAAAAGGAGAAGTCAGACTTCAAACTGCTGAAAGTACTTTAAATCTAAAATTATTACATACTGTTCAATAAATAATAAGCTTTTTTAATTGAGAGTAATTCGTTTGAAGGTCCTTCTATAGGGTAGTTCACGCGTGACTTCCTCTCCAGGAAGCTTTCTCAATGGGGTACCGCGCACGTGACGTCACCGCCTCAACAGCAACGCCCCTTTTGCCGCTTAGGTAGGACAAACCGATAGAGAACGCACATAGCAACCAGCAACAGAACCAGCGATATGACCGACTTTGCAGCCATTAAACTTTCCCAAGACGATGTCCCAGGCACACGGTTTACTGGTCGCACTGTCGAAGAACACACCAACCTTCAGCTCAAACGATGGCTTGAGTGTCGAGGGCTTAAAAAAACGGAAAACGGGCCGAGTCGATCGAACGGTAAGCTTTGTTTTTTTTTTCCTGCGCGGCGGTCATGCCGTCGTCGGCCGTTTTTTTTGTTTGTAATCACCGTCCAGGGATCGGTATGTTTAATGTTTGTCTCATTTGAAATGTTTTTGAGTAGGCTATCCTGGTAGCAGGGTATCATGTTAGCGCCTGCTACCATGATAGCCTATATGCTATCATGGTAGCAGGCGCTTCATTATTAACATGTCGGCCACCAAAATAATCTTACCTGTTCACTACTTGATGTCGCTGGAATTGGGTCAGGATGTTCTTCGGTTGGGCCCTTTCCTCCGACAAAATCCTTGCTACATATGTAGGCCGACCGCACCGGTGTACCCAGCGCACACATTTCTCCTTGGCACTCTTGAATTTCGGGAAAGTAATGAAGAAAACATCCTTCATATGCGGCCGATCAGCGTACCTCGAGTCGCTGTTGCACGTTCCATAGCAACAATGTTTATAAACCATGGTCTTAAATTTTGGAAAAAGCAGTCTTAAACGAGTACAACCTAGGCTAACGCACGTCTCTTCCACAGCAAAACAGCGGCGGGTTTGGGAGTTTGCCCTACTGCGTACCACGTGATGTGACGTCATCGTGACGTTACGTTTCTAAAAATAGCTCGCTCGCGGTACGCTATTCAAAAAGTCTGTAGTAATGTGGAGTATCAAGCATTATACTACAACCCAACAGAGGCCTTGTAATGGCTTAGTTAACATGCAAATTCAACAGAAACAGGTCCACCCCCTTAGTAATGGGCACTCGTTAAAGTCATTATGCCAGCAGATTGAACTGAAACTGATCCACTCCTCTGTAATGAGGAGTCGTTAGGGTTGTTATAGACCAGTTCACGCGTGACGTCAGCACTACATCCGGGTCCCGCGGGTAGGCCAAAACAGAACTGTTCTCGTCTACTACTATGACAAAACGGGTGATTTAGAGCGTGCTTTTAGTTTATTTTTATAATCTAAACAATGCCTACGACTTGTTGTGCTCCCGGTTGCACACAGAGGCATTCCAAATCGTCAGATGTACATTTCTTTTGTTTACCGAAGGACGAAAGAAATGAATGTTTTCAATGAAAAGGATGCAGGCAGACAATCTCAATGGACTGTGGGAGCCATCATACCACGACAGAATATGCAGTCTACACTTCATCTCCGGTAAATACAACTTAATTTTGCACTGGTCATTGTTCTGGTTAAATACTTTAAAGCCGCAAGCGGCGTCGATCGGCCCTGCAGCCAAGCGCCGCTCTGGCCTATTGTCCACCGCAGGGGTTGGCGCACCGCCGGCCGCCGCAGAAGCTGTCACGCATTTTCCCCGCCCGTCCGCCGGGCAATACACACAAACGCGTTCGGCAGCGCTCCCCCACGACTCAGAAAAAATCTGGTGCAGATCGGTCGATGCAGCGAGGAGATACAGCCGTTGAATAATGATAATGCATTTGGCCACCGGACCGGACTAAATCGTTTGGCCAGCATTCACAGACTCGCTCCGTCCTTTCAGGCAAAAGGGACGGTATCTGGATGGTATCTGGCAATCTGATACCATCAACCATCAACTTACTCTTAAAACGATCTTGTGATACGTTATCTAAAGTTGAAAAATACGTTGAGAACTCATCGTTTGCTCTGTTTGCATCTGCCACTGTGTTCGCCTTCTGCCTTCCAGTCCGGCGTGTAGGCGCGAAAAACCCGGATGAAAACAATAGCAGTGAACTACCCTATGGGGGCCACCATCTTGGTGAAGAACAGTACTGCCTCCTCCCAGTTTGTGAGAGTTTGGGATCGTCTGCCTCTTGTCTTTATTGTTACGCATCAAATGGGGTCAGGGGGTTTTAGGAGTTTACAACATTGTTAGAAAACAAAGAAGTGAGCACGTTTTATTGCGGGTGATGATCAGTCAACTGCTTCATGCCCATCTGGATAAGGGAGACATCCCTTATCTGGGAGAATCATTTGTTCTCCCAGACAGTAGGTTGGAACGGGTTGCAAGTGGTTATGCACGTTATGATCCCACTGACCTATGCCATTATTGCAAAGCCAAAGGTCATTGGAAACGCGAATGTCCTAAACAAGCAGCCTATGTTAAACCCGTTGCTTTTGCTGTCCCTGTAAAAAAACATGCTGGTCTTGCCTCTTGGGAGCGGGTGGAAGTAGGGAGTTGTGGTTTCAGACGGTCATGTGTCCCTGGTGGGGAGTGATATTTTCTTGCCGGTGAAGATTTTGAGGGATACTGGAGCATTTCATTCATATATTGTTAGCTCTGTGTTGCCCTTTTCTGAAGAATCCAGCACGGGAGACCATGTTTTGATGCGGGGAATGGGGCTAATGGTACTACCGGTTCCACTGCATAAACTGTCATTGAACTGTGGGTTGGTTCAGGGAGAGGTTGTCATTGGGGGTGCACCCTGCTCTTCCTCTGGATGGGGTGGACATTATTCTTGGTAACGATCTTGCTGGAAGCCGGGTGTGGGCTGATTGTCCACCACCTTCACCTATAGTGACGTCTTCACCTGTTTCCAGAGAGCCAGATGAGAGTGCCCGGTGTTTTCCTGGAATTTTTACAGCCTGTGCGGTGACACGAGCTATGTGCCATGCTGAGCCGTAGTCGGTTTCTGCCCCCGAGGGTGGCGTAGCAGGAGAATGTGGTATGGATGTCCCTGACTCTCTTTTATCGCAGTGACCTGATAGCGGAGCAGAGAGTGGATCCTTCTCTTCGACACCTGTTTGACCAGGTTGTCACTGATGTGGAGAGTGTTGCCAGTGGGTACGTGCTGAAGGATGGAATGTTGGTGCGGAAATGGTTGGCACATGGAGAATATTATATGATGGGTGATCCACTCTGCCAGGTTGTGGTCCCGGCTAAGTTTCGCACTGAGGTGTTGGTAACCGCCCATGATCGGTTGGGGCATCTGGGCGTCTACAAGACGTATAACTATATTTTGCGTTACTTTTTCTGGCCCCGGTTAAAAAGGGATGTGTCTGAATATATCAGAACCTGTCATACCTGTCAGATGGCAGGAAAGCCTAACCAGAGTATTAAACCTGTTCCTTTGTATCCCATTCCCGCAATTATGCAACCATTTGAACATCTCGTTATTAATTACAACCTCACGCCACAAGAACAGTTTTTCCCATCTGCTACCGGCCTTATGAACAAGTCCATGAAACTGGACACTGTCTCTGTCCCCCGTTCAGGACTTACAAGCTTCTGTGTTACATTGACACACAGTCTGCTGAGTGTAGCTTCCGTGTATACAGGGGCGTGCATACATAGACACTAGGTGGTGCTAAAGCACTAGGAAGTTTGCCCTTTATCAACGAAAATGCCCTTTTGAAACTCGTTTTTTTTTTTTTTATTAATATTATTAATATCTTACTGAGTTCGGTTTTGAAATGATCTTTTGAAAACCTGAGCCATTAAAAACGACTGAAACAATGCCCCGAAATGAGACACCTCCTTGCGCACACCCGACCAGCCTATCTCTCTTCCTTTGTCACGTGAACTCGCGCGGTCGCCCGCAGGGCATGCCAGATGCGCAGCATCATAACAGTTCAGTAAGCGTCTTCAGATAGCAGGAACGGTCGCTGACAGGCTGCTTCTCCCGTACCCCATTAGCCAGGTAATATACAGATCAAGCAAAATCATTTTGTTGTGCATTAAAATGTCTCTTTCAGCAGCACCAAACAAGCATTTTTGCCGACTGGTTACGGTTAGTAACCCTGTGGTGCCTGGTCAAAAGAGAAAACGGAAAGTGCCAGTGCGTTTCCAACACAACCCAACAGTGTCTCAAGTAGGAGCTCAGTTTGAGTCAGTGGAGGCATATTTCAGGAGTAGCGTGTACTTCACCTTCCTGGATATTATGACTGAGGAGATGAACAGGAGATTCAAAGGGGAGAACACTGGAAGCCCTACATCAAGAATCATTGAGTCATTCCAGCCCTTAACTGTACATGCTAACTGGGTAGGCACACCAAACACAGAAGCCATGGAAGCTGTGCACATTCTCTGTGAGTTCTATGGAGAAGATGAGGAGCAGCTTAAGACAGAACCAAAGGTCTTCCACTCCAGCTTTACTTCAAAGAACCTACAAGAAATATTGTCAATACTGAGGGAAAACAATGGCCAGCTGATCTTTCCTGCCTTTGTCAAAATGATCCAAATATATGCAACATTACCAGTGACGACAGCTTCAGTTGAAAGATCATTTTCCAAGCTGAAAATCATCAAAACTAAACTAAGAAGCCTGTGTGGAGAAGAAAGGCTCTCTGACCTTCTTCTGCTTGCCATTGAAAAAGACATTGAGGTAAACCACAACGAGGTCATCAACATCTTTAAAGACATGGCACCAAGGATGCTGCTTTAAAGTAGCACGCTTTAGACTGTTCTGTTGGTGGTGTGACTTTTTTCCATTGAAAACTCACGTTTAGAGAATGTTACAAATAAAAGTCAAATTTCATTCAACATGCGTGTGTATTTTTTTTTTTATAATTAAGTGTTTCACGTGCGCTAAAAAGTGCCCTCCCTCCTCCTGAGCACCTGCCCCCAAAAATGTCTGTGCACGCCACAGCGTGTATATATCTTTTTACTTCTTATTTTACTGTATTCTTATTCTTTGTCTGCACCATCAACACCAAATCAAATTCCTTGTAAGTGCAAACCTACTTGGCGATTAAACTTGATTCTGATTCTAATTGTGTCGGTCCTTTGCCCCGTTCTAAGGCTGGGAGTAACTACTTGCTGACAATAATGTGTCAGACCACAAGATATCCGGCTGCTTATCCACTTCGTACCATTACTGCTAGGTCTGTGGTGAAGGCTCTGACTCAGTTTATTTCTATCTTTGGCATCCCAAAGGTGATCCAATCTGATCAAGGTTCAAACTTTTCTTCTCACTTGTTTGCTCAGGTCTTGAAAGCGTTGCATGTAAAACATAACCAGGCTTCTGCATATCATGCTCAGAGTCAAGGTGTTGTTGAGCGATTTCACCAGACCTTGAAATCCTTGCTGCGTAGCTATTGTGTGGAGCTAAACCAGGACTGGGAGGATTGCTTACCGTGGCTTTTGTTGGCTGCTCGGGAGGTGGTGCAGGAGAGCTTTGGATTTAGTCCAAATGAGCTTGTTTTTGGACATGCAGTGTGTGGAGCGCTTAAGTCATGATGCAGTGGGGCAGTCACAACCCCCAAGCAATTTACTTGACTATGTCAATGGCTTCAGGCATCGGTTGTATATGGGTGGAGAGATGGCTAGAGAGAAGCTAACCTCTTCCCAGGAAAAAATGAAGCACCTTTATGACCGTAAGGTGGAGCAACGGTGTTTTAGTCCTGGTGATCAGGTACTCGCCTTGTTAGTTCTCCCTTTCAAGCTAAATTTACAGGTCCATTCACAATCCTAACCCAGTTATCAGACCAAAATTATCTGTTGTCAACCCCTGGGTGTAGGAAATCAACACAGCTTTGTCATGTAAACTTATTAAAACCTTATTATACTCGGGAGTTGGAGGTTTCTGACCCACTAGGTGAGGAGAAGCAGACTGAAAAAGCTGTTTCGGTAGCTACTGCGGTGGGTGATTTGGGTTTTTTGTCTGTGCTGGAAAATGATGGAGTAGTTTCATGTAATGAGGGTACATTGACTGGTAGGCTGAAAAATTCTGATACTCTGGACTCTGGAGAATCTGGACCCTGTGTTTGGACATTTGCCTCAGGAGGGAGGCGCACAGTTGACTACTCTGATTAATAAGTATGCCTGTTTGTTTGGTGATGTGCCTAGTCAAACACACCTGATTGAACACGATATTGATGTAGGTGAGGCGCAGCCAATCCGGCAGCGTTTCTATCGGATATCTGAAGAAAATTGGAAAGTGATGGACAGGAAGATTCAGTACATGTTGGACAATGGTATTGTCAAACCCTCTGCATCTAGTTGGGCATCGCCTTGTTTGTTGGTGGAGAAGTCTGACAAAAGTTTCAGGTTTTGTACGGACTATCGTAAAGTAAACATGGTTACAAAACCAGATGCTTACCCTTTGCCACGAATGGAAGATTGTGTTGATCAGGTTGGGTCAGCTCGGTTTGTGAGCAAGTTTGATCTGTAGGTTATTGGCAAGTTCCACTGTCTGAGAGTTTGTTCTCCTATTCTGTTATGAGTTTTGGACTACGAAATGCACCGGCCGCATCTCAGCGCCTGATGAACATGGTTGTGTCTGGGTTGGAGGGTTGTGCTGTATATCTGGATGATGTTGTGGTCTTTAGTAATACATGGAAAGAACATCTGGGTCATATTGATAAACTGTTTGACAGATTAACTGAAGCACACCTGACCTTAAATTTGGCCAAGTGCGAGTTTGCTAAGGCCACTGTTACCTATTTGGGTAAAGTGGTAGGGCAAGGGAGCGTGCGGCCAGTAGAGGCTAAAGTGTCTGCTGTTGCGCATTATTCTATACCGGCAACAAAAAAAGAACTTCAGCGGTTTCTTGGCCTTGTGGGATACTACCGCAGTTTTTGTAAAAATGTCTCTACTGTGGTTGGTCCTTTGACAGATTTGCTGAATGAGAAGGTGAAATACATCTGGTCACCTTCCTGTCAGAAGGCTTTTGATGAAATCAAATCTTTTCTGTTCTTCTCCTGTTCTTTCAGCTCCACGCATGGATTGTCCTTTTGCCCTGCATGTGGATGCTAGTGATGTAGATGCAGGTGCCGTGTTATTTCAGAGTGACGAAGATGGGGTTGATCGACCTGTGAGTTTCTACTCCATAAAAGTTAACCAATTTCAGCTGAACTACTCGGTTATTGAAAAAGAAACACTTGCCCTTATCTGGGCTTTACAGCATTTTGAGGTATACTTGGATTCTGGCAGTGTTCCTCTGCTGGTCTTCACGGATCATAATCCATTAACAGTCTTGCATTCATTGCAGTGGCCAAATCTCAGATTGATGCGTTGGGTGTTGTTTTTGCAGTCCTATTGTCTGGATATTCGCCACATTAAGGGCTCAGATAATGTTGTTGCTGATGCTTTATCCAGAGCACCGTGTTCCTAGCTTCTAAGTTATGGAAGTAATTGTAGTAGTGTGTAATGGAGTTTTGGTGAGAACTTCATTTTTTTATGGTTAGGGGTGTGACGACTCCGTCAGTCCACTAGGGGTCTCTGCTTTTTCCTTTCTTTCTTTTTCCTGTCAGGAAGTAGTCGGATGGCTGGGCTGCCTGGTTGAGCACACCTGGCTGCTGTTAAATGGCCGGTTTCCATCCAGTTACGCCTGCTTGGTTTGGCCTCCAGGTGGAATCTGGTGGGAGCAGGCAGCACTACTACCTGCTGTGGTCGCTACACATGGGTTCTTCTTCTGCTCGTCTGCCTCCCGTTCTTGTCATAGCCTTTGAGCTGGGCGTGACAAATTTTATATTGGATCCTTTCTATTTTATTGTTGCTTTGTATTTTATGATTGTGTACAGCACTTTGGTACTGTCAGTGTATAAAGTGCTTCATAAATGAAGTTGGTATGGTAAGCAAGTCGCACCAGAAACAGCTGAAAAAGCCTCCTGTCGATGTCGTCTCATTGTTACTCCAACCCAAAAACACCTGCCAGACAGAGAAGTTACTGCAGCCAAGGTTACCTTAAACAATATTTAACTTTTTAAAAATGTAACATCCCATCCCTACATTCATTTTCTATAACCGATTTGCGTACAGGTGTTACGTCATGCCGTATCTGATGGGGAGTCGCGGCTCGGCTGGTGACTATCTCCAGGCGCGGACACAGGGTCCATCCTGGACCAGGATAAAATATAACCGTTTTATTAAACTTCAAAACAGTTAAATAACGGCTTTTTATAAACTCAGGAGTTGTGATAATTAATAGGGGGTTTTCAGCTGACGTCACGCTCACGTGACTACTCTGCGCGTCCGCCATATTGGGTGTCAGTCGTTTCGCACCGTTGACCCGCATTGTATTACGCCTTAGGCAGTATTGGAAGTGAACAATGGTGAAAACGTGTTTAATGGTTGGTTGCACGGCCCGTGGAGGTGGAGATCAACGCTCTTTCTTTCGCCTACCAGCCGTGATAGTGAATCAGTGTGAAAAAACAAAACAGCTCTCTGAACAACGCCGTCACCTATGGCTGACACGGATATCCAGGTCCGATTTGGACGGTGTTAAGCTGGAATACGCCAGAGTTTGCGGTGCTCACTTTGTCACAGGTAATTAACTGTTAAGTATTTAAAACATGTAAACCGTTGCTGTATTGTGGGCTGTAACAGCGCAACACATGATCGCCATGGGAAAAACATAGAAACGGGTTAATTTTCCACCGCTTTCCTGCCTGGAGGCGCAACCACGGAGAACAGCTGTTAGAGGTAACAAAGAGTCGTCGGCTCGCTTGGATCGCGGCTGTAAGACGACCGAACATAACTTTCCACAGTATCCCGATGTCAATGAGAGTGTGTTCTAAACGTTTGAAACACATAGCAGCTAGTTAAAAGTACATTGCATGCGTGAGTGGTTGTTAGCACTAACAGTTAGCATGTGCCAGAGCCCGTCTGAGCACAGCTTACCTTTGAACGAGTTGCTGTGTTCCCACTGTTTGCTGGCTTTAAGATCTGCCGCTCCTGAACCCATCCATTCGTAAACTGCACATGAGACTCCAAGGACTTGTAGCTTCAGAACTGTTCTGAAGTATAGGCGCTCACACCACAAACAAGGTAGCCGAAGACGTCTGATATGGAAAGTGACGTCCGCGCTACTTCCGGGTTACGCCGGTAGGCTTTTTCCGGCGTAAATACGGTAAATACAACTTAATTTTGCACTGGTCATTGTTCTGCTTAAATAATTAAAGCCGTGAGCGGCGTCGAGCGGCCCTGCAGCCAAGCGCCTTCGCGCACCGCCGGCAGTCAGCCACCGCAGAAGCATGCGACGCATTTGCGTCGGATTGTTTACATTTTTACCATCTTATTAAAACTCACCCGTCCACGTATGATGGCGATTTCCTTGATGTACATAACTTCGACATCTCATACCCAACCAGATGTGAACTGGTTGTGAGCCTCTAGACCCTTGTAAGCTCTCATTTCCTCGAGAGTGTGCAGAGGGTTTTCACTGAACACCAGGTAATGCACTATGTCGCCGTGCTCTACATTTGGCCAATCATCAGGATTACGGCTAAACAAGGCACCGTGGAGGGCATAGGAGTCCATATGGTCGATCACGGAACATTTCCTCAGATAGACGTCCTTATCTGGTCGCTCTAGCGTGCTGGCATACTTATCCATTCTCGATACGAAAATACGTGTAGGACAACTAGAGATAAGGAAGTGAACCACCCAATATGGCGGACCGGAAGTTGGCCAGTGACGTCAGTGAAAACCCCCTATTGGTGAGCAATAACGGGTAAAGCAGAGACTGATTGTTGTAATGTGAGATCTGTGTCAAATTAAAATATATGACGTCATCATAGTGTTGGTTATGTGTCCTGTATTATCCAGGCTGTGGTCGGCCTTGTATGATCACAGGATTGGTTTATATTGATAGTGGCAGGGAGCCAGTGGAGTTAATGTTAGGTGTTAAGGAGATGGTGTAATGATGCAAGCGGCTGTCTTTTGAACCAGCTGCAGTTAATAGAGGGTTTTCTGGGGGCGGGGAGGGAAGGGAGCTGAAATCGTAAAGTGGAGAGGTGAGTGGACTGTGGACAAGTTTGACAAAAGTGTGAAGGAAGAACTTGATGCTGCAGAAATGAAAGTTAACCAGGTGATGATGTGGATGTCACAGTCGGTCAAAACAACGCTCCACGGGTGAGTGCAAACGTGTGTATGTGTTTTAAATGTAAATGTATGAGTTCCAATTAATGAGCATCGCCAGGTGTGCACCCTTGGTCAGGCCACATCAAGGGAAAAAGGTGAGTAGGTAAAGCGATCCGGCTGTAACTGTCACACATGGAGAGGGACACGTAGTTGAATGGGTGTGTACACACATGCATTGCTCTGTGTGTGTGTGTGAGTGCATGCGTGTCAGCGGGAGGGACCACGCTCCCCCGTCACATCATCATCCTCCTCCTCCCTGAGCAAGCCTTAAACATCAGAGCAATAGAGGCCCAGATCTCCTATACCGTGTGTCTGTAAAAATTTAACCAGTGCAATAATAATGTGCTCAGAGAAATGAACCCTTTAAGGGAAGGAAAGTCTTCCATGGGTAATACCACAAAAAAGAGCATTAATTTTCCAGAATTTAAAGAGTAAATGTAATGTGGGGGAAATTTTATCAATAATCCTCAGATGTCCCGTTCTCCTGAAGGCAGCATGAAAGCTGCCAAGAAGCTAAAAGAAACACTGAAGAGCTACGATTGATACAGCTGCAGTGCCATGTATGTTTAATGTTAGAAACTACTGTTCTGCAGTGGTTCAAAGTTTACACTGGAATTGTTTTGTAATTTACTGGTTTAAACTTTACCTTCAAATAAACGCCCCCCTAATTAATCACCCCCCCACCCCTTTGTAAATGGTTCCTCCACCCAGCTTCATCCTATGAAGGTAATTTTGTTCCAATTCAATTTGTGCATTGTAAGTGTGAATTTGAAGTTGTAGAGGGAGTTAAATAAAAAAAAAAAATTACAAGTACAAATTTTTTTTACACCTCTTCAAATTTTGAGTACAAGTACACAAATTGTGTTCTGTGAGTTGCACATCAAAAACCTCTTACATTCTCAGTTTTGCTCCAAATGGTCCAGAACTATTGTTGCTAAACTATTTGTGCATTGTAATTTTGGTGTTTTGTAATTGTAGATTTTTTTAAATCTGTCACAAGTACAAAATAAAGTTACACCTCTTCAAATTCTTGATTACAAGTACACAAATTGTGTTCTGTGAGTTGCACATCATAAGTGTCTGTCATTCAGTTCTGCTACAGTTGATCTTAAACAAATGGTGCAAAACAAATTAAAACACGTGTATTAAAATCTTCAAAAAAATATTTTTTAATATTTTTTTCCCTTAACACAAATACAAATCAACAAGTACAACTGCACGAATCTGCTCCTGTGAGTCACAAATTCATCTTTACAAGTTACGCCTTCATTTTCACTTTTGACACAACCGCCCCAACGGTAAAAATGATCTGTGACTTGTGGGTAGTACCCTTGATCAGACAGCAGGGGGAGCTGCCTGCTCGGTCAGTCTGTACCAACCGGAAATACACACTGCCTTGTTGCCTTTTAAGTACTCTGCACGCATATGCCTTTGAAGGACGCAGCTGTCACTGTCATAAACAAAGCCATGTTTTTCTTTCCTGTCACTACATTTTTGAAACGAAAAACCAGAAAATTTTAATGAAAAAAAACGCCCGTTTTTGGATTTCGCCATTTTCCATTTTCTCCTTCGGCCGGTTTCACGGCTGGCCCGGAAGTGCAGGAAAATATTTCAAAATAAAAGCATCGATGTAACATAATGGAAGCCTGAAGAAAAAAATAATAATGAAGCGTAGAGATGTCTTGAATAAAAAAAGGACGGTTTTACGTTGCAACATGATAGTTTATTGTAGAGACATGAGCTTTATTACATTATTGGGTGTTTTATTAATGGAACATGAAGCATAAAAGCAAATCACATGCTGTAAACCAAAAATATAGAAGCAAAGTTTATTTTTCTCATCAAGCAAAACCCACCTTCACTATTGGATTGCTGTCTATATGTGTCTTGATTTTAGTGACAGTACATATTTTTTAAGCTAACAGAGAAATGAAGATTTTTTTCATAGATATAATTGATTTGTCTTTACTCACAAATACATACAAATACTGCCACGGGGATAGAGTGCCTCATATATTTCATATTTGTCATACAAAAGATGCTAATTAAAAAGTTACACTGTTCCGTGTCTGGGCTAGAAAAGCATCTATAGCAGCTTTCACGTGAGTTCCTCAGTGTTTTCTCTCTCCACGATGGAAATTTTTGATTACATTTTTACTAAACAAGTTACAATCTCCCTTATTGAATAGCCTATAGATGGAGATTCTTATTCATAAGACAACTGAGATCCAATCTAACCAATAGCTAGATAAGCTGCATTGCCTATCTTTGCTTATGTCCTACACTGTACCCAGGCTAGCCTTTTTATTTCAGGCTATTTAATTTTGGAGTGGGTTTTTATTTTGTTTTATTATTGTATTATGTATTATTTTTTATGTGAGTGCTGCTTGTCAAGCAGCATGAGTTGCCTCTATCCACTATATAAAATAAAAATGCCATGCCATTAATCAAGCTTTTTTTATTAAATGAAAAGCAATAATAGTATTTTACAGATCAAATAAGATGCATAATACACACGCACACACAATGTAATACAGATTATAATAACCATTATAACCAGTTATGAAAGTGTTATACATCAATGTAGGAGCTATTTCCCTATTTTTGTTTTAGAACTCAGATTATTTAGTTCATTTGGTGTATAAATACATGTACTCCAGGCTTATGATTTTTTACCAGTCTTCCAGTGCTGCAGTCTGTCAATCTACCAGTCCTTTCAGGAAACCAGGCCAGGAGAGGTGGCAAGTAGTTTTTTCAGTTTGTATCAAGTTTATTTTTTCCTGAAGAAACCTGGAATAAACTCACGGAACTGCATTTTGACGTATTTTGAGAATTTTTTGTACTGCGTAAAACCAGAAACCCACTATTCATCAAGAGACAATTTGATTTAAATTTATTTTTTGTTTGTTTACTTTTAAGTTTTTTCATAGACAAGTAGTCACTACAATCAAGAAAAAAAAATGGAAGAGGAAAAAAAAAAAGGTCCCATAACAAATTTTCTTCCGCTGAGCAAGAAGTGGATCTAGTGGGAGAAGGAGGGACCTGTCTATTGCCTCCCCTGTCCCTTGATCCGATCAGCCATTTCTAAACTGCCATCTTCACATCATTCCTGGTGATCTCGCTGGTTAAGGTGTTCTTCTTTAAAGCTCCTGCAGGAAATATATGTTATGGTCACAATAAATTAGTATAAATTTCTCTGGACTAAAGTTACTATATTACAGTTATTATTATCCATCATGCACTTACCAAATATGACTTCAAACAGCTTTAAAGTCCTGAATTCCCGCTTTCCATTCCGTACCTAAGGGGGAACAAAGTCAGTACAAAGTTAAATCATTTTTAATTTTTTTGCAGCTTTTAATGGCTCGCTTTTATTGACAGTAGACTGACAGGAAAGGGGCGTAGGAAGGGGGGAGACATGCGGCAAAGGGCCGCGGGTCAGACCAAAGGCCTCCAAACATGGGCCGCGCTACCAGCTACGCCACGAGCGCACCCCCAGCTAAATCATTTTATAACCACTGGAGTAAACCTGACAAAAAGACAAACTCTGGATCTAGATTATTTTCATTGTTGATAAATCTATCGATATAGATTAATGTATAATTGTTGATTATTTCAACATTGTGATTGGTTGCTATAATAATAAAATGTTAAAACATTTTGAAATATGTTGGTGCTTCCCAAATCTCTTGTTCTGTCCACAAAACAAAGAGATACTCGGTTTATGGCCATGAATGAACAAAGAAGACCAAGATATTCCTATTTATGAAGCTGAAATCATAGAATTAGGACTTTTTTGCTTTAAGAAAACTATAGTTGCCAGTTAATTGAATTATTGATTACGGTTCAATTTATTGATGATTTGTTGCAGCTCAGATCACATCTACTGCCAGCCCCCCAATAAAACTGAATGAAATTTCACTAGTCTAGACTTTACATACATACCAGTTCAGACATGAAGCTTGGGTCAGACAGTTTTTCCTCCATTACTTCGACCTCCCTAACTGTCTTTAGGTGGAAACCATCTGGGATGAAAGAAAGGATGTCACCACTGCTGCCACGCTGTGCCATGGTTTGTAGCATCCTTCTAGTGACTCGATTGTCTTCTTTGAGTTCCTCGAGGATTGTCAGGATGGGAACAAGGATGTTGTCCCTTATTTGCATTTGCGGGGTTTCGGGTGGTGAAATGGTTGACCTAAGGAGGAGTACAAGCAAAAAAAGTGTCATTGTAGACCAGTTGGATAGAGCAAAGGAGATGTCAGCACAGACACTTCAGTCAGACAATTAAACGGGCCGATTGAAAGTACACATTCCAATCAGTTTCACTCGCATCACTGTGTGTCAGGATTGGAGGCAGTAGAGGTGTCGGGGCAGACCAGAGGGGGGCTGGAGGCAGAGGAGGTGTAGGCCTGTGGGTGGATGAAGGCAATGGAGGCGTCAGCACAGACCTGAGGATGGATGGAGGCAGAGGAGGTGTCTCAGTACATACCTGTGGGTAGATGGAGGTAGTGGAGGTGTAGGGTCATCATCATCTTCTTCCCCGCTGGACAGAATCACTCTCCTAGACCTGTAAAATATACCAGCACAATCAGATAATTCATTTGTTACAGTTAAGTGAATTGAAGTGTTTTAAAAGTAGTTTGGTACAGAATACTAAAACAATATATTTTGTACAACAGGTGACACAGTTGTGCATATAATCATACAATGTAGACATCAGTGTTTCCATAGACTGTCAGTGTGTGTGGTGCTGGGAGACGACACTAACATGCATGCATAATCCCAATAGCCTTACCTGTTTTTGCGCTTCCCCCTTCCCATGTTCTCCGCAGAATCAGACACAGTCGGGACATCTGTGTTCTGCTCAAACTCAACCAATTTTATACAGGCTATCTCGTATGTTGCTGTCCGAAAGATACAAAAGAAAGAGTTACAATTACTTTCATTTCAGAGAACAAATTCTAACCAAATCAATGGTGAGCTCATCATGTCGCATCATATCATACATTAAGAAAGATGGTTACACTACCTGCTTTCCTCTTGACAGTCAACGTGTAGGTTGCCCAGTCAGAGTGTGGGTCCTGTTGCTCTATGACCGCCTTTGCAATGTTAACTCTTGCTGGTGGCCAGTAGCATTCATCCTCCTCAGGCCCGATAAACCATTTGGTCAGACTTTTTGCTTGCCACTTTCTGCTTCTGGATGCGCCTGACGAGTTGGTGGACAGGGTTTTGTGGTCGACGGATAGAGTTTTTTCAATTTACCTAAAAATGTCTTAAAGGGTTTTGCTTTTCGAGCATAAGCAAATGTTCCTCCACTTTTGCCAATATTTTCCTCCTCTTTGTTCTTTCTGAAGACTCCATTATTTCTAAAAAAGAAAAAAAAAAGAAATGTTTTAGCTTTCAACTATGATAACAAACACGGGAGATAACAAACTCCAACCAACAACTGCAAATGATTTGGTTAGAAAATTTGTTTCTGATCTAAGTCCATGTAAAATGAAGCTAGATTTGTTTATCGCATCACAGAGGTGACTATATGCTAATGTGTGCATTGTAAGGCGGAGGGATTTCAGCTGGTTATATGCACTGCATCGTCACTTATTTAAGAGTGAAAAAGCGACTTCACTTTCAGAAACAAACCCAAAGAACAGCAACCTGCAAATAGAAAAAAAAACTCAGTCGTACGAAATAATCCGGCTTGGAAACAATGAGCGCGGGTCACTGGAACAACCGTGTCGAGGGAAAAAAAAAAAAGTCCAGCGCGGCGAGGGAAAAACACATCAGCGCCATTAACGCGCGTTAAAAACGGTCGGCGTTGTGGTATACTCACGGCCCTTTTAACTTTTAGTCAAATACCGACTGCCAAAATAAATAAATACACTAAACAGCCCAAGCAGCTATAAGGTCTAATAGTGTAAGTCCAGCTCTGATTCCCTTAAGACGGTAGAATCTGCCGCAGAGCCGACAGCGGTATTCTCAAACCCGTAGCATTCTCTAAACTATGTCTGCAGCAGACACTATAAACCTAGCTCCTGCAATCTTTATAGTTACTTCTTCTTTTTGTTTACTGGCAGATTGCAACCTCTCTTTATAGTTACTTTCCGAAAAACAGTATTTATTAGATGTAAAGGCATATTCTTACCAGTATGTCGTCCGAAAGATACCGTCTCGTCTCCAAAGATAAAAACAACATCCTTCCAACAAGATGCCGCCTGTTAACTTCCGGCTAAGCATGGTGTCGGAATCCACTTCCGGTAGAAATAGAATTGTTTTGTTAGAGAGAATACTGGATGATCCTGGACAATCCAAGGTTTAGTTCTGTTTCAGACAATTTTCGTATTTTTTTAGTTAGCTTGGGTGATTTTCAAGATACTAATTTAGTTGTGAAATTATTAAAATGTGAACATTATAAACGTTCCCCTGTCTCGTGTTCACTGCCCCCTAGTGACTGAATTGAGAATTGTGGTAATTTATTTTTCCCTTTCTAAAGTTTGTTAATAAAGGCCACAATTAATGAAATACTAAATTCTTAGCATCCTTCGTTTGCAAGACATCTTAGCCAAACATGTTTTTTTTAAAAAAAGCTCTTAAAAGCTACTTAATCCACAGCTGATGATGTTAGAACAGAATTAACTTAATGAAAAGTGTACAAAATCATTACGCTATACATAAAATAATAAAACAACAAAGCACATACTTTTTGGTTTGACATTAATTCCAGTGTATCAATATGAAAGTAGAATTCACCTGTGTGAAAACAATAAAGGAAGAGACATTAAAAACTTTAAGAATATGAAATACTGATCAGGGCCGGTTTATTATGAAACATATTGATCTGTCATCTCAGTAAAATTTTCAGATCTAAATTTTCAGCCGCTTCACTGAAAGGGGGGTTATGAAGTGATTTAAATTTAAATAATTTAAAAAAAATATAAATGTATCATCTAAATAGGCTGGATTAGTGTGCGATTAAAGACTTTCACTTATTAAAAATAAATAAATAAAATAGCATAAAAAAGGAGACATTTCAGTGTCTGTTGTTATATAACATGTCGATTTGACCATTTTGAATTTGTAAGGGCTGCCCAACTGGAGCCCACCTATTGCCCATGCTTGGTCTATCTACCATGAGTCATGTGGGCAGTATATGGGCTGCCCACATGGGTCCCAGCAACACAGCCCACCCTGAGCCCATGCCCAGCTGAAGCCCATCTAGCCCAAGTGAGGCCCACATGGGCCCCACCTGGACGTGTTTGCTGGGTATGGGCCCCACCTGGACGTGTTTGCTGGGTCCCCTATTTGTATTTATTTGTGAGTGAAGATAAATCAAATAAATCAATGAAAAAAATCTTAATTTCTCTGTTAGCTTCAAAAATATGTACTGTTCACTAAAATCAAGACACATATAGACAGCAATCCAATAGTGAAGGTGGGTTTTGCTTGAGGGGGTTTGCTTGATGAGAAAAATAAACTTTGCTTCTATATTTTTGGTTTACAGCATGTGATTTGCTTTTATGCTTCATGTTCCATTAATAAAACACCCAATAATGTAATAAAGCTCATGTCTCTACAATAAACTATCATGTTGCAACGTAAAACCGTCCTTTTTTTATTCAAGACATCTCTACGCTTCATTATTATTTTTTTCTTCAGGCTTCCATTATGTTACATCGATGCTTTTATTTTGAAATATTTTCCTGCACTTCCGGGCCAGCCGTGAAACCGGCTTTATCTTTTAAATCCGAAGGAGAAAATGGAAAATGGAATTGGCGAAATCCAAAAACGGGCCGTTTTTTTTCATTAAAATTTTCTGGTTTTTCGTTTCAAAATTGTAGTGACAGGAAAGAAAAACATGGCTTTGTTTATGACAGTGACAGCTGCGTCCTTCAAAGGCATATGCGTGCAGAGTACTTAAAAGGCAACAAGGCAGTGTGTATTTCCGGTTGGTACAGACTGACCGAGCAGGCAGCTCCCCCTGCTGTCTGATCAAGGGTACTACCCACAAGTCACAGATCATTTTTTACCGTTGGGGCGGTTGTGTCAAAAGTGAAAATGAAGGCGTAACTTGTAAAGATGAATTTGTGACTCACAGGAGCAGATTCGTGCAGTTGTACTTGTTGATTTGTATTTGTGTTAAGGGAAAAAAATATTAAAAAATATTTTTTTGAAGATTTTAATACACGTGTTTGAATTTGTTTTGCAACTTTTGATTTAGATCAACTGTAGCAGAACTGAATGACAGACACTTATGATGTGCAACTCACAGAACACAATTTGTGTACTTGTACTCAAGAATTTGAAGAGGTGTAACTTTGTTTTGTACTTGTGACAGATTTAAAAAAATCTACAATTACAAAACACCAAAATTACAATGCACAAATAGTTTAGCAACAATAGTTCTGGACCATTTGGAGGAAAACTGAGAATGTAAGAGGTTTTTGATGTGCAACTCACAGAACACAATTTGTGTACTTGTACTCAAAATTTGAAGAGGTGTAAAAAAAATTTGTACTTGTAAATTTTTTTTTTAGAATTTAACTCCCTCTACAACTTCAAATTCACACTTACAATGCACAAATTGAATTGGAACAAAATTACCTTCATATCATCCTGCCAAACTGTTTACCTTCAAGTGTTAATAAACCGAACAGCTTCCTTTGACTAAACCTTTGTTTCATCTTTTCTTCCAGATCACAAAAGATATTGTGTCTCTACAGACGACGAGGTCCACACAGAGCTCAGCGACCAAGATGGAAACTCCACTTTCAATGAAGAAAATCCAGAACATCAGCAGATGAAAGAGGAGAAAGAGCAAGAAGAACATCAACAGTGTAAAGAGGAAGAGAGGCAACTAGTGCTGAAACAGGAGACTGAAGACATTTTAATGATTCCTTCTAATGCACAAAGAATTAAGACTGAAACAGAACCAAACAGGAACCAACTCGTCTCTCAAGCCTCCCCAGAAGTTAAGGATGAGGATCAGGAAGGAAACTTTAAGAAACCAGAAAAAAAGAGAGAAGAGCAGAAGGAACATGAGGAATGTGAGAAAACCAAACTGCAGAAAGGAACTGCTGACATTTCAAAACAAAAAAGTAACAAGAAAACCCCCCCTGACCAAATTATATATTCATGTAAAACTGGTAATGAAAACTTTTGTCGAGAAAGTCACTTGAGTGTACAAACCAGACCTGACAAGATTAACAAGTCTTACTCGTTTATGAGCTGTGGAAAAAAATTCCCCTATAGAAGCAGTTTAAATCTTCACAAAAAAATTCACACAGGTGAGAAGCCTTTCACCTGCATAACCAGTGGAAAGAGTTACAGAGATAGAACTAGTTTAATGGATCACATGAACACTCACACAGGTAAAAAGTATTTCACCTGCATAACCTGTGGAAATAGTTTTAGTCGACAAAGCTATTTAAATATTCACATGAGAACTCACACAGGTGAGAAGCCTTTCTCATGTGTGACCTGTGGAAAGAGGTTTGGAAGAAGAACTCATTTGCTACGTCACATGAGAACTCACACAGGTGAGAAGCCTTTCTCATGTGAGGCATGTGGAAAGAGCTTTGGAAGAAGAACTAATTTGCTACGTCACATGAGAACTCACACAGGTGAGAAGCCTTTCTCATGTGAGGCATGTGGAAAACGTTTTGGAACAAGAGATAATTTGTTATGTCACATGAAAACACACACAGGTGAGAAGCCTTTCTCATGTGAGGCATGTGGAAAACGTTTTGGAACAAGAGATAATTTGTTAAGTCACATGAAAACTCACACAGGTGAGAAGCCTTTCTCATGTGTGACCTGTGGAAAGAGTTTAGCAACAAGAGTTACTTTGTTAAGTCACATGAAAACTCACACAGGCGAGAAACCTTTCCCATGTGTGACCTGTGGAAAGAGATACAAGGATAGAAATGGTTTAATGTACCACATGCAAACTCACACAAGTGAGAAGACTTTCTCATGTGTGACCTGTGGAAAGAGTTTTGGAACAAGAGGTACTTTGTTAAGTCACATGCAAATGCACACAGGTGAGAAGCCTTTCTCATGTGTGACCTGTGGAAAGAGCTTTGGAAGAAGAACTCATTTGCTACTTCACATGAGAACTCACACAGGTGAGAAGCCTTTCTCATGTGTGACCTGTGGAAAGAGTTTTGGAACAAGAGGTACTTTGTTAAGTCACATGCAAATGCACACAGGTGAGAAGCCTTTCTCATGTGTGACCTGTGGAAAGAGCTTTGGAAGAAGAACTCATTTGCTACGTCACATGAGAACTCACACAGGTGAGAAGCCTTTCTCATGTGTGACCTGTGGGAAGAGTTACGGTATTAAAAAGAGTTTAATGTACCACATGCAAACTCACACAGGTGAGAAGCCTTTCTCATGTGAAGCATGTGGAAAATCTTTCAGTCAAAACGGCATGTTAGAAAATCACTTGAGAACTCACACAGGTGAGAAGCCTTTCTCATGTGTGACCTGTGGGAAGAGTTACGGTATTAAAAAGAGTTTAATGTACCACATGCAAACTCACACAGGTGAGAAGCCTTTCTCATGTGAAGCATGTGGAAAATCTTTCAGTCAAAACGGCATGTTAGAAAATTACTTGAGAACTCACACAGGTGAGAAGCCTTTCTCATGTGTGACCTGTGGGAAGAGTTACGGTATTAAAAAGAGTTTAATGTACCACATGCAAACTCACACAGGTGAGAAGCCTTTCTCATGTTAAGCTTGTGGAAAATGTTGCACAGGTAGAAGTGGTTTAGCTTTTCACATGAGAACTCACAGATGAGCAGGATTTCTCGTGTACAACATGTGAGTAATTAAGCCGAAAAGCATATTTTCTTTTTTTTGTAATTTTTATTAAAAACTGTTTTACATGCATTTCTATCTTCAAGTTAAATGGGTTTCTGAATTGAAAAAATAACTAAAATGTTTTCAGTTTTAGAGCTGAGGTTGGTGATCACCACACATTGATAAAATGTATTTGAATATAGCTGGCGCCATCTTGGGAGTGCCATAATGACGGCAGTGTGTTTGGCAGGCACTTGGTAGCTCATTGTTTTTTTTTTTTTGTTTTTTGTTTCTTTTGTTTTCATGTTTTGAGCTATGCATTCTCTCCTGGATATTCAGTCTTATGTCAAAAGTCTAGGTGTGGTTGACTATGGTGGGTATAAAACTTTGCTCCCACACCTATTGAGAGTCCCATCTCATACCTGCTGGCCACCAGCTTCGACCTTTTGGCAAAGAAACACCGTCACCGAAGTAAATGCTGTGGGAGGCTGGTGAAACTCAAAATTTGCCTGGCAAAATCCACTTCCATATTCCCAGTAAGGAATGGATTATTGTTTTCCTCTGAGCCTCTGTGTCTTCTGGATTTCATCAACACCTGTCTGATGATCGTGTATGGCATGGATGTGCACACCCAGTCACTCCCCCCTTGGTTCTCTGGGCTCGGTCAGTGCAGAGCTAACCTGCTGAGTTTGAGGACATGGACCAGGTTCCTCGCCTACCAAACTGCAGGCTGTGGCTCCTGCCAGGGTGGTAAACAAAACTTTCACCCTGAGAGACTTCTTCACTTCAAGTAGCCTGGATTTTCTTTGTATAATGGATACCTGGATGAGGCTGGTGATTCCAGCATCTTTGTGGAAGACCATCTGGCTGGTCCTATTTAAGCTCCCCTCGGACATCCAGAGGTGGAGGGGAAACGGTTGTTTACGAAAAACACTTTCAATGTAAGCTGTCAATGAAGTTTTGAGGTGAGTTGCTCTGATCCTGTGCTGTCGTTTACTGCCCTCTGAAATATAATGACTTTGAAAGTGACTTATTTGATTTCTTGTCAGGAATAATTATCCACTATGATCGTATCATTATATTTGGGGATTTTATTATTCATGTATGTTGTCCCATCAAGCCGCTGGTTAAGGTCTTTTTTTAGCCTAATTGGCTCTTTTAACCTGGTCCAGTGCGTGACTAGTTCCACACATGAACATGGCGACACATTGGACATTGTCCTCTCTGATGGCCTCTTTGTGACTCATCTTCAAATAGGTGAAAATAATACTTCAGATCATCATCTGATAATTTTTAACCCTTTAACTGCTTGTCAATTCTCTTCTGCCTTCAAGAAGCTCAACGTCCCCTTTGACTCTGATACATACTTAAAGCCTAAGATGAACCATGGTTTAATGATAAAACTCGTGCCGTCAGACAGGAATGCTGCAAAGCCAAGAGGAAGTAGAAAAAGGCTAAAATGCAGATTTGATTCCAGATCCTCAAGAATTACTGCCGTCATTTTTAGAACACTTAAAGACGCCAAAAGGGAATATCTGTCAAACCCATCGAAATAGCTCACATGTGCTATTTAAAATGATTGATTCTGTTCTTAATGCACCACAACCTGTCTACCTGGAAGCATGTTCCAAAACGTGTAATGACTTTATGCATTTTTTATGCATCATAGTACAGAGTCTTTTAGTGAGTTTTCAATGCAATATTCAGGACAAATGATTCGGGTGAACATGTTCTTGTTTTGCTTGACCTAACCACTGCCTTTGATACAATAGACCATAATATTTTATTATCTTGTTTAAAGACACAACTTGGTTTTAGTGGTACCATATTAAAATGGTTTAGAACTTATTTGTCAGACAGAACCATGTCTGTAAAAATAGATGATTTTCAATCCTCCTCCACTTCTCTACATTATGAGGTTCCTCAGGGCTCAGTCCTTGGTCCCCTGCTTTTTTTCCCTTTATTTGCTTCCTTTGGGTTTAATACCCAGAAAACATGGGATCTCCTTTCATTTTTATGCTGACAACAGTCAAATATACAAGCCACTAAAAAGGAGCTTTTTCGGTCTAGCCCATATTGTGCCTTTAACACATTGAAGCCTGGATGGCTTTAAACCTTTTAACTTTTAACAAGAAAACAGAGGTGATGGTGTTTTATTCGCAGCAGCTCTTGTGAACCACCTTCTGTGGATTTGAGCCCCTTGGCGCCTTACTTAAGGCAGAGCGTTTCAAACTTGGGTTTTAAAATAGACGGTGATCTTAAACTAAATGGGCAGGTTGGAGCAGTGGACCAGTCCAGTTTTTATCACCTTAGACAACTGTGCTTTGCTAGTCGTCTAAGGTGATAAACAGTAATTTCTGCCTTTATTACAACTTGACTTGATTACTGTAATGCTCTCTAAGTGGACTCAGCCAGTCCTCCCTTAAACGTCTCCAGTTGGTCCAGAACGCTGCTGCTCGTCTTTTAATTGACGTTGGGAAGATGGAGCACATCACCCCTATCCTGGCTCCCTGTGCATTTGAGAGTTCATTTTAACATTATTTCGTTTGTTTTTAAAGATTTACATGGTCTGTCTGAGCTTTTTAGTGTTGCCACTCCTAAGCTGTGGAAGACTTTGCTGTTTCATATTAGAAGTGCCCTTTTATTGTCAAGTTTTAAAACTCGCTTAAAACAAATTTTGATTCCTTGGCTTTTAATACATGTTGAGACTTTTACTCTTATTCCTTTTTATATTTGTGTTGTAATCTTGTTTTTTTCAATAAATTTTTTTTCAATAATTGTGTCAATAAAATGAATGAATGCTCAGTCACTGCACCATTCTGTCCTGTCTTATTGCACCTGTATGTTAATTATATTTACATCATTGTTTTCAAGCTGCAGAGGTTGTGGCTTTGTAAGTGCGATGGTTTAACCACATTGGGTGAAGAATTATACAAAAAGCAACGATTGGCTTTGGTGCAGAAAGCTGCGGTCCAAGGAGAAAAAGGTGCGATGATTCCTAAGATGGAGACAATCACACAAGTCCATATATAATAATTCCTTTATTGTCCCACAGTGGGGAGATTTTGCCAAATACCTTAGCAAAAGGTAGTTTATTCAAGTGTACTATTACATATACGTATGTAATAGTATCCAGGAGAGTATACTTATTACATACTTAAAATGGATAGTGTACTTGAACTTTATCTTTTTATAAATTATTTTTAATATACTTAATGGTATAGTGAAATAAAACTAGATGGAAACAGATGTCTAAACAGAAGTACATTAATACTAAGACTTAAGCTTATGGTTAAAGGGCAACTCACCCCCATATCAACTTTTCTGCCAATAAACTAAAATTAATGTCTGTGGTTATAAAAGCCATTTTGTCTGAAAAACCCAACGTTGCTTTGGAAATAATTTTAATAAAATCCTATCATGTTTGAAGTTTCATATCTCAATTCTCATAAGATACACTTTCCCTCTTTGTTTCAAACAGAACCTCTTCTTTTAATTGAGACCAGAACCAGCTTGATCAGAGCTGTGGTGCTGGTGTCATTTTAGAGAAAATGTTCTGCTTGAATCAAAGAGGGGTAGTTTATCTAGTTATGACTAGAATTGACAGAGATATGAAGATTCAAACATGGTAGGATTTTGTTTAAATTATTTCCAAAGAAACGTTTTTTGTTTTGTTTTTTTTAGCTGGTTATATCTCATCAAGTACAGCTCTGATGAAGCTGGTTTGGTTCTCATTTTAGAGAAAAGGTTCTGCTGGAAACAAAGAGGGGTAGTGTATCTAATTATGAGTAGAATTGAAAGTTATGAAGCTTCAAACATGATAGGATTTTGTTTAAATTGTTTCCAAAGCAACTTTGGGTTTGTTTTTATCCTGAATTTCTGGTTATATCTCATAAAGTCCAGCTCTGATCAAGCTGGTTCTGGTCTAATTTTAGCGAGCAGTTTTCCAGATTTTCAGACCTTTAGAAACTTTTTTTTTTATTTTCTACAAAGTGACTACCAACAAATCTAGTGACTGTGTTATTGTCGATATTATGTGATAGCAACCAGTTGTTCTGCAGTCAACTGTCTTGAGGCTGTGGGGAAAGGACTTCTGTGAGCCTGTTTATACTTCCCTGTCTCACAGGCAGAAAACTGCTGCCTCTTCCTTAGACCAGCCTGAATTCAGAGCAAAGAGGTGGTGTAAGCAACTCTGTCTATAAAAAAACACCTCACTCTTGTGCCTCCGTAGTGAACACTGTTGCATTTTTTAGACCCTGTAGTAACTTTCTCAAAAAAGTGACAAAAAAACAGACTTTTTTGGTGTTTGTGGCAAATTTATGTAAAAGAATCTGTTGTGCAATTGTACACTGTTATTTAATGTTTCGTAAATAACTCTTAAATAGCTCTTAAGCTGAAATCAGGACAATGGTTTAAAGGGATGAATTCAAGCACTAGCGATCTTTTAACAGCAAACTCTGCACACATATAGAATAAAGGAGTGACAACTTCTTCAAGTTCAAGAATTCTTTTTTTTTTTAGCTTTATTGTGATTCCTGCAGGGAGAATTTAAAATTATATGGACACTACAATGGGAAAGTAGGAGAGTAAAGGAAGAACAAGAAGAGAAAAAAAGAAAGAAGAGGTGAAAGAAAGAAGAGATAAAAGGGAGAGAATGATAAAACGTCCTCTGTCTGCTCCATCACCTGGAAAGAGACGCAAAAAGAACAGCACAACCAACAGACATAAAGCAACAGATACAATCGTGTAACACCTAGATACCATTGCTAAATCATATGTATTATTATTTAAGCTGACATGTGTAATGTGATACCTGAAAAAAGAAAGTGAAAGAAAATAAATAAATAAATTACAGGCTTTCTGTATATAAGTGAACACTTAATACCTGGGACCCAGCACCTGTGGGAGTTTGTGAGAGTGCACTAGTTTAGGTGAAAATTATCCAAAAGGAAATAGCTCGATAGTGGTTGTGGAGAACCAAAGACCCGCCTTCCCCGAGCACAGAGGCAGGGGTCAGGGGACCCATAACCCCGGACTCCCAAAGGGGCCCCTAAAGCAGGGCGCCCAAGAGGGGCCATCACAGGAAATCTGCAACCCCCCGAGGAAAGAGGAGAAACGACCCCGAGGAAATCCCCCAGCCACCGCAATGCCGACGCCCCCAAGAGCCGCGGGGACGAGCCTGTGGGCTCCGCCGGCAGCCAGTCGCGCTGAACTGGTCCCGGCCATGGGCCCAGAGGCCCCAGTGACGCTGTACACACATTCCTACATAACAGTCACATCCAAAAATCCCAAGTGGGAAGTGGGGGGTGGGGGGGGGGGGGTCACCACAATTCAACTATACGACTGCCTGTGCCCGACCCCCGGCCCCGACGCCCCCCGGACCAGGCCCCCCAAAGAGGGGGGGCCAACACGACCCGTACGGGGCCGTTCAAGAATTTAATAACAGAAATAAAATGAACATCCAGAGAACATCACTATGTAAAGCTGTTTATCTGAATTAACACAATGTTTCAATCAATAAATCCTCTCTGCTAGGCTAGTGAAACTTAACTAAACTACTAAGCAAGATGAAGATAAAAAGAAACTAAGCTAAGGAACTATTTACATGCAAAGCAAACAAAAGAAAACAAAGTGGTTGATCATAATCAGAATAGTTCAGTGAATCCTTGTTCACTGCAGATCTGATTCAAAAGCATGGAATGGAGTTAAATTAGCTTAACTAATTTAAAACAACATTTGGCATGTGTTTCAATCCATTCACAATGCAACTCCTGAGTTAAACAAAACATTATATGATGAAATAATATCTTGTTTAAGTTAAAGAACCAAAGTTCATCTTAAAGAATATGAATTGAGGTTAAATTAGCTTCACTTATTCAGAAAAACATTTGGTATGTCTTTCAACTCATTCACAATGCAACATCCCAAGTTAACCAGAACATTATTTTGAGTAAATAACATTCTAAAGAATGATTTTGCTCAGTAAAATTATTACCTTAGGAGCTCTTACTTTCATTTATGCAATTTTACCTCCGGGAGCTAGAGGGCGCTACAGCAATCAGTCGCTAAAATCGGTTACACTTAAAGTTACCAAAATGCCTTTAAATCGACATTAATATTCCATATTTATGCGGAAAAAGGCTTTTGGCACTATCGAATGATGGCGGAGCAAAACGATCAAGCTTTATTCTTGGAACTGACTTTTGTAGATAAACCGGAACCTGGATATTACCCGAAGCTAAATAGCATTTTGGCTAGCGGATATTCTGTGGTGAGAAATAAAGGCTTCAGCTTTACTTTTAGTCATAATGAATGGGCCGGATAACGTAAACATTAATGTCCCATAAATGTATGAAACCTTTGTGGAGATAACATTTGTTATAACCAAAAAAAACAAAAAAACAAAAAAGAAACTCGACAATGCATTAGCAATACCATGGAACCGAATGCTAGCACTAGTTAATTCCGTTAGCCCTTTAGTTTAAAACCCATGCAACGCATCACACAACATTTTCAAATGAACCATTTAACTTTCCCTTTGGTTTCTCTGTCCAACCTGTCGGTGCCTCATGCGAGTTCGGTCCACTTTGGCCATCCAAGTGTCACGATGCAGCCTAGTGGCTGCATTTTTAGCGGTTCCTGCTTCCTCCTTCCCAGCGCAGCCTGATCAGGATCACCTGTCAGGCTGCAATCACCTGTGACTGGCTCCACCTGCTCACCCTGCTTTAAATACTCACCTCAGTTTGTTCCTGGTCGCCAGGTCGTCTGCAGTCTCAACTCACACCACGCCAGTCTAGTCCAGTTCTCTGTCTCACTGTTGGAACTCCTGTTACCCCAGTGCTTCAGTTCTCTTGTTTCCTCCAGTCAGCCTGCTCCTGCAACTCATCAACTTCAGCCCGGTAACTGACTCTGGTTTTCACCTTCCACTACTCCTTCTTTGCAATAAACTCTCAAGACCAGCTCTGTGTGTGTGTGTGTGCTCTGTCCGGGTTCATGAAGACAAATCATGACACCAAGGAAGGAGCAGTGAAAAGCAGGAAAAGTTGTTGGTCTGTTAAGCAGCGGACTAGTGTGCGGCTCTGCAGCTATGGGCTAGCCTGCGGTTCTTCAGCCTAGCAGCAGCCACATGTGGTCAGGATCAGAGGCCCGATGTCCTGCAGACAGCCCTGACCTGGTTGCGGTCACGATTTCACTAGGTTCTCCTCAGCATTCGAAAATGGGTTGCTTTGTCGTCTTTCCAGCTCCGTCTGGGGTTCACTTTCCTGTAAAGGCTGACAAACATAAACAAAGCTGTTTTGGCATTCTGTACTTCGCGGCTGGTTTGCGCAGAAGTAAGAGTTCAACTTAGCTACCAGCTAACAGGCTAGCTGCTTTCAAGTCATGTAAACATTGCTGACCAGGATCTTCCATTTGCAGACTCAGTATTGGATGGCACAGCCGACTGGGTAGCAAGCACTGTGGCCTCAAATCCTGAAGGCATTAAAGAGGATGAATGTTGTAATGACCATCCAATGGAAATTACAAGAGTTTTGGAGAAAGTGACAGTGGCACTGTTAAAAGTCTGGACCCACACTTACTTTGTGACCAGCCGAAAAGCGATGAAGAAGCAGTTACTGTAAGGCTCGTGAAGACACCAATTGACACAGTGAGCCTCATCAGAACCAGAGCTGGCACAGTAGTAAAACCAGTTAACAGACTAATACAAAACATGACACAAAGAAACTCCAAAACATGTAGTGTGGTTTCTGAATTTGCAAGAACATTTAGACTTTTTGATCTGAGCCAAATATTTCTAAGCCTCTGTACATGTCATATATCACCAATTTGATCAAGTGTATTGGAGAGTAACAGCCAATAATTTACCTCCTAAGAGGTTGTTTTTGTGGCACTATCTTGTTGCAAGCATACACTGGCTGTTCTGGTCAGTGTTGCTTTTGTAGAGAGGGTAAACAAGTTATAAGTTAATGGAAACAAGAAACTTGAAAATTTCAATTCAATTCAATTCAATTTTATTTATATAGCGCCAAATCATGAAACATGTCATCTCAAGGCACTTTACAAAATCAAGTTCAATCATATTATACAGATTGGGTCAGATTATACAGATTGGTCAAAATGTCCTATATAAGGAAACCAGTTGATTGCATCAAAGTCCCGACAAGCAGCATTCACTCCTGGGGAACCGTAGAGCCACAGGGAGAGTCGTCTGCATTGTACATGGCTTTGCTGCAATCCCTCATACTGAGCAAGCATGAAGCGACAGTGGGAAGAAAAACCACCCATTAACGGGAAAAAAAACCTCCGGCAGAACCGGGCTCAGTATGAACGGTCATCTGCCTCGACCGACTGGGGTTACAGAAGACAGAGCAGAGACACAACAAGAGAGACAAAAAGCACAGAAGCACACATTGATCCAGTAATCTGTTCTACATTAGATGGTAGTAACGGGTGAGCCGTCTTCTCTGGATGATGTCAAAGTTAACAGAACGCCAGACCAGGTGTACCTACTATGAAGAAAAAGAGAGAGAGCAAAAAGTTAAAAGCTGAAATGACGACAGTCATTTCAATGTAATACAATGCAAAACTGGAGAACCGTAGAATGAAGAACAGTAGAAATCAGTAGAGTGAGAAAATTAGACCCTGATGTCCTCCAGCAGCCTAGGCCTATCACAGCACAACTATAGAGATAGCTCAGGGTAACATGAGCCACTCTAACTATAAGCTTTGTCAAAAAGGAAAGTTTTAAGATTAGTCTTAAAAATAGATAGTTAGGGTAGATATAGAAAATAAGGAACCCCAACATTATTTTTTTATATTTATCCCTAGTTTTTCAGGTTAATATGTTCTTTGTGTTATCTCGGTCATTTGGGTGCAAATACACATACAACCAGTTGGGGCCCTGGTGGCATAAACAGGAGAGAGTACACAGAAGAAGATTAAATCTTCTGGTTGGTGCTAAAAGGAGCTCAACTTGTGTGTCTCGTCTGTTCTATACTCCAGCCACACACGTTGAGGGAAGAGATCATCACGTTACCTGCGACCTATCCAAGGCTGCTGGGCAACAGTTGCATTATGAATGATGAATCCAATCAATTACTTCGACTGCAGTCATGTCTTGATGACATCAAAAGCTGGATGACTTTAAATTTCCTGCATCTAAATTCTGACAAGACCGAAGTTGTAATCTTTGGGCCAGAGTCCTCAAAAAATAAACTTCTTAACCAATCACTTAATCTGGATGACATTAACTTGGCCTCTGGTAATAAAGTAAAAAACCTTGGTGTTATTTTCGACCAAGACATGTCATTTAAATCCCATATTAAACAGGTTTCCAGAGTTTCCTTTTTTCACCTCCGGAATATCGCCAAAATTAGAAACATTCTGTCCAGGAGTGATGCTGAAAAACTAGTCCATGCATTTGTTACTTCAAGGCTGGACTATTGTAATTCTTTACTATCAGGAAGTCCACAAAATGCAATTCAAAGTCTTCAGCTGATCCAAAATGCTGCAGCAAGAGTTCTGATGAAAATCAACAAGAGGGATCATATTTCTCCAATTTTAGCTTCCCTTCATTGGCTTCCTGTTAAATCAAGAATATAATTTAAAATTCTTCTTCTAACGTATAAAGCCCTTAATAATCAAGCTCCATCATATATCAGAGCTCTGATTACTCCGTATGTTCCTAACAGAGCACTTCGCTCTCAGACTGCAGGTCTGCTGGTGGTTCCTAGAGTCTCTAAAAGTAGAATGGGAGGCAGATCCTTTAGCTATCAGGCTCCTCTCCTGTGGAACCAACTCCCAGTTTTGGTCCGTGAAGCAGACACCCTGTCTACATTTAAGACTAATCTTAAAACCTTCCTTTTTGACAAAGCTTATAACTAGAGTGGCTCATGTTACTCTGAGCTACCTTTATAGTTTTACTGCTATAGGCTTAGGCTACTGGAGGACATCAGAGCCTATTTTTCTCACTCTACTGATTTCTACTGTTCTCCAGTCTACTGTTCTCCAGATTTGCATTGCATTACATTGAAATGACTGTTGTCATTTCAGCTTTTAACTTTTTGTTCTCTCTCTTTTTTCTTCATAGTAGGTACACCTGGTCTGACGTTCTGTTGACTGTGAAATCATCCAGGGAGGACAGATCACCGACTATTACCATCTAATGTAGAACAGATTACTAGATCAATGTGTGCTTCTGTGCTTTTTTTGTCTCTCTTGTTGTATCTCTGCTCTGTCTTCTGTAACCCCAGTCGGTCGAGGCAGATGACCGTTCATACTGAGCCCGGTTCTGCCGGAGGTTTTTTTTTCCCGTTAATGGGTGGTTTTTCTTCCCACTGTCGCTTCATGCTTGCTCAGTATGAGGGATTGCAGCAAAGCCATATACAATGCAGACGACTCTCCCTGTGGCTCTACGGTTCCCCAGGAGTGAATGCTGCTTGTCGGGACTTTGATGCAATCAACTGGTTTCCTTATATAGGAACATTTTGACCAATCTGTATAATCTGACCCAATCTGTATAATATGATTGAACTTGATTTTGTGCCTTGAGATGACATGTTTCATGATTTGGCGCTATATAAATAAAATTGAATTGAATTGAATTATGGTTTTATGATCAAGAATGGAAACTGCCTGCTAGGACCCACACACCAAGATCTACAGTTTCTGCAATCTTTTTGCTTCGATATAAGGAGAACTATGATCTGATTAGCTCTTAAGATCCTTGAAATACGTGGTAATGATCATTTCCAGATTCAATACGGCGTGTTTTTGCTCAGATTGGCCGAGAGCGGGATTTCCCTGGGAGTCTCATGAGTTTTTACGATTTTTTTTAAGAGGGGATGCCGTTTTCTGGTGGAAAAAGGCCCTGCCCGCCCTGTGATCCTCCCTACTTTTACTCTTGGATTTGTAAGGTATGAAAGTGATGGATATCTATCCATGGGAATGGAGGGTGGACGACCAAGTAGAAGTTTTTTCAGGGTGCAGGAAGAGTACATGGATTTGACATTGGTTATTGAATAGTCTTAGCTTACCTAGTCTAAGGTAAAATTTAAATAATTTGCACATAGAAACCTAAAACAGGCCTTACTCAATTAGTTGAACCCTAAATTGTAGATAAATGCTGGGACTGTGATCTTGACTGATATATGCTGAATTCTGAATTATTCATGCTAATTGGTGTTAAATGTTTCCATTGATTTTTGTCTGGCACATTTTTGAAATTGCTTCATTGTGCTGTGCCTTTGGGGCACAACAACAGGGGGAGAGGGTTTAACAGACATCTGAACTATTGTGTTATGATGTGCTTCTTGAAAAAATCAATGGGAGAATTGTTGGAGATTATGAAATTACAGAGATTGGACTGCAAAATTGGTTGCTATGGAAATTACAGATAAACGGACTCTGAAGACACAGACTGACATACTTGGTGTATGGTTCAAATATAAGTGAAGCCAGCCTGACTCGCTGCGCCCTCAACATTTCCAAACACAAGTTGTCCAGATGATTCATCCAAAAACTCCATGGAGACGTTAATGCATTTAAAAACGTTTTAGTGAGTAGATAGAAAAAAGGGTGGCAAACATACATACAAAAGGGCGAAAGAGGTCAAAAAACCATTTGGCTCCACAACAACGAACTTCCATCATGCATTATCCTTAAAAGTGACACGTATGGAGCCTTAAACCAAAGTAGTAATGAAAATAACAACAAAATAATGTTTAACTTACATACACTCCTGATCAAAATCTTAAGACCAGTCAAAAATTTGCAAGAATTAGCATTTTGCACTATTGGATCTTAAGAAGGTTCTAAGTAGAGCTTCACAATGTTAAAAGGACAAATCAGTGCAAGAGACAAGAACATTAGAGCAGGGAATTGTCTGAAAACTGCATTTACACTCAAACATGATTTTTTCAGCTGATCAAAAGTTTAAGACCATAGACTTTAAAAGCCAAAAGCTGTGCAAACATCTGGATTCCATGTCATTTTCTGTGAAGTCTTTACACTGTCAAGACCTCCTGATGGCAAAAGCAAAAAAGCTCACTGACTTTGAACGTGGTAGGATTGTTGAGCTGCATAAGCAAGGCCTCTCACAACGTGCCATCGCTGCTTTGGTTGGACGCAGTAAGACAGTCATTTAGCATTTTTTAAATGATCCTGAGGGTTATGGAACAAAAAAGTCAAGTGGTAGACCCCAAAAAATTTCACCAGCTCTGAGCCGCAGGATCCGATTGGCTGTCCGTCAAGACACGGGACGATCCTCTACCCAAATTAAGGCCATTACTGGTGCTGACTGCAGCCCAATAACCATCAGACGGCATCTGCGAGAGAAGGGCTTCAGAAACAAAAAACGTCTTCAAAGGCCACGTCTTCTTCAACGCCACAGAATTGCCCGTTTGGACTTTGCAAGGATGCACCAAACATGGGACATTGAAAGGTGGAAGAAAGTTGTCTTCTCTGATGAGAAAAAATTTAACCTTGATGGTCCTGATGGCTTCCAACGTTACTGGCATGACAGGGAGATCCCACCTGAGATGTTTTCTACACGGCACAGTGGTGGGGGCGCCATCATGATTTGGGCTGCGTTTTCCTTCAATGGAACAATGGAGCTTCAGGTTGTGCAGGGGCGTCAAACAGCAGCTGGCTATGTGGAGATGTTGCAGCGGGCATCCCTCATGACTGAGGGCCCTCGTCTGTGTGGTAATGATTGGGTTTTTCAACAGGACAATGCTGCAGTTCACAATGCCCGCCTGACAAAGGAGTTCTTCCAAGAGAATAACATCACTCTTTTGGACCATCCTGCATGTTCCCCGGATCTAAACCCAATTGAGAACATTTGGGGATGGATGGCAAGGGAAGTTTACAAAAATGGACATCAGTTCCAGACAATGGATGCCCTTCGTGAAGCCATCTTCAACACTTGGAGCAACGTTCCCACTAGCCTCCTGGAAACACTGGCATCGAGCATGCCTAAACGATTGTTTGAAGTCATCAACAAGAATAGTGGAGCTACTCATTACTGAGTCCTTTTTTTTGACATTTTGATTTCAGTTTTGGGGGGTTTTCGGGTTTTTTTGAGCTATGGTCTTAAACTTTTGATCAGCTGAAAAAATCATGTTTGAGTATAAATGCAGTTTTCAGACAATTCCCTGCTCAAATGTTCTTGTCTCTTGCACTGATTTGTCCTTTTAACATTGTGAAGCTCTACTTAGAACCTTCTTAAGATCCAATAGTGCAAAATGCAAATTCTTGCAAATTTTTGACTGGTCTTAAGATTTTGATCAGGAGTGTATATATATATGTACATGCCTTACCTTGTCTCTCCTCAGTGCAGAAATACATTCCTCCGAAGAGTGACAACTTCTTGAGAAAAAAATTAAGGGTCTCCCTGTCTCTCCATCTTCTCCAATGACACTCAAATATCCCGCAAGCTGATGTTATTAGTAAATTATCTCGTTTTAACAAGATAAGTCTCTCATTAAAACGAGAAACTTGTGCTGTTAGAATGAGAAAGTTATCTTGTTTAACAAGTTACCTTGTCACCCATCTGACAGCAAGACGCTTCGGTACAATCTGTGAAAGTCACATTAACTCCTGCAGCCGGAAGAGGCCGCCTGTGAGGCTCCACTCAGGGCAGCAAATCCAGAAATTACACATATTAAGCCTCTACGCATTTGTGCATCTCACACGGCTGAAGTGTGGCAAAATGTGTTTAAAGAGAGCCAACCGAGAAACCGCTTGACTTGTAACCAATGATTTGTCTGTATTTCTGGGTCTTGAAGCGAAAATACTTCAGACATAATTGTCTCTCTGTGTGCTTAGAGATTGATCTACACATTTCAGATCTTAGTACATATTTGTAAATCTTAGCACACATTTGTAGATCTGAATACAGATTTGTGGATTTTTTTACACATTTGCAAACCGGATTACACACACAAGCTGTTTTACACAGTTGCAGATTGTTGTACAGACACACAAATCTCCTCACACATTTACAGATTTATTTACACATTTTCAAATCCCACTGCACACAAATTGAGATACAGACACACAACTTTCCACACACATTTGCAAGTAATATTGCAACCATATTGCCCCCAAATTTGTAGACAAAGGCTTTTTCTACAGGCCTCACATGAGAAACGCTTCTCACCTGTGTGTTTTCAATTGATATTTTAACTTCCATTTTTTTATCAAAACTTCCACAGGTCACACAGGTAAAAGGCTTCTCACCTGTGTGAGCTCTTTGAATTTTTAAAACTGCTTTTAGAGAAAAGCTTTGTCCACAGCCCTCACATGAGAAAGGCTTCTCACCTGTGTGAGTTCTTATGTGCCACATTAAACCCATTCTATAACTGTGGCATCTTTCCACAGGCCACACATGAGAAAGGCTTCTCATCTGTGTGAGTTCTTATGTGCCACATTAGAACATTCTATAACTGTGGCATCTTTCCACAGGTCACACATGAAAAACGCTTATCACCTATGTGAGTTTGCATGTGATACATTAAACCACTTTTTTTTCTGAATCTCTTTCCACAGGTCACACATGAGAAAGGCTTCTCATCTGTGTGAGTTCTCATGTGACATGCCAAATTATCTCTTGTTCTAAAACTCTTTCCACAGGTCACACATGAGAAAGGCTTCTCATCTGTGTGAGTTCTCATGTGAATGTCTAACTTGTTTTTTCGAACAAAAAATTTTCCACAGGTAACACATGAAAAAGGCTTCTCACCTGTGTGAATTTTCCAGTGCTTTTTTAATATGCTTTTTTGAACAAAGCTTTTTCCACAGGTCACACACAAGAAAGGTTTCTCATCTGCATGAGTTCTCATGTGATACATTAAACCACTTTTACCTCTGTAACTCTTTCCACAGGTCACACATGAGAAAGGCTTCTCACCAGTGTGAGTTCTCATGTGATGCATTAAACCATATCTACCTCTGTAACTCTTTCCACAGGTAAGACATGAAAAAGGCTTCTCACCTGTGTGAATTTTCAAGTGATTTTTTAATGTGCTTTTTAGAACAAAGCTTTTTCCACAGGTCACACACGAGAAAGGTTTCTCACCTGTGTGAGTTCTCACGTGATGCATTAAACCACTTTTTCTACTGAAACTCTTTCCACAGGTCACACACGAGAAAGGCTTCTTAATCTTGTCTGTTCTGGTGTGAGTACTCAAATTACTTTTTTGAGAAACGTTTTTAGAACCAATTTTACAAAACTCAAGTTGAGTTTTCTTGTTACTTTTTTGTTTTGAAATGCCAGCAGTTCCTTTCTTCAGTTTGGTTTTCTCACATTTCTCATGTTCCTTCTGCTCTTCTCTCTTTTTTTCTGGTTCCTCAAAGTTTCCTTCCTGATCCTCATTCTTAACTTCTGGGGAGGCTTGAGAGACGAGTTGGTTCCTGTTTGGTTCTGTTTCAGTCTTGATTATTTGTACATTGGAAGGAATTATTAAGATGTCTTCAGTCTCCTGTTTCAGCACTAGTTGCTTTTCTGCCTGACTGATGCAGATTTGCCTCTCTTCCTCTTTACACTGTTGATGTTCTTCTTCCTCTTTCTCCTCTTTCATCTGCTGATGTTCTGGTTTTTCTTCATTGAAAGTGGAGTTTCCATCTTCGTCGCTGAGCTCTGTGTGGACCTCGTTGTCTGGAGAGACACAATATCTTTTGTGATCTTGGGGAAAAAGATGAAACAAGATTTAGTTCAAGAAAATACCTTTTGCCTCAATCACTTAAAGAAGATTAAAAAATGTTTGGCAGGATGAAGAAGGGTGGAGGAACCATTTACAAAGGGGTAGGGGGTGTTTTATTAGGGGGCGTTTCTTTGAAGGTAACGTTTAAACCAGAAAATTACAAAACAATTCCAGTGTAAACTTTGAACCACTGCAGAACAGTAGTCTGCAACATTAAACATAAATGGCACTGCAGCTGTATCAATCGTAGCTCTTCAATGTTTTCTCACATTTTGCATGTTGCTTCTGCTCTTCTCTCTTTTTTTCTGGTTCCTCAAAGTTTCCTTCCTGATCCTCCTTCTTAACTTCTGGGGAGGCTTGAGAGACGAGTTGGTTCCAGTTTGGTTCTGTTTCAGTCTTGATTCTTTGTACATTGGAAGGAATTATTAAAATGTTTTCAGTCTCCTGTTTCAGCACTAGTTGCTTTTCAGCCTGACTGATGCAGATTTGCCTCTCTTCCTCTTTACACTGTTGATGTTCTTCTTCCTCTTTCATCTGCTGAGGTTCTGGTTTTTCTTCATTGAAAGTGGAGTTTCCATCTTTGTCGCTGAGCTCTCTGTGGACCTCGTTGTCTGGAGAGACACAATATTTTTTGGGATCTTGGGGAAAAAAGATGAAACAAGATTTAGATCAAGAAAATACCTTTTGCCTCAATCACTTAAAGAAGATTAAAAAAAGTTTGGCAGGATGAAGAAGGGTGGAGGAACCATTTAAAAAGGGGTAGGGGTGTTTTATTAGGGGGCGTTTCTTTGAAGGTAACGTTTAAACCAGAAAATTACAAAACAATTCCAGTGTAAATTTGAACCACTGCAGAACAGTAGTCTGTACCATTAAGACACACTTCTTGCCTTCAGGAGAACAGGACATCTGAGGATTATTGATAAAATTTCCCCCACATTACATTTACTCTGTAAATTCTGGAAAATTAATGCTCTCTTTTGTGGTATTACCCATGGAAGACTTTCCTTCCCTTAAAGGGTTCATTTCTCTGAGCACATTATTATCGCACTGGTTACATTTTTACAGACACACAGTATAGGAGATCTGGGCCTCTATTCAATTCAATTCAATTTTATTTATATAGCGCCAAATCATGAAACATGTCATCTCAAGGCACTTTACAAAATCAAGTTCAATCATATTATACAGATTGGGTCAGATTATACAGATTGGTCAAAATGTCCTATATAAGGAAACCAGTTGATTGCATCAAAGTCCCGACAAGCAGCATTCACTCCTGGGGAACCGTAGAGCCACAGGGAGAGTCGTCTGCATTGTACATGGCTTTGTACAATGCAGACATTGACATGTCTAATAATAATAATTGACATTATTGCTCTGATACTCAAGGCTTGCTCCTGTGCTGCAATGAGCTTTATATGTGTATGTATAAATACTAGGGATAGTAAAATATTGTTCTAACTATTTGCTTTATTTTGTTTATCTTTACATGATAAAAAATTAACAACGATTAATTTGAAAACTGGGCCTTCTGTAATTTCCCTCTGGGATTATTAAAGTATTTCTGATTCTGCGTTGCCTTATATACACTTCTGTTCACTGATATAAGCTAGGGTGGAAAAAAATAGACACGCTGTTAAACAGACAATTTCATTTTAGGTTGTTACCAGATGGGGCTTTGGACAAAACAAAAGAAATTTGCGTGCTTTACAAAGGTGAATTTAATTACCACGGAAGAAATTCAACGCCTCCATATCATCTGAACGAGGAATACCCTGGTGTGGCTTCAAAGTTGGAGGGAGGAGGTCTCTGACAAACAACATTGCAGCAATTTGGAGTGAAAGATGGGATGCTTTCCAAGAAAATCCGCAAAAACGCTTTCACTTTTTGGCTTGCAAATTGTCACCCTGTAAATATTGTTTAAGACGTTGGACTGAAGGATTGGATTTGAAATGAAACAACTACAATGTAATTTTAGAGCCGACTTTATGGTTTAATACAAGAGGTGGAACAAAAACATGTGGTTAAACATGTAGGAATTGTAGCCATTTTTATACAAACACTGTTTTCACGGGCTAAAAAAATATAGGACAAATAAACATAACCCTAAGTAAAATGTTACTTTTCAATATTTTGTTGAGAATCCTTTGTAGGCAATGACTGCCTGAAGTCTGGAACCCATGGACATCACCAAACATTGGGTTTCCCCAGTGATGCTTTGCCAAGCCTTTACTGCAGCTGTCTTCAGTTGCTGCTTGTTTGTGGGTCTTTCTGCCTTAAGGTTTGTCTTGAGCAAATGAAAGCACTCTCGATTGGGCTGAAGTTGGGTGATTGACTTTGCCATTGCAGAATATTCTACTTCTTTGCTTTAAAAAAATGCTTGGGTTGCTTTTGCTGTATGTTTTGGATCATTGTCCATCTGTACTGTGAAGCACTGTCCAATTTCCCCCCCCCCCCTGGCTCCGCCGGTCGTCCGGTAAGCAAATTCCTAGGGGAAACACTGCATTGGAATGGTTTCTCTCTCTCTCTCTCTGTGCATGTTCATACTTTCACTGTGTTAGTCATTGTTTGTACTGCCGTTTTTTCGACTTTTGTATTCGTTGCGTTCGCCTGTCTGCTAAACTCAAAACAACCGCGCCTGGCTTGACGGAGAAACCAGGAGAACAGCTGAGCATATTTACGACAGTGCACATCTACTTTCGCCCTCTGGGGGGAGCCTCGCTGGAAAATCAACCCCGATTGCATAGTATACCTTTAAAAGATAAATTTGGCATTTGACATTAAGCGTCTGGCCCAGAATTTATAAAAAACAACTTAAGGGTAGATTGCTTACCCTGAATGAATACAGAAATAAAGCCAGCACAGGGATTTTCAACTAATTATGGATTTGGAAGACCGTCCACAGGAAAATAAAAATTTCTTGATATGATTTTTGTATAAGCATACTTTCCATGAATAAGAGAAAACATCTGTTGTGAAATGTGACTAAAACACCCCACATACATACCTATGTAAATGTGCTGTATGTAAACTGTCAAAAAAAGCGTCAATTTGTGAATGAGAAGAAATAACATTGCTGATATCTGCAGAGCATTTATGTGATAATGAGGATTTTAAAAAGAGGACATACTCTTCAAAGTCTGTTACAGCATTATCTGATAAATATTTACTGTAATGAAACCTTTTGGGGTGGAGTACTCAGTTATATTGAACTCAAAGGTTATTAATGGTATTAGGGGGAGTGGTGGCCTAGTGGTTAGAGCAGTGCGCTTGCGTTCTGAGAGGGTTGCAAGTAACCGGTTAACTGCCGGCACTCTGGGTCCCTGAGCAAGACCCTTAACCCCCGATTGCTCCCCGGGCGCCCCACAGTGGCAGCCCAGTGCTTCCCAAGGGGATGGGTTAAATGCAGAGGTGAATTTCTCCATTGTGAGATCAATAAAGTATCAATTATTATTATTATTATTATTAAAAGACAGGGTTGTGAGGAAATACTGTTAATTCTTCACAGTGACGTATGTCAGCATAAGCTCCAAAGTATGAAGGCAAGAGTGCGTTGGTTTGTGAAGATTTTGAGCAAACCCAACTGAATCTAGGATAATTTTAAAGGCTACGCTAAGGTTATCACATTCCTCCCTCTGCCTGCTCTATCACGCTGCCACACATGTAGGATCTTGGGGGGTGGGGGTGTCACTGGGGAGAGGGTCCTGCTCTCTGGTGATGTCCCTGACTCCAATTTTATTATGCATCTTAAACACTTTCATTCATAACATTCTTATACCACACATATGTAGGGCATTAATTGGGGGTGGCGGGAAAGAAATCTGGGTTGGTGCTTATTGTGTATGCCTTACCCCTGGTGGCTCCCTCTGCCCCCACTGGCATTTAGACATTGAGGCAAGGCAAGGCAAGTTTATCTGTATAGCACATTTCAGTGCAGAGACGATTCAATGTGCTTTATATGATTAAAATATACGAAAATAAAGCAGAACAAAAGCCAGTTGTAATAAAATGTAGAAACGAAATAGAACATGGGAAAATAGAGAGTAAAAGTAAACATTAAGAAACAGTTGGACTAAAAAAATTGAACTAATGTTTCAAAAAAGTTTAACTAGAACAGTCAAAGGCAGTCCTAAACAAATGTGTTTTAATATTGATTTAAAGGAATTCAGGCATTTAGCACTTTTAGTTTTCTGGAAGTTTGTTCCAGATCAGTGGAGCATAGGAACTAAATGCTGCTTCTCCTTGTTTAGTTCTGGTTCTAGGTATGCAGAGTAGGCTGGAGCCAGACAACCTTAGTGGTCTGGAGTGTTGATGCACTGATAACAAGTCTGTGATGTATTTAGGTGCCAAACCATTCAGGGATTTAAAGACTAAAAGAAGTATTTTAATGTCTATTCTGTAAGATACTGGGAGCCAGTGTAACGACTTTAGAACTCGGGTGATGTGCTCTACTTTCTTAGTCTTAAGCCGGGCATACACTGTACGAGTTTTTCAGTCGTGGTACTTATACACATCTCAAACTGTGCGACGGAACCGCGGGGTTTAAAAAGTTCACCACTCACGATCTGTGCAGCGCGACGCTTGGACGCGGCCGGAGTGCTCACACTGTACGTCGTGCCCCCTCTGGGACCGCTCGCTGTGGTGGCAGAGGCAGGCGAGCGACGGTGGGTGACAGGAGGTCGACAGAGCAGGGGGTCGAGCCCAGCTCTGGCGAGGCCCGCAGGAGGCACCGGGCGTCGGGGGAACGGAGGGGAGAGAGGAGGGACGAGACGCACCGGCGGCCGCGCAGCGGCCAGCGCAGCGCGCAGACCGGAGCGCTGGCCTCTCCGCGGGTCCCGGGCCAGGCGGAGGTCGCTTCGGGGACGCCCGCTCCCCTCCCTCTCCTGGCGGGGACGGAGAGGAGGGGAAGGCGCTCCCTCGTAGCTCTGCTTGAACAGCAGGATGCGCTCACGAAAACCTCACGACAGCCGACTGAATTTCAAACATGTTTGATTTTCATCGACCGTCCGATTCCTGATCGGGAGGTAGTCGTGAGAAGCCATTCCCCCCTCCTCCCCCCCTGTACGATCAAGCTGAAATTCGGCCCGATTCAAAAAATGCTTGCACGACTGAAGAATCGGCCTGAAAAGGGGAAAAACTCGTACAGTGTACGCCCGGCCAGCAGCGTTCTGGATCAGCTGCAGCTGTCTGATCCACTTTTTAAGCCGGGTGTACACTGTACGAGTTTTTCAGTCGTGGTACTTATACACATCTCAAACTGTGCGACGGAACCGCGGGGTTTAAAAAGTTCACCGCTCACGATCTGTGCGGTGCGACGCTCGGACGCGACCGGACTGCTCACACTGTACGTCGTGCCCCCTCTGGGACCGCTCGCTGTGGTGGCAGAGGCAGGCGAGCGACGGTAGGTGACAGGGACCCAGAGCAGGGGGTCGAGCCCAGCTCTGGCGAGGCCCGCAGGAGGCACCGGCCGTCGGGGGAACGGAGGGGAGAGAGGAGGGACGAGACGCACCGGCAGCCGCACGGCACGGCAGGTCGCCCGGCCCGCACCCCCCCCGCGAGCGGAGGAGTGCCGAAACAGGCGGCCAGCGCGTTGCGCGGACCGGAGCGCTCGCCCTTCCCAACCCCCCCGCGAGCGGGCCGGGCGGAGGTCCCTTCAGGGACGCCCGCTCCCCTCCCTCCGCTGGCGGGGACGGAGAGGAGGGGAGGGCGCCCCTTCGTAGCTCTGCTAGAACAGCAGGATGCGCTCACGAAAACCTCACGTCAGCCGAATTTCAAACATGTTTGATTTTCACCGATCGTCCGATTCCTGATCGGGAGGTAGTCGTGAGAAGCCAGTCCCCCCTCCTCCCCCCTCTACGATCAAGCTGAAATTCGGCCCGATTCAAAAAATGCTCGCACGACTGAAGAATCGGCCCGAAAAGGGGAAAAACTCGTACAGTGTACGCCCGGCTTTAGGCACACCTGCAAAAACACCATTGCAGTAATCAATTTGACTAAAAATAGACGCATGAATTAGTTTTTCCAGATCCTGCTGAGACATTAGTCCTTTAATCTTGTTCCAAAAAAAGTAAAAAACAAAGCAACTGGACTTGTTTTCCGTAGTTGAAGACGTTTCACTTCCTATCCAGGAAGCTTTCTCAATTCAAAAAGTCTGTAGTAATGTGGAGTATCAAGCATTATACTACAACCCAACAGAGGCCTTGTAATGGCTTAGATAACATGCAAATTCAACAGAAACAGGTCCAGCCCTTAGTAATGGGCAGTCGTTAAAGTCATTATGCCAGCAGATTGAACTGAAACTGGTCCACTCCTCTGTAACGAGGAGTCGTTAGGGTTGTTATAGACCAGTTCACGCGTGACGTCAGCGCTACATCCGGGTCCCGCGGGTAGGCAAAAACAGTACTGTTCTCGTCTACTACTATGACAAAACGGGTGAATTAGAGCGTGCTTTTAGTTTATTTTTATAATCTAAACAATGCCTACGACTTGTTGTGCTCCCGGTTGCACACAGAGGCATTCCAAATCGTCGGATGTACGTTTCTTTCGTTTACCGAAGGACGAAGAAAGACGAAAGAAATGGATAATTTCAATGAAAAGGATGCCGGCAGACAATCCCAATCGACTGTGGGAGCCATCATACCACAACAGAATATGCAGTCTACACTTCATCTCCGGTAAATACAACTTAATTTTGCACTGGTCATTGTTCTACTTAAATAATTATAACATAATAAAAAATTAGGATATATACTTAAGTCAAGACGTAAACGTTCGTTTCGTAATAATATACGTACATGTACAATGTATGCAAACCCTCTGGACAAAAACACCAAAATAATCCTTTGTGAACAATGTTTTTTTTAACCTACCGGTGGCGGGTCTTCCTCTCTGCTGAGGCGCTGTCTGTGTCAGACTCCGCTTTCGTATGTTACACAAACATGTCTGAACATCCATCCATCCATTTTCTGACCCGCTTAATCCCTCATGGGGTCGCGGGGGTTGCTGTCTATGTCCCGATATAAAATAATTGTAGCCGTCCAGTGGTTTCATGCTTCCATGCTCTCTCGTCTGTACTGGCCTGCGTGTTTATAAGGTAGCTGTATATGTCGCGGTACGGAACACTTGGCAGCATTTCACAGACTCGCTCCGTCCCTTCAGGCTTTTGCTGTGTGGATCTGGCAATCTGATACCATCAATCATCAACTTACTCTTAAAACGATCTTGTGATACGTTATCTAAAGAAGAAAAATACGTCGAGATAGGGCTGGACGATATAGAAAAAAAGCTTATCGATAAAAAAAAATGCATATTGATCGATATCGATAATTATTGAAAATATTTAAATCCATATTTTATGTGCAGCTCTACGGAAGAGTATTGCATTCACCAAAGAAAAAAAAATCAGACAGCTTATCTCATAATTACGAGATCCTGATCTCGTAATTATGACATCTTATCTCGTAATTATGAGATAATATCTCATAATTACGAGATAAGATGTCATAATTACGAGATAATATGTCATAATTACGAGATCCTGATCTCATAATTACGAGATCTTTTCTCATAATTACGAGATAAGATGTCATAATTATGAGATAATATGTCATAATTACGAGATCAGGATCTCATATGTCAGGACAGTCATTGCTCCGGAAGCGTTATAACTCGACATCCGCTCGCGGGATATTTCAGTGTCATCGGACAAGATGGAGACGGAGGGAGTCCCTTTATTTCTTTTTAAGAAGTCGTCATTTATCGGAGGAATGTATTTCTGCACTGAGGAGTGACAAGGTAAGTCATGCATATAAAGCAAATAGCCTAATTGAAAGCTGATCGATTCGATAGTTATTATTTATAGTTAGCAACTCCATACTGAGTACCCTTGCAGCACCGTAGTACTGTCTGTGGCTCTGTTTACACGACGAAAACAGGTTTGCGTTGCGTTTGTACTCTCCATTTATACACTACAAGGTTTAACTGTTGCTTAAGGGGACTTTCAGCTATAGCTGTGGGTTTATTCTGAAGAGTTTGCAGCCGAAACAGTACTCTAGCCGATGTTTTCTTCTTCTGGGCAATTTGACGTGGAGTTTCAAAGATAACAGCACTACTAGTGGTGCGGCATGGGAATTACACCGTTTAAGTACTGTGTCCGTGTAAACAGGGCCTGTGACTGCAAATGTACTCTATAAATGTTGATGAAATTGGCTGACAAAAAGATATAGAGATAAGGATAAGTAGGTTAGTTTTTTTTAAAAACATGTAATGTATTTAATCATGAATTCTGTTGCAAACAGTTTTTGTTTTTCTATTTGATGTAACTATAATTTCATTGTTCTTACAGATTGACATATCAGCTATATCAAGCATGGATGATGAGAGCTTAGCCACCTACATTCCCACCTATGGTGACAGAATTGTCACCCGGAGATTTTGCTCCGAGTACCAAGGAAAAGGTGAAAGAGATGTGCATCGACAGACATTGCTTCAAAAACTCAAAAGAAAGATGGGAATTGACAAAGATCCGGAAGAAAATGACCAAGAAACTCTGATGGAACTAATAAAAACCCAAAATCATATTTAAGGAAGAAACTGGCTTTGAGGAAAAACAAGATGGGTTTAGTTAGGATGGATACATGAAGGAAAGCAGCTATGCAAGAAAAATTGAGGAACAAGGAGAGTGGGTTTGCCAAAGGACGCAAAAAATTTGACATTTTAAGTGTAGCAAAATAACTATTCTTTCCTAACAGAAGATCTAAAAAGGGAAAACTGTTAGAATTCTTTCATGGAAAAAGTGCAATTTATTATGGGAAATGTTTTGGAGCAGGTAATACCACTATGTAATATATTTCAGAAGAAAGCTTACCATTTGACTCAGAAACATAAAGTTTAATAAAGATTTTGTGAGGAACATATGGCAGTGAGCCACAATAGAATCATGTAGCTTTTGTTTTTGCTGACAAAAAAAGATATAGAGCAAAACAAATGGTTAAAAAGATTACTCCAACAACATTATGAAATACAAGTTTCTCAAGTCAAATTATTGCTGTTGATATGAAGTTTCTTTAATTTAAAAATGTTGAAACGTGTTTAAACTGTACTTATTTTGCTTTTCTTTCCACAGGGCATGATTTTTCTTTTATATTTTTCAAAGTTGACTGTAAAATATATGAAAGCATTGAGCGCAATAGTGCCCTGATTTATAATAAAGACTTTTGTCGTATGTATCAGGATTTTCTCATGTTCAACTTTGAGATCCACCTTTTAAATACACATAATTTTCTAGTCAAGTCATCTTCTGGAGGTAAAGAACTTCCTTTCAAAAGGATATTTCACAGCACTTGTACTTTTAATGTATGTTCTTCTGTGAGTTGATGTAACATTTCTAAAAAAATGAGTTAGTTTGATCACAAAACATAACACTTTATTTTGTAATGGATTTTTACCAAAGATTCATTAAAAGTTTTCATGCTCAACATAAGCATAGGCACTTTATTTTTCAACAAATTTGACCATATCATCACTGTCAAAGTACATAACTTGGGTCTCAGAGTTCAATAACAGAGAACTACAAGAGTCTTGCTGTTATATATTTCGTTCTGTACGCACTCTGTGCATACAAAATGACAAATAAAGTTGTCTAAGTCTAATAAATATGAAAAGTATGTCTTGAATATGTGTTGCCCTGTGACAGACTGGCGACCTGTCCAGGGTGTACCCCGCCTCTCGCCCAGTGAATGCTGGAGATAGGCACCAGCACCCCTCAGGACACCATGAGGAATAAGCATGCATAGATAATGGATGAATGGATGTCTTGAATATGAGGAGCAGTGGTGTGGTTTATAGAACATCCATCCATCCATCCATTTTCTGCCCGCTTAATCCCTCATGGGGTCGCGGGGGTTGCTGGTGCCTATCTCCAGCTCTCACTGGGCAAGAGGCGGGGTTCACCCTGGACAGGTTGCCAGTCTGTCGCAGGGCGTTTATAGAACATATATAATTTAAAAAGTTTCTGTCCTGTATGATAGATTACAAGGCAAATGTGAAGTTAAATTTATTGCTATTGTCCTAATAGATGTAGCAGCATATATTTGCTGTCATACACAACAAGAAGCAAACCAAATATAACACCTAGCAGCAAAATTCAAAAAGTTATGTACATCATGATGAAACGTATAGGTACATAGGAGTAAATGAGAACAGGTCTGTTTCTTTTTTGTCCCTCAGAATTTCTTTCACTGCTTGGCCTTCAGTGGTTGTGGGGTCTCCAGCTGGTTATTTCTGACTGTGTGGGAAAGTGACAGGGTCATTCTGGACAAGTCAAAATCATTTGCTGCACAAACTCTTCTAACTTTTTACAAGCAAATATCACAACTCTCACAGGTTTGTACGTATTCAAGCTCTTAAAAATAGGTATAACTCAATTGTTTCATCATGTGTGGACAGTGCATGAAGAAAGTTTTCTGTCATCAGAAGGTATGATAGTTCGAACACTGTTTCATCACGTGAATGGTCCTCTCTGAAGACATTGGGCTTTGCAAGTTTCCACTGCTTGCTCAGAAACCTGTTTGAAATTATCTTGTCCAAGAAAAAGCTGTGGAAGGGTATACAGCATGTAGGGCCGGCCACTTGAAGCAATTGCATCTCTAGTACTCTGGCGAATGATATGGGTGTTCCATAAGTGAACCACTTTTTGGAGTTCTTTCTGAAAGACAAGAAAATAAACAAGTTATTAAAGTACATACTACATATTTAAAATAATCTATCATATAGTATTTATCTTTTACATTCAATAAGGGAATGTAAATGTCCCCTATCTGCATCCATGAATGAGGGCAGTCTGTGCTTCTTATTCCTTGCCAAAATCTTTAGAAATGAATCTTTTCACTGTAGATGAGCTGGACAGCTACCATCCAAGCATTCAGCCTCAGAGATATTATTGTTTTTGAAGTTTTTTTATTTTGAACAAAAGTGAAAATAACATAATTTATGTTTTCTACAAATTGAGCACTTGTTCCTTTTAAAATGGTAAACGGACTAAACTCATATAGCGCTTTTCCAGTCATACTGGCCACTTAAAGCACTGTACTGTACACTAGAGCCACATTCACCCATTTGCACTCACATCCATACACTGATACACAGCTCGGTAGGCAACTTGGGGTTAACTACCTTACCAGCAGGAGGCCCCAAGTATTATTGATCAGTTCTGATAACCTTTGAAGTTACAGCAATGACTATGGATTATCAGTTTTTGCTTTTCGGCTTATTAAAGCATGTCAATAGTTGACTGGGTTGATTAATGGAGGTGATATAAACAGCTGTCATTCACTTGCTCGTGAATGCTAGTCACATTAGAAAGCTTTGTATTGATCACTTTGTTTTGACACAGTAAAATGTGAATAAATTTAGCATTATCTAGCTTAACCTTTCATTATGTAGAGTACAGATATACTTCATTAGCTTTACAACTGTCGAATTAAAATGTAATTTCATTTCATTTCATTAAAATTCATAAAGATATAGGTACATTTGCAGTCACAGGCCCTGTTTACACGGACACAGTACTTAAACGGTGTAATTCCCATGCCGCACCACTAGTAGTGCTGTTATCTTTGAAACTCCACGTCAAATTGCCCAGAAGAAGAAAACATCGGCTAGAGTACTGTTTCGGCTGCAAACTCTTCTGAATAAACCCACAGCTATAGCTGAAAGTCCCCTTAAGCAACAGTTAAACCTTGTAGTGTATAAATGGAGAGTACAAACGCAACGCAAACCTGTTTTCGTCGTGTAAACAGAGCCACAGACAGTACTACGGTGCTGCAAGGGTACTCAGTATGGAGTTGCTAACTATAAATAATAACTATCGAATCGATCAGCTTTCAATTAGGCTATTTGCTTTATATGCATGACTTACCTTGTCACTCCTCAGTGCAGAAATACATTCCTCCGATAAATGACGACTTCTTAAAAAGAAATAAAGGGACTCCCTCTGTCTCCATCTTGTCCGATGACACTGAAATATCCCGCGAGCGGATGTCGAGTTATAACGCTTCCGGAGCAATGACTGTCCTGACATATGAGATCCTGATCTCGTAATTATGACATATTATCTCATAATTATGACATCTTATCTCGTAATTATGAGAAAAGATCTCGTAATTATGAGAGCAGGATCTCGTAATTATGACATCTTATCTCGTAATTATGAGATATTATCTCATAATTACGAGATAAGATGTCATAATTACGAGATCAGGATCTCGTAATTATGAGATAAGCTGTCTGATTTTTTTTTCTTTGGTGAATGCAATACTCTTCCGTACAGCTCTGCCTGGACATTTTATGATATTGCTAAATGATTTAATTTTAATAAAGAACACAAACACAGAATTCCAATTAAATCTTTATTTAACCAACTTTTTTAACCATAACAGAATTTCTTTAAAGAAAAATAACTTAAGAGACCTGAGTTATGTTATTAAATAATGACAAAGAATAAACTATAGTAACCAGTAAAATGACAAAAATAAATATACCAAATAAATAAATAAAATAGCCTATTTAGGTGGGAATAGTACACTAGTTACTTCTCAGGTTTCATAATTGAGAGGCTGATGCAGGGCTGAGGTCAGAGGTCGTGACAGCTCATTTTGCACTGATTCCCTGAACTCGTTGCACAATTTAGGGAGCACTGTTAGAGAAAAACTTGCAGCACAGAACTTTACATCGCGGATCAAGAGTGGCAGGTAGTTGTTTGAAGCCAGGTTTTTCAGCTGCAGACAACAGCAGACATATCCATCACTATGAAGCACGTTACTGCATGCGTGATGTCCTTATGCCGCTTGGACGCTTTGTCATTTTATCACAAAGAAGGGAGCCCAGTTTAGCTGCTATACCTGCTTTGTTTTGGAAGAACTTCCATCAGATTCCTCTGAAGACGCGCAGCGCGCGGGGCTGACACAGCTCGCGCGGCTGCGGGAGTGAGTGGCTGAGCGGCTTACGTGATGAAACAAGTTGGTTGCGTTACCAGACTTTGTTTTTACCCGTTTCTTGCAAGTTTTACAAATCACTAGTTTATTTCTGTCAGGCTGGTGAACTAGTAAAACCCCGTTTTGGAACCGTTTCCTCCGCCGCTCCTTGCTGCGATGCGTGCTCTGTGTTGTGGTTTGAGAGGGCGGCGCTTTGTGACGGCGTGCCTGGGTCCGTGATTACGATTGGTCGAGAGGAAGTAGTGACTGTAGCATCAACTAATATGATAGGCTGAAAGGAAGGAAGGAAAACTATCTATATCGAACTATTATCGACCCTATTTTTTCCTATCGCGCCACACGTCTATCGATCGATATATATTGTTATTGAATTATCGTCCAGCCCTAAATTGAGAACTCGTCGTTTCCTTTGTTTGCGTCCGCCATTGTGTTCGCCTTTTGCCTACCAGTCCAGCGCACATGCGCGAAAAACCCGGATCAAAACAATAACAATGAACTGGTCTATTGGCCTGGCTTGTAAGAACAATGTTTTGATCACCCGTATGAGTGTGAGGATTGAGGTGATGATTGGCCGGAATTAATCCTATAGCTGTATTATAAGTTTTTAAGAGTTGGAACCTAAGGCCTCCTCCTCTGTTTAAGGTTGGTTTTTCTCTCTTAACGTAGATGGCTTCCTTCACACCCTGTTCAAACCATCTGTCTTCTTTGTCCAAAATGTGAACATGTTGGTCCTCACAGAGTGTCCTTTGTCCTTAAGGTGTAGGTGGACAGCAGAGTCTTGTCCTGAGGAGGTAGCTCTCCTGTGTTGAGCCATGCGTCTGTGGAGAGGTAGTTTGGTTTCTCCAATATAAAGATCAGAACATTCCTCACTGACTGAACTGCAGACACCACTCCGCTCATCTTAGGTTTGGGCGTTTTGTCCTTGGGATGCACCAGCCTCTGTCTGAGGGTCCGGTTAGGTTTGAAATGTTCTGGGATTTTGTGTCTGGAGAAAATCCTCTACTGAGTGACACCACCACACGAGTCTTTGAAAATGGATCCAACCAACTCCTACAAAAAGAAAATCACTGACTACCTACAACAACTAGAAAAAGACAAGGTAATGAATCACTCATCTTATTATAGATTATATCCAGGGGAGGACACTCCATGCTTATATGGACTCCCAAAAATTCACAAGGAAGGAACACCACTCAGAACCATTGTCAGCAGCATTAACTCAGTAACATATAACATTGCTAAACAGCTTGCTAGTATTTTAGCCCCCCTGGTGGGGAATACACCACATCACATAGAAAACTCCAAGGACTTTGCAAACAAAGTCAAACATTTAAAGATGGCACCAGGGGAAACTCTGGTGTCTTTTGATGTCACTTCACTTTTCACTAGCATACCTACATCAGAGGCAGTAGAAACAGTCAGGAAACGTCTTCAACAAGACAGTAACCTAAATAACAGAACTAATTTCACTCCGGACCAGATCTGTACCCTACTGGACCTTTGTCTTTCTACAACTTATTTCAAGTTCAGCGATCATTTTTACAGACAGAAGCATGGTTGTGCCATGGGATCTCCAGTGTCACCAATTGTAGCCAATCTTTACATGGAAGAGATGGAAAAGAGAGCTTTGGGAACCTTCAGAGGAACACCACCAAGCCACTGGTTTAGATATGTGGACGACACCTTTGTCAAAATCCTGTTAAAAGAAGTGGAAGCTTTAACAAGACACATCAACCTGGTGGACAACAACATCACGTTTACCAGAGAGGAGGCCAACGACAACAAGCTACCTTTTCTCGACTGTTTGGTGAACATGGAAGGAGATGGAAACCTCAACATTGAAGTGTATAGGAAACCCACACACACAGACCAATATCTTCTTTTTGACTCACACCACCAACTGGAGCACAAACTGTCTGTCATCAGAACCTTACAACACCGGGCCCAGCATGTCCTACTAAAACAGAAGGGAAGCACAAGGAACAGAAACACATCAGAGATGCTCTCCAAACCTGTGGCTACCCTAACTGGGCTTTTGTCAAATTAGCAAGATTTGACAAAAGTCCCGCTGCAGTCACCTGTGCTATCCTAGCGCAGCAGGTCTTGGTATATCACAGTAAATTGGACCAAAGACTAGGCTATATCTGCCGTGCGATGGACTGGCGACCTGTCCAGGTTATACCCCGCCTCTCGCCCATTGACAGCTGGAGATCGGCACCGGCGCCCCTCATGATCCCAGCAGGGATCAGCGTGTTAGAAAATGAATGGATGGATGAACTGGGCTGTTTCTTTTTCCTTGCCATCAAGATCTTTGCCAACTGGCACCAGAAAATGCAATTATTGGGTTTTCTTCCTAACTTCCGGCTGCGCTCCCGAGCAGCGGCTAAGCGCATACGCTCCGACCACTGGTGAACATTTTTCATAAAAAGATGCCGCCAAACTCGCTAGAAATTACTCATCCACCCAGCCGATTAGTACACGATCGCCAACGCCTTCTGGACCTACGACCATGCAGTGTTTTTGGGCTTGTAACCACCGCTACGATCGACTGTCTGCGCAGCTATGGAATACTCCGAGAACAACTCCCAGGGGCCTATGGAGCCGCGGACTCGCCGAGCACCTCACGCCGAAGGATGGCCAAACGTAAGCGGAGCAAATGAGGCGCTCCAGGACTGTTTTGAGTGCTCCGACTGGGACATGTTTGAAGATGCAGCAACCTATGAGGACAAGATCAACATTGATGAGTACGCCATGACTGTGTCAGCCTACATCAACAAATGCATTGAGGACATCAGCACCACAAAGACCATCATCACCCAAGCAAATCATCGACCTTGGATTACTGTGGAGGTCCATCGAGCTCTAAAAGCAGAACTCAGCCTTCAAGTCTGGTGACAAGGAGGCTCTGAGGACAGCGAGAGCCAACTTGAACCGTGCCATCAGGCTAGCGAAACGAAACGGTTTTCCATGACGCCAGCAACACCAGGAGCATGTGGAAAGGCATACGGGCGATCACTGAATACAACACGCCCTCCCCCCCAGTGGGTGAAGTTGATGCTGACTTCCTCAATGGACTAAATAACTTCTTTGGGAGGTTTGAGGCACTAAACAGACTCCAGCAGTGAAAGCTGTCCCCCATCAGGAAGAGGAGGTCCTCTGCCTTGACAACGCCGACGTGTGGAAGACTCTGAGGAGAGTCAACCCGCGGAAGGCCCCAGGCCCCGAAAACATACCTGGGCGGGTGCTCAAGGAGTGTGTAGGTCAGCTGGCTGGTGTTCTCACAGACATTTTCAACACCTCGCTGGACCAAGCCATAGTGCCAACATGTATTAAGTCTGCCTCCATCATTCTGGTGCCGAAGAAACCAAAGTCACCTGTTTCAACGACTACCGGCCTGTTGCACTGACTCCCATCATGATGAAGTGCTTTGAAAGGCTGGTGAAACAACACGAGCTTACACTACTGTTGTGCCAGTTCAAGACGTGACGACTGCACTAATTCGGGACATGACGGACTGCATTTCCCATGAGGCAAGGTGGTCAAAATGGCCACCAACTCCCATCATGCAACTCGGCCCAAAATGGCCGCCGCCCCTAACGACGGACAGAGAGATAACGTTACCAGGGGGAAAGGTATTTATTGCGGCCGAGGACCGAAATCTGCCTTCTTCCCTGGCGCGCTGCCAAGCTGAGGAGACACACAGCTGTTTCACTTCGTTGGGGTAACCCCCACGCCACGTGCTCGATAACTCTTTGCTGGTTCGAAGATTACCGGAGCAAAACTATTCCCTGTGCGGACACAGGAGGTCGACTCAAAAAGGTACCTTTAATTAACCTGACTCCGGCAGATGTATTTCGCTCCGCCTAGCTCCACTCACATACATCTGGGACTCCGCCATAGGAATTGCATTTACAGAAGGCTGGGCCTTATCAAAAATTCTTGCATATGATTGGATAAGCCACTTGTCTGTCATCTTTATTGACGTGCTATTTCAACCACTCACACCGAAGCTAACCCGTGACGCTAATGATAGCGACGCAGGAAAAAAATAAATAATAATAATGTGTTTGCGGCTCTAGTGGCATGCGTTTTATTGACAGTGAGCTGACAGGAAGAGGGGGGAAGACAGGCGGCAAAGCGCCGCGGGTCGGAGTCGATTCCGGGCCGACCGCGTTGAGGACTAAAGGCCTCCTAACATGGTTAGCGCTAACCGCTAACCGCTCCGGGGCGCGTCCGCGTCTGCGCGTCCGCTGGCCCCGGAAAACAAAACTTGCCAAATCCGGTCGGGAGAAGGGCGAAAACATGGTTTCCACCAACAAAAGCCTTCAGAGGCGTTCTCTGATGTTCTTTTAATGAAACAATATTAGGTAGATTGGACAACACGGAAGAAATAGCAGCATCAATGCTAACGCTTGCTTCCTCGACGAGCCGCCATTGCTATCAAAACAGTCTCACGTCATGGTCGCGTCTCCACTACGTCACATCTATGAAACTCCAGCCCTGCGTCCTGATTGGCCAGACCATAAAATTGGTTGGAGAAATCATTCTCTATCGGCGGTGTCCCAGATGTATGTGAGTGGAGCTAGGCGGAGCGAAATACATCTGGCGGAGTCAGGTTAACCTTTAATTCCCTCTGATCAAATACTGGAAGCCGCCTTATCTCCCAGTGATCGAAAGAGGACGACACGTTGTTTGGCCCAACAAGCGCCTGGGAGCCCAGAGAGAGAGAGAAAGACGAAGGCACTCTCTCAGTCCGGTCCCGCTGCAGCCTGCGGACACCTGCGTTCGTCAAGACGCGTTCAGGACGCCGCATGATCCGGAGCGCTCCGGATCGAAGCCGGGACTTTCATTCGGACCACCTCAAAGTAACGGGGTCCTCCCCTTTTATTTCTTTTCCATCCATAGGATGTTTAGAAGAGCCTGGGCAGACGTTAGATCTTTGTAGGTGCAGGTTAATGCTTTTATTCCACGACGAAGTTGGAATTATTTTGCTGAATATTTTCTTTGTATGTGCATGCATTTTACAATTGATTTTGCTGTGTTGATTTGTGATTCATCAATAACCCCGCCATGGGTCATTGCTTCAGTTCTGTTCCATCTTCTTCCCTGCTTTCCCCTCTCTCTCTTTTCGCTTCTTCTTATCAGTTTCAGGGTTTCCCGCAGCGCTATCTTGGCGAGGCGGCCGCCTCGCCAAACTCATGCTACCGCCTCGCCAACATTCCAAAAAAAAAAAAAAAAAGTCACGTTAAAACGCGGTTTTTTGTTGTTGCTTTCGCGCGTGCGTGAATGGCAGGGAAAAAACACATGGATACCCCCCGCTCCGCGAGTCGGTCCGTGGACAACGTGTCGTCCCCCCCCCCCCCGCGAGTCGGTCCGCGGACAACGTGTCTCCCCCCCCCCCCGCTCCGCGAGTCAGTCCGCCTCGCATAACCAAATTCCTGCGGGAAACACTGAGTTTAATCTCTTTGTCCGAGCTCATTCCGCGGTCTTCGCTTTAAACTCCCAGTTAGCCGCGCCCTCTCGAAGCGAGGCATTACCCCATCAGCGTAAGCGTGGTTACGTCATTAGGACCTCCCCTCACGCTTCACGTAAATTGGTAGACCATACGTCATCGTAGCAGCCATCTTGGGAGGGTGACGTGTACCTGAACTGTAGGTAGCTTAACTGAACTAGCTTTTGTAAGACATCAAAGCGTCCAGTGAGATTCCCGAAGCTGTTCTGTCTGTCAATGCTGATACGTCAAATGCCGGTGTTTTGAGGGCGGTGTTAAACCACTGTGAGTTGAGTTAAGATCTGCTAACCGCTCATTTTAATCCATTGTTTATTTTTGTTTTGTTCTTTTATTTCCACATATATATTTTGCATGTTTTAGATCTAGTAGTGAGTAAGAATTCCAAAGTTGTTGAATCAGAGAATTACTGTAACAGGGAATTGCTTTTGGTTCAATAAAACCAACGACTGCGGAATAGACATTGTTTGTGTTCAATCCAATTCACAGTTGCCTGGTTATTCAGAAATCAGAGCTAACCTCCTTTGGAGTTAACATCTGACATTAATACAGAAACAATATCATTGGATGGTGATAAAGGAATAAGGATTTAAACTCTAATTGCAGTTACATTGGGGTTCTCACAGCCTGTCGGATAAACCTCGTCGGTCACAAGTCCGACCAGATCATTTATCCCAGCATAAATGAGTTCATGAGTTCACTAATGCATTAGTGGTATAAGTACTTACAAGCTTATAGCTAACATCACCACCATTTAAACTATATTTTTTTATAGCGAATTTTGAGTTGAATGATTTATTATTTAAATTATAATACCAAATTATAATTAATAATAAGCATATTCAACCAGCTTCTGGCATAACAACTACTTTATTCAGTGATTATTTGTGCATTTGGGTCTGGTTCATTTGATCCATTGAAGCAGTTCTATCCCACCTCCCTTCTGAATATTAACATAATCTCACTCTTAAACTTTCCATAACAACTGAGCGATCTGTCCTTCTCTAAGAATACTTATTTATCAATTTTTGGATAAGAATTATGCCGCAGATAGGGGCGCACTGTTGGCGTGGCGGGTGGCGCGACCCATGTGTGGAGGCCTTGGTCCTCGACGCGGTCGACTCCGGCCCGCGGTCCTTTGCCGCGTGTCTCTCCCCCTCTTCCACCCCCTTCCTGTCAGCCTACTGTAATAAAAAAAAAAGCGAGCCACTAGAGCTGCGAAAAATCTCCAAAGAAAAAAGAATTATGCCGCAGATAGTGGGAGAACCAAGCTTAACTTTTAATTGTTAAACCTCTTTACATTGTTTATTGATTCAATTCAATTTTATTTATATAGCGCCAATTCATGAAACATGTCATCTCGAGGCACTTTACAAAGTCAAAATCAATCAATTATACAGATTGGTCAAAAATGTCCTATATAAAGGAAACCAGTTGATTGCTTCAAAGTCCCGACAAGCAGCATTCACTCCTGGAGAAGCGTAGAGCCACAGGGAGAGTCGTCTGCATTGTACATGGCTTTGCTGCAATCCCTCATACTGAGCAAGCATGAAGCGACAGTGGAAAGAAAAACTCCCCATTAACGGGAAGGAAAACCTCCAGCAGAACCAGAACCAGGCTCAGTATAAACGGTCATCTGCCTCGACCCACTGGGGGTTACAGAAGACAGAGCAGAGACACAACAAGAGAGACAAAAAGCACAGAAGCACACATTGATCCAGTAATCTGTTCTACATTAGATGGTAATAGTGGTGATCTGTCCTCCCTGGATGATGTCACAGTTAACAGAACGCCAGACCAGGTGTACCTACTATGAAGATAAAAGAGAGAGAACAGAAAGTTAAAAGTTGAAATAACAAAAGTCATGCAAAACTGGAGAACAGTGGAAATAAATAGTGTGAGAGAATTAGACCCTGATGTCCTCCAGTAGCTTAAGCCTATAGCAGCATAACTATAGAGGTAGCTCAGGGTAACATGAGCCACTCTGACTATAAGCTTTGTCAAAAAGGAAAGTTTTAAGATTAGTCTTAAAAGTAGACGGGGTGTCTTCAGTCAAATGGATTATTTTTGCTTTAACCCCTGAATATTATGGATTTTTCAAAATTTATTTATACATGTCTTGTGTCCTTCACATTTGTAAATAACATTTTGTTTGTTTTTAAACAGTATTATTACGGTTTCTATTCAAAGCAGTTAAAGTAAACTAATACCCACTCCAGAGTCCCGACAGTAAATGCCGAAAGTTTAAAAACAATAGTCTAACCTACTGGATCTAGATAGCTACATGAAAGAGCACCTGCTAGCTAACAATTATTAATAAAACTTTTATTCATTAATAAAACTTTTGAAATGATTCCTCACCCCCCCCCTTGTTTTTTTGTGCAAATCGCACACTGCATTTGATTGAATTGATCAAGAAGCAGAAAGAAGGAAAGCCGTTGGTGAAGCAGCTCTTTCTGTCGGATAGCGAGTTCAGCATGGAGCCAAACAACTTTCCTCTGATCAGTAAAACCTTAGTAGCTTAGCTGCTGTTTCCTACCTATTCGCTGTAAGATTATCAGGGGGATCCGGCTGAAATCCAGCAGTCTGCGCTCATCCTCCATCTCTTCCTCCGGCTCCACCAAGACTTCTTTCAACTCCGTCAATCTTTCTTCAGCAGCACTTTCTGCTCGTTGCTAATCTCTCTCTGGGGCTCAACCCAACACCTTTTCACCACAAACATTCACACGTTGCCCTAAAGCACCACAAGCCGCCATCAAACCAGCAACTTTAGCTACACAACAACACCATCCCACCTCCTGCTTTGCTACGAGAACCACAGGAACTGTGGAACGACGTCAAGATGGACGTCAGCACGTGCGCTATCGGGACGTGTCAGCGCCGCGGCCATCTTGGAAGGGTCTCTCACTCGCCCCCACTGCATTTATTTGTACCGAGGAAGCTGTTCGCCCAAATAAAGTAAATCAAAACTTCCTGAATGTTTATCCGATTTTTACACAGTTTGGTTTGCTACGGATTTGGTTATGATACAGGATGCTGCTACATATGAAATAACATGTGTTAATGCTGAAATACAGTGTTTAAAAAAGTATTTCATAAAGTAATGCTCTTTAAGTGACAAACATATGGCACATTAATGTATATGTGACCTCAGGTACCGGACGACAAGAAAGGTTGTAAAGATTAACAGAGGCACATGGGTCCGTTCTTCGTACGTCGCTAACTCAGTTAGCTGGATTTCATTGTTGACGATTTGGCATGATCTTGGATCGTTTGGTTCTTCGAAAGACATCCTGCACTTGTTGTCATAGCAACATGTGCGCCAGTTTAAGCCTGCTCGAGAGCAGGCTTATTTCATGTAAACAAGATTAGATCACTGCTGTATAAGCGGAGGAGATAGGGAAGTCTGCCGTAGCCATGTCCATTTTTACGACTGCAACCTGTTGCAGAAGGTGCAAGAATAATTTGCAGAGTTTTTCTAATTAATCGCGTATTGCGCAATAGACAGGATCCTTGAGCGCAGCGCGACAGTGTAGTAGAGAGATTTTCTTGGTGGCTGTTATAAACAGACAAACACATCATTTAACAGTGGCTTTTAAAGAGGAAAAAGTGGTGTTGGAGCCATAAATCTAAAATATTTAAGTTATTTGTATGATGGTTTGCTTTTTATTTTTATCCTATTCAGTAAGATTTGTTCGGGCCATTTTATTGTGAAGTTTAGTTTACTTTGAAAGGCTTGCTTCCTGTCCAGCCGTATATTGTATTAGAAAAAACTATGGCTGGATTATCTAGCCACGGAGCAATACAGTTTTACCGTGTAAACTGTGGATGACTTGGAAAAGGAAATTTTTCATTTTTTATGGATAAAGATTTTTTTTTGTTTAAATTCCCAGTTTGCACATGTCCTTTACTTCCCGTGTCTAAGGAATGACACTAAAATTTGGATCTCTTGACATAACAAGTGCCTTTTTAAAATAAAGTATAATAATTAAAGGCTACCATTTTGTAGAATATTCTTGTATTTCACTTTTACTTGTCCCCATGTTCTAGTGGGTCCTGTGGAGGCTCTGACATAAAAGAACAAAGTAAATATGAGATTATTAAAATGCAAAAATTCATACTGTAGAAAGTGATAGAAACATCTACCCTGGACTGTATTTACGCATTAATTTGTCTGCTATTTTTTTCCAGCCCTCTCTCCTGTCTTTAACAGACTTTGAGGTGTTCCCTGTCGTTTTAATTAATGACTCAAATTCAGCATAACCTTCCAAGCTCTTGTTCTGCTTGGGAGAAAAACTGTGGGCGTTCTTTGGCCATGCTGAACAGCCAATAGCAGCGTTGCTGATCAATGTTTCTACTATCGATACATTTCCCCTTTTAAACAAACGCATGAACGCGCAGTTATCTCAGATAACTCAATCCAGCCATACTAATCCTAAACAACAGGTGTGTTCGAAGAACCCAATTAGCCGGATCATGATTAGCCGGATGAAATCATCTTGGATGTCTCATTTGATCTTGGATGTTTTAAGCAACGTACGAAGAACGGACCCCAGGTTCCAATTGAATATGGTTTATTAGTTTTACATGACAATGGGAACAATTAACATGTTTTACCGTGCAGGGAAGAATAACCACCTTAAACATAGGAGCCTATGCTGGCCTGGAATCCTGATAGCCAAGAGGAATAGTTAAAAACCCCAATTAAATTAACTAGACCATTTGGAGGAGAACTACTAAAGAAAAAAAACAAAATACACCTCGGTGTCTCCCAACAAAAACACACTCACGCCACAAACCCTAGTGCATACAACACAAAAGAAAAGAACTCTCCTCCCACTAGTCCCCTCAATCTGATCTGAATAAAACCGGCACAGGACCCAGGGACAGCATAGGACCTCAGGTGAGATAAAACCAGCCCGGGGAGCTAAACAATAAAAACCCTCCTCTGCATTTGGTTAAAACTAGGAATAAATAGCTAAAATAGGGTCTAAGCAGTGATTAAAACAGTAAATAAAAACACAACTTGAAACAGTAGCAAAACAGAACTAAAAAAAAACCCAACTGAAATAGTAGCAGGTCAGCCTGCACACAAAAGAAGTCATGTTAAAAACAGCACCTTAAACATCCAGATAACCTGCAACTGTCAATTTTCCTCTAGTTCTTTGTGGTTCTTTGTGCTTGCCTACAAATGGGTTGCCTGAAATAATCAAAAAAGAGGGATTTAACCAAATCATCCTACAGCAATCTCACACTCAATGGTAGCCATACCTTTTGCCAGAATCCTTGCCTCAGATCTGATCTTCTCAGAAATCTACCCCCCTTTAAATGGAACAGCTGATTACCTGCCTCAAGTACCAGCTGTGCGCTGTCAAGCGTCCTCCATATATGGGCAGGAGGAAGGGTGTGCAGCACCATGCTTCAGGGCCATAGTGCCCCGGCTACATATAAATATGGGATTTCATACTGAAATGTTTTTTTTATGCTCTTTAACAAAGACAAACATTTTTTATGGCATATTATTAAATATGTAAATAAATATGTGCCTTCATAAGGAAATACTGTTTTATGCTCTTAAACAAGGAGACGTGTGGTATTACATATTCATAAATCAATAAGTTGGATTGTTCATTTCAATTTATTTATTCTGTCTCACAAATGTACACCAACAATAACTTCTTCATATTTCTGCGTACTGTTTATGCACACATGCATACTCACCGTTTTATAAAGGCCTGGAAAAGTGTTCTTTAAAAAAAATAAAACTCATGATCAGAACTAATCTCAGCCCAGAATGGTGATCTTCACCTCGTGTGATCTACTTTCAGAGGTTATCATCAGTTATTGCAACCTTAAACTGCAGAAAATCCGGTCAATGTTGCTCCCTCTGCGTTTACTCCCATTTGCTCCTATGTTAGCCTGGAGCAGGAGAGACCCATCCAATATGGCGGAGACACTGGAAGCGCTCCAGCACGTAATGAGACGTCTACGAATATAACATCTATGCATGAAGTGTCTATCATTTAATCTGGTATGCTCAAATCTAAGCATTGCTACATCTGTCTCCTCTTTCCCTTTCCTCATCTATCTACCTTACCATTGAATTCTACGAAATAATGTTCCTTTTCTCTCTTCTTCCCATTATTTTTACAAGCTTTACTTCAGTCTTTGTTACATAATACTGTTACATTCTGTCTTACTTTTGATGCATCTGTGACACGGGGAGGTGGAACCCGGATTGTGACCGAGGACGTGGCCCTAAAGCTAACTGGTAGACCTCTCAAATATCCAGTGGCCTAGGGTCTCCCAATTAAAAGTACCCAGGTAGGTCTGTCTTAAAATTATTAAACAGAAATAGTTTACAAAATATATTTTATATATACATTTTACAATATTAAAAATAGACTTTATTATTCCAACTTAAAACCCAATAAAGCACAGGAACCCAGGACAATACTAGAAGCTGAGGCTTAAACACAAACAACTGCAAACCAAATTATTAGTAACGCAAAATAATGTTAGATAACAGAAAATCTCATATTGCGTCAACCCAGTCCTATAAAGCTGTGCCCAATCAGCCAATTCATAAAATATAAAGAAATCTGCACTATTGTTTTGGTTCTGTAGTTGTTGTGCAACAACGCCGGCTCTAAAGGACGACCTGTTACCCAATTAACCCAGAGTAACCCATAACAGTACTCCGTAAGCATAACAAAGCTTCTAGTCAGAGTGGCTCATGTTACTCTGAGCTACCTCTATAGTTATGCTGCTATAGGCTTAGGCTGCTGGAGGACATCAGGGTCTATTTCTCTCACTCTGCTGATTTCTCCTACTGCTCTCCAATCTGCATTGTTTGTTGTTATTTCAGCTTTTACCTTTCTGTTCTCTCTCTTTTTTCTTCGTAGTAGGTACACCTGGTCTGACGTTCTGTTAACTGTGACATCATCCAGAGAAGACGGCTCACCCACTATTACCATCTAATGTAGAACAGATTACTAGATCAATGTGTGCTTCTGTGCTTTTTGTCTCTCTTGTTGTGTCTCTGCTCTGTCTTCTCTAACCCCCAGTCGGTCGAGGCAGATGAGCGTTCATACTGAGCCTGGTTCTGGTTCTGCTGGAGGTTTTTCCTTCCCGTTAATGGGGAGTTTTTCTTTCCACTGTCGCTTCATGCATGCTCAGTATGAGGGATTGCTGCAAAGCCATGGACAATGCAGATGACTCTCCCTGTAGCTCTACGCTTCTCCAGGAGTGAATGCTGCTTGTCGGGACTTTGATGCAATCAACTGGTTTTCTTATATAGGAACATTTCTGACCAATCTGTATAATTGATTGATTTTGACTTTGTAAAGTGCCTCGAGATAACATGTTTCATGAATTGGCGCTATATAAATAAAATTGAATTGAATAAATCTTTCTCAAACTCTAGGGTCACTTGTGGAGTACCACAGGGTTCAGTCCTTGGACCAATTCTCTTTATATATAGGACAGTGTTGGCCTAGTGGTTAGAGCAGCGTGCTTGCAGTCAGAGAAGATAAGATAAGATAGTCTTTATTGATCTCACAATGGAGAAATTCACTCGTCACATCGGCTCATACAAGAAGGTGCAGAGTAGGGAAGGTGCATTCAGTTATATACAGTGAATCTTCATATCTACAATGGATCAAAAGAATACCAAAAACAAAAAAATACAAAAAAGGAAATAGGAATGTAAATGTCTCATTTACATTCTTAGTGGTCTATATATATATATATATATATATAAACATATCTATATACTTAAATATATACATATATCTATGCGCCTACTTACATACGCACCTACGCGTATGTACGTGCATATACATTGTATACATTTGTACATACATACATACATGTGTACTGACTTATGTTCAATTGTTGATAGCAGCAGAAGTCACTACATCAGGATTATTGCACGGGTTGTAGGACAGTGTATTAAATAGATTATTGCACCTTGGTTATTGCACATTAAATATTACAGTTATGGTCACAGTTGCAGTTACAGTGCAGCATTGTAAAATCTGATAGCAGCAGGAATAAATGGATGCAAGTACCCGGTTCTATCCCCAGCGCCTGCACTCTGGGTCCCTGAGCAAGACCCTTAACCCCAGATTGCTCCCCGGGCGCCACACATGGCAGCCCACTGCTCCCCTGGGGTGATGGATTAAAAGCATTGAACACATTTCGTTGCTTGTAGTTGTGACAGTGCAATGACAATAAAATTGAATTCTATTCTATTCTATATGCTTCCGGTTGGCAAAATTATCAGACAGCATGGGATTAATTTCCACTGTTATGCTGATGACACTCAGCTATATTTAAATCCTGATGAATCCAATCAGTTACTTCGACTGCAGGCATGTCTTGATGACATCAAAAGCTGGATGACTTTATTTTTCCTGCATTTAAATTCAGACAAGACAGAAGTTGTAATCTTTGGACCAGAGTCCTCAAAAAATAAACTTCTTAATTAATCGCTTAATCTGGATGGCATTAACTTGGCCTCTGGTAATAAATTAAAAAATCTTGGTGTTATTTTCGACCAAGTCTACTGAATTCTACTGTTCTCCAGTTTTGCATTGTATTACTGATAGAATTATTCTTACTATTTATCTTATTTTCTATGTACATTGCATTTATCATATATATTTACTCTTTACTACTAAGACGTTTTAAGGTTTTAGATATTAAAGTGTATTTCATGTGGCTGATCTTTCATCTTTGCAGAAGGCCTGCAGAAAGCAGAGAACTATGTTGTGACTATAAGTGTTTTTATGAACTCTATTCAGCATCTGGAGTGCTTACGGATAACTGTACTGTGTGAACTGCTTGGTATTATCTTGAAGGTCACAGTTGTTTTGCTTCTCCCTAACCCTTAGCTTGACAATGCCTAATAAAAAGACAGGAGCGGGCGGAGTGCTTTAGAGCGAGTTTTGGAGGTCTGTATTAAGCATCTCAGCTCCTCTCCTTGCAACATAATTTGAAAACCAAACCTCATTGTTGTCTCTCCTTCTTGTGTTGTTAATGAATGTTTTAGGTGTTTGAACCTGAAATTTTTGACCAATCTGTATAATAGGATTGATTTGACTTTGTAAAGTGCCTCGAGATGACATGTTTCATGAATTGGCGCTATATAAATTGAATTGAATTGAATTAAATTGAACAGTAATACCCTGAACTGACTGACTCCTGGAGACGTGTTTAAATGCTTCAGAGAAACTGAGAGTTGGGTTATCCCAGTAAGCTATACAGTTCTTGCTAGGCTAATACAGATTTACATTAAGTGCTTTGACTATATTATTAGCTGTAAAATGGGTGTCTTTCTGACTACATGGTGCACATTTAGCATAATTACGAAATTTCGTTCTGTATGCACTCTGTGTATACAAAATGACAATAAAGAAAGTCTAAGTCTAAGTGTAATTAACAACTTTTTATGAAAACAGGCTTCTTCTCAGGGCACGTTACACATAAAGACGGCCCACAGCCACTGAAACATCGAGCCGCTTCATTTTCTATTCTTATACCTCTTTAGCCCACGAGCCCCCTTTCATTACTAACACACTTGTAACTGACTAAGTGAGACCAACGCACACTTAGCATATGTCCAGATCTTCATCTGAGACTCCTCTACAAAAGTAGAGGCTGCAGAACTCATTCGTAATTTTATTTTAAAAGGTAGGCCATGCATTTCCAGGCCTGACGGTGGAGGGCTGCAGCCAGGTGTATCTCAGCCGAGGCAGTCCAGATGCTGCAGGGTAAGCTGCTAATGTTGTCAGTAGCACTGGTGCATTAGCCTTAAAATTACACAGCTATTAAAAAGTCTTGTTTCCTTGTTGGAAAACTGGCATATATGGGCATGAAATAAAGGAAGACGGAGTGCGCGTCTTTCATGTTTACATGCATCTTTCTTTAAATGCACACAAGCTTATACATGCATGTTGACATCTATGGCTAAAGAGATAGTAAAATAGTAACTAGATGGATGAATACATGACATTGCACTCAAGAGAAGCACTACTTGCATGTTTTTGAAAAACAGTCATCCAGGTCATGATCATTCCAAAACAGTTTAAAAACCAAACAACTGGAATTTTTCCTGAAGTTTGAAGACGTTTTGCTTCCCATCTAGAAAACTTTCTCAATTCAAATGTCAGCAACATATGCACAAACATCGTCATCCCATATGTTGCTGGAGTCTCTGAAAAACTCAAGAGGATTTTCTCCAAGCACATAAAAAGGGGGACCGGAGGGTGTGTTCCAACTACAGAGGAATCACACTCTTAAGCCTCCCTGGTAAGGTCTATTCAGGGGTTCTGGAAAGGAGGGTCCGTCGGATAGTCGAATCTCGGATTCAGGAAGAGCAGTGTGGTTTTTTTCCTGGCCGTGGAACACTGGACCAGCTCTACACCCTCAGCAGGATCCTGGAGGGGGCATGGGAGTTTGCCCAACCAGTCTACATGTGCTTTGTGGATCTGGAGAAGGCATACGACCGTGTCCCTGGAGTAAGGGCTGCTAGGTCTCTGTATGACCGGTGTCATACTGGTCCGCATTGCCGGCAGTAAGTCGGACTCATTTCCGGTGAGAGTTGGACTCCGCCAAGGTTGCCCTTTGTCACCGATTCTGTTCATAACTTTTATGGACAGAATTTCTAGGCACAGCCAAGGTGTTGAGGGGATCCGTTTTGGTGGCCTTAGGATTGCGTCTCTGCTATTCGCGGATGACGTGGTCCTATTGGCTTCATCAGGGCGTGATCTACAGCTCTCACTGGAGCGGTTCACAGCCGAGTGCGAAGCGGCCGGGATGAAGATCAGTGCCTCCAAATCCGACACCATGGTCATGAGCTGCAGAAGGGTAGAGTGCCTTCTCCGGGTTGGGGAGGATGTGCTGCCCCTAGTGGAGGAGTTCAAGTATCTTGGGGTCTTGTTCACGAATGAGGGGAAGATGGAGCGGGAGATCGACAGGCGGATTGGTGCAGCGTCTGCTGTGAAGCGGGCGCTGTACCGATCCGTTGTGGTGAAGAGAGAGCTGAGCCAAAAGGCCAAGCTCTCGATTTACCGGTCGATCTACGTTCCTACCCTCACTACGGAGAAAACTCTCAAATGAGTTTTCTCCATAGTGTGTCTGGGCTCTCCCTTAGAGATAGGGTGAGGAGCTCAGTCATCCGGGGAGGACTCAGAGTAGAGCCGCTGCTCCTCCACGTCCAGAGGAGCCAGTTGAGGTGGCTCGGGCATCTGGTCAGGATGCCTCCTGGACGCCTCCCTGGTGAGGTGTTCCGGGCACGTCCCACCGGGAGGAGGCCCAGGGGAAGACCCAGGACACGCTGGAGGGACTCTGTCTCTCTGCTGGGAACGCCTTGGGATTCCCCCGGAGGAGTTGGCCCAAGTAGCTGGGGAGAGGGACGTCTGGGCCTCCCTACTGAAGCTGCTACCCCCGCGACCCGACCCCGGATAAGAGGAAGAGGATGGATGGATGGATGGATGGATGGATGGAGAATGGGTTTTGTAAACACAGACAATGTTATTAGTTTCGAGGCAAAAAAAGTTGATTTGGGGTTGAGTTACCCTACAAGTATAAGCTTAAGTCTTTGTATTAATGTACTTAGGTTTGGCCTTCTGTTTATACTTTTGGTAGTCTAGTTTTATTTCACTATACCATTAAGTATATTAAATATATTATATAAAAAACTTCAAGTACACTAGCTCATTTTAAGTATCTAATAAGTATACTTGTAATACACTTGAATAAACTACTTTTTGCTTTTTGGCAAAATTTCCGCATTGCAGATCAATAAAGGAATTATTTATGGACTTGTGTGATTGTCTCCATCTTAGGAATCATCACACCTTTTTCTCCTTGAAGCGCAGCTTTCTGTGCCATAGCCAATCGTTGCTTTTTGTATAATTTTTCACCCAGAATGGTTAAACCATCACACTTGTCAAAGCCACACCCCCTGCAGCTTAAAAACCCAGATGCAAATATAATTAACATACAGGCACAATAAGAAAGGACAGAACGGTGCAGTGAGTGAGCATTCATTCATTTTATTGACAAAATTATTTCACAAGACTTATTTATAAAGCACTTTAAAACAACAGCAGCTGCAACAAAGTGCTGTACAGACAATAATCAAACATTTAAAATAAAAAAAACAAAAGATAGCATACAATTATAAAATGGAATAAGAATAAAAGTCTCAATGCGTTAAAATCCAAGGAATAAAATGTGACGTGAGGCAAGTTTTAAAACTTGACAATAAAAAGGATCTTCTAATATGGAACGACAAAGCCTTCCATAACTTAGGAGCAGCAACTCTAAAAGCTCTGTCTCCTCTGAGCAGGAGCCCAAACCTGAAGCTGCAGGTGACCAGACACCAGAGGACATCATTGGTCAGGTGGAGGACACGCCTGCAGGGGTCAGCCTTCATTCACCTAATTAAAAAAAAAGTAAAAAACAAACAACTGGACGACTCCCTATTATTAAAGGGGGGGGGGGGGGGGGACCTGTTTACGGTGGAATGAATTATTTTTAATAGATCGACTGTCTTTGTCAGAACAGTTTTAAACACACACAGAGAAGGGTTTGGCATTCTTTTGAATAAAGTGAAATAGAGTGAAGACGTTGGCTTCGTCTCTGTTCATTATTCAACTCAAAAGTTACCACATAACTCTCATAATAATAATAATGAGCTGAGGGTGCAACACCAGAAGGTCAGCAGGAACTCCAAAAACACGTTCCCTCCACATTCTTCCATCAGCAATGTCCTCCAGCAGCACTAATGCTGCCATCATTCCACAATTACATGCAACACAATCATCACACCTTTCTCTCCTTGGAGGAGAGCTCTCTGCGCCAAAGTCAAAGCCCGCTTTATCTATAGTTCCTCACCCAATGTGATTGTCATACTTGTTAAAGCCCCCTGCAGCTTAGAAACACAGATGCAAATATATTTAACAAACAGAAGCAAATCAAAGTCAGACTACAATAACAGGACAGAATGTTGCAGATTTTTGCTAAGAGAAAAAAGTGGACCAAGAAACTGGGACCAAACCAACCAGACTAAACAAATCCAGCATCAGAAAAGTGACATGAACGGACTTGAAATGCACTTTATCAATGTGAGGTGATCACTAATCGCTACACTAAAGTCTGAGAGCATTATATCCATTTAATTTCTGTTCAGACACACATATCTCCATTGAAAATAAAAATAGATTTTAAAATAGATTTCTATGAAACAAATTCTGATTTTTTTCCCCTCATTTGTTTCAACAAAGCATCTAGAAGAATAGCTTTTATAACCTGTATGAGTTCTCATGTGAATTTTTAACCAGCTTTTTAGTCGCAAAACTCTTTCCACAGGTCACACATCAGAAGGGCTTCTCACATTTGTTCGTTCTCATGTGACGTACCAAGTAATTGTTTTTATAAAAACTTTTTCACAGGCTTCTCACCTGAGTGAGTTCTTATGTGTTTTTTTAAATCTCTTTCACGTCTAAAACCTTTTCCACATGTAACACATGAGAAAGGCTTCTCACTTGTGTGAATTCTCATGTGAATTTTTAAATTCCTTTTGTTTCTAAACCCTTTTCCACAACTCACACAGGTGAAAGGCTTCTCACCTGTGTGAATTGTCATGTGACTTGCCAAATAGTGTTTCCGTTGAAAACTTTTCCCACATGTTTCGCATGAGAAAGGCTTCTCACTTGTGTGAATTAGCATGTGATCTTTTAAGAAGTCTTTACGTATAAAGCCTTTTCCACATGTAACACACATGAAAGGCTTCTCACCTGTGTGTATTCTCATATGAATTTTTAAATAGCTTTTGTTTATACATCCTTTTCCACAACTCACACAGTTCAAAGGCTTCTCATCTGTGTGAGTTGTCATGTGACTTGCCAAACACTGTTTCCGTGGAAAACTTTTTCCACATGTCTCACATGAGAAAGGCTTCTCACCCGTGTGAATTCTCATGTGAATTTTTAAGTAGCCTTTATGTGAAAAGCCTTTTCCACATGTAACACAAATGAAAGGCTTCTCACCTGTGTGTGTTCTCGTGTGATATGCCAAATCACGTTTTCTTTTAAAACCTTTTCCGCAGGTCATGCATGAGAAAGGCTTCTCGTCTGTGTGATGTTTCATGTGTTGGACAATATACATTTTTTGTGTAAAACTCTTTCCACAAATCACACATGAGAAAGGCTTCTCACCTGTGTGGGTAATTGTGTGAATCTTTAAATGGCTTTCATCCCTAAACCCTTTTCCACAACTCACACATGTGAAAGGCTTCTCACCTGTGTGAGTCATCATGTGAATTTTTAAATGGCTTTTATCTCTAAACCCTTTTCCACAACTCACACAGGTGAAAGGCTTCTCATCTGTGTGAGTTGTCATGTGCATTTTTAAATGGCTTTTATTTCTAAAGCCTTTTCCACAACTCACACAGGTGAAAGGCTTCTCACCTGTGTGAGTTATCATGTGCATTTTTAAATGGCTTTTATCTCTAAACCCTTTTCCACAACTCACACAGGTGAAAGGCTTCTTACCTGTGTGAGTTGTCATGTGCCTTTCCAAACACTGTTTCCTTGAAAAACTTTTTCCGCATGTCTCACATGTAAAAGCCTTCTCACCTGTATGAGTTCTCATGTGAGATCTGAAATAGCTTCTATCACCAAAACTTTTTCCACATGTCTCACATGTGAAAGCCTTCTCACCTGTATGAGTTCTCATGTGAGATCTTAAATAGCTTCTATCACCAAAACTTTTTCCACAGTTCTCACATGAGAAAGGCTTCTCACCTGTATGAGTTCTTATGTGAGTTTTCAAACGGCTTTTTCTGGGGAACTTTTTTCCACAGCTCAGACATGAGAAAGGCTTCTTAGACTCGTCGGTTCTCATCTTATTAACGTGACTTTTTTGAGAAAGGTTTTTACTACTAATCTTACAAGAATATAAATTTTGGTCAGGTTTTGGTTTTGAAATGTCAGCAGTGTCTTTTGGCTGTTTGGTTTCCTCACATTTCTCATTGTGCTTCTTCTCTTCTCTCCTTTTTCCTGTTTGCTCATTGTTTCCTTCCTGATCCTGGTTCTCAACTTCTGAGGGGGCCTGAGAGATGAGTTTGTTCCTTCTTTGTGCTTCTTCACTGCAGACTCTTTGCACATTAGAAGAAATCATTAAAATGTTATCAGTCTCCCGTTTCAGCACAAGTTGCTTTTCAGCCAGACTGGTGTAGAGTTGCCTCTTTTCTTCTACAAACCGTTGATGTTCTTGTTCCTTTTTCTCCTCCTTTATCTGCCCAGGTTCTGGTTCCTCCTCATCTAAAGTAGAGTTTCCCTCCTGGTTGCTGAGGTCAGTTTGAACTCCATCATCTTTACAGAGATTTTTTTTGGGATCTGGAAACAAAAGAGAAAAGCTCATAGATGTGAGTTAAAGAATCCACTGTTCATTTTAGTCACTTGAAGAGAAAGTGTTGCAGGTGGAAGCTGGAATCAATTAATGTATATAACAACTCTGTCCTATCTGACCATTTTTTGTAACATTTGAGTTTAATTTAACTGAGTTCTCCACTCCCAAAATAACGTTTCATTAAAGTAGACCAGATAATGCTGTATCAGACGTTAGAGTCTGTCCCCCTTTTAATATCATCAGTATTGCAAAACTACCCTGCAGAAAGCAGTACTGTTCTTTCTTCCCATTTACAAATAGATGTCTTTGTTAACAGTGTGACTTCCTCATTGTGTTCTGCATTAGACAATGTAGCTCCCTTCAAAAAGAAGGTGATTATTCACAGGAAGCTGGCTCCCTGGTTTAATTCATAGCTGCATTCTTTAAAGCACAATGTTGAGAAAATGGTGATCTACACACCAAGAGGAATCCTACCTAATCTGGAAAACAGTCTACTGTTGTATAAAAAGACCCTGTGCCAAGCTAGAGCAGCATAATTTTCATCATTAATTGAGAATAAAAATAATCCTAGGACCGAGGATCCAAGACACAGGACCGAGACAGGGGGCCGGACACAGAGATCCTCCAAACGTCCATATCCACACACCCCAACCCCCCCACCCGTAGATGTAATCCCTCCCCAACACTAACATCCAAACAACTTATCATACATACAACAATAGACATCCAGGCTGGGTTAGTCCCCACTCGCCCCCTTCCCTCCCCCAAGTAGCAGAGTGCCAACCAAAAAGAGCATCTGCCATGAAATGTTAATGTCCATGCCCCCCTACCAGCTCAACAGGCCCCGAGGCCCCCCAGCACACCAGAGGCCCCATGCAGGGGCAGACACCCGGGTGTGCGCCGGCCCAGACCCCAAGCGACATAACCCCCGGAACCCGAACCCCCGAGGCCCCGCCTGGTCCCCCGCAAGAGGGCAAGGCAAGGCAAGGCAAATTTATTTATATAGCACAATTCAGTACAAGACAATACAAAGTGCTTTACATGATTAGGATATAGCAAAATAATAAAATGTAGATAGAAAATAGAATAAAAGCAAGTGGGGATAGAATGTAGTAACAAAAAAGAACATTAAAAACAGTAAAACTGTTTAACTAGAACAGTCAAAGGCAATTTTAAACAAATGTGTTTTTAAGGGCGGCACACCCCAGGGACCCCAGGCCCCCAGACCCACCCCAGACCCACCCAGCGGCAGCACAGCTACCAGGTCAGTAACCCACATCCGTCACCGCGGAACCCCCCCAAGAGCGCCGCAAGCGGCCGCTGTAGGCCACCCCTAAGCCTCCAGAGCCCCGCCCAGATGGGGGCAATAGACTCCGGGGTCAGACCCACCAGATGCCTCACTCCGAGTGCCCCCCAGACCCCCAGGGACCCCCCTAGCCAGCCACTGCGCCCTGCAGGAAGCAACCCACGCCCCCCATTCCACTAATTGATGGTGCTGATCAAAGGAGCCCAGAGAGATCGATCAGATGTGGATGCAGATGTTGTCTCAAGATTAATATGATCCAACAAAAGATGTCTATACTGATTGATAGTGAGATTTTCCTTACTTTTCCAATTCATGAGGATAGTTTTCTTTGCGATACATAATGCAGTGAAAACCATGCAAACTATTTTTTCCCAGAGGGCTTTCCTCAAAGTTACCCAGCAAGCAAACTGATGGGGAAGGTGAAATTTTACAACTCAGGCACTTTGATAAGTCCTGAAATATCTCTGCCCAGAATCTCTGGACAGGTGTTCATAAGTCCAGGAGGCCTCCTGACCAGATGCCCGAGCCAACTCAACTGGCTCCTCTCGACGTGAAGGAGCAGCGGCTCTACTCGGAGTCCTCCCCGGATGACTGAGCTCCTCACCCTATCTCTAAGGGAGAGCCCAGACACACTATGGAGAAAACTCAGTCGGTGGAGAGCTCCGCCCCTCTCTTCACCCGAGTGTCCAAAATATGTGGCCGCAGATCAGATGAAAGGACAACAAAGTCGATCATTGAGCTGCGACCTAGGGTGCCCTGGTGCCAAGAGCACATATGGACACCCTTATGCTTGAACATGGTGTTTGCGATGGACAATCCATGACGAGCACAGAAGTCCAACAACAAAACACCACTCGAGTTCAGATCAGGTGGGCAGTTCCTCCCAACCGCGCCCCACGTCCCACTGTCATTGCCCACGCGAGCGTTGAAGTCCCCCAGCAAAACGAGGGAGTCCCCAGGAGGGGCACTCTCCAGTACCTCCTCCAAGGACTCCAAAAAGGGTGGGTAATCTGAACTGCTGTTTGGCGCATAAGCGCAAACAAGTATGCCCACCCCAGCTCGGCGCCTCTCACCAGGGGCAACTCCAGGGGGAAGAATGTCCAGCCCCTCTCAAGGAGACTGGTTCCAGAGCCAGAGCGGTGCGTCGAGGTGAGTCCGACTATCTCTAGTCGGAACCTCTCAACCTCGCGCACGAGCTCAGGCTCCTTCCCCACCAGAGAGGTGACATTACACGTCCCAAGAGCCAGCTTCTGCAGCCGAGGATCGGAACGCCAAGGTCCCCGCCCTCTACTGCTACCCGTTGCACAATGCACCCGACCCCTTTGGCCCCTCTGACAGGTGGTGAGCCCATCGGAAGGGGGACCCATGTCGCCTCTTCGGGCTGAGGCCGGCCGGGCTCCATGGGCAAAAGCCCAGCCACCAGACGCTCGCCAACGTGCCCCACCTCCAGGCCTGGCTCAAGACTGGGGCCCCGGTGACCCGCGTCCGGGCGAGGGAACACGAGATCCAATAATTATACACATCATAAGGGGCTTTTTAAATCAGACCTTTAATCTAAAATGGCCAACATCCTGTGATACTTTCATCATGACATTAATTGTAAATTCCGAGCGTCATGTTGAGCTCTACAACTGTACCAAATTTCATGTCTCTACAATTAAGTAAGTGAATAGCAAAGTGTTCTTTTGAAAGTTGCTAGGTGGCGCCGTTGAGGCATTAGGTCACGCCCACCAAAGTTTGTTATGAATTCCTGTCAGGGGGTGGATAAGGATGCATCCAAGTGAGTTTTAAGCAGCTCAGCCCAAAACTGTGGAATTCAGAGCCAAACGTATGACAGCGGCGTTTGAGGTGATATCGCCACGCCGCCACGCCCCCCTGCTCCATCGAATCCACTTGCGGCTGGAATACACAACACTCCAACATGTCTTCTGTCTCTGGACACAGTTTCATGTTGATTAGCTCAGAGGGGTAACATAGCGACCGTTTATAGCAAAACATGACATTTCCTGTTGTTAGGAGGCGTGGCCTATGTGATGTCATCATTTGACCATTGGATATTGAAAGAAACCTGATGATGATCAACTACTGAAAGTTTGGTTTTTCTGTGAGTTTTTGTGTATGAACTATAACAGTTTTGTTTTTCATGGCGAGTAGGTGAACTTTGACCCCTGCTAACCCCCCTTCAGCATGCTCAAAAACTCACCGTTTTGATAACTTTTAATTGGCCATGCCTTATGATCAGACTGACCGAGTTTTAAGCAGTTCACTCAAAATCTCTCTGAGGAGTTTGATTAAATACCAATGCTATAAACATCAAAATTGGGGTCAAAATCAATCTAAAATGGCCGACTTCATGTGATACTTGCACTATGACGTTAATAGTAAATTATGAGTGTCTTGTTGAGCTCTACAACTGTACCAAATTTCATGTCTCTACGATGAAGTAAGTGAATAGCAAAGGGTCCTTTGAAAATTTCTAGGTGGCGCCGTTGAGGCATTTTTCTTTAGATTTTTGTGACGACCTTAAAATATAAAATTTTTAAATAGTCACCATGCATCTGCATGGTGACTATTTTGGTGAGTTTTTGAATATGATAAAGCCCCCAAAAAGGCCCCTCTTTAGGGGGGCAGAATAATAATACTTAAAGCCGCAAGCGGCGTCGATCGGCCCTCGCAGCAAAGCGCCGCTCTGGCCTATTGCCACCGCTGGGGTTCGTGCACCGCCAGCTGCCAGCCACCAGCCACCGCAGAAGATGTCACGCATTTTTCCCGCCCATCCGCCGGGCGATACACATGAACGCGTTGGGCAGCGCAATACACGACTCACAAAAAATTTGGTGCAGATCGGTCGATGCAGCGAGGAGATACAGCCGTTGAATAATGATAATGCACTCTGCCACCGATTGGATTTTGATGCGCAACGGCGTCGGGCCGTCTTCTGGAGTTGATGCTAGCCTGGTCTTTACAGCCAAGGACTATGTGATGGCTTTCATTCATTCATGTTTCAAAGTGTGAATATCCAACAGCCGCTTATGTGAATGCGCTGGTGTTCTGCAGTTTGGAGCGTTTCTGGCAATGTAAAGAAGCACAACGCAGCACGTTACTGTCTTTATTAAGCCACAGTGGAAAATGAGTGATATTAATGTTGAAACTGAGCCTATGGGCACACAAGCTGAAAAAAGACAAAGGAAACTTTCGCTAAAGGGCACCGTATTTGCTTTGGAAAAGGTGCAAAAGGAAAGAAGTGAAGTGTTTAAAAATGCAAGCAAAATAAAGTCGAAAATAACAAAGCTGTGGTTGTCAAATAAAAATGTTTCTGAGGTTAAACAATATATACAAAAGTTCAATACGCTGTGTAGAAAGGCATCATCTCTCCATGATGCCTTGTTAAATGATTTTAATTTGCCCGAGGACGAGCAACAAAGACAAAATGCCTGGTTTCAGGAGAAAGAAGACGCAAATAATGAGTTTGTGAATAAAGTGAACACCTGGTTGAAAGAAAATGAAAAGGCGTGTAATGAACTTGATGCTGCTAACGTTCAAGTGGAGAACTGTTGTGGTGTGGTCGAAGATAACGTAAACCCTGAGGATAGTGCTTCAAACGTTTCAAGTAAGCGTTCTAAGCGCAGTCGTGCGTCCAGAACATCCTCTGCTCGTAAACGAGCCCTGGCTGATCAAGCAGCTGTACTGGCAAAGGCAGAGGCTTTGAAAAGGAAACACGAACTGGAGGAATTAGAGCAGAGACACAGACTGGAAGCTGACAAGATAAGAAAGCAAAAGGAACAAGTGGAACTGGATGCGCAATTAGCTGCTGCAGCAGCACGCCTTTCTGTGTTGGAAAGCAGTAGCGTTGGAGGAAAATCTAAATCGATGTCTGACGGAATGAACTCTTATGTCAGTAAGGCACTTAAAGAGCAAAGACGCGCTGAATTCAACCCACAGGAGACAGAATTTGTGCCCAATACTGCCACATACACTCCGCTGGGTTTTACAGCAACTGCTCCCTCTGCACCAACATTTTACAAGCAGCCAATTGTCCCAAACAATCCTCCTTCATTCTCCTGTCTTTACTGCGAACAGCCTCATCTAATATCAAAGTGTCAAGAACTGCAAAGAATTTCTCATAAGGAGAAAATTGAATTCCTGAGAGGCAAAGGAGTATGTTTTGGATGCTTGAAAGTTGGCCACATCAGTAAGGAGTGTAAGAGTCGGCTCACCTGCGACAAATGCTATCTAAACCACCCCACTATTCTGCATTTAGACAATGAAGAACCATCAGTAAGTAGTGCGTTTGTGTCTCACCAGGTTGGTGCTTGTACTGGGGCCGGGGACCATGACTGCACTTTGTCTATTGTTCCGGTTAAAGTTAGGTCTAAGAGAGGAGATACGGTGTTGCAGACGTATGCCTTCTTAGATCCTGGGAGTACAGCCACTTTCATCACCAGTGGACTCATGAACCATCTGAACCTACAGAGTAAAAGGACTAACATTCTGCTGTGCACCATGGGTCAAGAAAAACTGGTGCCTAGCCACTGTGTTTCTGGACTGGAGATTACTGAGCTGGAAGAAAACAACTTCATAGAGCTTCCAGAGGTCTACACCCAAGAAACCATTCCTGTTTCAAAGACCAACATTCTCCGTCAGCAAGATGTTGAGAACTGGGAATATTTAAAAAATATTAAGATCACAGAATTGGATGCTGATGTTGGGCTTCTGATTGGGATAAACACCCCAAAGCTCCTGGAGCCATGGAAGATTATAAACAGTAAAGGTGATGGACCCTATGCAGTGAGAACCCTATTAGGTTGGGTCATAAACGGACCTTTAAGGAGTGGAAATGGTGGTCAGAAAGGCTGTCCTACTGTTTACACTAATCGGATTTCCATTGTCAAATTGGAGGAGCTGTTGGTGTCTCAATACAATATGGAGTTCAGTGAGAGGACACTGCAAGAGGAGCATGAAATGTCGATTGAGGACAAGAAGTTCATGGAAATATTGGAGCAATCAGCTTGTATCCAAGATGGACATTGCTGCATGGATTTGCCCTTTAATAAGGATGACACAATCATGCCCAATAACCGATGTATTGTGGAGCAACGCATTCAAAGTCTCAAAAGAAAATTTGACAGGAACAAGGCCTATAAGGAAGAATATACAGCATTTGTTACCAACCTAATTGACAAAGGCTATGCTGAGGTTGTTCCTCAGGACCAGATGGAACCCAAGGATGGAGGTGTGTGGTATCTGCCCCATCACGGAGTTTACCACCCAAAGAAGAGGACGTTGCGAGTGGTGTTTGATTGTGGAGCAAGCTATAAAGGCACCTCGTTGAATAGCCAGCTGCTACAGGGGCCGGATTTCACCAATGGGGTACCGCGCACGTGACGTCACTGCCTCAAGAGCAACGCCCCTTTTGCCGCTTAGGTAGGGCAGACAGGTACAGAGCGCCCGTAGCAGCCAGTTATTACACGCGCAACAGAACCAGCAATATGACCGACTTTGCAGCCATTAAACTTTCCCAAAACGATGTCCCAGGCGCACGGTTTACTGGTCGCACTGTCGAAGAACACACCAACCTTCAGCTCAAACGATGGCTTGAGTGTCGAGGACTTAAAAAGACCGGAAAACAGGCCGAGTCGATCGAACGGTAAGCTTTGTTTTTTTTTTTTTTCCTGTGCGGCGGTCATGCCGTCGTCGGCCGTTTTTTTTGTTTGTAATCACCGTCCAGGGATCGGTATATGTTTAATGTTTGTCTCATTTGAAATGTTTTTGAGTAGGTTATCCTGGTAGCAGGGTATCATGTTAGCGCCTGCTACCATGATAGCCTATATGCTATCATGGTAGCAGGCGCTTCATTATTAACATGTCGGCCACCAAAATAATCTTACCTGTTCACTACTTGATGTCGCTGGAATTGGGTCAGGATGTTCTTCGGTTGTGCCCTTTCCTCCGACAAAATGCTTGCTACATATGTAGGCCGACCGCACCGGTGGACCAAGCGCACACATTTCTCCTTGGCACTCTTGAATTTCGGGAAAGTAATGAAGAAAACATCCTTCATATGCGGCCGATCAGCGTACCTCGAGTCGCTGTTGCACGTTCCATAGCAACAATGTTTATAAACCATGGTCTTAGATTTCGGAAAAAGCAGTCTTTTAAACGAGTACAACCTAGGCTAACGCACGTCTCTTCCACAGCAAAACAGCGGCGGGTTTGGGAGTTTGCCCTACTGCGTACCACGTGATGTGACGTCATCGTGACGTTACGTTTCTAAAAATAGCTCGCTCGCGGTACCCCATTCCCTCTTTGGTGTGCTGACCCGATTCCGAGAGGAGAACATTGCATTGATGACAGACATCCAGGCTATGTTTCATCAGGTGAAGGTGCCAGAGAAACATGTGGATTTTCTCCGCTTCTTGTGGTGGCCATTAGGAGAAACATCAGTCAAACCAGTCGAACACAGGATGAAAGTGCATATCTTTGGAGCTGTCTCATCACCAAGCTGTGCCAATTATGCTCTTAGAAAGACAGCAGCAGATAATATCAACAGCTACAACAAGCATGTGACTGACACCATTTACAAAAATTTTTATGTTGACGACTGAAGTCTGTGGCCACAGAGCAAGAGGCAGTACAGTTGGTGGGGCACCTCACTGATTTGTGCTCAAAGGGAGGATTTCAGCTGTTGAAATGGACAAGCAACAGCCGAGCAGTGTTGTCAACCATTCCGGAGGAAAGGCGCTCCAAACCAACAAGACAACTTCACCTGGAACGAGACAGGCTGCCTGTGGAGAAAGCACTGGGCCTCAGCTGGAGTTCTGTTCTTTTCCAGAACAGGTCGGAGAGGTACTGCACTTGCCACCAACGTTTCCTGAGGTAAACATAACTTTTTTGAAAAGCACCAGGAGCAACATTAGGCTTTCCTTTGAGCAGCAGTATATGATTTGGAGTTAGAGCTTCCAAATCATATACATCATCCGAAACCTTTGTAATGGGGCGATCATTAAGGATAGCTTCCACTTCACATAAAATGGTTTGAAAACTTTCGTCATCCAAGGTCTGCTGGTGAAGAACAGAAAGTAACACCCTTTTGACCATTCTGATGAGCCGTTCCCACACTCCTCCATGATGGGATGCAGCAGGTGTGTTAAAAATCCAGTCAATCTCTTTTAACAACAGGGCTTGGTGGATTTTTGTATGATCTATAGCTGCCAAAGCCTCCCTTAATTCACGCTCTGCACCACAATCAATGCCATATGTCAGAACAAGGTCTAAAGTATGGAGCCAAGAGTGCGTCGGTTTATGCACATTTTGAGCAAAACCAACTGAATCTAGGATAGTTTTAAAGGCTACACTAAGGTTATCACATTCAGTGTCAACATGGATGTTAAAATCACCCACTATAATAACCTTATCAGTGTTTAACACCAAATCAGATAAGAAATCTGACAGCTGATCCAAAAACTGAGTGTAAGGGCCTGGTGGACGATACAAAACAACAAACAGAAGAGGTTTTATTGCTTTGCAGTTTGGATGAGGGAAACTGAGCGTTAAATGTTCAAAAGAACTGTAATTATTAGTTGGCCTGGGACTAATTAATAAATCAGACTGAAAGATAGTTGCCACTCCTCCTCCTCTTCCCACAGATCTGGGAATGTGGAAATTTGAATAACTGGAGGGGGTTGACTCATTTATACTAACGTAGTCCTCTTGTAGCCAGGTTTCTGTGAGACAAAACAAATCAATCTGATTATCAGAAATCAATTCATTAACTAACAAAGTCTTTGGAGGGAGAGACCTTATATTTAATAGACCACATTTAATTCTTTTATTTTTTGGTTCAAAGTGATCCGTATGGATTTGTGTTAGATTTTTATGATTTGTTCCTTTTAGATTAGTTTTTGATCTGTTAAGTTTTGGCTGTGGGAAAGACACCGTCTCAATAGGGTAATGGGTGGGTAACAGTACAGAAGCTGCAGAGAGGTGTGTTAAACTACGGCTCTGCTTCCTGGTCTGGACCCTGGGTTGTCAGCATTTAGGAGAACTAATAAATCCGGCCATATTCCTAGAAAGTTTTTTTTGTCTTATTAAAATGGGTGGGGGTGTCAGCGACGTTGCAGCATAAACACAGACGTACTAGCGCGCATAATACAGCCGCTGTCTTGTGCACATGCGGCGTGCTGCTGCTGCAGCGCATCGACTCCGCTTCTCCGGCCCCGTCTAGCGATCGCCACCTCGCCTCCGCCGCTATTTAAGTAGAACAATGACTAGTGCAGAATTAAGTTGTATTTACCAGAGATGAAATGTAGACTGCAAATTCTGTCGTGTTATGATGGCTCCCACAGTCCATTGGGAGTGTCTGCCTGCATCCTTTTCATTGAAATTATCCATTTCTTTCTTCTTTCTTCGTCCTTCAGTAAACAAAAGAAACGTACATCCAACGATTTGGAATGCCTCTGTGTGCAACCGGGAGCACAACAAGTCGTAGACATTGTTTAGATTCCAAAAATAAAATTACTAAAAGCACGCTCTAATTCACCCGTTTTGTCACGGTGTTTGGCGAGAACAGTCCTGCTCCCATATTAAAAAGGTTTCCAGAGATTCCTTTTTTCACCTTCTAAATTAGAAACATTCTGTCCAGGAGCAATGCTGAAAAACTAGTCCATGCATTTGTTACTTCAAGGCTGGACTATTGTAATTCTTTACTATCAGGAAATCCACAAAATGCAGTTTAAAGTATTCAACTGATCCAAAATGCTGCAGAAGGAGTTCTGATGAAAATCAACAAGAGGGATCATATTTCTCCAATTTTAGCTTCCCTTCATTGGCTTACTGTTAAATCAAAAATAGATTTTAAAATTCTTCTACTAACGCATAAAGCCCTTAATAATCAAGCTCCGTCATATATTGTGGGAGAATTATTTAACTATTAACCTTTTAAAAAAGAAAGAAAGAAAGACTCGAGAAAATGGCGTTCCTTTTGTCTTGACAAGGAGAATTCTTCTTTATTACACCAGGAACGTACAAACGGGTCCCAGCAGAGAATTCTAACATTCATATCCAGAGCTTGCCTCTTTAAAGCCTACAGATGTGTGTGCGTTAAACACAAGAGTCTGTGTGTCTCCATTGGTGTGTGTGTGTTACAAGCTAATGACGTCCATCTTGGCAGTTGGACTAAACTTCAGGGAAATGTTTATCACAAAGAGTACAAAAACAGAGCGATTAATTCCGCTACTTGGAACATTACAGTTAAACAATGATATCCAGATGTTTCGTCTCTTACTCCCATTGGCGAGAGCCAGGAAAAAGGTCAAAATGACCCTAAATCCCATATATCCTCCCTTGGCACGTTACAGCGTGACATATCTAGAAGAATTCTACATTGTAAATCTGACTCCACACTGATCAAGTCTAGCTGTGATAATAACACAGGGACGTGCAGAGACCGTTGGAGGGGCAGGTGCTCAAAGTTAAAAGAGGGCACATGGGGCACGGATTTAAAACACGATACAGAAACATACCTTCATCCGGCTGAAATGTACCAACCTATACTATAAAGAATGTAACATGGAATCAAGGGCGTAGGTTTGATTTGAACTTTGATTTGAACTTTAACCCTAGGGACACTTCCCTGGTCTGACATCATTGGTCCTACGCAGTATGCATGCTCCTATTTCTTTATGCTTGACTTGAGCGTCAGGGCGCGTTTCTTCTGTCTAAAGAGAAAAGCAGTATTTCTTGCTACATTTATACAAATTTTATAAGCACGACACACACTAGATGCTTTTTGTTAATCTGGTGGCCTAGTGGTTAGAGCATTGAGCTTGGGTCCCAGAGGTTCTGAGTTCAACTTCCACAGACTACCACTCTGGATCCCTGAGCAAGACCCTTCACCCCTGATTGCTCCCCAGGCGCCGCACAGTGGCAGCCCACTGCTCCCCAAGGGGATGGGTAAAGATGCAGAAGTGAATTTCTTCATTGTGAGATCAATAAAGTTCTATTATTATTATGAATTATAAAGCAGCACCCGATCTGATGAACGTTGAATTGAGACTTTTTTCCCACTTTGAAAAAGTTTTCATTTGAATTTACCAGCAACAGAGACATTTTTACCATCTGCAACATTCCAAACACATTTCTTACATCATATATCTGAAAAGTTGATAACAGCTTCTCCTTACCTACATCTTCTGAGACAATTAAATTATTTCCCTAACAATAGTGAGTTGTCGATGTTTAAATGTGCAGTAAATCTTAATACATAAGGAGCATGGAGGACCCAATACTGTACTTTGAGTAATATTGGTGACACCAAAACTGAATTGTTTCATGAGTGGTTGTCCATTTCATCATTGAAATGAGAACAACATACTATTGGCATATAATAGTAAGACTAATAAAGAACAGCAGATAAAACTTTAAGACATGTTAAGGCCTATATTAAATTAATTTTATGACCATATCAACAGATTAAATACTTTTTACTTTTTTGGTGTACCAAATTACCCTCGTAATGAAGTAATATTTTATGGATTAAGTCCCTGATGAGAATGTCTAGCTCCGCCCCTGGTTTGCACTAATTTACTAATAGACAGTGTGGAAATCTTTGTACAATAAAAGCAATGTAAATAGTGTTCCTCGGTTGTATTTGTCGTAATTCTAATTCTAGAAGTAGAAATAGTGAAATAAATAGCACTATCATTTTGTGAAATCCTAATTACGCTATTATAAATAAGTAAAAGTCTAAACAAAATATAGCAGTTGTTTAGGCAGCATATAGTGTTGTTGTGTTGTATTTCATACAAAAGAAATATCACCTGCTATTTATACCTGAACTGCATCAGAGGGTCAACAAAAAAAATAAACAATAATAGCAACGAAATATTGGTAAAAGGGAAACCCTCACCTTTTCTTTTTCAGGCAGCTGTGGCTAAGAATCAGAATTTTTAATAGTCTACAGTCTTTGCTTTTCCATCTTTCCAGCCGGCTTCAGAACTCCTGCCTGGCACAGAATATTTAGTTTTATAAAAGAGATTAGGTTTCTGTTGATAAATGCATTATACTTCTGAATTAGATGCTATTTTGAGCTGCTAACGTTGGTTACTTACATTTCTCCAGTTCCATAAATCAAAACTCTCCCGCCTGCTTCTTTACAGAACTGCACTCAGCAGCTTTCACTTATTTTACTGCAGATAATATTTAGTTTCTTAACTGGGACTAGTTTCGTAGCCTAGTATTGATTGTGGTAACCACAATATCCCTGTAAGACTCAAAACTGAAATCTCCGCTCCAAGCAAGCACGCACATGGACGCACTAGAAAACAGCTAATCAGAAAGAAGGAAGGCGGGATTTAAAGCAGTATAACCAATGACAGTGGAGTTAAACAGCACAGAGCACAGTCAAGTGTGCTGCAGATTTAAAGGGGCAGGACAGACCGGCCAGCGCGAGGCAGTGGAGCTGGGAGCTGCGAGAGGAAAAGTAGGGCAGAGTGAGGGTACTTTATGTGGATCATGTAACCAGCCAGGGTAGATCTAAATTATTATTATTTTTGGACATGCACCATGCACACACACACCAACAAACACGCACACATAAAAAAAAAAAAAAAAAAAAAACTGACGGAAGGGCACTTTGGGCACCAAGGGGCAGGTGCTCAAGCCCCCCCCCCCCCCCCCCACGATAACATACTAATGTAATCAAGGTGTCTACACAAGTGCTGATATAAAATGACATGTAATAAGTGCAGATTACAATCAATAACATATTTCCAATAATAGAGAGAGAGACAGAGAGAGTGAGGGGGAGAGAGAGAGAGAGAGAGAGAGAGACAGAGACAGAGAGAGGCAGAGAGTATGCAAAACAGTCATTGCTTTCGCAGTAACATCCGTCCAATTAGATATGAAAGTGAAATAAAAACCCAATAATTGACACTTATTTATGTATTTTTCTCGGGAAAAAAGTCTTCCATGGACCTCTATTCCTCAGAGCATCCGCCTCCAAAACCTCCAGTCAGCATGACCGGTGACCGTTATCACGGGTCACCTGACCGACGGCATCAATTGGAAGTCAGCCATGCTACACGCAATGACATCCAGCACTTGTCATATAAAAGAGTACATAAGCATAATACAATAACATAACATCATAATACAAACAACAAACAACATATCAAATACATGGATTATATATATGTAAATTATCTTGCTAATAATACTGATACGCAGGATTAAAAACGAAATGGATGTTAGAATCTAATGTTATGATAGTTTAAACTAACCTAACCGGCCGCCTATGCTACCTTATCTATCAAAGCTTCATTGTATTTTATTTATTTATTTATTTATTGAGTAACTTAAACAAGGTTAATAGGGTTAGTCATCTTCAGTTCGTGTGCTTGGCTTGAATGGTCTATAGTTATGCTGCTATAGGCTTAGGCTACTGGAGGACATCAGGGCCTATATTTCTCACTCTGCTGACTTCTACTGTTCTCCAGTTTTGCATTGGTGATGGTACTGAAACAGCAATTTCCCTCTGGGATTTTTAAAGTAAATCTGTTTCTGATTCATTGTATTACATTGAAATGACTGTTGTCATTTCTGCTTATAACTTTTTGTTCTCTCTCTTTTATCTTCATAGAAGGTACACTGGTCTGAAATTCTCTTAACTGTGACATCATCCAGGGAGGACAGATCACCCACTACTACCATCTAATGTAGAACAGATTACTAGATCAATGTGTGCTTCTGTGCTTTTTGTCTCTCTTGTTGTGTCTCTGCTCTGTCTTCTGTAACCCCCAGTGGGTCGAGGCAGATGACCGTTCATACTGAGCCCGGTTCTGGTTCTGCTAGAGGTTTTTCCTTCCCGCTAACGGGTGTTTTTTCTTTCCACTGTCGCTTCATGCTTGCTCAGTATGAAGGATTGCTGCAAAGCCATGGACAATGCAGACGACTCTCCCTGTGGCTCTACGCTTCTCCAGGAGTGAATGCTGCTTGTCGGGACTTTGAAGCAATCAACTGGTTTCCTTATATAGGACATTTTTTACCAATCTGTATAATGATTGATTTTGACTTTGTAAAGTGCCTCGAGATGACATGTTTCATGAATTGGCGCTATATAAATAAAATTTAATTGAAAATTTAATTGACCTTGAAATTAGCAAACAGTGGATGTCATACACAGACATCGTGTCTCCAGGCCCTTGTGCCCCAGAGGCGGCAGGATAAGATTACCAGAACAGTTTATAAACGATTTACAGGTACCGTTTTACACTCAGAGAGTGACATGGAAGGCCATTATTTTTGTCAACTTCTTAATGTTTAAGACCTTAATTTTATAACCATTAATATTTATAGCTACAACACAGTACATGAAAATAAAGACTTAAAGTAAAAGCCAAAATTCCTAATGCTAACCTGATCTTTGGAGGTGGTTTTAATATCACTTTTGATAATTAAAGGGATAGATGGCCAGCTGGAACTTGTTCCAATTCTAAATTCTAAAGCAAAGCAAATTAGTCCTGATGACCAAGAATTTTGCGAGAGTCCTTTTACAGTAAAATAAGACTCTAAGTGCCTTTAGAACAATAAATGAGCTGGAACAAATGGTTTGCTGTCTTATAAGTCACTGGATCTTGCTCCATTCTTATTGAAGGTTTATAATTAAAGTATTATTAAGAGAACTCTGTCTCCCACCTTAACTCAAGGACTGATTACTCTTATTCCCAAACCAAAAACGGATCTGTTCGTTTTTGACAATCGTCGTCTAATTAGTCTACTGAATAACGATTACAAAATCCTGGCCACAACTTTTGCTAAGCGATTAAAGTTAGTTCTGCATGACAATATTGAAGAAACGCAGTCAGGCTTTTTAAGAAATAGACATCTGAGATAACATTAGTCGACATATTAGACTGCCCAGATGTGATAAACAATCAAAGCTTTATCCTTTTCCTGGACTTTTACAAAGGACTTGATTCAACTGAACACAACTTCAACTACTCCTGATCTCCATCAACACAGAGCTGAATAATGTGGGGGGAATAAATGTGCTAGAGCTATTTCTGGCAGCTCTGATTGGTTGGATCATTGTGTGTGAATTTTAGCAGCTCTTCTTTGTTCTGATCAGCTTCTTTGATCAAGAAGCAGAAAGAAGGAAAGCCGTTGGTGAAGCAGCTCTTTCTGTCGGATAGCGAGTTCAGCATGGAGCCAAACAACTTTCCTCTGATCAGTAAAACCTTAGTAGCTTAGCTGCTGTTTCCTACCTATTCGCTGTAAGATTATCAGGGGGATCCGGCTGAAATCCAGCAGTCTGCGCTCATCCTCCATCTCTTCCTCCGGCTCCACCAAGACTTCTTTCAACTCCGTCAATCTTTCTTCAGCAGCACTTTCTGCTCGTTGCTAATCTCTCTCTGGGGCTCAACCCAACACCTTTTCACCACAAACATTCACACGTTGCCCTAAAGCACCACAAGCCGCCATCAAACCAGCAACTTTAGCTACACAACAACCCCCCGCCCCCCCCCCCCCCCCCCACACACACACACACACACACGTGTCGGGAGCGCGCATTGCAGCCGTTTCCACTGCGCTTCTAGTTGATTTCTCGGTAAATAACTCATATAATCATATCATGGTTGTAACATTCAGTTTAATCAGCAGCTGTTGTTTACAAAATTGTAAAATAGAAATAAATAAACAAGGTCTTCTTATGCTTTTTTGTGTTGTTTTAAACGCCAAGATAAACTGTCTTTTTCCAACTTTTGTCACTTAAGCCTGACAAATAAAAGTAAGTCACCAAACACAGTATTCCAACACGTAGTGTGTATTTATGATTTTACATCGCTGAAATATGAGGAAGGAAACTGGCTGATAGCAGGGCACAAAAATGAAGACTTCCTGAAAAGACGGGAGTGTAGACTTCCTGGTAGATCCCTTTGTAAATTGTCAGACTACCACACACAAGCTCTAAGGTATTGGAAAATGCCATGCAAGCACAATTTTACGCCACATAATATGGTTGACTGGAACAACACATTTATTCTGTATAAGAGAAAATCTCTATACTACAAGGACTGGGAGGGAAAAGGGTATTTGGGCCATTTTACATATAATGAACACCAAAGGCAATATTCTAGATTACACAGAATTTAAAGAAAATATCATTTAGATTGCCCACAGAGACAGTTTCTATCTGCGATCAAGACAATTCCAGCAACCATGATAAACTTGGTCAAAGGAATGATTCAGTATTCTGATGTAACATCGATCTTTCCCACTCTTCTTATAGATAAATATTTACGGATCTCAAATTCAGTAACTAAATAAGAGAACAATAACCAAATTTTCCCTCTCCCAGTTAAGAGGAATTTATCTTTAAAGGTGTTTTCAGAGATGGAAGTTATTAAGATCAGAACCAGATTTTTCTAATTTCCTGTGTTACCAAAGATGAAAGAAGTTCATTTTAAAACTATAAATAATCTATCCCTGTGCAGAGTTAAGTTTAAGATTTAAATTTGATGTTGATGTATGTAATTTTTGTCAGAAAGATTTATAAACACAAGAACATATTTTTTACAGTTGTGGTATGGTTAAGTCTTTTTGGGACAAGATTTATGATTGGTTATCAACGAATAATGTGATTCCTAATTTTGAAAACAAAGGAATTAAATTTGCCATTACTTTTCAAGATAAAAATTTGGAATTTTTATGTAATGTTATATTCATTACTGGAAAATTCTTTACTCACAAGTGCAGATTCTTTAAAATTTCTCCAAATTTCCAAGCATTCCAAAATGATGTTAAATGTTTTCATGCCTCGATTAAATTACTGGCACTCTTAGCAAAACTATCAGCTAACTCATTACCTATAACACCAATGTGGGCAGGAATCCAAACTAATTTAACATCAGACCCATAATTTCTAATCCTAAAAATTGAGTGAAAAATATCCATTATAATATCTTGCCTTGATTCTGAATTAAACTCTAGAATACTTATTAATGCACTACTTGAATCTGAACAAATTAAAACCCTCTCTCTTGTTTCCTCAATCCATTCTAAAGCCATTAAATAGCCATTAATTCACCTTTATACACTGCCAATTTATCCATTATTCTTTAATTTATCATAATATTTAAGTCTGGGATTACAAAAGCTATACCTACTTTATTATTTAATGTTTTAGAGGCATCTGTAGAAATTTGTATATATTCTGAATATTCTATTTTATATAACTTTCCACCTCTGTCTCCCTTTTCAGCCTGTCCAAAGATCCATGATGGAATAGCAGGAATAACAACCACAGGACTGATTACAAAGTTATCTATCTCTACATCTTATACTTTATTTATAATTGTCCATCCAAAACTATTCATTTGTTTCTTTTCTTTTTCTTGACAAGGTTGGAGTGTAATATAAGGAGGATAAACTTCACTATGTTCTTTAATATTTATCCAGTAATTTATGGCTAGTTGTTCTCTCCTGAGCTCCAGTGGCATCTCACCCATCTCCACTTGTAGAGCTGAAACTGGAGAAGTTTTCATCGCTCCACAACAGAGTCTCAATGCCTGATTTTGTATTCTATTTTCTTTAATAAACTACTTGAAGCTGAATTGTATAATATAACCATAATCAAAAATGTATCTAATTAGTCCAACATACTGTCTTTAATCCTTTCCTATCTGCTCCCCAATCTTTGCCTGTCAAATATCTCATTATATTTAAAATTCTTTTACTTTTTTTAACCATTTTATCTATATGTATCTACAATGTAAGTTTTTTTTATAAAATCAGATACCCAAATATTTAATTTCTACAACATCCCCATATAATTTGAGATTTATATTAATATTTAATTTCCTATTTGTAAAAACAACAAATTTAGACTTAGATGTTGAGAATCTAGCACCACTGACTTCTTTGTGCAAACTGAATAACTTCTGGGAAAGCAATTTTTTCTTTTTCTTACTATTTTCTTCTTTTATTTTATTTTGGGTGAAATGAATGGAAAAAAAAAGTTAAATATATACGTACAATTTCTTTTCTTACCATATAAGTGAAAGATAATAGTAAATAATAAAGTTAACTTTTATGTTAGCGTTGCCTTGTTAAAGTTTCCTTCCATCTCTGTGTGGATGGAGACATACAGCTCAGCTCCTAAAAGTCACTTCTCACCCAGAGCGCGTGAGCAGAGACACGAGGCCCTGCACAGACGCCTCCTTCGTCAAGGTCATTTATTGCATATTTGCTCTGTGGAATTGAGAGTGTTTAGACTGGGAGTTGTTTTTTGTTAAGTTCTCGGAGCTAAACTACAGTCTGGTCTCACAAGGTGCAAGAGTAAGGAACCAGTCAGAGGCTGCAGCTGGGCCGTGGCTGCAATTACTTTTAATCTCTGCTCTGCTTCTCAATAAAGTGCTGGAACTTGATCAGTTCGCCGTTTCCTTTTATTCAATGAGTAACCGGAGAATCCACAACACTCTGTGATGCTTTTTCTGTTCGTGTTCAGCACTGTGAATGGTCTTGTTACTGAAATGTGCAACAGATAAACTTGCCTTGCCTAATCCAGCGAGATCTGACAGCCGTCTGTTGTTTCTTGTTTTTTTTTTTTAAATCGTCCGCAGCTAAAAAGGCCTTGACAAATAAATACGTGGGAGGAGCTGATCATCCTGGAAAAGTTGCAAACCTCCAGTCAGCATGTAAAGGAAGAAGCAACATTCCTGCAGAATGGATTGTTTCGTCTCTCCCTCACTTCATGGAAGTGGTGCCAAAATGTCAGTTTCATTTGCTTTCAGCCACTTTGCCGTTATGTTTGCTGTAAAACCTGCAGTTTATCATCATGATATTCACAACCAAGCTCTCTCTGGGTATCACAAATCCATTTTTCATGTATGGCAGCAGCTCCACATATTGAACGTAGACTTCCTATCGTTAACCTTTTTCTCTCCAGACAAGTGAATTTCCAAAAAATGGCTTTCTCGTATGCATCTCTTCAGGTCTGCTCTCAAGTTTTCCATAGAACTGAAATCCACGCTTGACAAAAAAAAAAAGTTGACTTTGAAGACAGGATTATTACAAATAAAATGTTTCAGGGGTTGTAGTTTGTAGTTCAATAAATGATAAGCTTTTTTAATTAAGAGTAATTTTCATTTGACGGTCCTTTTATGGGGGCAGCCATTTTGGTGAAGAACAGTACGGCCTCCTCCCAGTTTGTGTCGTCAGGTTGCGGTATCGGCAGTAGAGCAAGTCCCAATGCCCCATCTGTCCCTTTGTAATGTAAGGATATCCTTGGATCAGTGGTGTGGACAGCCCGACTGGGAGCTGCATGGCACACTTAGATAGCACTAACACAAAGATTGGCACATATCTATCAGATAGCACCCCGGAGGTGACACATTTTCCCTACTGATGACACAGTTAGGAAGCGTACAGCCCTTGCATGGGTGTGTACCGAGATCCCTATATAATGTTTGTGTGATGAGCAATCGGGGCGTCTTGACGATCAAGAGCCCATCAGCGCTGATGTCTTTGTAACCATTTCTCTGACCTTGCCGTAATTAAATAATAGAAATATACTTTACTGTTTCGAGAGTCTTACATCCACAGTATAGTTAAGTGGCGGTCGTCTGAAGGGTAAAACGGACTGGGACCACAAAGGGTGTTTCACCGCCATTCGGGTGCGGTAGCTTTAACAGTAAATAAATATCCGTTTTCATGCCAAAATATTTTTTTGACATCTTAAACAAAGATAGAAATGGTATTTCTGTCTCTGTCTCACTCCGAGGTCGGTCGTGTCTTTTCTCTCTCTGCAGCTTTTACCCCCCCCCCCCTCCTGCTTTGCTATGTCTTGTCTTTCTGAGCACTTTCTTCATATCAACCGAACTCTGAAAAACATGGATCTGGTAAGCTGGTCTCTCAATACTATTGATACATCTTTTTCAACGGGTAGGCAACGGAAGGGGGACCCGTCCGGTTCTGATTTGACTCATTTTGTGAGATACACCCTAAAATATCTGGAGGAAAACGGTGTGTCTTTCGACCTTGTCATTCCTGGACATTTGAAACTTTCACATTTGGATTAAGGATACTGGGATCTCTACTTATTGGTTTTGTGGATTTTTGAATCGGCAAATACAGCGGATCTCGGAGCCATTTGGCCTTGATCAGGCTGCTGGCAGCATGACGCGCTTACTGTGGCTGTGAACGGACAGATCTGGAAGGTGAATGGAGCGAAGCCAAAAAGCTGGCTGTGTTGGAACGCAGACTGACTTTGGTAGTTGAACTCAAGGGGAGATGGGATAAAATCTGGAAGTGAAGCGTGAAAAAAGCCCAATAATTTGGAAAATTGGATTTATGTGGAGCCAGCAAAAGACTTAAAAGCTGACAGGAAAGGCAGTGCAGCTTGTCTCATAACAAATAACATATTTGGATTCCCTCCCTATCTCAACTCCTGGATTGTTATGGCGGAGTGCTCAGAAAAGCCCCCGGCTACCCCCCTCCCCCGCCGACACCTGTGGATTCTTCTCTGAACTGTGGGCCGGCTGATAACATCAAGGACAATGGCCTGTGGAGAGTGTTCATGGATATAAAACCCTTTCGCCCATACACACACGCATAACTGATACTCATAAAACTGATGAATTACGCACACGCGACAGGTCTCAAATGTTTACCTTCTGCATACATGTTGTCTTGTGTTATTTGTGCTTTTCGTGCTATGAGGGTTTTTTGTGTCGGTTGTTTGTCTCTTTATTGGTGAGAGCATAAATAGGCAAACATCTGTCTCTTTTTTTTTCTCCCACCCTCTTTCCCCCATGTTGTTGTTCTTCCTTCGACAGATTCAAAGGCAGCGCCTCGTGAACTCCGTGTAGGCGGGGTTCGGGGCTGTTTGGAGGAATGCAGCCTTGACAGCTGCGCTGAAATAGCAGCGGCTGGCTGGCTGCGTGCCTTGGCAACGCAAGGCCTCAGTCAATCGTTCCCCCAAATGTTTGTCTGTTTAAGTGTATGTGATGGACGGTTGTACTGGAACTTATTTTTCGATTGCAATGCAAATTGTAATTGACAATAAAATTTGATTGATTGATTGATTGATATTAAGCATTTAAATTTAAATTAATACTAATTTTTATATTTTAGAGACATAAAAAGACAACAAATAAGCATTAAAGTACAGTTTATGCGTTGGGTTGTACAATGTTATAAGATGAGTATAAAACTCATCTTTAGAACCAATCTCTGCTCTAAATGGTGATCTGCACCGCCTAATCTACTTTCAGCAGTTATCATCAGTTATTATAACCGTAAACTGCAGAAAATATGGTCAGATCGGCTCTTTCTGAGTTTAATCTCTGCTGCTGTCAGGATGAGCTGCAGTGCGTTATGAGGCGGAGGGATATTTCAGCGTCACTTAGTTTAGACCCCAAACAATCAACTTCACTTTCAGAAACAAGCCCAAAAATAACTGCAACCCACAACTCATGAAATTTACAAGTGACTTTAGAAAAAAATAAGCCCAAAGCTGTATAAAATAAGTGGGATTCGCGACAGTGAGCTTTGTTTCTAAGTGTGTCATATCCCTCTGCTCCTCTGGTCGGGTAAACAAATGTTCCGGCAAATTCTACATTATGGAAAAGAAAAACATACCGAAAAGTCTTGCTCTCGTGTCATCTTGAAGACATTCTTCTTCTAAATGTTGCTATAGAGGACGTGTTTTCTCTCTGGCCAGAAGTTCGATGGCAAATCCTCTCTCTTCAAGTAGGCAATCTACGTCACAGGATGTGATGTCAGGCGGCCATTATTGGCCATATTTGGGCAATAATGACCCAGACGACAATTTATGCTTTTATTTCCTTATTGATTAATGCTAAATTCATTAAATAACCACAAACGTTGTTGGGATTAATGTTCATACTTCATTAATCGATTTATCTTGTTATGATGTAATCATATTACTCACATGATAGCTTAATCATGTCCCCTGTGAAGAAACAGAGAAGACTCAGATACAAGATTATGTGCTGACTGAACGTGATTACTCAGCTGTGTATCTTTGTTGACAACTGAGGCTGTAAACTATCTGTTCCCCCACCCCTCAGTACAGCCTCAGTCCTGTAACTAGGGAAACTCCCCAAACTTAATAAAACCCGAGGAGAACACTGAGACCGGCAGAGTGGGTTGGAGATTGTAACTGTGCGGTCTCTTCCTACTCTCCTCGAGAATGAAACGAAACTAATTATCTTTGTGTATTTCTTTCCCTGTTTGTATGATGTTCTAGGTGCTTAGACCTGACGTTAACTTGGTCCGGATACCAACAAGATACTGGTAGACGCGGGTGAAATCCAGAAAGACTGTGGCCACAGCAGGACTGAAAAGTCCTTCAGACCCTTTAATGGGACTGGGTTGTCATCCTGTCCCCTAGGATTCTGAAGGTTAACGGTGATCTGAGGGATTAAGACACAAAGGAGGACGACGGAGTCCTGTAAATTTCGTAAGTAGGTTTTTCATTGAAACAAAAAACCTGAGGGAAAAAGAAACAAAATAGAGTAAAGCAAAATAGAGCTAGGTTTTCATTGAAACAAAAACCTGAGTGAAAAAGACAAAATAGAGTAAAATAATTCCTACCAGGGGAGCAAGCCCCCGAAACTGTCTGTGGTAAAAGTAGGATATTTTACGTCTATAAAAAAAAGACCTGAGGAACTCTAGACTCTGCCAGGCAAAATAATATAGACCAGGTCACGCGTGACGTCAGCGCTACATCCGGGTCACGGTGGTTGGCAAAAACAGTACTGTTCTCGTCTACTACATGACAAAACGGGTGATTTAGAGCGTATTTTTAGTTAGTTTACTTTTGGAATCTAAACAATGTCTACGACTTGTGCTCCCGGTTGCACACAGAGGCATTCCAAATCGTTGGATGTACGTTTCTGTCGTTTACCGAAGGACGAAGAAAGAAATGGATATTTTCAATGAAAAGAGCGCAGGCAGACACTCCCAATGGACTGGGGGATCCATCATACCACAACAGAATATGCAGTCTACACCTCATCTCCGGTAAATACAACTTAATTCTGCTCTAGTCATTGTTCTACTTGAATAGCGGCGGAGGGGAGGTGGCGATCGCTAGACGGGGCCGGGAGAAGCGGAGTCGATGCGCTGCAGCAGCAGCAGCTGCATTACGCCCCCGTTCACGGGCGCTAGTACTTCTGTGTTTACGCTGCAGTGTCGCCGACACCCCCACCCATTTTAACAAGACAAAAACACCAAAATAATCCGTAGTGAACTATGTTTTTTTAACCTACCGGGCGGGTCTTCCTGTCCGACTCCGCGTTCGTATGTTACACAAACATGTCTGAACATCCATCCATCCATCCATGTTCTGACCCGCTTAATCCCTCATGGCGTCGCGGGCGTTGCTGGAGCCTATGTCCAGATATAATATAATTGTAGCCGTCCAGTGGTTTCATGCTTCCATGCTCTCTCGTGTGTACTGGCCTGCGTGTTTATAAGGTAGCTGTATATGTCGCGGTACTGAACACTTGGCAGCATTTCACAGACTTGCTCCGTCCCTTCAGGCTTTTGCTGTGTGGATCTGGCAATCTGATACCATCAACCATCAACTTAGTCTTAAAACGATCTTGTGATACGTTATCTAAAGAAGAAAAATACGTGGAGAACTCGTCAGTTTCTCTGTTTGCGTCCGCCATTGTGTTCGTCTTTTGCCAACCAGTCCGACGCGCATGCGCGAAAAACCCGAATCAAAACAATAACAATGAACTGGTCTATAGGACTAAATAATTCCTACCAGGGGAGCAGGCCCCCGAAACTGTCTGTGGTAAAAGTAGGATATTTTTCGTCTATAAAAGAAGTGGAACTAGTTCACCTACCAGGGGAGCAGGCCCCCGAAACTGTCTGTGGTAAAGGTAGGATATTTTTTCATCTCAATTAAATAGGCCTTAAAGTGTGACTGTGAGTCTGACTAGGAACAATATAACCACTAGGTTCTATTGCTCCATACTAAAACAACAGGAAAAGTACAATACGACTTTTGTGGATGCAAAGGCAAGAATTTCTCAACTAAAAAGGTTGAAGCAGAAATTACCACAATAGTTTTTAGTATTGTCCTGCTGAAAAACAAACCCCAGTGTTTAGAACACCCAGGTGTTATCACACTGGACCAAATTGATTCAAAATGGGAAAAAGCTTGAGCAAATTAAGGGAAGGATTAATATGCAGTGACTGGAAATTTGTGCAAACCAGGGATCCCGATAAAATTAAACACTTAGACAAATGGATAGAAAAATACGGATTTAAGGGACGCCTCAATTCCCAAACAATTGCAGAATTAAAAGACAAAATAACAAAAAGGTGCAACAATTATAAAAACAAAATGGCAAAAGAAGGATGGGAGGATTTAGAATGGTGGGAAACAGTAGCAAAATCCAGAGAAAAAGGGCAAAGAAATAAGAAAAAGGAGGAAGGCAGAACAATGTTTTGTAGGCAGGAGGATAATGAAACAGGGCCCGTAGACCAAGGTCATGTTAAAATTTAATAAAAATAGGAAGAACCAAACAAAAAACAGATGGAAGTTTTGATGAATACAGAATAAGAATGACCGCTGTGTTCAAAATACATTCAGGTCTGAATGAGGAACAAAAAGCCCAAAGTCCTTATCAGCAGCAGTTAAAGAACGCTCTGCATGCAGGCTCAAGTAACGCAATAAAGCAATGGGACATTACATAGGCATGGCGTCTGGTAAACCGGTAGATTACATTAATCATGCACTTCATGCAGAAAAAGTAATTAAAGATAAAGAACGACAAAAAACAAAACAAAATCAGACACCTTCCTCTCAGAAGAAAAAGTGTTTTACCAAGGCCATAGAGCCCAGCCCGATAACAGACGCATGGGCAGAGGCAGAGGCCGAGGGGGGAGAGGAAGAGTCCATGGTCGTCCTTACTTATCAGATAAATGTTGGGGATGTGGACAGGTTGGAAACATCCAAAGAGATTGCCCTAATCCAAAACAAGGGAGAAACCATTTAGCATGACTAACCGAGGAAGAGAAAAATGTAAAAGAACGCCCTTAGGAAAAAGTAATAATAATAATAATAATACATTTAATTTATACTGCACTTTCTATCAAAAGATCTCCAAGTGCTACAGGAAAAAAAAGCGTTAAAAAGCGTTAAAAATAAAACATCTAAAGGAGACCAAAAGCTTTGCTAAAAAGAAATGTTTTAAGGCCTTTTTTAAAACACTCAGTGGACTGAGGTACCCTCAAGGTGTCAGGGAGGGCATTCCACAGATGCGGGGCAGCAGCACAAAATGCCCTATCTCCCATTGTCCTGACTCTGGTTCTGGGAATGTGGAAGAGGTTTGAGTGAGTGGAACGAAGGGACCGGGTTGTGTTCTGTGGGTTGAGAAGTTCTTTGAGGTAGGCAGGGGCATGTCCATGGATGCATTGATGTGTGAGGAGGGAAACCTTGTACTCAATCCTGGTGGAGATGGGAAGCCAGTGTAGTGAATGGAGGATGGGGGTAATGTGCTCATGTTTCCGCACTCTCATCAGGATCCTAGCTGCAGAGTTTTGAATGTACTGAAGCCTCTGCAGACTTTTTCTAGGGATCCCAATGAGAAGGGACGGAGTTTGGAAATATTTCGGAGGTGATACAAAGAGGTCTTGCATAGGTGATTAAATGGGCTTCAAAAGTGAGTTGGGAGTCCATTTTTACACCAAGATTTCTAACTGTTGATGAAAACGGGATGTTACTGCCAGAAAAGGTGATGCTGGTTATGGATAATGATTTGGTTTGATGAGGAGTTCCAACCAGTATGGCTTCGGTAATGCTAAATCTGTATGAACTATTTTTGGTGGGGGGAATTAAACCAGAAATTAACTTACTGGTAAACAGGAAAAAAATTATTATTATTTTTTTAATAAATAAATAAATAGATGTCACTCTCAGGTACAAAAACAGCCAGAGAGTACGAGCTATGAAAAACAAGTTGAAAAGTGTGCACCGGCAACAATAACAGTGGATTACCTCTACTCAGATGCTCAAAGCACCAGTAGTAGGAATAATCTTGGCAGAAAAACTAAAGAGGTTTAACAGAATGCATTTTCTCTCACATGTGTCTTTTTAAAAAAAAAACAAAAAACAGATAGTGTATTGTGCACAAAGGGCAGAGGACTGGGTAAGCACCTCAGTTAACACATGAACCAGTGCGAGCACCGGGCTGACCAAGAAAGCTTTGTTTTGGGCCACGCCTGTATAGTTTGGGGTACATCTAGATGGAGAAACATCACAAACATGATCTATGATGAATTTAACGAAGGAAGAGGAGACTGTTAAAAGATCCACCACCTTCCCTCTGGACCCAGGGTCCCACTGACGTAGGACTAGTTCAAGGAGCAGTACCAGTGCAAATAACACCCAAATCGGACTACAGACCCTGTGTCAGACAATATCCTTTAAAGCCTGATGCACAACAAGGAATTGAGCCAGTGATTAAAGATCTCATTATGGCAGGAGTAGTTGTTTAATGTGATGACTCACCATGCAACACTCCAATTTTTCCTGTGAGGAAAATGGCCCCATAAGTTGGATGGAGGATGGTCCTACAGGCAGTTAACAACACAGTAGTACAAAGAGCACCATGCGTATCAGATCCTTACACTCTTGTCAATACTTTAAGACCAGATTCAACATATTACACTGTTGTCAACATCATCAATGCATTCTTTTCTGTGCCAGTGTAAAAATCAGCAAAAACAACTATGCAAAACAGTGAGGGAAATATTCAGGTCATAACCTGAGTGCACAAGGCAGAACCGTCCTAGAGGAAAGGAAGGCAGCTATAACAAAACCTGTAACGAAAGCGCAAATGATGTCCTTTTTAGGCCTCACAAACTACTGCAAAGAAGAACCCAAATTACTCAGAAAAAGCAGGGCCTCTACAATAACTAATGTATAAACAAGAATTGAAAATGTCAGCACAATTAAGCTGGACGGCAGAAGCAGAAAAAGCCTTTTGTGATCTAAAACAGGCCTTAGTTTCCAGCACTGCTCTAGCGTTGCTGGATTACAATAAACAGTTTATTCAAATTGTAGACTGCAAAGGCCGTTACATGACCTCTGTTTTAGTACAGCAGCACAGTGCAAAAATGAAGCCAGTTGCTTACTCTTCATCTAAACTAGATAGTGTGGCCTGCACCTTATCACCATGTGTACATGCAGTAATCGCGGCCGGCAGCAAACATGACTGTCAATAAACAGCTGAACAGTTGACTAAATCCAGAGCAGATCTAAAAGATCAACCCTTAATCAAGGGACAACCTCTTTTCATAGATGGCTCATCAAGAAAAGACAACTATGTTAAAACACAGACAGGTTATGCTGTTGTTACAGCAACAAAAGTCTTAAAAGCAGAAAAACTGCCATTAAATACTCTGCAAAAGCTGCAGAACTGGTAGCCCTCACAGAGGCTGCAAATTAATGAAAGGAAAACGAGCCACTATTTACAAAGACAGTCAGTATGCATTTTCAACAGTTCACACTGTGAACTGAGGCAAGTTTCCATCTCCAAGCTACCCATTTCAAATAATTCACATGGACTTCATTGAAATAAATCAGAATGAAGGGAAAAAGTATTGTCTAGTGATAATAGATGCTTTTTTAAATGGAAAAGCAGTAACAGGAGCTAAAGCTTTGTGCAAAGACATTATACCTAGATATGGTATACCAGAAAAAATCTACAGTGACAATGGCACTCATTTTGTAAACCAAGTGATCAAAAGATAGGACCATGCTTTCACATAGACTTAAAGAATCATTGTTCATATCACCCTCAAAGCTATGAGACCTATGAGACATTGTTTGGCAGGCAATACAGACTGCCATATTTTAAGAATGAATGGGAACTGAAAGAAGAAACTGATTCAGCAGATTATATGAGAAAAATCACGGTCCAAACATAAAATAAGGATTCATAGATCACTGGGTGATTATAATTTAACGAACACAGATCCTAAATTTCTAAGGATGCAGAAAAATGCAACAATAATAATAATGGATAAATGAAAATGTATGAATTCACTCATAGTAATGTCTGCTTAAAGTTTTTCAAGGGTAAACTAAACACATGAGAACCGAGAACAAGATACTTGTTAAAAGGTTGAATTAGATGAGGTTAACATTGTATTGGGGAGTATTATCAATTAAACTAATGTTAGATGACTGAAAAAGGTTTAAAGACTCATAAAAAGTCTATCTAGAGCAGTATGGAGCAGTTAAATGATTAGGGGAAGATGATTTTATTTTTTTTTATTTTGTTTTTTTTTATTTTTTTTCTCTTTTATTTTTTTTTCCCCTTCTGACCGGGAAGATGATTTTAAAGAAAAACAATGAATTACTGTTCACAGCATAGTACAATTTAAAGTTTTTTTTTTTGCTTTTTTCTCAAACAAGATTCAAATAGGGGACATAAAACACAACCAGGGTTGCTTACAAAAGCTGTCTGTTAAAACAAGCCGAAATGATCAAAAAAATAATAATAAAATAAGAGAATAATGGGGTTAGAATTGCTCTTCGCTTTGGTTGAAAGGTGTAATCCATTAGAAGTCCTTTGGTTTGATGCATGTAAAGCTGAAACTGATTTACAGAACTACTTCCTGTCTCCGCCCTGGGCTACACCCACTTCCTGAATAGCAACCATTTACGACTTTGTGTGCGCTTGGGGTATGCACACACTTCCTTTTTCTCAAGCTGAGCTTTTCAAAATAGGACAAAAGATACATGGGGATGCTTCTGATTAACATCACAACAATATTCTGGAAATATACATAGTGGAGCTTTCTTTTACAAACTTAAGGGTTTTCTGTTTGGGGTTTTTAGAGAAATGTGAGGTGTTTTAAGGCTGATTCAGCAAGAAGTTTCTGAAAGATTTTAATACAATTCTTTGTTGAGACTTAGTGTGTTAAATGAGTTGAAATGAACCTTGACACAATAGCCATGAAACAGAAACTGCACAGCACTGATGAGTCTCCATAACAAAGACAGTCTATCATAGACAATAATCATTCTATGCAGCATTCAGCCTTGCACTCAGCAAACAGTAACTTAGATCTTATACACAGCCATCAGGTCTCCAGGCCTCCTAAGTCCGAGTGGCATGAGGCCATAGTGACTTCAGAATAATAATTCTTATAACATATAGCAGCTGAATGCTGCGTAGAATGATTATTGTCTATGATAGACTGTCTTTGTTATGTCTCTAGCCAAGGCCACGGTGCAGTATTAGGGGAAGCCGGAAAGTGAGACAGACAGAGACAGGGCAGACGCAGACTGCAGCGGAACCGTGGGGTGTGATTACTTTCCATCTATGTGATCTCTGCTCTGTTTCTCAATAAAAGTGCTGGAACTATATCACCACCGTCTCCTCATTCAGTAAAGATGGGAACTCAGTTACTATTGTTTAGAATTCCATCTACAGCTCCCATAACATTTGGCGTAAACAAACAAGATCTCCGACCGACGAGCGGGGGGGTCCGGGGACAGGAGCTGCTTTGGCCGGCCCGGAGAGGTTATCCGGCCTCTGGTACCCCGAATGGATTTTCAAGGGATGTGGAGGAGCTCCTGGTCTCGGAGCGTCTCTGGGACGTCGGCGCGAAGATCCGAACCGTTCTTTCACGAGACGGTAAGGGGATTATTTTCCAGCTCTTTTAAAAAAAAAAAAAAAACGCTCAAATTGCTCAAAAATGCTTGCAAGCTTTAAAAATTTAAACCCCATTTTAAAGAATACCTCAAGAAATTTTAAAATTTAACACTGTAAACCTAAAAGGCAGTAATAAGTAAAAGCCGGTAGAAATAATTAATTCTATTTATATAAGACAGGATTCACAATACAGAACAGTGACTAAGGCTTTAACATTGAACTAAAATTCAAACTTTTATTAAAATACGTTTTCAGCTGAAATACGGACTCTCATGCTGGGAGGAGGAGGGGCAGAACGATTTTCACCTCGAGAACGGGTGACCAGGCTGAGCAGTTTGCAGCTGGTCAATTAAAGTCCTTTTGTCTTGGTTTGTACAAGAGGCTGTCCACTTGTGTTGTGGATGAAAGCGGCAGGAATGCTTAAGGTCCTGACTTCCGCGTAGACGTACGCACATTTGAGAGTGGGAATCCCGACCATTATACCAAAAAGGCGACCGTCAAATGTGAGGCCTTTCATTTAGATGGTCGATCGTGATAAGGACAAGTAGAAAATAATAATAAAATTAAATAAATTAAGTCTGGAAGCAGAAGAGTCCGTGTAATGGGTCAAAGGCAGAGTTCTCGGGGTCCAGCCTTGTCCCAGGGTGAGAGGTTCGATTTCATGCTGGAAAAGTAGGAGCCCGAGAAAGCATGACATGCATAAATGATTTTAAATGATTTAATTAAACATGGACATTTCTCACATAGGGGTTAATTGTTTTTATATTGCAGTACTGCTATTAAATAATAAAAAATTCAAATAAAATAGAAAAAAAGAAAAGCGAAATTTAATAAAATGAATAGAAAAAGGAAATGGAAACGGAACTAAAAGGACGTTGCACCGGGGAAGCGTTTACAGGGGGACTGACAAGAGACACTTCCGTTATGGGTAAAAGTGTTCTGAACTGCTAATAACGACGTATAACTTTCAAAAATGGGTAAAATGGGTTGTACCCTTGCGGGACTGAAGCGTAAAACCGTGTGTAGGAGCCTAAATGCAGTTTATTTTAGTTGGAATATATTTTTTGTTTAAAGATTCAAAGGGATTTAAAAGGATTGAAAATTGATATTTACATACGTACAGTATATTGATATTGGGTGAATAGGACTTTTATTGTGAAGTTTAACAACCTGGTAGAGGAGGGGGGGATTTCCTGCTAGCGAGGGGAGCGGGGCTCTTGAGGAATGAGACGGAGATTGGAGCGTAATAATTTTTTGACCTTGCCCTTCCCAGGTTCCGTTGGACCTTGAAATACCAAATTTTGTGGATATATTTTATGTTTTTTGTAATGTTGCTTTAAGTTTTTTAGTAAACAGTTAAAAGCAAGAAGTGGACTCTTGGATTTATTTTCGAAGTGTTATTTTTCGTGGATTCAAGCCAAGGGATCCTGATGAGCGTCAAGCTAAAGCTCCAATAAAGTCAGTAAGAACTCACATTTTTAGTAAAAAAACTTGCTCTTCACGGATTACTGGATACCAAAACCGGACCGGATGATAAGGACAACGAAAGAAGATCACCCCTGCACGGAATTGGAGATTTGTCATCCAAAGGAAACGACAAACGTAAGTTAAAAACTGTTACGGATTGGCCGTGTGTCAGTTAAGATTAAAAAGACGAGTGGAATTCATTGAAAAGTTACGTGCGCAACAGTTCGCTAATTAATGTGGATGTGAAAGATTGAAGCTAACATGCAAGAGCCACAAAAGAAACGAGTTGTAAAGATGACAGAAAAAGGCAGGGAAGAACAAAAAACCAGGATTCTAAATGCACGTAAAGGCAAGCTATCACAGCTTGCTAGCATGATTAAGCAACTTGAGGAATTAATGGCGGACGACACGAACGCCGACCTCGTTAAGAACACGCTGCATGTCGATTTCGGTGGTTTACTGACCGAATTCACGGACACAAACTTTAGTTTGCAGCTATACATGAGTGAGGAAGAATTTTTGGAAAATCAAACTAACTATTTTGAGCCAAAACAAGCCTCAATGAATGATTTCTTCTGGAAATGTGAAAAATGGATGAAAGAAGTTATGAAGCGAACTGAGCAGGCAAAAGAACAAGAGAATGATGCTGAGCAAACTGATAACAGATCAGTGCGCACCAAAAGGTCTAGTTCGCGACATTCAACCGCAAGGTCATCTTCTTCCAAAATAAAAATGCTAGCTGAACTTGAGCGTGTATCACTGAAAGCTAAGGCTGATGCTGTAATGGGAAAATTGGCCATTGAACAGGAGGAAGCAGAGCTTGAGGCAGAGCGAAAGAGAAAAGAAGCTGCCATTAAAGCCAAGAAAGAAATGCACGAAATTCAAACAAAATTATCTGAGTCGGATGCAAAATTGCAAGTTTTACAAAAATATGAGGAGGAGCAGGATGATGTGAGCATTGATGGATCTGAAGTGCCAGATGACAGAATGTCAGTGAAAAGTGCTCCTCAACTGCCACGACCCACCACGCCGGTGCCAAATTATTCCAGACTCGATACATTCTATCGAAGCTTGCCCGTTAGACCCAAAGAAAATATGATAGATGCAAAAGAGAAAGGAAATGACAGAGTTGTGCTGGATAGTTTGTGCCAATCCATAATCCAACAGGCTAATGTGACCGAATACTTAGTGAAGAATCACAAAGCATCTTTACTCCCTGATCTCACGATTAAAACATTCAAAGGAGATCCATTGGAGTATAAATCATTTATTAGATCTATAGAACATGGCATTGAAAGCCGCACTGATGACGAAGGTGACCGCTTGCAGTTCTTGTTGCAGTACACGAGTGGACAGCCAAATGAATTGGTGAAGAGCTGCATTCACATGCCACCTTCAACAGGTTATGCCAAAGCAAAGCAAATGTTGCAAGACTACTTCGGTGATGACTACAAGATTGCAGAGGCATACTTAAAGGAAGACATGGACTGGCAGGCAATCAAACCAGAAGATGGGGCTGCTCTACAGTCATTCGCATTGTTCCTGACTGGCTGCTCCAACACAATGGCGGATATTAGCTACATGGAAGACTTGGACAATGCAGCAAGCATCAAGGCTTTAGCTAGCAAGCTACCCTACAAGCTGAAGGAATCCTGGAGAAAATACGCCTGTGACTTGCAAGAGAAAACAAAGAAAAGAGTTAAATTCAAGGATTTTGTTGAATTTGTGAACAAACAAGTCAAGTACTTAATACACCCTCTCTATGGGAACATAAAAGACAACACCACCACCAACATAAAGGATCCCGTTCGTCAGAAACCAAAAATACAAGACAAGAACATGGCTAAATCCAAGAAGGTTTTCACAACATACGTTGCTTCGTCAGCAGAAAACAAAGACAAGAAAGAAAACGAAAGCTCAACATTTAATAAAACAAAGCCAGTGGATGCCAATGGGAAACCATGTTTTTACTGCAGTGGAGAACATCACAATTTCTCAGTCTGCAAAGGATTCAGGAAGAAACCTCACAAGGAAAAAATTGAGTTTTTGAAAAGTAAAGGGCTGTGCTTCGCATGCTTGAAACATGGTCATATGAGCAGCAGCTGCTCAGAGAAGGCACAATGTCAAGAATGTGCTCGTCCACATCCCACTCTGCTACACATCACGTTTAAAGAGTCAAAGGACGAAACAAAGAAAGACAAAGAAGGTACAGATGAGCAAGCTGTGGCAAACGCTCATAAACAAGCATCTGAAATATGTAGTGTTACCGGGGCCGGTAAAGAAGATTGCTTCCTGTCCATAGTTCCGGTACAAGTCAAGGCACAAAAAGGAACAAAAATAGCGACCACGTACGCATTTCTAGACCCAGGCAGCTCTGCTACCTTTGCTACTGAGTCATTAATAAATGAACTGAACCTGAATGGACGCCGCACAAGCATCTCCTTGCGAACCATGGGAAATGAGGCCGTGGTGAACACGCGTATAGTGACAGGACTGGAAATCAGTAACTTGGAAGGTGACCAGTTTATTGAAATTTCAGAGGTGTTTTCCCAGAAGGCCATTCCCGTGACGAAGGATAATATCCCACGCCAAGAAGATGTTGGCAGGTGGCCTCACCTAAAGGAGGTGAAGCTTCCCGCTGTTGAAGCAGAAGTAGGATTGCTAATCGGAGCTAACATCCCCAAGGCCATGGAACCGCTTCAGATGGTGAACAGCGTTGATGAAGGCCCTTATGCTGTGAGGACAGCGTTAGGTTGGACAGTCAATGGTCCTCTGAAAGGAGGCAACGATGGACTGAGAATTAGGTCGCCAGCAGGTACAGCTAACCGAATCTCAGTAGCCAGGCTGGAAGAGCTTTGGCATTAACAGTTTAAGCTGGACTTTCCTGATGCAGGGCTGAGTGAAGACATTGAAATGTCAAAAGAAGATCATCAGTTTATGAACATGGTGTCTCAGTCGGCACAATTGAAAGATGGTCACTACAGTATTTGCCTTCCACTGAGAAACAAATCGCTGTGCATGCCAAACAACAGATCAGTGGCAGAACAACGTGCACTGAACTTAAGACAAAGATTCACAAAGGACACAGACTACCGTGCAGAGTATGTTGCATTTATGGAAGACATTGTCAAGAAAGGCTACGCAGTTCAAATCGGCAGAGCTGAGTGCGCACCGACTGAAGGAAGGACATGGTATCTGCCCCATCACGGAGTCAGACACCCAGTCAAGCGCAAGCTGCGTGTTGTCTTCGATTGCGCAGCAAGCTTTGGAGGAACGTCGCTGAATCAGCATCTTCTACAGGGACCAGACCTGACAAGTTCGTTAGTTGGGGTCCTCACACGGTTCAGGCAAGAAAGCGTTGCTGTGATGGCAGACGTGGAAGCCATATTTTACCAAGTGGCAGTGCAAGAAGAAGATACAAATCTACTCAGATTTCTTTGGTGGCCGGAAGGAAATCATCAGAAAGAACTTGCCGAATTCAAGATGAAGGTGCATATCTTCGGTGCGACCTCATCTCCAAGTGTTGCTACCTACGCTATGCGGAAGTGTGCAGCTGATTTTGAGGATGAGTTCGGGCAGGAAGCCGCCATCACAGTGAAGAAAAATTTCTATGTGGCCTCAAATCAGTAGCTGACGAGGACACAGCAGTCGCTTTGTGCTCCAACCTACGAAGCATGCTGGCAAGAGGTGGTTTTCGGCTAACCAAATGGGCAATTCCTGAAGGTGAGCGAGCACAAGGATTTCAAGATCTCGATTTGAACATGGACAGTTTGCCAATGGAGCGAGCGCTGGGAATCCAGTGGTGTGCTGAGACGGATCAGTTCAAGATCAAGATCAACCTCAAAGAGCGTCCACACACCAGGAGAGGCCTGCTCTTCTTCCTGAGCTCCATCTTTGACCCTCTGGGGTTCATTGCTCCAGTGATACTGCCTGCCAAAAGGATTCTGCAAGATCTATGTCGTCAAAGGTACAGCTGGGATGACAGCCTTCCAGCTGAAGTGATCAAGGAATGGACAAAGGGGTCATCAGACTTGCAACAGCTAGAGGTGTTTGGCGTTGACAGATGCATAAAGTCGGAGGCGTTTGGTGCACAAGTCTTCGCTCAGCTACACCACTTTGCTGACGCAAGTGAAGATGCTTATGGGACAACAAGTTACCTTGATTTGGTGTTAAATACTGACAAGGTTATTATAGTGGGTGATTTTAACATCCATGTTGGCACTGAATGTGATAACCTTAGTGTAGCCTTTAAAACTATCCTAGATTCAATTGGTTTTGCTCAAAATGTGCATAAGCCAACGCACTCTTGGCTCCATACTTTGGACCTTGTGCTGACATATGGCATTGATTGTGAAGAACTAACAGTATTCTCTCACAACCCTGTCCTATCTGATCATTTTTAATAACATTTGAGTTTAATCTAACCGATTTCTCCACCCCCAAAAGAGGGTTCCATTATAGTAGATCTTTATCGGATAATGCTGTATCAAAACTTAAAGAGTCTGTCCCCCTGTTAATATCCTCAGTATTGCAGAAATGCCCTGTAGATGGCAGCAATGCTGTTTCTTCCCATTCACAAATAGATACATTTGCTAACAGTGTGACTTCCTCATTGCGTTCTGCATTAGATAATGTAGCTCCCTTGAAAAAGAAGGTGATAATTCACAGGAAGCTGGCTCCCTGGTTTAATTCAGAGCTGCGTTCCTTGAAGCACAATGTTAGGAAATTGGAGAGAAAATGGCGCTCTACACACCAAGAGGAATCCTACTTAATCTGTAGGGACAGTCTATTGTTGTATAACAAGACCCTTCGCAGAGTTAGAGCAGCGTATTTTTCATCATTAATTGAAGAGAATAAAAATAATCCTAGATTTCTCTTTAGTACAGTTGCCAAACTTACTCAGAGCTGCAGCTCTGTTGATCCATCCATTCCCTTAGCTCTTAGTAGTAATGATTTTATGGGATTCTTCATAAATAAAATTGATGCCATTAAAAATAAAATAATTGGCATCCTCCCAAACATGATTACCTCATCCCCAGTAAGTAAGGCAGCATTGGAGGAATCTTTAGAACCTGCGCTGTGTCTGAACTGTTTAGAAGCAGTAGAGCTTTCTGAGCTATCTAAAATCTTAGCTTCATCTAAACCTTCTACCTGTATGTTAGACCCAATCCCAACCAAGTTGTTTAAGGAGGTATTCCCTTTGATCAGTGGTCCTATTTTAGACATGATTAATCTATCCTTAGTAAATGGATATGTACCACAGGTTTTTAAAGTAGCTGTTATTAAACCTTTACTTAAGAAACCTTCTCTTGATCAAGATGAGCTAGTAAACTACAGACCTATATCTAATCTTCTTTTCTTATCTAAAATTCTTGAGAAAGTAGTTGCTAATCAACTTTGTGAACATTTACAAAGCAATGACCTACTTGAGGAGTTTCAGTCAGGCTTCAGAGCTCATCATAGCACTGAAACGGCTCTGGTGAAGGTCACTAATGATATTCTCATGGCCTCAGATAATGGACTTGTGTCTGTACTTGTCCTGTTAGATCTTAGTGCTGCATTTGATACAGTTGATCACAATATTCTCCTACAAAGACTTGAACATACTGTAGGGATTAAGGGGAAAGCATTAGGCTGGTTTAAATCTTATCTGTCGGACAGATTCCAGTTTGTTCATGTTAATAATAAATCTTCCTCAAACTCTAGGGTCACCTGTGGAGTACCACAGGGTTCAGTCCTTGGACCAATTCTCTTTACTATATATATGCTTCCGATCGGCAAAATTATCAGACAGCATGGGATTAATTTCCACTGTTATGCTGATGACACTCAGCTATATCTATCCATAAATCCTGATGAATCCAATCAATTACTTCGACTGCAGTCATGTCTTGATGACATCAAAAGCTGGATGACTTTAAATTTCCTGCATCTAAATTCTGACAAGACCGAAGTTGTAATCTTTGGGCCAGAGTCCTCAAAAAATAAACTTCTTAACCAATCACTTAATCTGGATGACATTAACTTGGCCTCTGGTAATAAAGTAAAAAACCTTGGTGTTATTTTTGACCAAGACATGTCATTTAAACAGGTTTCCAGAGTTTCCTTTTTTCACCTCCGGAATATCGCCAACATTAGAAACATTCTGTCCAGGAGTGATGCTGAAAAACTAGTCCATGCATTTGTTACTTCAAGGCTGGACTATTGTAATTCTTTACTATCAGGAAGTCCACAAAATGCAATTCAAAGTCTTCAGCTGATCCAAAATGCTGCAGCAAGAGTTCTGATGAAAATCATCAAGAGGGATCATATTTCTCCAATTTTAGCTTCCCTTCATTGGCTTCCTGTTAAATCAAGAATAGAATTTAAAATTCTTCTTCTAACGTATAAAGCCCTTAATAATCAAGCTCCATCATATATCAGAGCTCTGATTACTCCGTATGTTCCTAACAGAGCACTTCGCTCTCAGACTGCAGGTCTGCTGGTGGTTCCTAGAGTCTCTAAAAGTAGAATGGGAGGCAGATCCTTTAGCTATCAGGCTCCTCTCCTGTGGAACCAACTCCCAGTTTTGGTCCGTGAAGCAGACACCCTGTCTACTTTTAAGACTAATCTTAAAACCTTCCTTTTTGACAAAGCTTATAACTAGAGTGGCTCATGTTACTCTGAGCTACCTTTATAGTTTTGCTGCTATAGGCTTAGGCTACTGGAGGACATCAGGGCCTATTTTTCTCACTCTACTGATTTCTACTGTTCTCCAGATTTGCATTGCATTACATTGAAATGACTGTTGTCATTTCTGCTTTTAACTTTTTGTTCTCTCTCTTTTTTCTTCATAGTAGGTACACCTGGTCTGACGTTCTGTTGACTGTGAAATCATCCAGGGAGGACAGATCACCGACTATTACCATCTAATGTAGAACAGATTACTAGATCAATGTGTGCTTCTGTGCTTTTTTGTCTCTCTTGTTGTGTCTCTGCTCTGTCTTCTGTAACCCCAGTCGGTCGAGGCAGATGACCGTTCATACTGAGCCCGGTTCTGCCGGAGGTTTTTTTTTTCCCGTTAATGGGTGGTTTTTCTTCCCACTGTCGCTTCATGCTTGCTCAGTATGAGGGATTGCAGCAAAGCCATGTACAATGCAGACGACTCTCCCTGTGGCTCTACGGTTCCCCAGGAGTGAATGCTGCTTGTCGGGACTTTGATGCAATCAACTGGTTTCCTTATATAGGACATTTTGACCAATCTGTATAATCTGACCCAATCTGTATAATATGATTGAACTTGATTTTGTAAAGTGCCTTGAGATGACATGTTTCATGATTTGGCGCTATATAAATAAAATTGAATTGAATTGAATTCTGCGCTCCTCAGCTGGAGAGACCCAATCCTCTCTGATGATGGCGAAGGCACGGGTAGCGCCCTTGAAATACCCGACCATACCAAGGATGGAGTTAACTGCGCCCTCAGTCGCGGTCAAGATGGACAGGCTGCTGAAGAAAGAGCTTGAATTGGAACTCCACCACTCTGTATATTGGACGGATAACACAGTTGTGCTCAAGTACTTGAACAGTGAAAGCTCCAGATTCAAAACTTTCGTGGCCAATAGGGTGTCAACCATTCTACAGAACTCTCAAGCTTCTCAGTGGAGATACGTCAATACCAGACTGAATCCGGCGGATCATGTATCTCGAGGACTGACGGTGGAAGCATTCTTGAAATGTGAAAGCTGGCTTTCCGGACCTGAATTCCTGTGCAGCGACGAAGATCAGTGGCCAAAGAATCCAGATCCTGGAATGATCAACGTGGATGACCCAGAAGTCAAAAGGGTTCAATCTCATGTTATGCAAGTACAAAACTTCAAAGACCCGCTGGACCAGCTGATGTTGTACTACTCATCCTGGGTGGATCTGAAGCGCGCTGTAGCCTGGTACCTGAAATTGAAAGATTTGCTGAAAGAACTGAATGCAAACAAAAACAGGGAACCAAGTTTGCCAAATAAGGAAAGAATGGACAGATTCAAGAAAGATTACAAAACATCAAAACTTATCTGTGAAGACTTGACAAAAGCAGAGACAGAAATTATGAAATACGCACAAAGGAAAGGATTCCAAGAAGATCTGGAAATGCTAAAAGAACAACAAAGAGTGAAGAAAAGCAGTACGCTTCGTAAACTGAATCCAGTTCTACTAGAAGGACTCATAAGAGTAGGAGGTAGGCTGAGCCGTGCTGCACTGCCAGACGACTGCAAGCAGCAAGTCATCTTGCCAAGGGACTCGCATGTCACAAGGCTCGTTCTTAGATACATTCACGATGTAACAGCTCATGCAGGAAGGAATCACATGCTGTCTAAGTTGCAGCAACGATTCTGGATCCCTGGTGCAAATGGAGCCATCAGGAGACTGTTGTCCAAGTGCGTAAACTACAAGAAGCTGCACGGAACAGCTGGCAAGCAACTCATGGCAGATCTACCCACCTGCAGAGTCTTGCCTGATGAGCCTCCATTCACGCGAGTTGGCGTCGACTACTTCGGCCCATTCATAGTGAAAAGAGGAAGAGGACATGTAAAAAGATACGGTGTCATCTTTACTTGTCTCGCAGTTCGCGCAGTGCACTTGGAAGTTGCGTCTTCGCTTGACACCGATGCATGTCTGAATGCAATTAGAAGATTCCTTGCGAGAAGAGGACAAGTCAAAGAGATGTACTCGGACAACGGGACGAACTTCAGAGCTGCCGAAAGCGAGATGAGGAAAATGATTTGTGAATGGAACACCAGCAAGATCGAAAAGCACCTACAACAGAAAGGTGTGCAGTGGCACTTCAACCCTCCGACAGGTTCCCACCACGGAGGAACCTGGGAGCGGCTTATCCGCTCTGTGAGAAAGATTCTGAACACCACAGTGAAAGAGCAGATGACGGATGAGGAAAGCCTCCACACCCTGTTGTACGAAGCGGAGGCCATTATAAACAGTAGGCCCATAACCAAGGCGTCTTCTGACATCAATGATTTAGAGGCCTTAACCCCTAATCACCTTCTGTTACTCAAAGTCAAGCCTGAGCTGCCTCCAGGAGTGTTCAGCAAGGACGATCAGTACACAAACCGAAGATGGAGACAGGTTCAGTACCTCGCAGACATATTCTGGAAGCGCTGGTGCAGGGAGTACCTCATGCAACTCCAAGAGCGCCAGCGATGGTCAACATTAGAGAGAAACTTCAGCGTCGGCGATGTGGTGCTGGTAATCGACGACACATCGCCCAGAAACTCCTGGCCGCTTGGAAGGATCACAGAGACTCTTCCAGACCGGAGAGGTTTCGTTCGGCAGGTGAAGGTCAAGACTCGGACATACGAGCTGCTGCGACCAGTAACCAAGTTGGTTCTGCTGGAAGAGTCAGAGACTGACTGATGGACTTTCATATATCCTTTTTGGTTAATACTGAATGAGTGATATAGTTATGTACTTTAGTTTAGTTGTTATTTAGTTACGACTTAAGAATTAAAGGTAAAGTAACGTGAATAATTGTAGTATTAGGCTCCTTGTGATTTAAGATTTGAGTAATTGTTTCAGGGCATTGATAACAATTAGGAGCTGGGAATGTAGGAGCCTAAATGCAGTTTATTTTAGTTGGAATATATTTTTTGTTTAAAGATTCAAAGGGATTTAAAAGAATTGAAAATTGATATTTACATACGTACAGTATATTGATATTGGGTGAATAGGACTTTTATTGTGAAGTTTAAAAACCTGGTAGAGGAGGGGGGGATTTCCTGCTAGCGAGCGGAGCGGAGCAGTTGAGGAATGAGACGGAGATTGGAGCGTAATAGTTTTTTGATCTCGCCCTTCCCAGGTTCCGTTGGACCTTGAAATACCTAATTTTGTGGATATATTTTATGTTTTTTGTAATGTTGCGTTAAGTTTTTTAGTAAACAGTTAAAAGCAAGAAGTGGACTCTTGGATTTATTTTCAAAGTATTATTTTTCGTGGATTCAAGCCAAGGGATCCTGATGAGCATCAAGCTAAAGCTCCAATAAAGTCAGTAAGAACTCACACCGTGTTTGGACGAAACATTCGGGGGTCGTAGTCAGCGCACGCTCTCCACTTTTTTTTAAAGTAAGCGGGAACTTACTTGAACACGTTGAAACGTTGAAAACATCTTTCGGCGTTGCCATAGACGTTAAAAAAATTATGAAAAACATAGAACAATTTAAGATAGTGAAAAAAAGCAGGCCTGCACGTGTTTGTCTGTCTGAATGTCATCGTTTGTATGTAACTGTACGTATGTATGTATCGTATGTAACTAAATGTTCATCTGTGTGAATTAATTCGGTTAAAATTAATGTTCATGGTTTCAAAATGTTCATTTGTTTTGGGAGAACTGCAGCTCCGTAATTCAAATTACATTTTTAAGCATGGACTATGTTAACAAGGGGGTAAAGGGAAAGAGAGACCTCAATACCAAAGTTTGTTTGTTTTCCACATTAAATATCCGACCCAAATTAAATAGATACACGGTGGGATTAACATGGCTTGAACAAAAATATTTCAGCTTTGTTAGAAAATTGGAACTGGTAATAAGCTTTACATAAAGCTTGTTGAGTGTACTGTTTTACAACATTAGGCAGATATCCTATCACTTGTTTTTTTAGCCCTAAAGTAATATAAAATTACTGAGATCTCATTGCTTGTAATAATAATGATTCATCACAAACCAGTCCATGTGAAAGAAGTTTAGATATACATGATTTTTGATTTAAATATATGTAAAAAAAAATGTGTTTTGGCTTTAAACAAACTGTATGGAACTAAATATGAATTGCTTTTCTAAGGGTTTTCTATTAATTTATTATATTTCTTTTTACTTGGAATTTGAATGCAACTAATGAGAAATTCGAAAAGCGTCAAAATATCAAAAGGCCACGTTACACGCGTCATCAGTTACAAAATCATCTGATGTTATTAGTTATGCTGAGCTGAGGCGAAGCTCAGAGGGACAGTTTAACCTGAAACAGGACAAAATATATGATAAACAAACCTGACCATGATGTAAACATCCAAATGTTTATGGCGAGGCTGGGTCTGTTTGTTCTGGCCTGGGGCACGAAAACTATGTCAAAAAAATGAAAATAAAGCCTCCTTCTGAAGGGTTAAACTCTAATTCTAATCTTGGGATGTTTTGGGTAGTCTTCTCAATGTGCTGAATTACGGGGAAAACTTATCATTTACAGAAAAACACTAGAAGCTCAAAAACCTAAAAGAGAATATCATTGCTTTAAAGTTTCACCCTTGACCAATTTAGATTGAAAAGTTATATATGAATAAAAGTATTACTAATAGCAAATACACATGGTCAAAGGACCAGAAGGATATCAAAAAAGTTTGTAATAAGTCAAAAAAAAAACTATGTCATATTGGAAAAGACATAATTGTGCTCCTTGGAAGACAATTTTGATTTAGTTTTTATGGTTAATTTCTTTTTTTTTTTTTTTTTTTTTCTTTCTGTTGGAGGGGTTTTGAACAGAGTCCAAAGCAAAGGTGAGGAATAGATCTAATTTCCCAGGATCAGCAAAACAACATCACGTTAAAGTGACACTGAGGGGACCAGGGTTTTAACTGCATGCTATTAACACTCTTGTTGTTGAGTTATTGCTTTCAGATTAAAGGAGACGCCACCTTTCTGCCAACAGAAGACTCTGAGAAGACAGTGCTAGCAGTGCGGTAAGGAGTCATAATCAGATTTGGACACTAAATTATACTTAGTTTTGACCAAGCCAGGAGATCTTCCAGTGGGAAAGGTGGTGTCTTGTTTGTTGCTTTCTGCTATTAACAGCTCTATCTTTCTGCTTCTTTTCTTTGCAAAGAAACCTGGTCAATATGATGGGAATGTGCTAACATGGAGATTTAGTCTCATTTTAGACATTCTCAGATGCGAGAAAATGCAGAAACAGTGCCGCAGTGACACGGGGGCTGATCCTGGGGACAAAAGAGAAAAGGTGATGTCATTGACTTCAGCCTGATCCAGTTTTGAGTTTTATTTTGTCAGAGACAAAGTTTTATTTTTTTTTTCTATCCTTTTATTTCTTTTATGTTTGTCATGTTAGAGGGAACACTGTAGTTAAAATGTTTGTGACTGCTTTGCTGTAATTTCTGCGGGTCTTCTTCCTGTGTTTTGCCGTCAGTTAGCACAATAATAAAGAGACACGGATTCAACACGAGCCTATCGAGCGTTTCTTTGGCAAAAAATGCTGGCAGAATTCATTCTGTTTGCAGGCGTGAGGACTGGAGGATGGACTCTTGAAGGAAAGGAGAATGTTGTGCTGCTGAACTCAGACATTGGCTTGAAAATGGACAATGAAGGATTATGACTGAGGCATGGGACAATCTTCGACAAAACAGATGAGTTCTGCAGACACGATTTTATGCATTTCACTTCAGATTTTGTTGTACACAATTAAAACAAAACACACATTACGAAACACATTAAGATTATGTAAAGGTGAAAACTTTTAAAGAAGCAACTTGATGGAATCATAGAGCAACTTAATAAATTAAGTGGGTATTTTATCAACAGATAAATAAATGAATTAATTAGTTTTCACTATATAAGTAGAGTAATGTGAACTTTTAAATAGCATTTCATTTAATGAACATCTTAGAGTAAGCTGAGTTCAGCCACTCCTGCAGGCATCAATAAAACACAAGGGAAAGATTACTGGTTAAAATGGATAAGGTTGCAATAAAATTAGCATAATGACACATCCTACTAACTAACATGGGTAAATTTAGGATTAAAGCATCAGTGTACAATGGTTACAATATTTATGGAGATTTAATATCTCTCAACTAGAACAAATAACTCAATAGTCTTTTTAACCAGTTAAACATCCTAAGGGAAAAAACACATAACACTGAGTTTTAGCTAACTGTTAACCTGAGGGCTTTTAGATCAGGATAATTTAATGGTTGTCATCTTACATACAGAAAATAAGTAAGATTAATTTAATTAGATTAAATTATGGGGACATTTTGGATCTGGTCAGGATTGCTGGGAGGCTGTGACGATAAAAGGGTAACAGCTTGAAGGTGATATCAGTGAATGAAGGTTTTCTCTGAGGAACATTAAAGCAGCAAAGACACCCCACATTGGAACTCCTGTTGTGTAAAGAACATCTTGAACGTGACATAAGGTGAGATCCTTACAATGAGAGACGTTCCACACAGGGGGTGTGGAGACCCCTGGGGCACAGCACCCAGGGACGAGCTGCTGTGGTCTGGAGCTGTTGTAACCTTGACACAGCTGGTGGAACCAGAGTGATGACAAGGTGGTCCAACAGGTTACCCGACACCTAACACTGACTGTAAAGGGTTCTGGGTTTTGAGGGTTGCTGAAAAAAGAAAGCTTCAGAGAACCTTAACCCTTCCTGACCAGGCACTCAGAAAACATAGATCAGATTACCGAGGTCTAGACTAATAGGAACGCAGAGACGCGTTCATCCAAGAACTTCTTAATCAAAGTCCTCAATCCTCAGTTATAAATGGGCAAATAATCACATGTATGGTTTGCTTTATTTTGGGATTAAATTGGGAAAGAATTCTGATTTGCTTAAGTAGCTTTGGTTGTTCAACAATGTTAGAACGTTTTCAAAAAGCTCCTGTTCTCTCCTGCTCACTGCTTTGTTTTGTATAACCTTGGTGTCCTTGAACAGTAACAGCATGGTATAAATATTTTGTCTTTTCTGTGCAGAACAGTGCCTCACTTTCTTTCTTTAAAAAAAAGAGAGAAAGAGGGAAAAGGCTTTCACATGGAAAGGCTTTCTTTTTTTCAGTTGGGTTTTCAAAATAAAATGGGAAATGACATGAAACGAATATGTTGATGAAATTATGTTGCAGAGAACTTCAACTGTCAGACAACAACAGTTAAGACACACATTAAAAGCATTCTGTTAAGAATTATTATGAATTTACTGCAGATACATTTGAACTTAAAGATTACTCTTAATTAATAATTAAATTGCAGAACTCTGAGAGCTAAATAATTGTGCACAGAAATATCTTGAATGTGAAAGTGCTTGGAGGATGTTTTAATAAATGACACATGAATGGGGGTTTTGATAAGAACACTAATTACACCTTGTTTCTGTTCCCCAGTGGAAACAAGGACTCGTGTCTGCAGACCATCTTCACAAAGTGTTTTATTAGAGAAATGCAAAATAAAATGCTCAGTGCCCATCCAGAACTAAACGCGTATTACCATCCAGCTCAATTGTCCAGCCTGCGAGGGGAAACCAGAAGAGGACTGGGGATGAAGAAGCCAGAGAACTCTGATTCCTTATTCTTCAATGGGAGGAGTTGCCTGAAGAGACCTTAAGCGCGATTACATTAATTTCTGCCTTGTGCCATGAATGGCCTGAGGGCTTTCTTAACGTTGCGTTCTGGACGTTTAGGACTCTTCTCAAATTGTGTTATTGTTTGTTTAACTGCTCTGTTCTACTGACTTACTTGTTTGATTTTTTTTGTGTTATGAGATCTACACTTTAATGTTACATCATGTTGATCAATATGGGCTTATGAAAAAATGGAAACTGTTTGCTTCAGACACACAAAGATCTATGGTTGATGCACCTTTTGATTTGATATAGGAAGAACCAGGATCAGATTGGCTCTAAAGATCCTTTAATATTAGCTGGTAATGTTAACACTTAGATTCAATACAGGGTTTTCAGGCTCAGATTGGCCAAGAGCAGATCTCCCTGGGAGGGGGCCTTACCAGTTTTTACTACCCCTTGGGAGTAGCGTTTTCTGGGGTTCCCCTGTCCGCACTGAACCTCTCCTGCCTTTGCTCCTGGTGTTGTAAGTTTGGAGTGGTGGATTATTGTCCATCGACGGGTGAGTGGAGAAAGGAGTAGGAGGGTATTCAGGGTGGGGAAGAGTAGACGGATTCGACCTTGGTTACTGAACAGGCTTTAGTTTACCTAGTCTAATGTAATTTTAAAATAATGTGCGCATAGGTACTGTTGAGAATTAAAAAATATATCTTAGTGGGGGTGTCTCCCTTCTCTGTTGCTGGGTAGAATAAGAGGGCGTTTTATTGTCCCGAGGGGGTGGTCAGAAGGAGAGGGGGTCAGTCATCCTCCCACTGAGCCATGCAGGAGGAGTTTAAGGTTGATAAAAAGAGTCTTTGTTCAGAGCTTAATTTAGACAGACTTCTGGACCGCGCGGTGAAAGATCTAGATTGGTAATGTAACTCTGTCTCCATATTTAATTTCTATGAATTAAATATGTATTTAAACCGTTTTACCTCTGATCAATGCTTCCCCATTTATAGCCAAATCCGGAACTGGGAAAGATGGGTTTTTAATAGACATGCAACAGCAAGCCGGTAAAACCCATCTTAACAGTACCTAAAACAGGCCTTACCTAATTAGATGAACCCTAAATTGTAGATGAAAGCTAAACCTTTGATCTTGTGTGTTAAACCTCTATGAAGCATTCATGTTGATCTATACTAAACGTTCCAGCACTGCCCGGTTCCAACACAGGAGCCTTTTGGGTCCCACTTTACGAGTTTACAGAAATGGTTCCTCTGTGTTTTGTTCACATTTTCATGTGATGGGTGATCTTGTTTTGACTTGATGCTGACGATGCCATCATCAAAAAAAAAAAGAGAGGAATGTTATAAGAATTATTATTCTGAAGTCACTATGGCCTCACGCCACTCGGACATAGGAGGCCTGGAGACCTGATGTCTGTGTATAAGATCCACTGTTTGCTGAGTGCAAGGCTGAGTGCTGCGTAGAATGATTATTGTCTATGATAGACTGTCTTTGTTATGTCTCTAGCCAAGGCCACCGTGCAGTATTAGAAAGTAACCACTTTCACATCCACAGAGTTCCAAATGTTTGTGACACAAAATGGCATTTTGCACACAACAAGTGCGCCGGGACACCCTGCCACAAACGGTTTGGCTGAAAGATATGTGCAGACATTTAAAGTAGGCATGAAAAAGCTTGCCAACCGCTCATGCAGCATTGAGGACAAACGTTCATTGTTTTTGTTACAGTACCGGGTTACACCAAACTGCACGACAGGTCAGTCTCCAGCAGAATTGTTCTTGCACACGTACCAGACTGGACTTCATCAAACCTAACAACAAGGGGACTGTCCGCAGGAAGCAGTTTCAACAAAAAGCCCTACATGACTTCACTGCCGCGGACCGCTGTTTTTCTATGGATGATGCTGTGTATTTTCGAAACACAGGGGGAGGAGTTCACAAGTGGACACCGGGACAAGTCATACGACAAACTGGTCCAGTCTCTTATGAAGTAAAGGAGCGGGACTTGAACACTGTGCACAGACGACATGGGGATCAGCTTCGCCCTCAAGCTGTAGCTGAACCAGATTCCGAGAACCATGAAACTCCAACAACAGAACAACGTGATGCAAACGTTATACCTGAACAAAGTGCTCTGGAATCGGGGATGCACCCCCCTGTTTCCCCAGACCTTCCAGTGGTGGTGAGGCGTTCCACGCGACCACGAAAGACACCAAAACAATATCTTGAGTAGCCTGGTGTTTATCTAGGCATAACAGTTATGCATGTTATGTTCTCTTGTTGTTCCTGTTGCATTAAGGGTTACATCTGAGTTAGATGCAGAGGTAAAGAAAAAAAATGTCTTGATTATAAAGTAAATACATATTTGGGTCATTGTTTGAATCTAAATGAAAATGCATTTAAGTTGGAATAAGTGACCTTTGTGTATTTTAGTTAATGTAGATAAAAAAAAGGTTATTCTCATCTAAAAGGAGGATGATGTGGTGTTTTTACCCCCCATGATTTACCTGAGTTGGTACGGTCCTGGCAGCCCGGACGTGCGGGTCTTCTTCCTGTGTTTTGCCGTCAGTTAGCACAATAATAAAGAGACACGGATTCAACACGAGCCTCCTCTGTTTATTAAGACACTACAGTTGGAAAACATGATAGGCCTTTCTCTTCATAATAATGTTCCCTTCTATCAGGTGCAGTACTGTGTAAATAAAGCTGTGGGTAGTAACTAGTTACATTTACTTAGTTACATTTACTTGAGTAACTTTTTGAATAAAATGTACTTCTAGGAGTAATTTTACTGCACTGTACTTTTCACTTTTACGCTAGTCATTATGACATGAGCATCGCTACTGTTGTGTAAAACATCTGGCTACTCTACCTGTTGTGAGGAACTTGATGAATAAAGAACTGACTGGTTTTAACCAAAAACACACTTTCTATCTGCGGAGGTCATTGAGCCATTTGGAGGTCAAATCAACGTACAATAAACAGTACACATTGTCGTTAGAAGTACTTTGCACTGTTCTAACATACTATACATACATTAACTGCTGTACGTATAGCTACAGTATAGGGGAATGGTGGCCTAGTGGTTAGAGCACAGAGCTTCGGTCCCAGAGGTTCTGAGTTCAACTCCCATAAGCTGCCATTCTGGGTCCCTGAGCAAGACCCATAACCCCAGATTGCTCCCCAAGCGCTGCACAGTGGCAGCCCACTGCTCCCCAAGGGGATGGGTTAAGATGTAGAAGTGAATTTCTCCATTGTGAGATCAAAAAAGTTCAATATTTATTAAAGTATAATGTTGAAAAACATATTTTATATAAAACATCACATTTTTGTCTGTCCGATTATGTATTTTTGTTAAATAAAATACCACATCATCAGCTGTAATGATTCTCAATACTTGAGTAGCCTTCTTACTGAATACTTTTTTACTCTTAATTCTTGGCTGAGAATTTTTTACGAGTAAAAAAAATATTGAAGTAGTGCTTCTCTTCCTTGAGTAGACTTTTCTGAGCAAGACAGAAACTTCCTAGACTGCCAGCTTCCCGTAAACCACCAACACTACCTGGTGTTAGGCGTGAACCACAGCCACGGCTTTTGCTGGTTATGCGTCTTGCACCTTCACCATCTGTTTCTGTCGTGATGATGGCGCCAGCTCCACCTTCCCCTGTGTACCTGTGGCCGTTACATCCCATCCAGTGCTTTAAAAGATCTAATCACAATCACAAACTGTCAGGTAAAGTTGATTTGGAATTTCTGGTCTACGTCTAGAATACTCAACCCTGGTCTCTGTCCTTAATATTTTAGGTGTTCCTGCTGGAGCAGACAACCAATCTAAAACATGATGACTATTTGTCTTATACATCAGGGTTGAAGACTTCTGATCTCTATTCTTTGTCCTCCAGGTAATTAGTGCTTAGGGTTATTTCACAGATCATTTTGTTTTACCTCAGGGGTTAAAGCAAAAATAATCAGTTTGACTGAAAATTTTTCCTAGTCATCTGATATATTACGGGCCATGGACATCGTGCCACATTAATTACCTCACTTGCTTATTGTGCAAAGTCAACTTTAAGCAATCTGGTAGTTTTAAAATATCCATTGACAATTCATGTATCTCTCCGCCTTCCAGCTTCAGAGCCTTGGTATCATCCTGGACAGCCTCTCCATCTTTTCCTTCACTTTCCACATCTATAACATGACCTGTAGCGGCCTTTTGGAATTAACAGCCAGACGCAGGGAGTTCCAAATGGGTGCAGTTTAATCTTTACTTTTCTTGACATAGACACCATGAAAACTGTAGTATGAAATTGTTATGCCATTACGGGACGTGACAAAACTGCATTAATTCGGGACGTGACGGACTGCGTTTGCCATGATGCAATGTGGTCAAAATGGCCACCAACTACCATCATGCAACACGACAAAATGGCCGCCGATCGAGATAAGGTTGCTAGGGTGATGACTATAAAACCCAGCAACAGACCGAAATCGGCCTTCTTGTCCTGGCACACCACCAACCTGAGAAGACACACAGCTGTGCTACTCCAAACTCCCCCCCCCCACCCCCCACCCCCACGCCACATGCTCGATAACTTCGCTGGATCGAAGGTTGTTGAAGCAAACTTATCCCTGCGTAATTATAGCAGGAGGTCGACTCAAAAAGGTACCTTTTAATTCCCTCTGATCAAAACTGAGAGCCGTCATCTCCAGGTGATCGAACGAGGACCCCGCTTTTGTTTTTGGCCGAACAAAGCGTCTGATAGCCCAGAAGAAGGACGAAGGGACTTTCCTCCCGTTTCCTCGCGGACTGAAGAACCGACCGCCGAGCGGAACCAGGACTGCGGACTCGGAACGCTCCTGCACACACGGAGCTGGGACTTCACTCCTGAATCAACGTCAGAGTAAAGAAAGATTTCCCTTCTTTTTATTTCTTTGCACCCACAGGGTGACCGTGGCGTGCCTGGGCAGGTGTTAGGGACTTTAGGTTAATGCTTGTTACTCCAAGTCGGAGTTTGTTTTTAACTGTTGAATATTTTCCTTTGTATGTGCATGCATTTGTGAAAGTGACTTTGGCTGTTGTTTAATTTTGTGGTCCGTGGAGACTCCGCCGTGGGTCTTTAAAGTGTAACACTTTTTCCATTTTCTTCCATCTTTCCCCCCCCCCTCTCTCTCTCTCTTCTCCTTATCAGTTAAGGCGATAGCTTTGTGTGAAACTTGGTTCGCGGTTTTTCTTTAAACTCATTGGTTAGCCGCGCCCTCTCGAAGCGAGGTATTACCCCATCAGTGTATGCGTGGTTACGTCATTAGGACCTCCCCTCACACATCACGCAAATTGGTAGATCATACGTCGTCATAGTCGCCATCTTGGGAGGGTGGCGTATGACCGAACTGTAGGTAGCTTAGCCGGAATAGCTTTTGTAAGACATCAAAGCGTCCAGTGGGACTCTCAAAGCTGTTCTGTCTGTCAATGCTGCTACGTCACATACCGATGTTTTGAAGGTGGTGTTAAACAACCGTGAGCTGGACTTAGATTTGCTAACCGCTCATTTTCATCCATTTTTTTATTTTATTTTGTTCCTTTATTTCCACATATATATTTTGCATGTTTAGTTTTAGTAGTGAGTAAGAATTCCAAGGTTGTTGAATCAGAGAATTACTGTAACAGGGAATTGCTTTTGGTTCAATAAAAACAACAACTGCGGAATAGAAATGGTTTTGTGTTCAATCCAATTCACAGTTGCATGGTTATTGAGAATTCAGAGCTATCTCCTTTTGGAGTTAACATCTGATATTAATACAGTGACATTATCATTGGATTGGTGATAAGGAATAAGGGTTTGAACTCTAATGGCGTACCGCGCACGTGACGTCACCGTCTCATGAGCAACGCCCCTTGCCGCTAAAATAGGTCAAACAGTGTCAGAGCGCACGTAGCAACCAGCCATTACACATGCAACAGATACAACGATATGACCGACTTTTCAGCTGTTAAACTATCACAAGAGGATGTCCAGGTGCCCAGTTTACTGGTAGAACTGTGGGACAACATACCAACGTTCAGCTCAAACGATGGCTTGAGTGTCGAGAGCTTAGAAAGACTGGAAAACGGGCCGAGTTGATAGAACGGTAAGTTGATGTTTTTCTCCTGCTCGGCGTTCATGGCATCAGCGGCCGTTTTTTTCTGTTTGTAATCAACGTCCAGGAATCGTTATAAATTGTCCGGTCCGCTGAACAATTTAGTCCAGTCCGGTGGCCAAATGCATTATCATTATGCATTTATGCTGTATCTCCTCGCTGCATCAACCGATCTGCACCAGATTTGTTGTGAGTCATGGGGGAGCGCTGGCGAACGCGTTTGTGTGAATCGCCCGGTGGACGGGCGGGGAAAATGCATAACAGCATCTGCAATGGTGGGCGGCCGGTGGTGCGCGTACCCCGCCGGCACCGCAGCAGTGGCCAATAGGCCGGAGCGCGCTTGGCTGCGAGGGCCGATCGACGCCGCTTGCGGCTTTAACATCCTTCATATGTGGCCTATCAGCGTACCTCGAGTCGCTGTTGCACGTTCCATAACAACAATGTTTAAAAACCATGGTTAGGAGACGTCTTAGACTTAGAAAAAGCGGTAGTTTTACTGAGTAAAACCAAGGGTAACGTACAGCGAAAGAGTGGAGGAAGACGCATATTTGCCCTACCTGTACCACGTGATATGACGTCACGTTCTAAAAATAGCTCGCTTGCGGTACGCCATTGTAGTTATATTAGGGGTTCTCATGGTCTGCCGGATAAACCTCTTCGGTTAAAATCCAATCAAATCATCTGTTCCAGCACACCTGAGTTCATAACAGCTAATTACTAACTGCGTTAATAGTACAAATCATTACAAGCTTCTAGCCTAACATCACCACCATTTGAACTATATTTTGTTATAGCGGAATTTGGAGTTGAATGACTTATTACTTAAATTATAATACCAAATTATAATTAATAATAATAATAAGCATATTCAAACAGCTTCTGGCATAACAAAATACATAGATACACAAATGCTGTCTCTTTGTGCTTAGTAAGAACAGGAAGTGCAGCATATAACAAAACTCACAAAGAAATCTACTGTTCTTCAAAATAAATGCATAAATTAACCACTAGGTGTCACTGTTAAACCCATGAACAAGAAGGAGAATTTTACCATTTAGCAGTTATTTACACTCCCACCAAATACTGTCACAATGAATGAACAAGGTAATGTGTAAAGGGTAAATTAATTAAACAGGATTTCTTGACTATACTAAATGAATATGTTTGCATAAAACTATCTTGGAGTAAATTAACTGTACAAAAGTCAATTTCTGGATTGGCCTCTCAATAACTGAGGGCATGTTGACATCTATAGTAAAATAGTAACTAGATGGATGAATACATGACATTGCACTAAAGAGAGGCACTACTTGGATATTTTTGAAAAACAGTCATCCAGGTCATGATCATTCCAAAAAAGTTTAAAAACCACACAACTGGACTTTTTCCTGAAGTTCGAAGACATTTCGCTTCCCATCCAGAACATTTTCTCATTTCAAATGTCAGCAACATATGCAAAAACATCGTCATCCCATATGTTGCTGGAGTCTCTGAAAAACTCAAGAGGATTTTCTCCAAATACATAAAAAGGGGGACTGGAGAGTGTGTTCCAACTACAAAGGAATCACACTCTTAAGCCTCCCTGGTAAGGTCTATTCACGGGTTCTGGAAAGGAGGGTCCGTCGGATAGTTGAATCTCGGATTCAGGAAGAGCAGTGTGGTTTTTTTCCTGGCCGTGGAACACTGGATCAGCTCTATACCCTCAGCAGGATCCTGGAGTGGGGACAGGGGAGTTTGACCAACCAGTCTACATGGGCTTTGTGGATCTGGAGAAGGCATTCAACCGTGTCCCTCGAGTAAGGGCTGCTAGGTCTCTGTATGACCGGTGTCAGAGTCTGGTCCGCATTGCCGGCAGTACACAGTAAGTCACACTCGTTGAACTCCGCCAAGGCTGCCCTTGTCACCGATTCTGTTCATAACTTTTATGGACAGAATTTCTAGGCGCAGCCAAGGTGTTGAGGGGATCCGTTTTGGAGGCCTTAGGATTGCGTCTCTGCTATTCGCAGATGACGTGGTCCTATTGCTTCATCAGGGCGTGATCTACAGCTCTCACTAGAGCGGTTCGCAGCCGAGTGCGAAGCGGCCGGGATGAGAATCAGTGCCTCCAAATCCGACCATGGTCTTGAGCCGGAAAAGGGTAGAGTGCCTCCTCCGGTTGGGGAGGATGTGCTGCCCCTAGTGGAGGAGTTCAAGTATCTTGGGGTCTTGTTCATGAATGAGGGGAAGATGGAGCGGGAGATCAACAGGCGGATTGGTGCAGCGTCTGCTGTGAAGCGGGCGCTGTACCGATCCATTGTGGTGAAGAGAGAGCTGAGCCAAAAGGCGAAGTTCTCGATTTACCGGTCAATCTACGTTCCTACTGTAGCCGGGGCACTTTGGCCCTGAAGCATGGTGCTGCACACAATTCCTTCTGCCCATATATGGAGGATGCTTTGACAGCGCACAGCTGGTACTTGATGAGGCAGGTAATCAGCTGTTCCACTTAAAGCGGGGTAGATTGGTGAGGAGATCAGATCTGAGGCAAGGATTCCGGCAAAGGTATGTTTTTACTACTAAGAGTGAGGTTGCTGCAGGATCATTTGGTTGAGCCCTTTTGTTGTCATCATTTTAGGCAATGCGTAATAGAGACGCAAAGACTGCCGTGGACTGGGTTCCACCTTGGAGAGGTAAAAGAAAAAAGTCTCTTATTACCTGGATGTTTAAGGTGCTGGTCTAATGCGACTTCCTTTGTGTGCAGGTTGGCCTGCTACTGTTTCAGTTGTGTTTTTATCTACTGTTTTAATCACTGCTTAGACCCTATTTTAGCTATTTATTCATAGTTTTAACAAAATGCATGGGAAGGGTTTTTATTGTTTAGCTCCCCGGGCTTGTTTTATCTCACCTGAGGTCCTATGCTGTCTCGGGTGCTGTGCGGGTTGTATTTAGATTGGATTGAGGGGACTAGTGGGAGGAGAGTTCTTTTCTTTTGTGTTGTTTGCACTAGGGTTTGTGGCATGAGTGTTTTTGTTGGGAGACACCAAGGTGTATTTTGTTTGTTTTCTTTAGTGGTTCTCCTCTAACTGGTCTAGTTTAATTGGGGTTTTTAACTATTCCTCTTAGCTATCAGGATTCCAGGCCAGCATAGGCCCCTACATTTAAGGTGGTTATCCTTCCAAGATATAACATGTAAATTGTCTTGTAAAACGAATAAACTATATTTAAGTTGAACCTGTGCCTCGGTTAGTCCTTGCAACCTTTCTTTGTGGTCTGGTACCAAAGGAGTTGAGGGTTTGGAAATCGTGCCTGAGGTCACACTGCCCTCATCTATGGTCACGTTCCTACCCTCATCTATGGCCATGAGCTTTGGGTCGTGACCGAAAGAACGAGGTCCCGGATACAAACGGCTGAAATGAGTTTTCTCCGTAGTGTGTCTGGGCTCTCCCTTAGAGATAGGGTGAGGAGCTCAATCATCCGGGGTGGACTCAGAGTAGAGCCGCTGCTCCTCCACGTCCAGAGGAGCCAGTTGAGGTGGCTCGGGCATCTGGTTAGGATGCCTCCTGGAGGCCTCCCTGGTGAGGTGTTCCGGGCACGTCCCACCGGGAGGAGGCCCAGGGGAAGACCCAGGACACGCTGGAGGGACTATGTCTCTCTGCTGGGAACGCCTTGGGATTCCCCCGGAGGAGCTGGCCCAAGTGGCTGGAGAGAGGGACGTCTGGGCCTCCCTACTGAAGCTGCTGCCCTGCGACCCGACCCCGGATAAGAAGAGGATGGATGGATGGATGGAGAATGGCTTTTGTAAACACAGACAATGTTATTAGTTTCGTGGCAAAAAAAGTTGATTTGGGGTTTATTTACCCTACAAGTATAAGCTTAAGTCTTTGTATTATTGTACTTAGGTTTGGCCTTCTGTTTATACTTTTGGTAGTCTAGTTTTATTTTACTATACCATTAAAATAAACTTCAAGTACACTAGCTCATTTTAAGTATCTAATAAGTATACTTGTAATACACTTGAATAAACTACTTCTTGCTGATTATTTGGCAAAATTTCAGTTTAGTTTCAGTTATTGCAGGACAATAAAGGAATTATTTATGGACTTGTGTGATTGTCTCCATCTTAGGAATCATCACACCTTTTTCTCAGTGAAGCGCAGCTTTCTGTGCCATAGCCAATCGTTGCTTTTTGTATAACTCTTCACCCAATATGGTTAAACCATCACACTTGTCAAAGCCACACCCCTTGCAGCTTAAAAACTCAGATGCAAATATAATTAACATACAGGCACAATAAGAAAGGACAGAACGGTGCAGTGAGTGAGCATTCATTCATTTTATTGACAAAATTATTTCACAAGGCTTTTGTTAGAGGAAATAAGGCCAAACTGACCAGACTTTAAAATCCAAAACCAAAAAAATGACCATGAACATACTACTACTACTACTACTTTATTTATAAAGCACTTTAAAACAACAGCAGCTGCAACAAAGTGCTGTACAGACAATAATCAAACATTTAAAATTAAAAAAACAAAAGATAACAATCCAATTATAAAATGGAATAAGATTAAAAGTCTCAATGCGTTAAAGTCCAGGGAAGAAAATGTGACCTGAGGCGAGTTTAAAAACTTGACAATAAAGAGGATCTTCTAATATGGAACTACAAAGCCTTCCATAACTTAGGAGCAGCAACTCTAAAAGCTCTGTCTCCTCTGAGCAGGAGCCCAAACCTGAAGCTGCAGAAGGTGACCAGACACCAGAGGACGTCATTGGTCAGGTAGAGGACACGCCTGCAGGGGTCAGCCTTCATTCACCTAATTCCAAAGAAAAGTAAAAAACAAACAACTGGACGACTCCCTATTACTAAGGGGGGGACCTGTTTCAGTTCAATCTGCATGTTATCTAAGCCATTACAAGGCCTTTTTTAGCGCAGTAAGCTTACTATAAAGCTTGCTACTCAACATTACTCCAGACTTTTTGAATTGAGAAAGCTTCTTGGATAGGAAGTGATACGTCTTCAAACTTCAGAAGAAAAGTCAAGTTGTTTGTTTTTCACTTTTCTTTTGGAATGATAATGACCAGAATGACTGAGAATAGTCACCAGCATACTTCATTCAGCTAACCAGCCTCTTTCTCCTACTTATCAGAATCTAGATAAAGTGATGCAGAGACCCAGACATGAATGCAGGAAACAAAAAATATTAATTTATGATACTGGGTACACCAGCTTGTAACATGCAGACTTTGCATTGTTACCCAGAAATGACCACGCCATATGTATATGGTGTTCCTCCTTATTTTTTCAGGGATTTTATAGACAATGTTGTTACATTACTGATTTGTTTATTTACAGTTCAGGGAATGCAGTTAACCTAGACTCGTGTGAAGAGACTGGATTTCATCCAAACTCTATCAAAGATTAAGTGGGAGGACTGTTACAATTTAATATGAATCACATTTGTGTTTATAGCCATACACAGGATAACTCCGCTCTCAACAGGGAAATGGACACTTGAGACTAAATAAGTTCCCACTCAAAAAGAATGTATGAAGAGTTCCAGTCTGTAAACCTTTAGAAAAAGTTTGACTTTTGCACTTTAATAGTGGTATTTACCAGAGGTTCATGTGTGGAGGTCCTGATGTTGGGGACAACAACTTTTCTGAAGGGGAATATGTGACAGGTTGAAATTACAAAATTATTAGAACATTTAAAAAGCGTTTCATACTCTCCCTTTTATCATTCTCTCCTCTTTCTTTCACCTTTTCTTTCTTTTTTCTTCTTCTTCTTCCTTTACTCTCCTACTTTCCCATTGTAGTGTCCACATAATTTGAAATACTCCCTGCATGAATCATAATAAAACTATTTACATGCATAAATCAAGCGGAGCACTATGGCGAAAGCTGACTGGTCCACTTGTGAAAGTAAAATCTGTTTAGTTCTCTTTGGCATTAAGACAACAATTCCTATTGACACATTGCCAGACACATTGCCACTGGAAAAAAAAGCGTTTCATACATTTGTTTCAACAAAACATCTAGAAGAATACCTTTTATCACCTGTATGAGTTCTCATCAGTGATGGGCAGTAGCGCCGCTACATGTAGCGAAGCTATTAGTTAAACTACATTTTCCAGTAGCTTGACCGTAGTGTCGCTGCTTTATGAATCAAGTAACTTTCCTGTAGTGACGTTATTTTTTTTGATCAAGTAGCGACGTAGCGTCCGCAAACGCTACAAAATCCAGGACATAACTAAGAAATGAAAGCACGTTTGCTATTTTGAAACAACATTCAGAGTGAACAATCAATCAGTTGTTGGTTGGACATGTTCATGCGCGAGCTTCTACTTTGCCTCTCCTGTCTGTATCTATCGAAACATGCGCATGCATACGGCAGTGGAACTTATGGCAAGCCGATTAGGCAAATACTCGCCCTTACAATAACGTGCAGTTCCAACCCGTATTTTACGCGAGCGCGCGTTTTTTAGTCACCGCGCGTTTACAGCCACAACGCGCGGTGACGTAAAAAACGCGCGCTCGCGTAAAATACGTGCGGTGGCGTTAATAACGTTTGGTGGCGTTTTTTGCATATTATATTATCAGGAGGTTGTCTTTTATGTGCTCAGCCACATGATTTAAAGGTGTTTTACCCAATAAGAACACTGCAGCACCAGACACAACCAGGAGGTTCCTGATCGTTGGGGAAAGGCAGAAAGAAGATGCACCTTCCTTTCTGATCCTGTCTAAATCCTGCTTAGTTCAATAATAAAGTCTGATATTACACAAAACTCACTCTGCTTGTTCTCCCTACTTATGCCCTTGGTGCAGAAGATAAATGAAATCTTTAACAGAAATGTTATTATTAATTCTGAAAATATTATCATGTGAATATAAATACAAAGCATACAGAAAATGCAGCTTTATTAAGTGACCTGGTTTATTTTATTTAGCTTTTAATTTCTTTTCAACATTTAGTTCTACTACTTGGCTTGTGCTTTGGTAGTTTCATGTTTAAAATGACAAAAGAAATATGAAAAAGCTTATGGTGCATCTTCTTTCTGCCTTTCCCCAACGATCAGGGACCTCCTGGTTGTGTCTGGTGCTGCAGTGTTCTTATTGGGTAAAACACCTTTAAATCATGTGGCTGAGCACATAAAAGACAACCTCCTGATAATATAATATGCAAAAAACGCCACCAAACGTTATTAACGCCACCGCACGTACTAGGCCAATAACCTTTTGGTTTTATTTCTAGCAGTAATTACTTCAGTTTGTATTTTATTATGCTGCTCATAAAGCACTGTCTACACTGTGTTAGGTCATTGGCTGATCTTTAATAAATGTTTTAACCAGTGTATCAGACTCATTTTGAATTGATCTGACATTAGGTTGGTACAACGTTAAGTAGCTTCTAATGTAGTTAAGCTACTTTTAACACATTTGTGTAACTTAGCTTGCTATATTTCTATAGGTGGTAGCTTTTGTGTAGTGAAGCTTAATTTATTGTTGAGTAACTGATAGCTTAGCTCACTACACTGGACAAGTAGCTTGCCCAACACTGGTTCTCATGTGAATTTTTAACCAGCTTTTTAGTCACAAAACACTTTCCACAGGTCACACATCAGAAGGGCTTCTCACATGTGTGAGTTCTCATGTGACGTGCCAAGTAACTTTTTTTGTAAAGTCTTTTTCACTGGCATATCCCCTGTGTGTATCCTTATGTGACGTGTTGAATGTTTTGTTTTAAAACCCTTTCCACAGGTCATGCATGATAAAGGCTTCTCACCTGTGTTTTCATTTGAATTTTTAAATCTATTTTCTCTACACCCTTTTCCACAACTCACACACATGAAAGGCTTCTAACCCGTGTGAATTCTCATGTGAATATTTAAGTAGTCTTTATGTCTAAAACCTTTTCCACATGTAACACACGAGAAAGACTTCTAAACTGTGTGAGTTCTCATGTGAATTTTTAAACAGCTTTTGTTTATACATCCTTTTCCACAACTCGCACACGTGAAAAGCTTCTCACCTGTGTGAATTTGCATGTGAATTTTTAAGAGGCCTTCACGTATAAAGCCTTTTCCACATGTAACACACATGAAAGGCTTCTCACCTGTGTGTATTCTCATGTGAATTTTTAAATAGCTTTTGTTTATACATCCTTTTCCACAACTCGCACACGTGAAAAGCTTCTCACCTGTGTGAATTTGCATGTGAATTTTTAAGTTGCCTTTATGTCTAAAGCCTTTTCCACATGTAACACATGTGAAAGGCTTCTCACCTGTGTGTATTCTCATGTGAATTTTTAAATAGCTTTTATCTCTAAACCCTTTTCCACAACTCACACAAGTGAACGGCTTCTCACCTGTGTGAGTCATCGTGTGAATTTTTAAATGGCTTTCATCTCTAAACCCTTTTCCACAACTCACACAAGTGAAAGGCTTCTCACCTGTGTGAGTCATCATGTGAATTTTTAAATGGCTTTCATCTCTAAACCCTTTTCCACAACTGACACATGTGAAAGGCTTCTCACCTGTGTGAGTTAATGTGTGCATTTTTAAATTCTTTTTATTTCTAAACCCTTTTCCACAACTCACACACGTGAAAGGCTTCTCACCTGTGTGAATTTGCATGTGAATTTTTAAGTTGCCTTTATGTCTAAAGTCTTTTCCACATGTGACACAAGTGAAAGGCTTCTCACCTGTGTGAGTCATCGTGTGAATTTTTAAATAGCTTTTATCTCTAAACCCTTTTCCACAATTCACACAGGTGAAAGGCTTCTCACCTGTGTGAATTGTCATGTGCTTTTCCCAACACTGTTTCCTTGAAAAACATTTTCCACGTCTCACATGTGAAAGGCTTCTCACCTGTGTGAGTCATCGTGTGATTTTTTAAATAGCTTTCATCTCTAAACCCTTTTCCACAACTCACACAAGAGAAAGGCTTCTCACCTGTGTGAATTGTCATGTGCCTTTCCCAACACTGTTTCCCTGAAAAACTTTTTCCGCATGGCTCACATGTGAAAGCCTTCTCACCTGTATGAGTTCTCATGTGAGATCTTAAATAGCTTCTATCACCAAAACTTTTTCCACAGTTCTCACATGAGAAAGGCTTCTCACCTGTATGAGTTCTTATGTGAATTTTCAAACGGCTTTTTCCGGGGAACTTTTTTCCACAGCTCAGACATGAGAAAGGCTTCTTAGGCTCGTCTGTTCTCATCTTATTAACGTGACTTTTTTGAGAAAGGTTTTTACTACCAATTTTACAAGAAAATACATTTTGGTCAGGTTTTGGTTTTGAAATGTCAGCAGTGTCTTTTGGATGTTTGGTTTCCTCACATTTCTCATTTTGCTTCTTCTCTTCTCTCCTTTTTCCTGTTTGCTCATTGTTTCCTTCCTGATCCTGGTTCTCAACTTCTGAGGGGGCCTGAGAGATGAGTTTGTTCCTTCTTTGTTCTTCTTCACTGTCGAGTCTTTGCACGTTAGAAGAAATCATTAAAATGTTATCAGTCTCCCGTTTCAGCACAAGTTGCTTTTCAGCCAGACTGGTGTAGAGTTGCCTCTCTTCTTCTACAAACTGTTGATGTTCTTGTTCCTTTTTCTCCTCTTTTGTCTGCCCAGGTTCTGGTTCCTCCTCATCTAAAGTAGAGTTTCCCTCCTGGTTGCTGAGCTCAGTTTGAACTCCATCATCTTTACAAAGAATTTTTTTGGGATCTGGGAAAAAAAGAGAAAAGCTCATAGATGTGAGTTAAAGAATCCACTGTTCATTTTAGTCACTTGAAGAGAAAGTGTTGCAGGTGGAAGCTGGAATCAATCAATGTGGATCAATGTATATAACAACTCTGTCCTATCTGACCATTTTTTGTAACTTTTGAGTTCAATTTAACTGTGTTCTCCACTCCCAAAAGAACGTTTCATTAAAGTAGATCGGATAACGCTGTATCAGACGTTAGAGTCTGTCCCCCTTTTAATATCTTCAGTAGTGCAGAAATGCCCCGCAGATAGCAGTAATGTTGTTTCTTCCCATTCATAAATAGATGTCTTTGTTAACGGTGTCATTTCCTCATTGCGTTCTGCATTAGATAATGTAGCTCCCTTAAAAAAGAAGTTCATTATTCACAGGAAGCTGGCTCCCTGGTTTAATTCTGAGCTGCGTTCCTTGAAGCACAATGTTAGGAAATTGGAGAGAAAATGGCGCACTACACACCAAGAGGAATCCTACCTAATCTGGAGGGACAGTCTATTGTTGTATAAAAAGACCCTGTGCCAAGCTAGAGCAGCATATTTTTCATCATTAATTGAGAATAAAAATAATCCTATATTTCTCTTTAGTACAGTTACCAAACTTTGCAATAGTAATATAGTAGTAATAGTACTTGCATCCTTCTGAGTGCAAGCGAAACTGCTCTAACCACTCGGCTACAACCCCCCCCAGACACCAAACGTACCCAGAGTCACAGCTCCATTGATCCATCCATTCCCTTAGCTCTTAGCAGTAATGACTTTATGGGATTCTTCATAAATAAAATTTATTCCATTAAAAATAAAATAATTGGCATCCTCCCAAACACGATTACCTCGTCCTCAGTAAGTGAGGCAGCGTTGGAGGAATCTTTAGAACCTGTGCAGTGTTTGAACTGTTTAGAAGAAGTAGAGCTTTCTGAGCTATCTAAAATTTTAGCTTCATCTAAACCTTCTACCTGTATGTTAGACCCAATCCTAACCAAGTTGTTTATAGAGATATTCCCTCTGATCAGTGGCCCTATTTTGGACATGATTAATCTATCCTTAGTAAATGGATATGTACCACAGGCTTTTAAAGTAGCTGTTATTAAACCTTTACTTAAGAAACCTTCTCTTGATCAAGATGAGTTAGTAAACTACAGACCTATATCTAATCTTTTTTTCTTATCTAAAATTCTTGAGAAAGTAGTTGCCAATCAACTTTGTGAACATTTACAAAGTAATGACCTACTTGAGGAGTTTCAGTCAGGCTTCAGAGCTCATCATAGCACTGAAACAGCTCTGGTGAAGGTCACTAATGATATTCTCATGGCCTCAGATAATGGACTTGTGTCTGTACTTGTCCTGTTAGATCTCAGTGCTGCATTTGACACAGTTGATCACAATATTCTCCTAGAAAGACTTGAGCATACTGTAGGGATTAAGGGGAAAGCATTAGGCTGGTTTAAATCTTATCTGTCGGACAGATTGTGCCGAAGTTCAGGTCATTCTGACCTGTTCCCAGCAGCCAGCAAAGAAAGGAAACATCTGGATATCATTGTTTAACTGTAGTGTTTCAAGATCCGTCAAGTAGCGGAATTAATCGCTCTGTTTTGTACTTTTTGTGATTAACAGTTCCCAGAATTGTAAGTCCAGCTGCCAAGCGCTGGACGCCACTAGCTTGCAACACACACACCAATGGGAGACACACAGACTCTTGTTTAACGCACACACATCCCTTGGCCACAATAGTCCGTGGGCCAGAATCTGTAGGACGCTTCCTTCAGAAGTTTCGTATGAACTGTCAGGGGGCAACTTTCTTCCACCGGGAAATGTTGCTACACATTGCAGTGATCTCAAAACACCAATGTTCCCACGTTTTAACTTGCACATTAATAAGTTATAGCCGATAAAAAATCTAAACTGTGGCGCTCCGGTCCAAGAGGTCACGTGATTCGATTTTTGCTGCTCAGCCAATCAGATCGCTGTATTGTCAGCTGTGCGAGTTCACCACGTCATCATGGCTGTGCCCGTAAGATGCTTGTATGCATTTGTTTCCAAACGAAGAAGCCCAATAATAGCATTTTCTGGTGCCAGCTGGCAGAGATCTTGATGGCAAGAAAAAAGAAATAGCCCAGACCACCCATCAATCCATTTTCTAACACGCTTATCCCTGCGTTCGCGAGGTGCTGGTCCCTATCTCCAGCTGTCAATGGGCGAGAGGCGTTGACCGACTTTTCATCTGTTAAACTATCGCAAGAGGATGTCCCAGGCGCCCATTTTACTGGTAGAACTGTGAACAACATACCAATGTTCAGCTCAAACCATAGCTTGAGTGTCAAAGGCTTAGAAACACTGGAAAACGGGCCGAGTTGATAGAACGGTAAGTCGATGTTTTTCTCCTGCTCGGCGTTCATGGCGTCATCTGACGTTTTTTTTTTATGTTTGTAGTCACCGTCCAGGAATCGGTATAAATGGTCCGGCCCGCCGAACAATTTAGTCCGGTCCGGTGGCCAAATGCATTATCATTATAATGCATTTGACAACGCAAGTTTGCCCTACCGCGTACCACGTGATATGACGTCACGTTCTAAAAATAGCTCGCTCGCGGAACGCTATTGGCCTCATTTGATTTTGAGGTGAAATACCGAGCAGAGAAGGAAAATGTGAATGCAGATCCCCTATCCAGATTCCCTAAGGTTAAAGGGGAAGTCCGGCCAACAAGTAAAAATCAGGGGACCATTAGCTATAACTAAAACTAATACATCCGTGGTTATTTAAAGAACTTATCTTTAATCAATAAGAAAATAAAAACATAAATTGTCGATTGGATCACTGTGTATGAGGGCGGCCATTACTGCCCATATTTGGGCAGTAAGGGCATATCCTGCATCATGGAAAAGCGCATCCTGCGACATGGAAAAGCGGAGCAGCGATAGCATTTCTCCGCTCTTTCCATGCAAAGTCAATAGGAGCCGTTCTACACAGCTGCGATCATCAGCATTTTTTTCTGATTTTCCAGAGGACTTCACCACTGACATTCCTAAGAGCTATTGTTACAGCAACAATGCCCACGTGCATGGCCATTGTATGTTCCAACACAACTGGTAAAAGTGGAAAAAACATTGCTTATTTCAACTTTCCGATTCATGAGCCACCGGGCTCGTCGCTGGATTGCCAACTTGAAGAGAGCGGATTTGCCATCTAACTTCTGGCCAGAGAGAAAACACGTCATATGCAGCAACCATTTCGAAGAAGAATGTTTTGAACATGACATGAGAGCGAGAATTTTCGGTAAGTTATTTTTTAATTTAGAATTTTTAATTTAGAATTTGCGGGGATGGTTACCACACACAAGCGCGTAGATGAAGGGTGCAGAAGCTGGCTGACAGGAGGAGTGCGGGGAGACTGACCAGGGAGGAACACTGGAGCTGAAGACTTGAGACCAGGGTGGAGCACTAGAGACCAGAGTATCAGAACCGGGATCTTGAGAACGTGGAGCAGCTGCTGGAACTTGAGAACGTGGAATCAACTTGTTGGAACCTGAGAACGTGGAACTGCTGGAGAACGTGAGACCGTGGAACTTAACTTGAGAACGAGGAACTGCTGCAGAGCGTGAGACCGTGGAACTGAACTTGTTGGAACTTGAGAACGTGGAGCAGTTGCAGGAACTTGAGAACGGAGTTGAGAACTTGAGTGGAACAGAGCTGAGCAGAGTCTTAAGGAATGACTTGAACAAAAACCAAGTTGAAGTAACGTCTTCTGGTTGACTGTAACAAAAAACTGAGCTGACACTTTATACTGGCAGGAACTGAGCAGGAGTGAACACTACGGACCGGCGAGCATGAACAGACTGAGGTGAGTATAAATAAGGGTGGAACCAGGTGAGAGCAGTGAGGGTTGATTGCAGCCTGACAGGTGGAACCAATTATTCTGAGCAGGGAAGGGAGAGAGGCAGCGAGGCTCAGACTGCAGCCTACAAGCTGCATCCTGACAGTACCCCCCCCCCCCACAAGGCCGGACACCGGACGGCCCAGAACCTCCCACACTGGGTGGGCGGAGGGGGCCCAGGAAGGTGGGCAAGAATCAGGCTGAACACTGGGGACCAAAGAGCCAGCGAACACAGGGAACCGAAGGCTAGAGAACAAGGGGAATCTAAAGCTAGAAAACACGAGGAACCAAAGGGCTAGAGAGCACGGGGAACCAAAAGGGCTAGAGAACACGAGGAACCAAAGGGCTAGAGAACACGGGGAACCAAAAGGGCTAGAGAATACGGAGGACCAAGGGCTAGAAAACACGAGGAACCAAAGGGCTAGAGAACACTGGGAACCAAAAGGGCTAGAGAACACGGAGGAGGGGCCAGAGAACACGTAGGAACCAAAGGGGCCAGAGAACACAGAGGAATCAAAGGGGCCAGGAAACACGGAGGAACCAAAGAGGCCAAGAAACACGGAGGAACCAAAGGGGCCAAGAAACACGGAGGAACCAAAGGGGCCAGAGAACACAGACGTGCCAGAGCACAACCAGGGCGCGGCACATCAGGGAAAGGCTTGACAGCGCCAGGGGAAAGAGCGAGCGAGACACAGCGCCAGGGGAAAGAGCGAGCGCAACACAGCGCCAGGGGAAAGAGCGAGCGCAACACAGCGCCAGGGGAAAGAGCGAGCGCAACACAGCGCCAGGGGAAAGAACGGGCGCAACACAGCGCCAAAGGGAAGGAACGGGCGCAACACAGCGCCAAAGGGAAGGAACGGGCGCAACACAGCGCCAAAGGGAAGGAACGGGCGCAACACAGCGCCAAAGGGAAGGAACGGGCGTACACAACGCCAAAGGGAAGGAACGGGCGCACCACAACGCCAAAGGAAAGGAACGGGCGTACACGACGCCAAAGGGAAGGAACGGGCGTACACAACGCCAAAGGGAAGGAACGAGCGCACGACAACGCCAAAGGGAAGGAACGGGCGTACACAACGCCAAAGGGAAGGAACGGGCGCACACAACGCCAAAGGGAAGGAACGGGCGCACTCAGCGCCAAAGGGAAGGAGCCGGTGCACAACAGCGCCAAAAGGGAAGGAGCAGGCACACGACAGCGCCAAAAGGGAAGGAACTGGCGCACGACAGCGCCAAAAGGGAAGGAACGGGTGCACGACAGCGCCAAAGGGGAGGAGCGGGCCAACGACAGCGCTAAAGGGAAGTAAAAAGTGCACGACAACGCCAGAGGGAAGGAACGGGCGTACAGAAACGCCTAGGGAAGGAACGGGCGTATGAAAACGCCAGGGGGAAGGACAGGCGGACTGATACGTTAGGGCTCAACAGCGTAAGGAAACGCTGGGGCACAACTAACGTACAGAATCGCCGGGGGAAAGAACGGGCGTGCGGAAACGCCAAGGGAGAGGAGCGGGCGTAGGGAAACGCCAAGGGAGAGGAGCGGGCGTAGGGAAACGCCAAGGGAGAGGAGCGGGCGTAGGGAAACGCCAAGGGAGAGGAGCGGGCATAGGGAAACGCCAAGGGAGAGGAGCGGGCGTAGGGAAACGCCAAGGGAGAGGAGCGGGCGTAGGGAAACGCCAAGGGAGAGGAGCGGGCGTAGGGAAACGCCAAGGGAAGACACAGCCGGAGCGTGAGGGAAACGCTGGGGCCCAAGCGACGAGATCGCCAGGGCAGCGGCAACAGTTATGCTGGCAGCGACGACTGGAAGCGCCGCCTTTAATTGCTGGGCAGAGTCGAGGGCGGGCCTCGCGGAGAACGATCCCGGAAAAACATGAGGGAGAGGCAGGGCGTCGCCACACAGCGATCTGAGCAGGACGAACCGGAAGCGGGGTATCCATGAAGTCCCTGAGCAGAGACGGATCTGATCCTGCCAACTTCTGCACCAAGCTCTGTGTGTGCTCGGGTTCATCCTTTTGGCGGACACAGCACACACACACAGAGCTAGTCCTTAAAGTGAGTTTATTGAACAGGTTGGAAGGTGAATGACGAGAGGAACCAGAGTCTTTTATGGACGGAGATGAAGGGTGCAGAAGCTGGCTGACAGGAGGAGTGCGGGGAGACTGACCAGGGAGGAACACTGGAGCTGAAGACTTGAGACCAGGGTGGAGCACTAGAGACCAGAGTATCAGAACCGGGAGCTTGAGAACGTGGAATCAACTTGTTGGAACCTGAGAACGTGGAGCAGCTGCGGGAACTTGAGACCGTGGAACAGAACTTGAGACCGTGGGACAGCTGCAGAACGTGAGACCGTGGAAGTGAACTTGTGACCATGGAACTGCTGGAGAACGTGAGACAGTGGAACTTAACTTGAGAACGAGGAACTGCTGCAGAGCGTGAGACCGTGGAACTGAACTTGTTGGAACTTGAGAACGTGGAGCAGTTGCAGGAACTTGAGAACGGAGTTGGGAACTTGAGTGGAACAGAGCTGAGCAGAGTCTTAAGGAATGACTTGAACAAAAACCAAGTTGAAGTAACGTCTTCTGGTTGACTGTAACAAAAAACTGAGCTGACACTGGATACTGGCAGGAACTGAGCAGGAGTGAACACTACGGACCGGCGAGCATGAACAGACTGAGGTGAGTATAAATAAGGGTGGAACCAGGTGAGAGCAGTGAGGGTTGATTGCAGCCTGACAGGTGGAACCAATTATTCTGAGCAGGGAAGGGAGAGAGGCAGCGAGGCTCAGACTGCAGCCTACAAGCTGCATCCTGACAAGTATGTAGTAGTTTTATATTTAAAGTACTTTCAGCAGTTTGATTTCTGATTTTGACTGGAGTTCTCCTTTAAAGCTCATGTGGGATGCTCTATAGCAGCTGTAACCGATGTGGACCTAGAAGACATGGCTTTCCTGGAGCTGGGGGAGGATTTGCAGGTCCTACAGTGGGTGGGCCCAGACCTACAACAGGTACGGGGGTTTGTGGAAAGAGGAAGAGACCTGAGAAAGACTAAGCAGGAGGTTCTGCATTAACCTGCATTACAGTATATGTCTAAGCCTTTTATACAGAAGTGCTTTAGGCTATATCGTTAAGACTAGTCTAAATATGTTACCGTATTTTTCGGACTAAAAGGCACACTAAAAATCCTTACATTTTCTCAAAAGTTATTGGTGCGCCTTACAATCCACTGGGCCTTTTATATGATAACTGTTGTGCTTACAGGCCATTTTTATGTGATACAATGTGCTCAAAAATCTGTTAAAATGTGTAAGTACGACTTTGGTTAGCAACAAAGCCACTCCGCTCAATGGATATTTGTAGCATTACGGTACAATGTGTCACTACCTAATCGGACCCCGGAGTTCAGGGCTATGACTAGAAGAAGCTTGGAAATGAAAGGTGTTTTTGTACCACATAAAAATGGTCTGTAAGCACAACAGTTATCATATAAAAGGCGCAGTGGATTGTAAGGCGCACCAACAACTTTTGAGAAAATTTAAGGATTTTTAGTGTGCCTTTTAGGCTACAAAGGTTTAACCTTTGTTAAACTCCTCCTACATTTTTTGTGCAATCCGCACAAAACTCCATGTATAACCGTGTAATGGACAAATAAAAAAAGTTAACACGGCAGATTTTTTAATTTTGACTTTTTCGAAAAGTAATGCTAAAATAAGTGATTGCTAGCTATGTAGCTCTAAATTTAATTGCTGATTATTCTAAAACCATAACAGATTTTAACATGTCCTTCATAACCCATACTCCAAATAAGATTTTGCACACGTGTCCCACGTTTTAAGATCGTCCATCACTAGGGGGCGCTGTGATGTCAAGAAATCTACTACACAAGAATGGCTGTTCGGATTTTTACAAAACCTTCTTTATTCCCTTCTTGTCATAGCTCTGAACTAAAGTATTAAATATGGTAATGATTGAAACAAGTGTGCGGGGCCTATTTCCAAAAGTGTGAAAAAAACTTGAAAACTTAAAAAAAAAAATCACCAAAAATCAATAGACCCCTTGCAACCACGTGACTCCGTTACCCAGAACCCCTTGCGTGGCGGCCATATTGGTTGGCATGCCATTTTCTACACAACGCACGATATTCAAGACACTGTACGAGTTTTTCCCCTTTTCGGGCCGATTCTTCAGCCGTGCAAGCATGTTTTGAATCGGGCCGAATTTCAGCTTGATCGTACAGGGGGGAGGAGGGGGGACTGGCTTCTCACGACTACTTCCCGATCAGGAATCGGACGATCGGTGAAAATCAAACATGTTTGAAATTCAGTCCGCTGTCGTGAGGTTTTCGTGAGCACATCCTGCTGTTCAAGCAGAGCTACGAGGGAGCGCCCTCCCCTCCTCTCCGTCCCCGCCAGCGGAGGGAGGGGAGCGGGCGTCCCTGAAGCGACCTCCGCCCGGCCCGCTCGCGGGGGCGTTGGGGAGGGCGAGCGCTCCGGTCCGCGCAACGCGCTGGCCGCCTGTTTCGGCATTCCTCCGCTCGCGGGCGGCCCGGGCGACCTGCCGTGCCGCACGGCCGCCGGTGCGTCTCGTCCCTCCTCTCTCCCCTCTGTTCCCCCGATGCCCGGTGCCTCCTGCGGGCCTCGCCAGAGCTGGGCTCGACCCCCTGCTCTGGGTCCGTGTCACCCACCGTCACTCGCCTGCCTCTGCCACCACAGCGAGCGTTGCGCCGCACAGATCATGAGCGGTGAACTTTTTAAACCCCGCGGTTCCGTCGCACAGTTTTTAGATGTATGTAAGTACCACGACTGAAAAACTCGTACAGTGTATGTATGCCCGGTATTTGCGGACCCTTTGGCTCTTCCTGATAAGGATTTTTCTAGCAATCCCGATGATTGGCCATCAGTTTGCTGTGCGGATCTGGTGAACTACCTTGTGTTGTCACCCACCCCAACGTACAGTGGCGATCAGATGAAGGCGTACAAGAGTTTGGGAGCGCACAAACAGTTCACTGCCGGATGGATACGTGAACTGTCTGTTTGTTACCTGAATGATGTAGCAGTTGTCCGTGGAAGGGTGAGTTTAATGTTGTTTATTCTCATAACTTAGCTGCATATAGTCCGATAACATCTGACCCTAAACTGTAAACATTGCTTTGGCAACAGAGATGCAGTCTGTTTGCACCATATTGAACAATCAGTGAATAGTCTTTTGTATACGCTCCGCCGGCCATGCGAGTAATGAGGTAACTGGGCCAGTGCAGTGGTGGGCTGTCACGCTAGCCTGCCCACCAAGATGGAGGCGCGCACCCCCGATCACGTGACTGTGACGTCAGATGCAAGGGGTCTATTGTGTGGTGTAACCATCTCAGATTTTTTTAGGATGTATTCTTTGAATAAGGTGTAACAATTCTCTCACTGAACGTTGCACACTGTTTTGTTAAAAGTTTGTAAAATTGAGAGATCAATGTATTTTCCAAAAATATCTTTCAATCCCTTTGAAATAACTCTCAATACCAAAACACATGGAGGCTAAACATGCATTTCAGTATGGTAAAAATCCAGGCCTTTTTAAGCTATTTACAAGACATTGAAATTAAAATGTACAGCACTATAACGTTTACAATTTTTTTTCTGACAATCTTTTCTCAAAAACAATAAAAAAAATCTTGTGCTTAGAGAAAGCATTCTTGGTGATTGGAAAATATTTTCACAATTTTAGAGCAAACCGTTGATTTTTAATGAATTCTTATGTACTAGGTGATAAAAGATATAAAAAATGTGGCCATGTAGGGAATAAATTTAAAATTCCTCTAGATGGCAGCATTTGATTATATATGGATTTTTACACACACAGATAAAGCCATCAGTCAGAAGCAGTTATGTACGCTGGATCAGAAAACAGTTCTGCTAGCCAGATACAGTTGAAAGCGGCAATTAGTTTGTTTATAAGTTTCGTTCTTATTTATTCTGCATTTTTTTCAACTGTGTGCGCTGTGTTTCTGTGCTTAAAAGCCACTGCTCATCTGTACTCCCATCGGAGTCAGGTTCATTTATCAGCGGCCAGCCTTCAAAACATGAATCACCACGTTTAATGTCCTTCCACTGGTACCAAAATGGCCCAATTAAAATCAATAGGAGAGTCAGTAGCTGTGTTTCATGCTCTTTTGTTTTTAATGATACAGAACCAGCGGTGCCTCGGTGGGCTGCTGCCTTGCGCTTGAATTCAGGTGTGCAAAATTACATTATATGTAATTTAGGTGCACACTTTTAATGGGGAGATTTTCTTTCCACTGTCGCTTCATGCTTGCTCAGTATGAAGGATTGCTGCAAAGCCATGGACAATGCAGACGACTCTCCCTGTGGCGTAGAGCCGCAGGGAAGTAATTAATAAAAAGTAAGACCACGAGTTGCTACTCGCATGAGTAAAAGATGCTCGGATAAAATGTAACAGAATGATTGAAAACTCTTTGTAAGGCGCTAATCTGGTACGCTGGTTCTCCAGGGATCAACAAGGGTTCATCTAAAGAGGTTTTAGAACTGATTGGTGACCTTTAGTTTATATTTCAGTTAGTTCATTATTATAAGTTATTGTAGGGTGTTTTGCTGATTTGTAGTTGTGATTTATAAGCACAGAATTCCAGGCTTTGTTGTGCTTTTTACTGCTCAGTTTGGATATGAAAGTTCTTCATGAAGAAATAGGAGTCAGTAATAGGAGAACTGAATGAGACAAAATCTGCATGATCTGAGAATGAATAGAAGAAGAGATAACCACCTGCTCAAAGTTGATTTATTATGTTGTTTTTGCTTGTAGCTCCAAATATTGTTGTAATTAGCATTTTTTTTATTTAATCATATGAGATAATAAAAACACAACTGGAAGTTTTCATCTTGTACATTCTAATGTTTTGGAAATTATTTTAATTATATTATGTCTCTGTTTTAGAATAGTGTAAGTTGGATCCAAGAGGAGAGAGGAAGAAGATAGGTCAGAATGGAGATTAAATGGGTGTGGGGAAATAGGAACAATGATAGAACGGTTGACAAGAAGGGAGAAAAATTTACTTAGAGTATTAATAGAGTTCAAGTGATAAAGCGCTGACATGATTTGAGTGACAAACTAATGTATTGAGTAATGTAGTGTGTTAAGTATGCTATGTAAAACAGAGTGGCTCTATACTCAGGTTTGAGTTGAGAAGCCCAATTGTCTGAGGATTTAACCTCTTTCTGAGTCTCTGCACTGAACATGAGTTTCACTTCCCTAGCTGTGGCAGAATGAAGAGGCAGATTAGTTGTATTTTTTTTCTTGTTTTTAAAAAATGTCTGTTCTGCACATAATATATCCTCTTCTCTTATTTTATCCAGACCTCTGGATATCATGGCTGATGGCTCTTCAGACACAGAAGGCCTTGAAGAAACCAGAGATGATCTCATGTCAGCGACTCACTGACCAGAGTTAACTCACCTTATAGGAGCAAACAATATACTTACACATCAACTACTACCATACACATAATGTAGTTATACACACTTTATGTAAGTTTATACATGCTCATGCTGCACTACACACACAATCACTTGCATTCATGTCAAGGGGATTTCCAAGTCTGTGCCTTTTTGAACATGTTTAACACCTTTTCACCTCACATCACCACAACACATTTTCTCATCCCAAACAGGCTCTATGCACAGCTTCACTTCTTCATGAACCTCAGCAGCTCCTTTGCTTCCTGTCTTTCATTACTGGTCAGACTGATTAATCCAGGTGTGTCTGACCTCAGTAAGCAGCCAGACACACCTGGATTAATCAGGAAACAAAGGAGCTGCTGAAGTTCAGGAAGTAGTGGAGCTGTGCTTATAGCCCATTAGTGAGAGAAATTAATCTGCTTCTCTGAGATGCACAGGCCCCTGATGTGGCCAGGTGACAGTAAGACACATTTATCATCGTTTACCTGCAGGCTTGACTGCTAGTTATTTTTGATGTTAATGCAGAAAATAACTATTTTTCATAGGTATGTAGATGTGAACAGAAACAAAAGTATTTGTTGTACTTTTTTTAAAAGGTGGAGGAACTCTGGCCGTTTCTCAATTCACGAGAACGCGAGTACGGACTCACGTTCTCGTCAAGTCCGGTCTTGGCGAGAACACGGGAAGATCGGACTTGACAAGAACGCGAGCACGCAGCACGTATGGTGTATTGGAACAGAAGCGTACTTGTGACGTCATGAGACGCACAGTTCTTTAGCATTTCTTTAACATTCACAAGTATTTATATACTACACCACAATAAATCTTATTGACAATTTTTTTAAAACAACATTTTTAATTTCTAAAAAGCCTCAAAATTATCTTGCCGCGGTGCATTCTGGGAAAGCGGTCAGTCTCAAGAACGCACAAGTCTGCTCTGATGCATGCTCGATAAAGAGGGCGGGCGAGAACAACATCCGGGGAATTCAGCGCGTTCTCGGTTTGGCGTTCTCGGTATTGGAACAGTGCTCGGGCTGAGGCTGATGACGTGTCACGAGCACACGAGAACGCTCAAGAACGCATATTGAGAAACGGCCTCTGTCTCCACAGACAGCCACAGGCTAAATGTTTTTACTGGTTTTTCTTTTCCTCATGTTTCTCTCCCCTTATGGGGCGGCAGAGTTTTTTGGGCCCCACTAAATTGGAAAGCCCTGCTAACGACCCTTGACCCCTCCACTCCCAGCCCCACCACTTTGCCCCAACCCAGAGACACAGTTCTAATTTTCTACTAATAACACTATTGATGTATTCATTTTATTAATCTTAGGATATACTAAAAGTGTGGAGAGGCACATTCCTGCGTTTACACTTGATTTGTTGATTAAATATTAATAAATATGTAAAAATAAATGAAACCATTACTGTCCCCGTTTCCTAATTTCATCTTGATGAGATGTATTGATTTTTATCCACGAGCAAGAAATGTTCCCCAGATTTGATTTCAGAAATCTGGTCACCTTACTCTGCGCTTCTCCAGGAGTGAATGCTGCTTGTCAAGACTTTGATGTAATCAACTTACAAAACTGTTTTTGACCAATCTGTATAATCTGATCGAATCTGACTTTGGAAAGTGCCTTGAGATGACACTTTTCATGAATTGGTGCTATATAAATAAAATTGAATTGACCTTGCAATCAGCAAACAGTGGATCTCATACACAGACATCGTGTCTCCAGGCCGCTGTGCCCCAGACGCTGCAGGATAAGATTCCCATAAATTTAAAAACGATTTACAGGTACTCTGCAGGTGGTTTTAATATCACTTTTGATAATTAAAGGGATAGATGGCCAGCTGGAACTTGTTCCAATTCTAAATTCTAAAACAAAGTAAATTAGTCCTGATGACCAAGAATTTCGCGAGAGTCCTTTTACAGTAAAATAAGACTCTAAGTGCCTTTAGAACAATAAATGAGCTGGAACAAATGGTTTGCTGTCTTATAAGTCACTGGATCTTGCTCCATTCTTATTGAAGGTTTATAATTAAAGTATTATTAAGAGAACTCTGTCTCCCACCTTAACTCAAGGACTGATTACTCTTATTCCCAAACATAAAACGGATCTGTTAGTTTTTGACAATCGTCGTCTAATTAGTCTACTGAATAACGATTACAAAATCCTGGCCACAACTTTTGCTAAGCGATTAAAGTTAGTTCTGCATGACAATATTGAAGAAACGCAGTCAGGCTTTTTAAGAAATAGACATCTGAGATAACATTAGTCGACATATTAGACTGCCCAGATGTGATAAACAATCAAAGCTTTATCCTTTTCCTGGACTTTTACAAAGGACTCGATTCAACTGAACACAACTTCAACTACTCCTGATCTCCATCAACACAGAGCTGAATAATGTGGGGGGAATAAATGTGCTAGAGCTATTTCTGGCAGCTCTGATTGGTTGGATCATTGTGTGTGAATTTTAGCAGCTCTTCTTTGTTCTGATCAGCTTCTTTGATCAAGAAGCAGAAAGAAGGAAAGCCGTTGGTGAAGCAGCTCTTTCTGTCGGATAGCGAGTTCAGCATGGAGCCAAACAACTTTCCTCTGATCAGTAAAACCTTAGTAGCTTAGCTGCTGTTTCCTACCTATTCGCTGTAAGATTATCAGGGGGATCCGGCTGAAATCCAGCAGTCTGCGCTCATCCTCCATCTCTTCCTCCGGCTCCACCAAGACTTCTTTCAACTCCGTCAATCTTTCTTCAGCAGCACTTTCTGCTCGTTGCTAATCTCTCTCTGGGGCTCAACCCAACACCTTTTCACCACAAACATTCACACGTTGCCCTAAAGCACCACAAGCCGCCATCAAACCAGCAACTTTAGCTACACAACAACACGATCCCACCTCCTGCTTTGCTACGAGAACCACAGGAACTGTGGAACGACGTCAAGATGGACGTCAGCACGTGCGCAGTAGGATTCTTCTTCGTGGGTTTACTGCGGTGGACAAACAGCTCTGGTGAGCATTACCGCCACCTGCTGGCGAGGAAATTAGTTCACAATGACATCATGATTCAAATGTTAAAGAATTGAACTTGTTGGAAAACATGATAGGCCTTTCTCTTCATAATAATCTTCCCTTCTATCAGACGCAGTACTGTGTAAATACAGCAGTGGGTAGTAACTAGTTACATTTACTTAGTTACATTTTCTTGAGTAACTTTTTGAATAAAATGTACTTCTAGGAGTATTTTACTGCACTGTACTTTTCACTTTTACGCCAGTTATTATGACTCAAGTATCGCTACTGTTGTGTAAAACTTCTGGCTACTCTACCTGTTGTGAGGAACTTCATGAATAAAGAACTGACTGGTTTTAACTAAAAACGCACCGCTTACTTTCTATCTGCTGAGATCATTGAGCATTTGGGCAGGTGCTCAAAGTTAAAAGAGGGCACATGGGGCACGGATTTAAAACATGATACAGAAACATACCTTGCTATACAACCGGTTGAAATGTACCAACCCATGCTATAAAGAATGTAACATGGAATCAAGGGCGTAGGTTTGATTTGAACTTTAACCCTAGGGACACTATTGGCCGAAAGCTTCATTGGTCCTACACAATATGCATGCTCCTATTTCTTTATGCTTGACTTGATCGTCAGGACACGTTTCTTCTGTCTAAAGAGAAAAGCAGTATTTCTTGCTACATTTATACAAATTTTATAAGCACAACACACACTAGATGCTTTTTGTTAATCTGGTGGCCTAGTGGTTAGAGCATTGAGCTTAGGTCCCAGAGGTTCTGAGTTCAACTCCCACAGACTACCACTCTGGGTCCCTGAGCAAGACCCTTAACCCCAGATTGCTCCCCAGGAGCCGCACAGTGGCAGCCCACTGCTCCCCAAGGGGATGGGTAAAGATGCAGAAGTGAATTTCTCCATTGTGAGATCAATAAAGTTCAATTATTATTATAAATTATAAAGCAGCACCCGATCTGATGAATGTTGAATTGGGACTTTTTTCCCACTCTGAAAAAGTTTAATTTGCACTAGAGCCGCAAAAAATTTATAAAAAAAAGAAAGAAAGAGGGAAGGCGGAATTTAAAGCAGTATAACCAATGACAGTGGAGTTAAACAGCACAGAGCACAGTCACGTGTGCTGCCTGCAGATTTAAAGGGGCAGGACAGACCGGGCAGCGAGGAAAAGTGAGGGCACATAATCGTGTCTGGATCATGTAACCGGCCACGGTAGATCTAAATTATTATTACTTTTGCACACGCACACACACACACACAAAAAAACATTAAAATAAATAATTTAAAAAAATCACTGACAAAAGGGCACTTTGGGCATCAAGGGCAAAGGGGCAGGTGCTCAAGCACCATCCGCTACCCCCCCCCCCCCTGCACATCCCTGATAAACAGTACACATTGTCATTGGAAGTACTTTGCAACGTTCTAACATACTATACATACATTAACTGCTGTAAGTTAAAAAAAACAAACATATTTTCTATAAAACCTCACATTTTTGTCTGTCCGATTATGTATTTTTTTTAAAATAAAATACCACATCATCAGCTGTAATGATTCTCAGTACGTGAGTAGCCTTCTTACTGAATACTTTTTTACTCTTAATTCTTGGCTGAGAATTTTTTACATGAGTAAAAAAAATATTGAAGTAGTGCTACTCTTCCTTGAGTACACTTTTCTGAGCAAGACAGAAACTTCCTAGACTGCCAGCTTCCCCTAAACCACCAACACTACCTGGTGTTAGGCGTGAACCACAGCCACGGCTTTTGCTGGTTATGCGTCTTGCACCTTCACCATCTGTTCCTGTTGTGATGACGGCGCCAGCTCCACCTTCCCCTGTGTACCTGTGGCCGTTACATCCCATCCAGTGCTTTAAAATATCTAATCACAATCACAAACTGTCAGGTAAAGTTGATTTGGAATTTCTGGTCTACGTCTAGAATACTCAACCCTGGTGCTCTGTCCTTAATATTTTAAGTGTTCCTGCTGGAGCAGACAACCCATCTAAAACATGATGACTATTTGTCTTATACATCAGGGTTGAAGACTTCTGATCTCTATTCTTTGTCCTCCAGGTAATTAGTGCTTAAGGTTTTTTCACAGAGCTTTTTGTTTTACCTCAGCGGTTAAAGCAAAAATAACCAGTTTGACTGAAATTTTTTTCTAGTCATCCGATATATTACCGGCCGTGGACATCGTGCCACATTAATTACCTCACTTGCTTATTGTGCAAAGTCAACTTTAAGCAATCTGGTAGTTTTAAAATATCTATTGACAATTCATGTATCCCTCCACCTTCCAGCTTCAGAGCCCTGGTATCATCTTGGACAGCCTCTCCATCCTCTCCTTCACTTTCCACATCCACAACATCACCTGTAGCGGCCTCTTGGAATTAACAGCCAGACGCAGGGAGTTCCAAATGGGTGTAGTTTAATCTTTACTTTTCTTGTAATAGACACCATGAAAACTGTAGCATGAAAGACAAGGATACACAAATTTTGGACATGCTTAACTAGTCATAGTAATAGTTATTATTACTATTACTATTATTACTATTACTATTACTAGTTAAGCATGTACAACTCTTGTAGAAAATTAACATATTAATGCTCACACATACAAACAAGAATACATTGTGTCCTTAACTCATCAGCATACACAGTTTTGTTTGTAAACAAATAAACCTGACGTTCTTCTGCTTCTTAAATAAATGAATGACATTTCTTATCACAAATCACATTTGCATATTCATACCTCATTCTGCTTTCTCAAGGACGCTATTTTAACAGTTTTCCTCAGGTTCCTTCACGATCAAACGCTGTCTCGTTGTGCTTAGTAAGAACAGGAAGTGCAGCATATAACAAAACACTCAAAGAAGAAATCTACTATTCTTCAAAATAAATACATAAATTAACCACTAGGTGTCACTGTTGGACCCATGAACAAGAAGGAGAATTTTACCATTTAGTAGTTATTTACACTCCCACCAAATCCTGTCACAATGAACGAACAAATTAATGTGTAAAGGGTAAATTAATTAAACAGGATTTCTTGACTCTACTAAATGAATATGTTTGCATAAAACTATCATGGAGCAAATTAATTGTACAAAAGTCAATTTCTGGATTGGCCTCTCAATAACTGAGGGCATGTTGACATCTATGGCTAAAGAGCAGTGGAGGCTGGTGAAAAAAAATCTTGGTGGGGCTGGCCAATAGATTTCCCTGCCTACCCCAGTACATGCATTTAAATTAAGAGTCGGAAAATTACTACGATTCCACAATAAGCATTTAATTAATAAAAATACATTGTTCACAAAAGATTATTTTGGTGTTTTTGTCGTATTAATCCTTTTCACAGACTCATGCCAGATACATTGTACATGTACGTATATTATCACGAAATGAACGTTTACGTCTTGACTTAAATATATATCCTAATTTTTTATTTATATATGATTTAAGTAGAACAACGACTAGTACAAAATTAAGTTGTATTTACCGGAGATGAAGTGTAGACTGCAAATTCTGTCATGGTATGATGGCTCCCACAGACGATTGGGATTGTCTGCCTGCATCCTTTTCATTGAAATTATTTCTTTCTTTCTTCTTTCTTCGTCCTTCGGTAAACGAAAGAAATGTACATCCGATGATTTGGAATGCCTCTGTGTGCAACCGGGAGCACAACAAGTCGTAGGCATTGTTTAGATTCCAAAAATACACTAAAAGTACGCTCTAATTCACCCGATTTGTCACGCTGGTAAGCGAAAACAGTACGGTTTTTGCCGACCACCATGACCCGGATGTAGCTCGTGACGTCACACGTGATGTGCACCTATCACTGTGCAGCTAGGGCTACGACTCCAGGAGCCCCAAACCCATTCATTTTGGCGATGCTGATTGGCCAAATATTTATAAATCTTCCCTAGCAACAGTATACGATTGGTTATTTCGCTCTACACGAAGGAGCCCTACACTCGTAGGGCTCCTTAAGTGGCACAAGCGTAGAAGAAGAGAAATGATACGTTCTGTTAGTGGAAATGCACTGTTAAATGAGAATGGTAGAGTCAATTAGTAGAAGTGTTTTAATAATTCTTATTACATGTAGCCACGTACTATTAAGTAAAACCTGACATTAATAATACTTTTAAAATCTATATATATTTTGACTTTTCCCCTCCACATCTAGGGAGGGCAGCGCCCGAGCGCCCCCTATGGGCCAGCCGCCACTGCTAAAGAGATAGTAAAATAGTAACTAGATGGATGAATACATGACATTGCACTCAAGAGAAGCACTACTTGGATGTTTTTGAAAAACAGTCATCCAGGTCATGATCATTCCAAAAAAGTTTAAGAACCACAAACCTGGAATTTTTCCTGAAGTTTGAAGACGTTTCGCTTCCCATCCAAAAAACTTTCTCAATTCAAATGTCAGCAACATATGCAAAAACATCGTCATCCCATATGTTGCTGGAGTCTCTGAAAAACTCAAGAGGATTTTCTCCAAACACATAAAAAGGGGGACCGGAGAGTGTGTTCCAACTACAGAGGAATCACACTCTTAAGCCTCCCTGGTAAGGTCTATTCACGGGTTCTGGAAAGGAGGGTCTGTCAGATAGTTGAATCTGGGATTCAGGAAGAGCAGTGTGGTTTTTGTCCTGGCTTTGGAACACTGGACCAGCTCTACACCCTCAGCAGGATCCTGGAGGGGGCATGGGAGTTTGCCCAACCAGTCTACATGTGCTTTGTGGATCTGGAGAAGGCATACGACCGTGTCCCTGGAGTAAGGGCTGCTAGGTCTCTGTATGACCGGTGTCAGAGTCTGGTCCGCATTGCCAGAAGTAAGTCAGACTCGTTGAACTCTGCCAAGGTTGCCCATTGTCGCTGATTCTGTTCATAACTTTTATAGACAGAATTTCTAGGCACAGCCAAGGTGTTGAGGGGATCCGTTTTGGTGGCCTTAGGATTGCGTCTCTGCTATTCGCGGATGACGTGGTCCAATTGGCTTCATCAGGGCGTGATCTACAGCTCTCACTAGAGCGGTTCGCAGCCGAGTGCGAAGCGGCCGGGATGAGAATCAGTGCCTCCAAATCCGACACCATGGTCATGAGCTAGCCTGACATGGTCATACTTCAATTCAATTCAATTCAATTTTATTTATATAGCGCCAAATCATGAAACATGTCATCTCAAGGCACTTTACAAAATCAAGTTCAATCATATTATACAGATTGGGTCAGATTATACAGATTGGTCAAAATGTCCTATATAAGGAAACCAGTTGATTGCATCAAAGTCCCGACAAGCAGCATTCACTCCTGGAGAACCGTAGAGCCATAGGGAGAGTCGTCTGCATTGTACATGGCTTTGCTGCAATCCCTCATACTGAGCAAGCATGAAGCGACAGTGGGAAGAAAAACCACCCATTAACGGGAAAAAAAAAACCTCCGGCAGAACCGGGCTCAGTATGAACGGTCATCTGCCTCGACCGACTGGGGTCGAGGCAGATGACCTAGTCAGAATTTGAGTCTGATACTGCTCCATAGAGCTGTGATTATGGGGCGTGTTTCGAACGAACCAGGAAAAAAAATTCCTCTGCACTCAATTGGATAGACGTACAACCAATAAGACCAACGGAGTGTGTGACGTATGTTAACCGACGCATAGTTGTTGTCAACAGAACTCAACTGTTAGCCTAGAATAAGAAGATGAGCGTGAACGATTTTTGCCGGTGTTGCGAAAAAGAATGTAAGGATCCAAGGAGTTATTCTACACACCTCAACTCTCCAGCGGCAGCCATCGTTGTTGTAAACAAATTCAACCCAAGCGCGCTTGGGTGACGTGGTTGATTACGTTACTGTTTATCATCTGTCCATCATCGTATAAAGCCCGCCCTGACAATTTGATTGGCCCGCCAGATATTGGGCGAGCATACTCACGCTAGTATTGAGCAATGCCAGACCGAACTTCCCGACCTAAAACGTTGTGGGCGGGACTAAGTTCGGAATGGCACCCAGGCTAGTCATGAGCTGCAAAAGGGTAGAGTTCCTTCTCCGGGTTGGGGAGGATGTACTGCTCCTAGTGGAGGAGTTCAAGTATCTTGGGGTGTTGTTCACGAATGAGGGGAATATGGAGCGGGAGATCGACAGGCGGATTGGTGCGGCGTCTGCTGTGAAGCGGGCGCTGTACCGATCCGTTGTGGTGAAGAGAGAGGTGAGCCCAAAGGAGAAGCTCTCGATTTGCGGTCGATATACGTTTCTACCCTCGTCTATGGTCACGAGCTTTGGGTCGTGACCGAAAGAATGAGATCCCAGATACAAGCGGCCAAAATTAGTTTTCTCTGTAGTGTGTCTGGGCTCTCCCTTAGAGACAGGGTGAGGAGCTCAGTCATCCGGAGGGGACTCAGAGTGGAGCTGCCCCTCCACGTCCAGAGGAGCCAGTTGAGGTGGCTCGGGCATCTGATTAGGATGGAGGAGGTCCAGGGGAAGACCCAGGACACGCTGGAGGGACTATGTCTCTGCTGGGAACACCTTGGGATTCCTCCTGAGGAGCTGGCCCAGGTGCTGGAGAGAGGGACGTCTGGGCCTCCCTACTAAAGCTGCTACCCCCGCAACCCGACCCCGGATAAACGGAAGAGGATGGATGGATGGATGGAGAATGGCTTTTGTAAACACAGACAATGTTATTAGTTTCGTGGCAAAAAAAGTTGATTTGGGGTTGATTTACCCTACAAGTATAAGCTTAAGTCTTTGTATTAATGTACTTAGGTTTGGCCTTCTGTTTATACTTTTGGTAGTCTAGTTTTATTTCACTATATCATTAAGTATATTAAATATATTATATAAAAAAAACTTCAAGTACACTAGCTCATTTTAAGTATGTAATAAGTATACTTGTAATACACTTGAATAAACTACTTTTTGCTTTTTGGCAAAATTTCAGTTTAGTTTCAGTTATTGCAGGACAATAAAGGAATTGTTTATGGACTTGTGTGATTGTCTCCATCTTAGGAAAAAAAAAAAAAAAAAAAAAAGGAATAATCGCTCCTTTTTCTCCTTGAAGCACAGCTTTCTGTGCCATAGTCAATCATCACTTTTTGTATAATTCTTCACCCAATGTGGCTAAAACCATCGCACTTGTCAAAGCCACACCCCCTGCAGCTTAAAAACCCAGATGCAAATATAATTAACATACAGGCAGAATAAGAAAGGACAGAACAGTGCAGTGAGTGAGCATTCGTTCATTTTATTGACAAAATTATTTCACAAGGCTTTTGTTAGAGGAAAAAAGGCCAAACTGACCAGACTTTAAAATCCAAAACCAAAAAAATGACCATGAACATACTACTACTACTTTATTTATAAAGCACTTTAAAACAACATCAGCTGCAACAAAGTGCTGTACAGACAATAATCAAACATTTAAAATTGAAAAAACAAAATATAACAACACAATTATAAAATGGAATAAGATTAAAAGTCTCAATGCGTTAAAATCCAAGGAATAAAATGCATCTTGAGGCAAGTTTTAAAACTTGACAATAAAGAGGATCTTCTAATATGGAACGACAAAGCCTTCCATAACTTAGGAGCAGCAACTCTAAAAGCTCTGTCTCCTCTGAGCAGGAGCCCAAACCTGAAGCTGCAGAAGGTGACCAGACACCAGAGGACGTCATTGGTCAGGTAGAGGACACGCCTGCAGGGGTCAGCCTTCATTCACCTAATTCCAAAGAAAAGTAAAAAACAAACAACTGGACGACTCCCTATTACTAAGGGGGGGACCTGTTTCAGTTCAATCTGCATGTTATCTAAGCCATTACAAGACCTTTTTTAGCGCAGTAAGCTTACTATAAAGCTTGCTACTCAACATTACTCCAGACTTTTTGAGTTGAGAAAGCTTCTTGGATAGGAAGCGAAACATCTTCAAACTTCAGAATAAAAGTCAAGTTGTTTGTTTTTCACTTTTCTTTTGGAATGATAATGACCAGAATGACTGAGAATAGTCACCAGCATACTTCATTCAGCTAACCAGCCTCTTTCTCCTACTTATCAGAATCTAGATAAAGTGATGCAGAGACCCAGACATGAATGCAGGAAACAAAAAATATTAATTTATGATACTGGGTACACCAGCTTGTAACATGCAGACTTTGCATTGTTACCCAGAAATGACCACGCCATATGTATATGGTGTTCCTCCTTATTTTTTCAGGGATGTTATAGACAATGTTGTTACATTATGGATTTGTTTATTTACAGTTCAGGGAATGCAGTTAACCTAGACTCGTGTGAAGAGACTGGATTTCATCCAAACTCTTTCTATCAAAGATTAAGTGGGAGGACTGTTACAATTTAATATGAATCACATTTGTATTTATAGCAATACACAGGATAACTCCGCTCTCAACAGGGAAATGGACACTTGAGACTAAATAAGTTCCCACTCAAAAAGAATGTATGAAGCGTTCCAGTCTGTAAACCTTTGGAAAAAGTTTGACTTTTGCACTTTAATAGTGGTATTTACCAGAGGTTCATGTGTGAAGGTCATGATGTTGGGGACAACAACTTTTCTGAAGGGAATATGTGACAGGTTGAAATTACAAAATTATTAGAACATTTAAAAAGCGTTTCATACTCTCCCTTTTATCATTCTCTCCTCTTTCTTTCACCTTTTCTTTCTTTTTTCTTCTTCTTCTTCCTTTACTCTCCTACTTTCCCATTGTAGTGTCCACATAATTTGAAATACTCCCCGCATGAATCATAATAAAACTATTTACATGCATAAATCAAGCGGAGCACTATGGCGAAAGCTGACTGGTCCACTTGTGAAAGTAAAATCTGTTTAGTTCTCTTTGGCATTAAGACAACAATTCCTATTGACACATTGCTAGACAGGACACTGGAAAAAAAAAAAGAAGTGTTTCATACACAGGGTAAAATAAATAGTTTAAAAGTATTGTTAATTTATATAGTGAAAGAAGTGAAATGATTCATAATTCACCTCTTTATTTTTAATAGATCGACTGTCTTTGTCAGAACAGTTTTAAACACACACAGAGAAGGCTTAGGCATTCTTTTGAATAAAGTGAAATAGAGTGAAGACGTTGGCTTCGTCTGTGGCACTAATAGGGGGTTTTCAGCTAACGTCACGCTCACGTGACTACTCTGCGCGTCCGCCATATTGGGTGTCAGTCGTTTCGCACCGTTGACCCTGCATTGTATTACGCCTTAGGCAGTATTGGAAGTGAACAATGGGGAAAACGTGTTTAATGGTTTGTTGCACGGCCCGTGGAGGTGGAGATCAACGCTCTTTCTATCGCCTACCAGCCGTAATCGTGAATCAGTGTGAAAAAACAAAACAGCTCTCTGAACAACGCCGTCACCTATGGCTGACACGGATATCCAGGTCTGATTTGGACGGTGTTAAGCTGGAATACGCCAGAGTCTGCGGTGCTCACTTTGTCACAGGTAATTAACTGTTAAGTATTTAAAACATGTAAACCGTTGCTGTATTGTGGGCTGTAACAGCGCAACACATGATCGCCATGGGAAAAACATAGAAACGGGTTAATTTTCCACCGCTTTCCTGCCTGGAGGCGCAACCACGGAGAACAACTGTTAGAGATAACGAAGAGTCGTCGGCTCGCTTGGATCGCGGCTGTAAGACGACCGAACATAACTTTCCACAGTATCCCGATGTCAATGAGAGTGTGTTCTAAACCTTTGAAACACATAGCAGCTAGTTAAAAGTACATTGCATGCGTGAGTGGTTGTTAGCACTAACAGTTAGCATGTGCCAGAGCCCGTCTGAGCACAGCTTACCTTTGTACGAGTTGCTGTGTTCCCACTGTTTGCTGGCTTTATGATCTGCAGCTCCTGAACACATCCATTCGTAAACTGCACATGAGACTCCAAGGACTTGTAGCTTCAGAACTGTTCTGAAGTATAGGCGCTCACACCACAAACAAGGTAGCCGAAGACGTCCGATATGGAAAGTGACGTCCGCGCTACTTCCGGGTTACGCCGGTAGGCTTTTGCCGGCGTAAATACGGTAAATACAACTTAATTTTGCACTGGTCATTGTTCTGTTTAAATAATTAAAGCCGCGAGCGGCGTCGAGCAGCCCTGCAGCCAAGCGCCTTCGCGCACCGCCGGCCGTCAGCCACCGCAGAAGCATGCGCCGCATTTGCGTCGGATTGTTTACATTTTTACCATCTTATTAAAACTCGCCCGTCCACGTATGATGGCGATTTCCTTGATGTACATAACTTCGACATCTCGTACCCAACCAGATGTGAACTGGTTGTGAGCCTCTAGACCCTTGTAAGCTCTCATTTCCTCCAGAGTGTGCAGAGGGTTTTCACTGAACACCAGGTAATGCACTATGTCGCCGTGCTCTACATTTGGCCAATCATCAGGATTACGGCTAAACAAGGCACCGTGGAGGGCATAGGGGTCCATATGGTCGATCACGGAACATTTCCTCAGATATACGTCCTTATCTGGTCGCTCTAGCGTGCTGGCGTACTTATCCATTCGCGATACGAAAATACGTGTACGACAACTAGAGATAAGGAAGTGTGACACCCAATATGGCGGACCGGAAGTTGGCCAGTGACGTCAGTGAAAACCCCCAATTATTTGCAACACAATCATCACACCTTTCTCTCCTTGGAGGAGAGCTCTCTGCGCCAAAGTCAAAGCCCGCTTTATCTATAATTCCTCACCCAATGTGATTGTCATACTTGTTAAAGCCCCCTGCAGCTTAGAAACACAGATGCAAATATCTTTAACAAACAGAAGCAAATCAAAGTCAGACTACAATAACAGGACAGAATGTTGCAGATTTTTGCTAAGAGAAAAAAGTGGACCAAGAAACTGGGACCAAACCAACCAGACTAAACAAATCAAGCATCAGAAAAGTGACATGAACTGACTTGAAATGCACTTTATCAATGTAAGGTGATCACTAATCGCTACACTAAAGTCTGAGAGCATTATATCCGTTTAATCTCTGTTCAGACACGCATATCTCCATTGAAAATAAAAATAGATTTTAAAATCGATTTCTACAAAACAAATTCTGATTTTTTCCCCCTCATTTGTTTCAACAAAGCATCTAGAAGAATAGCTTTCATCACATGTATGAATTCTCATGTGAATTTTTAACCAGCTTTTTAGTCGCAAAACTCTTTCCACAGGTAACACATCAGAAGGGCTTCTCACATTTGTTCGTTCTCATGTGACGTACCAAGTAATTGTTTTTATAAAACCTTTTTCACAGGCTTCTCACCTGAGTGAGTTCTTATGTGTTTTTTTAAATCTCTTTCACGTCTAAAACCTTTTCCACATGTAACACATGAGAAAGGCTTCTCACTTGTGTGAATTCTCATGTGAATTTTTAAATTCCTTTTGTTTCTAAACCCTTTTCCACAACTCACACAGGTGAAAGGCTTCTCACCTGTGTGAATTGTGATGTGACTTGCCAAATAGTGTTTCCGTTGAAAACTTTTCCCACATGTCTCGCATGAGAAAGGCTTCTCACTTGTGTGAATTAGCATGTGATCTTTTAAGAAGTCTTTACGTATAAAGCCTTTTCCACATGTAACACACATGAAAGGCTTCTCACCTGTGTGTATTCTCATGTGAATTTTTAAATAGCTTTTGTTTATGCATCCTTTTCCACAACTCACACAGTTCAAAGGCTTCTCATCTGTGTGAGTTGTCATGTGACTTGCCAAACACTGTTTCCGTGGAAAACTTTTTCCACATGTCTCACATGAGAAAGGCTTCTCACCCGTGTGAATTCTCATGTGAATTTTTAAGTAGCCTTTATGTCTAAAGCCTTTTCCACATGTAACACAAATGAAAGGCTTCTCACCTGTGTGAGTTATCGTGTGATATGCCAAATCACCTTTTCTTTTAAAACTTTTTCCACAGGTCATGCATGAGAAAGTCTTCTCGTCTGTGTGATGTTTCATGTGTTGGACAATATGCATTTTTTGTGTAAAACTTTTTCCACAAATCACACATGAGAAAGGCTTCTCACCTGTGTGGGTAATTGTGTGACGTTTTAAATGGCTTTCATCCCTAAACCCTTTTCCACAACTCACACATGTGAAAGGCTTCTCACCTGTGTGAGTCATCGTGTGAATTTTTAAATGGCTTTTATCTCTAAACCCTTTTCCACAACTCACACAGGTGAAAGGCTTCTCACCTGTGTGAGTTATCATGTGACTGGCCAAACTCTGTTTCCATGGAAAACTTTTTCCACATTTCTCACATGAGAAAGGCTTCTCATCTGTGTGAACTTGCATGTGAATTTTTAAGTATCCTTTATCTCTAAAGCCTTTTCCACATGTAACACACGTGAAAGGCTTCTCACCTGTGTGAGTTATCATGTGGATTTTTAAATGGCTTTTATCTGTAAACCCTTTTCCACAACTCACACAGGTGAAAGGCTTCTTACCTGTGTGAGTTATCGTGTGCATTTTTAAATGGATTTTTTCTCTAAACCCTTTTCCACATGTAACACACGTGAAAGGCTTCTCACCTGTGTGAGTTTTCATGTGCCTTTCCAAACCCTTTTTCCATGGAAAACTTTTTCCACATGTCTCACATGTGAAAGCCTTCTCACCTGTATGAGTTCTCATGTGAGATCTTAAATAGCTTCTATCACCAAAACTTTTTCCACATTTCTCACATGAGAAAGGCTTCTCACCTGTATGAGTTCTTATGTGAATTTTCAAACGGCTTTTTCTGGGGAACTTTTTTCCACAGCTCAAACATGAGAAAGGCTTCTTAGGCTCGTCGGTTCTCATCTTATTAACGTGACTTTTTTGAGAAAGGTTTTTACTACCAATTTTACAAGAATATAAATTTTGGTCAGGTTTTGGTTTTGAAATGTCAGCAGTGTCTTTTGGCTGTTTGGTTTCCTCACATTTCTCATTGTGCTTCTTCTCTTCTCTCCTTTTTCCTGTTTGCTCATTGTTTCCTTCCTGATCCTGGTTCTCAACTTCTGAGGGGGCCTGAGAGATGAGTTTGTTCCTTCTTTGTGCTTCTTCACTGCAGACTCTTTGCACATTAGAAGGAATCATTAAAATGTTATCAGTCTCCCGTTTCAGCACAAGTTGCTTTTCAGCCAGACTGGTGTAGAGTTGCCTCTCTTCTTCTACAAACCGTTGATGTTCTTGTTTCTTTTTCTCCTCTTTTGTCTGCCCAGGTTCTGGTTCCTCCTCATCTAAAGTGGAGTTTCCCTCCTGGTTGCTGAGCTCAGTTTGAACTCCATCATCTTTACAGAGATTTTTTTTGGGATCTGGAAAAAAAAGAGAAAAGCTCATAGATGTGTTAAAGAATCCACTGTTCATTTTAGTCACTTGAAGAGAAAGTATTGCAGGTAGAAAATGGAATCAATAAATGTATATAACTCTGTCCTACCTACCATTTTTTTGTAATCTTTGAGTTTAATTTAACTGAGTTCTCCACTCCCAAACTAACGTTTCATTAAAGTAGACCAGATAATGCTGTATCAGACGTTAGAGTCTGTCCCCCTTTTAATATCATCAGTATTGCAGAAATACCCTGCAGATAGCAGTAATGTTCTTTCTTCCCATTTACAAATAGATGTCTTTGTTAACAGTGCGACTTCCTCATTGTGTTCTGCATTAGACAATGTAGCTCCTTTGAAAGAGAAGGTGATTATTCACAGGAAGCTGGCTCCCTGGTTTAATTCAATGCGGTACCGCGCACGTGACGTCACGGCCTTAAGAGTAACGCCCCTTTTGCCGCACCGGTAGGGCAAACAGTCGTAGAACGCACATACAAACCAGCCATTACAAGCGCAACAGAACCAGCGATACGACCGACTTTGCAGCCATTAAACTTACCCAAGACGATGTCCCAGGCGCACGGTTTACTGGTCGCACTGTGGAAGAACACACCAACCTTCAGCTGAAACGGTGGCTTGAGTGTCGAGGGCTCAAAAAAACCGGAAGACGGGCCGAGTTGATTCAACGGTAAGCTTTGTTTTTTTCCCTGCTCGGCGTTCATGCCTTTGTTATGATTTCCACCGTGCTCCATTCACGTCGGCCTTTTTTGTTTGTTTGCAATCAACGTCCAGGAATCTGTATATCTTGCCAATAGGTAGCTACAAAACGATTGTTCACATCTCAGAATCTTTCGCTTAAGAGATTCAGGGCGTTTGTTTTTGAGTAAGCTATCCCGGTAGCAGGGTACCATGTTAGCGCCTGCTAACATGCTAGCCTATATGCTATCATCACCCTTTCCACCGACAAAATGCTTGCTACATATGTAGGTGAATTTGGTAACATTTTCCGGGTTGAAATGTTGTGTAGGCCGCCCGCACAAGTGTACCCAACGCACACACTTCTCCTTGGCACTCTTGAGTTTCGGGAAATTAATGAAGAAAACATCCTTCATATGCGGCCGATCAGCGTACCTCGAGTCGCTGTTGCACGTCCCATAGCAACAATGTTTATAAACCATGGTCTTAGATGTTGGAAAAAGCAGTCGTTTACCGAGTAAAACCTAGGCTAACGCACGTCTCTTCCACAGCAAAACAGCGGCGGTTTGGGAGTTTGCCCTACTGCGTACCACGTGATGTGACGTCATCGTGACGTTGTGTTTCTAAAAATAGCTCGCGCGCGGTACCGCATTCAATTCAATTTTATTTATATAGCGCCAATTCATGAAACATGTCATCTCGAGGCACTTTACAAAGTCAAATCAATCATATTATACAGATTGGTCAAAAATTTCCCATATAAGGGAACCAGTTGATTGCTTTAAAGTCCCGACAAGCAGCATTCACTCCTGGAGAAGCGTAGAGCCACAGGGACAGTCGTCTGCATTGTCCATGGCTGTGCAGCAATCCCTCATACTGAGCAAGCATGATTCATAGCTGCGTTCCTTGAAGCACAATGTTAGGAAATTAGAGAGAAAATGGTGCTCTACACACCAAGAGGAATCCTACCTAATATGGAAAACAGTCTACTGTTGTATAAAAAGACCCTGTGCCAAGCTAGAGCAGCATAATTTTCATCATTAATTGAGAATAAAAATAATCGTAGGAACGAGGATCCGAGACACAGGACCGAGACAGGGGGCCGGACACGGAGCCCTCCAAACGTCCATATCCACACACCCCAACCCCCCCACCCGTAGATGTAATCCCTCCCCAACACTAACATCCAAACAACTTATCATACATACAACAATAGACATCCAGGCTGAGTTCGTCCCCACTCGCCCCCTTCCCTCCCCCCAGTAGCAGAGTGCCAACCAAAAAGAGCATCTGCCATGAGATGTTATGTCCATGCCCCCCTAACAGCTCAACAAGCCCCGAGGCCCCCCAACACACCAGAGGCCCCGTGCAGGGGCAGACACCCGGGTGTGCGCCGGCCCAGACCCCAAGCGACATAACCCCCGGAACCCGAACCCCCGCCTGGTCCCCCGCCCGAGGGCGGCACACCCCAGGCACCCCAGGCCCCCAGACCCACCCCGGACCCACCCAGCGGCAGCACAGCTACCAGGTCAGTAACCCATGTCCGTCACCACGGAACCCCCCCAAGAGCACTGCAAGCGGTCGCTGTAGGCCACCCCTAAGCCTCCCAAGCCCCGCCCAGATGGGGGCAATAGACCCCGGGGTCAGACCCACCAGGCGCCCCACATCCGAGTGCCCCCCAGAGCCCCAGGGACCCCCCTAGCCAGCCACTGCGCCCTGCAGGAAGCAACCCACCGTCCCCCATTCCACTAATTGATGGTGCTGATCAAAGGAGCCCAGAGAGATCGATCAGATGTGGATGCAGATGCTGTCTCAAGATTAATATGATCCAACAAGAGATCTCTATACTGATTGATAGTGAGATTTTCCTTACTTTTCCAATTCATGAGGATAGTTTTCTTTGCGATACATAATGCAGTCAAAACCATGCAAACTATTTTTTTTCCCCAGAGGACTTTCCTCAAAGTTACCCAGTAAGCAAACTGATGGGGAAGGTGAAATTTTACAACTCAGGCACTTTGATAAGTCCTTACATATCTCTGCCCAGAATCTCTGGACAGGTGTGCACAACCATAACGCATTAATATAATTATCAGGATGATTGCCTATTTAGACAGTAGTTTGGGGAGGGGTTAAATCCAGAGACTCTAATATATTAGTTGGGATTTGTAAACCACCTTTAATATGCTTAAATTTAATTCTAATTATAGATTTAATTTGTTCATATTCTAAGAATTTATTTTTACTAATGCCATATTGCATATTTAGTTTGGCAAAAGTGATAAACTCGGTACCGTCAATTAAATGTTCCAGATATTTAATACCTTTATTCTTCCAGTATGTAAAGTTTATCATATTCTTATTTTGTAGGATGTCAGGGTTTTTCCAGATGGGTGTACGACTGCATGGGATAAGTGATGACTTTGTCATTTTAAGAAACTCCCACCATGCTGTCAGAGTAGAGCTAATGTTAATATTTTTAAAGCATGTATGCCGTTTTATATTTGAGCTAATAAACGGCAAATCTGAAATCATGATATTATTGCATATTTTCTGTTCTATGTCTATCCAGGGCTCGTCTAAAGGATTATGTTTTATCCATTTAGAGATGTATTGTAGCCTATTTGCTAAGTAGTAGTTATGGAAATTAGGCAGATCTAGTCCCCCCTCTATCTTTAGTTTTCTGTAGTGTATGTTTTGTTTTGCAAATTACCACATTTTGTTCGACATCCTTCTTGTGAAATCCAATCACTGTCTCGTCAACGCAGATAAGCGTACGTGTTGTTGTGTGCTCGTTGCGCGCACACAACAAGGAGGAGGGAGTGATGCGTTCACAGCATGTGGGAAAAACTAAATTGACAGTGAATTAAATACAGCGGCTCACTCTTTCACAAAATTTACACGCGATGGTCGCGATAAAGTCATTTTAACTATCGCGCGGAGTAGGGAATCCATCTGGACCTGGAGCCTTTTTATTGGGCATGCTTGTTAAAGCTTCCTGAACTTCAGCTGTTGTCAGAAGTGAGTCCAGTGTCGTTCTTTGGTTATCTGATAGTTTAGGAAGTGTAATTTTATCCAGAAATTGCTTGATGTCATTATCTGATGGATTTATCTGTGACGTGTATAAGGATTTGTAGAAATCACGGAAGGTGTCGTTTATACTTTCCGGATCACTTAATGTGATCCGATACAGTTGAGTCTGTAACAGCAAATATAGTCGTTTTCTCTTTATTTATTTTTAGCTGATTAGCTAAGATGCTTCCTTACTTATTGGCATGTTCAAAATTTTCTATTCGAAGTCTTTGTATTAGAAATTTATTTTGCTTTTCAATATAATGGTTTAATTCTAAGTTTAATTTACAGATTTTTGTAGTAACAAGTTTTTCTTCTAATTCCTGAATCTTTTTGTTTTCTATCTTCTTTTTATGAGATGAGAATTAAATTATTTTACCTCTCATCACTGCTTTCCCTGCTTCCCATAGTATTGATGCTGATGTGCCTGGTACATCATTGTATTCTAAGTGTGAAGCCCACTCTTCTTTGAAAATGTTTATAAATTCTTCATCTTTAAGCAGCGATGTATTAAATCTCCAGCTCTTGTTTTGTGGGGTTATTTTTTTATTTGTTAGGGTTAAAGTAACAGGAGCATGATCACCAATAGCGATAGGATGAATTACAGCATCTGAAACGTCCGACAGAAGCGAGCTGCTGATTAAGAAATAATCCAAACGAGAGTGAGAATGGTTAACATTTGAAAAAAAAAGTATATTCCTTAATATTAGGATGAAGAGAACGCCATGCATCGCAAAGGCCAAAATCACTCATGTATTTTTTGACTATATTTAATGACTGCCAACTGCGCTGAGTCCCTGTTGTATTCAACCTGTCTATATCGTCATTTATGTTGAGGTCACCCCCAATAATTAGAGAACAATCCCCGTGTTTTGAAAGTGCATGGAAGAGTGTGTGGAAGAATGAGGGTTCATCAACATTTGTACCATATATACTGACAATACATAACTTCTGGTTATGAATAGATATTTTAATTATTATGAATCTACCTTCAGGATCTATAATTTTCTCTAATATTGTAAAACTAACGACATGATTAAGCTTAACCAATTCTTAGTAAAAGCATATGTACCAAAGTAAGTAGTTGGTAATCAACTATGTGAACATTTACAAAGTAATGACCTATTTGAAGAGTTTCAGTCAGGCTTCAGAGCTCATCACAGCACTGAAACAGCTCTGGTGAAGGTCACTAATGATATTCTCATGGCCTCAGATAATGGACTTGTGTCTGTACTTGTCCTGTTAGATCTCAGTGCTGCATTTGATCCAGTTGATCACAATATTCTCCTAGAAAGACTTTAGCATACTGTAGGGATTAAGGGGAAAGCATTAGGCTGGTTTAAATCTTATCTGTCGGACAGATTCCAGTTTGTTCATGTTAATAATACATTTTCTTAAAACTCTAAGGTCAGTTGTGGAGTACCACAGGGTTCAGTCCTTGGACCAATTGTCTTTACTATACATATGCTTCTGATTGGCAAAATTATCAGACAGCATGGGGTTAATTTCCACTGTTATGCTGATGACACTCAGCATAACAGTGTTATAAATATAGCTGATCCATCAGGATTTATGGATAAATTTATCCATAAATCCTGATGAATCCAATCAATTACTTCGACTGCAGTCATGTGTTGATGACATTAAAATCTGCCTCCCATTCTCTAAAAGTAGAATGGGAGGCAGATCCTTTAGCTATCAGGCTCCTCTCCTGTGGAACCAACTCCCAGTTTTGGTCCGTGAGGCAGACACCCCGTCTACTTTTAAGACTAATCTTAAAACTTTCCTTTTTGACAAAGCTTCTAGTCAGAGTGGCTCATGTTACCCTGAGCTACCTCTATAGTTATGCTGCTATAGGCTTAGGCTGCTGGAGAACATCAAGGCATATATTTCTCACTCTACTGATTTCTACTGTTCTTCAGTTTTGCATTGGTGATGGTACTGAAACAGCAATTTCCCTCTGGGATTATTAAAGTATATCTGATTCTGATTCATTGCATTACATTGAAATGACTGTTGTCATTTCAGCTTTTAACTTTTTGCTCTCTCTCTTTTTTTTTCATAGTAGGTACACCTGGTCTGACGTTCTGTTAGCTGAGACTGTGAAATCATCCAGAGAAGACAGATCACCACTATTACCATCTAATGTAGAACAGATTACTGGACCAATGTGTGCTTCTGTGCTTGTTTGTCTCTCTTGTTGTGTCTCTGCTCTGTCTTCTGTAACCCCAGTCGGTCGAGGCAGATGACCGTTCATACTGAGCCTGGTTCTGGTTCTGCTGGAGGTTTTCCTTCCCGTTAACGGGTGTTTTTCTTTCCACTGTCGCCTCATGCTTGCTCAGTATGAGGGATTGCAGCAAAGCCATGGACAATGCAGACGACTCTCCCTGTGGCTCTACGCTTCTCCAGGAGTGAATGCTGCTTGTCGGGACTTTGATGCAATCAACTGGTTCCCTTATATAGGAAATTTTTTACATTTATCTGTATAATGATTGATTTTGACTTTGTAAAGTGCCTCGAGATGACATGTTTCATGAATTGGTGCTATATAAATAAAATTTAATTGAAATTTTAATTGACCTTGAAATCAGCAAACAGTGGATGTCATACACAGACATCGTGTCTCCAGGCCCTTGTGCCCCAGAGGCGGCAGGATAAGATTACCATAACAGTTTATAAACGATTTACCAGTACCATTTTACACTCGGAGAGTGACAAGGAAGGTCATTATATTTGTCAAATTCCTAATGTTTAAGACCTTAATTTTATAACCATTAATATTTATGGCTACAACACAGTACATGAAAATAAAGTTTTAAATTAAAAGCCAAAATTCCTAATGCTAACCTGATCTTTGGAGGTGGTTTTAATATCACTTTTGATAATTAAAGGGATAGATGGCCAGCTGGAACTTGTTCCAATTCTAAATTCTAAAGCAAAGTAAATTAGTCCTGATGACCAAGAATTTTGCGAGAGTCCTTTTACAGTAAAATAAGACTCTAAGTGCCTTTAGAACAATAAATGAGCTGGAACAAATGGTTTGCTGTCTTATAAGTCACTGGATCTTGCTCCATTCTTATTGAAGGTTTATAATTAAAGTATTATTAAGAGAACTCTGTCTCCCACCTTAACTCAAGGACTGATTACTCTTATTCCCAAACATAAAACGGATCTGTTAGTTTTTGACAATCGTCGTCTAATTAGTCTACTGAATAACGATTACAAAATCCTGGCCACAACTTTTGCTAAGCGATTAAAGTTAGTTCTGCATGACAATATTGAAGAAACGCAGTCAGGCTTTTTAAGAAATAGACATCTGAGATAACATTAATCGACATATTAGACTGCCCAGATGTGATAAACAATCAAAGCTTTATCCTTTTCCTGGACTTTTACAAAGGACTCGATTCAACTGAACACAACTTCAACTACTCCTGATCTCCATCAACACAGAGCTGAATAATGTGGGGGGAATAAATGTGCTAGAGCTATTTCTGGCAGCTCTGATTGGTTGGATCATTGTGTGTGAATTTTAGCAGCTCTTCTTTGTTCTGATCAGCTTCTTTGATCAAGAAGCAGAAAGAAGGAAAGCCGTTGGTGAAGCAGCTCTTTCTGTCGGATAGCGAGTTCAGCATGGAGCCAAACAACTTTCCTCTGATCAGTAAAACCTTAGTAGCTTAGCTGCTGTTTCCTACCTATTCGCTGTAAGATTATCAGGGGGATCCGGCTGAAATCCAGCAGTCTGCGCTCATCCTCCATCTCTTCCTCCGGCTCCACCAAGACTTCTTTCAACTCCGTCAATCTTTCTTCAGCAGCACTTTCTGCTCGTTGCTAATCTCTCTCTGGGGCTCAACCCAACACCTTTTCACCACAAACATTCACACGTTGCCCTAAAGCACCACAAGCCGCCATCAAACCAGCAACTTTAGCTACACAACAACACGATCCCACCTCCTGCTTTGCTACGAGAACCACAGGAACTGTGGAACGACGTCAAGATGGACGTCAGCACGTGCGCAGCAGGATTCTTCTTCGTGGGTTTACTGCGGTGGACAAACAGCTCTGGTGAGCATTACCGCCACCTGCTGGTGAGGAAATTAGTTCACAATGACGTCATGATTCAAATGTTAAAGAATTGAACTTGTTGGAAAACATGATAGGCCTTTCTCTTCATAATAATCTTCTCTTCTATCAGACGCAGTACTGTGTAAATACAGCAGTGGGTAGTAACTAGTTACATTTACTTAGTTACATTTTCTTGAGTAACTTTTTGAATAAAATGTACTTCTAGGAGTATTTTACTGCACTGTACTTTTCACTTTTACGCCAGTTATTATGACTCAAGTATCGCTACTGTTGTGTAAAACTTCTGGCTACTCTACCTGTTGTGAGGAACTTCATGAATAAAGAACTGACTGGTTTTAACTAAAAACGCACCGCTTACTTTCTATCTGCTGAGATCATTGAGCCATTGGGCAGGTGCTCAAAGTTAAAAGAGGGCACATGGGGCACGGATTTAAAACACGATACAGAAACATACCGTGCTATACAACCGGTTGAAATGTACCAACCCATGCTATAAAGAATGTAACATGGAATCAAGGGCGTAGGTTTGATTTGAACTTTAACCCTAGGGACACTATTGGCCGAAAGCTTCATTGGTCCTACACAATATGCATGCTCCTGTTTCTTTATGCTTGACTTGATCGTCAGGACACGTTTCTTTTGTCTAAAGAGAAAAGCAGTATTTCTTGCTACATTTATACAAATTTTATAAGCACGACACACACTAGATGCTTTTTGTTACTCTGGTGGCCTAGTGGTTAGAGCATTGAGCTTAGGTCCCAGAGGTTCTGAGTTCAACTCCCACAGACTACCATTCTGGGTCCCTGAGCAAGACCCTTAACCCCAGATTGCTCCCCAGGAGCCGCACAGTGGCAGCCCACTGCTCCCCAAGGGGATGGGTAAAGATGCAGAAGTGAATTTCTCCATTGTGAGATCAATAAAGTTCAATTATTATTATAAATTATAAAGCAGCACCCGATCTGATGAATGTTGAATTGGGACTTTTTTCCCACTCTGAAAAAGTTTAATTTGAACTTACGCGTGCCACTAGAGCCGCAAAAAATGTATAAAAAAAAGAAAGAAAGAGGGAAGGCGGAATTTAAAGCAGTATAACCAATGACAGTGGAGTTAAACAGCACAGAGCACAGTCACGTGTGCTGCCTGCAGATTTAAAGGGGCAGGACAGACCGGGCAGCGAGGAAAAGTGAGGGCACATAATCGTGTCTGGATCATGTAACCGGCCACGGTAGATCTAAATTATTATTACTTTTGGACACGCACACACACACAAAAAAAAACATTAAAAAAAATAATTTAAAAAAATCATTGACAAAAGGGCACTTTGGGCATCAAGGGCAAAGGGGCAGGTGCTCAAGCACCATCCGCTACCCCCCCCCCCCCTGCACATCCCTGATAAACAGTACACATTGTCATTGGAAGTACTTTGCAACGTTCTAACATACTATACATACATTAACTGCTGTAAGTTAAAAAAAAAAACATATTTTCTATAAAACCTCACATTTTTGTCTGTCCGATTACGTATTTTTTTTAAATAAAATACCACATCATCAGCTGTAATGATTCTCAGTACGTGAGTAGCCTTCTTACTGAATACTTTTTTACTCTTAATTCTTGGCTGAGAATTTTTTACATGAGTAAAAAAAATATTGAAGTAGTGCTACTCTTCCTTGAGTACACTTTTCTGAGCAAGACAGAAACTTCCTAGACTGCCAGCTTCCCCTAAACCACCAACACTACCTGGTGTTAGGCGTGAACCACAGCCACGGCTTTTGCTGGTTATGCGTCTTGCACCTTCACCATCTGTTCCTGTTGTGATGACGGCGCCAGCTCCACCTTCCCCTGTGTACCTGTGGCCGTTACATCCCATCCAGTGCTTTAAAATATCTAATCACAATCACAAACTGTCAGGTAAAGTTGATTTGGAATTTCTGGTCTACGTCTAGAATACTCAACCCTGGTGCTCTGTCCTTAATATTTTAAGTGTTCCTGCTGGAGCAGACAACCCATCTAAAACATGATGACTATTTGTCTTATACATCAGGGTTGAAGACTTCTGATCTCTATTCTTTGTCCTCCAGGTAATTAGTGCTTAAGGTTTTTTCACAGAGCTTTTTGTTTTACCTCAGGGGTTAAAGCAAAAATAACCAGTTTGACTGAAATTTTTTTCTAGTCATCCGATATATTACCGGCCGTGGACATCGTGCCACATTAATTACCTCACTTGCTTATTGTGCAAAGTCAACTTTAAGCAATCTGGTAGTTTTAAAATATCTATTGACAATTCATGTATCCCTCCACCTTCCAGCTTCAGAGCCCTGGTATCATCTTGGACAGCCTCTCCATCCTCTCCTTCACTTTCCACATCCACAACATCACCTGTAGCGGCCTCTTGGAATTAACAGCCAGACGCAGGGAGTTCCAATTGGGTGTAGTTTAATCTTTACTTTTCTTGTAATAGACACCATGAAAACTGTAGCATGAAAGACAAGGATACACAAATTTTGGACATGCTTAACTAGTCTTAGTAATAGTTATTATTACTATTACTATTACTATTACTAGTTAAGCATGTACAACTCTTGTAGAAAATTAACATATTAATGCTCACACATACAAACAAGAATACATTGTGTCCTTAACTCATCAGCATACACAGTTTTGTTTGTAAACAAATAAACCTGACGTTCTTCTGCTTCTTAAATAAATGAATGACATTTCTTATCACAAATCACATTTGCATATTCATACCTCATTCTGCTTTCTCAAGGACGCTATTTTAACAGTTTTCCTCAGGTTCCTTCACGATCAAACGCTGTCTCGTTGTGCTTAGTAAGAACAGGAAGTGCAGCATATAACAAAACACCTAAAGAAGAAATCTACTGTTCTTCAAAATAAATACATAAATTAACCACTAGGTGTCACTGTTGGACCCATGAACAAGAAGGAGAATTTTACCATTTAGTAGTTATTTACACTCCCACCAAATCCTGTCACAATGAACGAACAAGGTAATGTGTAAAGGGTAAATTAATTAAACAGGATTTCTTGACTCTACTAAATGAATATGTTTGCATAAAACTATCATGGAGCAAATTAATTGTACAAAAGTCAATTTCTGGATTGGCCTCTCAATAACTGAGGGCATGTTGACATCTATGGCTAAAGAGCAGTGGAGGCTGGTGAAAAAAAATCTTGGTGGGGCTGGCCAATAGATTTCCCTGCCTACCCCAGTACATGCATTTAAATTAAGAGTCGGAAAATTACTACGATTCCACAATAAGCATTTAATTAATAAAAATACATTGTTCACAAAAGATTATTTTGGTGTTTTTGTCGTATTAATCCTTTTCACAGACTCATGCCAGATACATTGTACATGTACGTATATTATCACGAAACGAACGTTTACGTCTTGACTTAAATATATATCCTAATTTTTTATTTATATGATGATTTAAGTAGAACAACGACTAGTACAAAATTAAGTTGTATTTACCGGAGATGAAATGTAGACTGCAAATTCTGTCATGGTATGATGGCTCCCACAGACGATTGGGATTGTCTGCCTGCATCCTTTTCATTGAAATTATTTCTTTCTTTCTTCTTTCTTCGTCCTTCGGTAAACGAAAGAAATGTACATCCGATGATTTGGAATGCCTCTGTGTGCAACCGGGAGCACAACAAGTCGTAGGCATTGTTTAGATTCCAAAAATACACTAAAAGTACGCTCTAATTCACCCGATTTGTCACGCTGGTAAGCGAAAACAGTACGGTTTTTGCCGACCACCATGACCCGGATGTAGCTCGTGACGTCACACGTGATGTGCACCTATCACTGTGCAGCTAGGGCTACGACTCCAGGAGCCCCAAACCCATTCATTTTGGCGATGCTGATTGGCCAAATATTTATAAATCTTCCCTAGCAACAGTATACGATTGGTTATTTCGCTCTACACGAAGGAGCCCTACACTCGCCCGAGCGCCCCGTATGGGCCAGCCGCCACTGCTAAAGAGATAGTAAAATAGTAACTAGATGGATGAATACATGACATTGCACTCAAGAGAAGCACTACTTGGATGTTTTTGAAAAACAGTCATCCAGGTCATGATCATTCCAAAAAAGTTTAAGAACCACACAACTGGAATTTTTCCTGAAGTTTGAAGACGTTTCGCTTCCCATCCAAAAAACTTTCTCAATTCAAATGTCAGCAACATATGCAAAAACATCGTCATCCCATATGTTGCTGGAGTCTGAAAAACTCAAGAGGATTTTCTCCAAACACATAAAAAGGGGGACCGGAGAGTGTGTTCCAACTACAGAGGAATCACACTCTTAAGCCTCCCTGGTAAGGTCTATTCACGGGTTCTGGAAAGGAGGGTCTGTCAGATAGTTGAATCTCGGATTCAGGAAGAGCAGTGTGGTTTTTGTCCTGGCCGTGGAACACTGGACCAGCTCTACACCCTCAGCAGGATCCTGGAGGGGGCATGGGAGTTTGCCCAACCAGTCTACATGTGCTTTGTGGATCTGGAGAAGGCATACGACCGTGTCCCTGGAGTAAGGGCTGCTAGGTCTCTGTATGACCGGTGTCAGAGTCTGGTCCGCATTGCCAGAAGTAAGTCAGACTCGTTGAACTCTGCCAAGGTTGCCCATTGTCGCTGATTCTGTTCATAACTTTTATAGACAGAATTTCTAGGCACAGCCAAGGTGTTGAGGGGATCCGTTTTGGTGGCCTTAGGATTGCGTCTCTGCTATTCGCGGATGACGTGGTCCTATTGGCTTCATCAGGGCGTGATCTACAGCTCTCACTGGAGCGGTTCACAGCCGAGTGCGAAGCGGCCGGGTTGAGAATCAGTGCCTCCAAATCCGACACCATGGTCATGAGCTAGCCTGACATGGTCATACTTCAATTCAATTCAATTTTATTTATATAGCGCCAAATCATGAAGCATGTCATCTCAAGGCACTTTACAAAATCAAGTTCAATCATATTATACAGATTGGGTCAGATTATACAGATTGGTCAAAATGTCCTATATAAGGAAACCAGTTGATTGCATCAAAGTCCCGACAAGCAGCATTCACTCCTGGGGAACCGTAGAGCCATAGGGAGAGTCGTCTGCATTGTACATGGCTTTGCTGCAATCCCTCATACTGAGCAAGCATGAAGGGACAGTGGGAAGAAAAACCACCCATTAACGGGAAAAAAAAACCTCCGGCAGAACCGGGCTCAGTATGAACGGTCATCTGCTTCGACCGACTGGGGTCGAGGCAGATGACCTAGTCAGAATTTGAGTCTGATACTGCTCCATAGAGCTGTGATTATGGGGCGTGTTTCGAACGAACCAGGAAAAAAAATTCCTCTGCACTCAATTGGATAGACGTACAACCAATAAGACCAACGGAGTGTGTGACGTATGTTAACCGACGCATAGTTGTTGTCAACAGAACTCAACTGTTAGCCTAGAATAAGAAGATGAGCGTGAACGATTTTTGCCGGTGTTGCGAAAAAGAATGTAAGGATCCAAGGAGTTATTCTACACACCTCAACTCTCCAGCGGCAGCCATCGTTGTTGTAAACAAATTCAACCCAAGCGCGCTTGGGTGACGTGGTTGATTACGTTACTGTTTATCATCTGTCCATCATCGTATAAAGCCCGCCCTGACAATTTGATTGACCCGCCAGATATTGGGCGAGCATACTCGCGCTAGTATTGAGCAATGCCAGACCGAACTTCCCGACCTAAAACGTTGTGGGCGGGACTAAGTTCGGAATGGCACCCAGGCTAGTCATGAGCTGCAAAAGGGTAGAGTTCCTTCTCCGGGTTGGGGAGGATGTACTGCTCCTAGTGGAGGAGTTCAAGTATCTTGGGGTGTTGTTCACGAATGAGGGGAAGATGGAGCGGGAGATCGACAGGCGGATTGGTGCGGCGTCTGCTGTGAAGCGGGCGCTGTACCGATCCGTTGTGGTGAAGAGAGAGGTGAGCCCAAAGGAGAAGCTCTCGATTTGCGGTCGATATACGTTTCTACCCTCGTCTATGGTCACGAGCTTTGGGTCGTGACCGAAAGAATGAGATCCCAGATACAAGCGGCCGAAATTAGTTTTCTCCGTAGTGTGTCTGGGCTCTCCCTTAGAGACAGGGTGAGGGGCTCAGTCATCCGGAGGGGACTCAGAGTGGAGCTGCCCCTCCACGTCCAGAGGAGCCAGTTGAGGTGGCTCGGGCATCTGATTAGGATGGAGGAGGTCCAGGGGAAGACCCAGGACACGCTGGAGGGACTATGTCTCTGCTGGGAACACCTTGGGATTCCCCCGGAGGAGCTGGCCCAGGTGCTGGAGAGAGGGACGTCTGGGCCTCCCTACTGAAGCTGCTACCCCCGCAACCCGACCCCGGATAAACGGAAGAGGATGGATGGATGGATGGATGGATGGAGAATGGCTTTTGTAAACACAGACAATGTTATTAGTTTCGTGGCAAAAAAAGTTGATTTGGGGTTGATTTACCCTACAAGTATAAGCTTAAGTCTTTGTATTAATGTACTTAGGTTTGGCCTTCTGTTTATACTTTTGGTAGTCTAGTTTTATTTCACTACATCATTAAGTATATTAAATATATTATATAAAAAAAACTTCAAGTACACTAGCTCATTTTAAGTATGTAATAAGTATACTTGTAATACACTTGAATAAACTACTTTTTGCTTTTTGGCAAAATTTCAGTTTAGTTTCAGTTATTGCAGGACAATAAAGGAATTGTTTATGGACTTGTGTGATTGTCTCCATCTTAGGAAAAAAAAACAAACAAAAAAAAAAAAAAGGAATAATCGCTCCTTTTTCTCCTTGAAGCACAGCTTTCTGTGCCATAGCCAATCATTGCTTTTTGTATAATTCTTCACCCAATGTGGCTAAAACCATCGCACTTGTCAAAGCCACACCCCCTGCAGCTTAAAAACCCAGATGCAAATATAATTAACATACAGGCAGAATAAGAAAGGACAGAACGGTGCAGTGAGTGAGCATTCGTTCATTTTATTGACAAAATTATTTCACAAGGCTTTTGTTAGAGGAAAAAAGGCCAAACTGACCAGACTTTAAAATCCAAAACCAAAAAAATGACCATGAACATACTACTACTACTTTATTTATAAAGCACTTTAAAACAACATCAGCTGCAACAAAGTGCTGTACAGACAATAATCAAACATTTAAAATTGAAAAAACAAAATATAACAACACAATTATAAAATGGAATAAGATTAAAAGTCTCAATGCGTTAAAATCCAAGGAATAAAATGCGTCTTGAGGCAACTTTTAAAACTTGACAATAAAGAGGATCTTCTAATATGGAACTACAAAGCCTTCCATAACTTAGGAGCAGCAACTCTAAAAGCTCTGTCTCCTCTGAGCAGGAGCCCAAACCTGAAGCTGCAGAAGGTGACCAGACACCAGAGGACGTCATTGGTCAGGTAGAGGACACGCCTGCAGGGGTCAGCCTTCATTCACCTAATTCCAAAGAAAAGTAAAAAACAAACAACTGGACGACTCCCTATTACTAAGGGGGGGACCTGTTTCAGTTCAATCTGCATGTTATCTAAGCCATTACAAGGCCTTTTTTAGCGCAGTAAGCTTACTATAAAGCTTGCTACTCAACATTACTCCAGACTTTTTGAGTTGAGAAAGCTTCTTGGATAGGAAGTGATACGTCTTCAAACTTCAGAAGAAAAGTCAAGTTGTTTGTTTTTCACTTTTTCTTATGGAATGACCATGACCTGGATGACTGAGAATAGTCACCAGCATACTTCATTCAGCTAAGCAGCCTCTTTCTCCTACTTATCAGAATCTAGATAAAGTGATGCAGAGACCCAGACATGAATGCAGGAAACAAAAAACATTAATTTATGATACTGGGTACACCAGCTTGTAACATGCAGACTTTGCATTGTTACCCAGAAATGACCACGCCATATGTATATGGTGTTACTCCTTATTTTTTCAGGGATTTTATAGACAATGTTGTTACATTATGGATTTGTTTATTTACAGTTCAGGGAATGCAGTTAACCTAGACTCGTGTGAAGAGACGGGATTTCATCCAAACTCTTTCTATCAAAGATTAAGTGGGAGGACTGTTACAATTTAATATGAATCACATTTGTGTTTATAGCAATACACAGGATAACTCCGCTCTCAACAGGGAAATGGACACTTGAGACTAAATAAGTTCCCACTCAAAAAGAATGTATGAAGCGTTCCAGTCTGTAAACCTTTGGAAAAAGTTTGACTTTTGCACTTTAATAGTGGTATTTACCAGAGGTTCATGTGTGAAGGTCATGATGTTGGGGACAACAACTTTTCTGAAGGGAATATGTGACAGGTTGAAATTACAAAATTATTAGAACATTTAAAAAGCGTTTCATACTCTCCCTTTTATCATTCTCTCCTCTTTCACCTTTTCTTTCTTTTTTCTTCTTCTTCTTCCTTTACTTTCCCACTTTCCCATTGTAGTGTCCACATAATTTGAAATACTCCCCGCATGAATCATAATAAAACTATTTACATGCATAAATCAAGCGGAGCACTATGGCGAAAGCTGACTGGTCCACTTGTGAAAGTAAAATCTGTTGAGTTCTCTTTGGCATTAAGACAACAATTCCTATAGACCCATTGCTAGACAGGACACTGGAAAAAAAAAGAAGTGTTTCATACACAGGGTAAAATAAATAGTTTAAAAGTATTGTTAATTTATATAGTGAAAGAAGTGAAATGATTCATAATTCACCTCTTTATTTTTAATAGATCGACTGTCTTTGTCAGAACAGTTTTAAACACACACAGAGAAGGCTTAGGCATTCTTTTGAATAAAGTGAAATAGAGTGAAGACGTTGGCTTCGTTTGTGGCACTAATAGGGGGTTTTCAGCTAACGTCACGCTCACGTGACTACTCTGCGCGTCCGCCATATTGGGTGTCAGTCGTTTCGCACCGTTGACCCTGCATTGTATTACGCCTTAGGCAGTATTGGAAGTGAACAATGGTGAAAACGTGTTTAATGGTTGGTTGCACGGCCCGTGGAGGTGGAGATCAACGCTCTTTCTATCGCCTACCAGCCGTAATAGTGAATCAGTGTGAAAAAACAAAACAGCTCTCTGAACGACGCCGTCACCTATGGCTGACACGGATATCCAGGTCCGATTTGGACGGTGTTAAGCTGGAATACGCCAGAGTCTGCGGTGCTCACTTTGTCACAGGTAATAAACTGTTAAGTATTTATAACATGTAAACCGTTGCTGTATTGTGGGCTGTAACAGCGCAACACATGATCGCCATGGGAAAAACATAGAAACGGGTTAATTTTCCACCGCTTTCCTGCCTGGAGGCGCAACCACGGAGAACAACTGTTAGAGATAACAAAGAGTCGTCGGCTCGCTTGGATCGCGGCTGTAAGACGACCGAACATAACTTTCCACAGTATCCCGATGTCAATGAGAGTGTGTTCTAAACGTTTGAAACACATAGCAGCTAGTTAAAAGTACATTACATGCGTGAGTGGTTGTTAGCACTAACGGTTAGCATGTGCCAGAGCCCGTCTGAGCACAGCTTACCTTTGTACGAGTTGCTGTGTTCCCACTGTTTGCTGGCTTTATGATCTGCAGCTCCTGAACACATCCATTCGTAAACTGCACATGAGACTCAAAGGACTTGTAGCTTCAGAACTGTTCTGAAGTATAGGCGCTAACACCACAAACAAGGTAGCCGAAGACGTCCGATATGGAAAGTGACGTCCGCGCTACTTCCGGGTTACGCCGGTAGGCTTTTGCCGGCGTAAATACGGTAAATACAACTTAATTTTGCACTGGTCATTGTTCTGCTTAAATAATTAAAGCCGCGAGCGGCGTCGAGCGGCCCTGCAGCCAAGCGCCTTCGCGCACCGCCGGCCGTCAGCCACCGCAGAAGCATGCGACGCATTTGCGTCGGATTGTTTACATTCTTACCATCTTATTAAAACTCACCCGTCCACGTATGATGGCGATTTCCTTGATGTACATAACTTCGACATCTCGTACCCAACCAGATGTGAACTGGTTGTGAGCCTCTAGACCCTTGTAAGCTCTCATTTCCTCAAGAGTGTGCAGAGGGTTTTCACTGAACACCAGGTAATGCACTATGTCGCCGTGCTCTACATTTGGCCAATCATCAGGATTACGGCTAAACAAGGCACCGTGGAGGGCATAGGGGTCCATATGGTCGATCACGGAACATTTCCTCAGATATACGTCCTTATCTGGTCGCTCTAGCGTGCTGGCGTACTTATCCATTCGCGATACGAAAATACGTGTACGACAACTAGAGATAAGGAAGTGTGACACCCAATATGGCGGACCGGAAGTTGGCCAGTGACGTCAGTGAAAACCCCCAATTATTTGCAACACAATCATCACACCTTTCTCTCCTTGGAGGAGAGCTCTCTGCGCCAAAGTCAAAGCCCGCTTTATCTATAATTCCTCCCCCAATGTGATTGTCATACTTATTAAAGCCCCCTGCAGCTTAGAAACACAGATGCAAATATCTTTAACAAACAGAAGCAAATCAAAGTCAGACTACAATAACAGGACAGAATGTTGCAGATTTTTGCTAAGAGAAAAAAGTGGACCAAGAAACTGGGACCAAACCAACCAGACTAAACAAATCAAGCATCAGAAAAGTGACATGAACTGACTTGAAATGCACTTTATCAATGTAAGGTGATCACTAATCGCTACACTAAAGTCTGAGAGCATTATATCTGTTTAATCTCTGTTCAGACACGCATATCTCCATTGAAAATAAAAATAGATTTTAAAATCGATTTCTACAAAACAAATTCTGATTTTTTCCCCTCATTTGTTTCAACAAAGCATCTAGAAGAATAGCTTTCATCACATGTATGAATTCTCATGTGAATTTTTAACCAGCTTTTTAGTCGCAAAACTCTTTCCACAGGTCACTCATCAGAAGGGCTTCTCACATTTGTTCGTTCTCATGTGACGTACCAAGTAATTGTTTTTATAAAACCTTTTTCACAGGCTTCTCACCTGAGTGAGTTCTTATGTGTTTTTTTAAATCTCTTTCACGTCTAAAACCTTTTCCACATGTAACACATGAGAAAGGCTTCTCACTTGTGTGAATTCTCATGTGAATTTTTAAATTCCTTTTGTTTCTAAACCCTTTTCCACAACTCACACAGGTGAAAGGCTTCTCACCTGTGTGAATTGTGATGTGACTTGCCAAATAGTGTTTCCGTTGAAAACTTTTCCCACATGTCTCGCATGAGAAAGGCTTCTCACTTGTGTGAATTAGCATGTGATCTTTTAAGAAGTCTTTACGTATAAAGCCTTTTCCACATGTAACACACATGAAAGGCTTCTCACCTGTGTGTATTCTCATGTGAATTTTTAAATAGCTTTTGTTTATGCATCCTTTTCCACAACTCACACAGTTCAAAGGCTTCTCATCTGTGTGAGTTGTCATGTGACTTGCCAAACACTGTTTCCGTGGAAAACTTTTTCCACATGTCTCACATGAGAAAGGCTTCTCACCCGTGTGAATTCTCATGTGAATTTTTAAGTAGCCTTTATGTCTAAAGCCTTTTCCACATGTAACACAAATGAAAGGCTTCTCACCTGTGTGAGTTATCGTGTGATATGCCAAATCACATTTTCTTTTAAAACTTTTTCCACAGGTCATGCATGAGAAAGTCTTCTCGTCTGTGTGATGTTTCATGTGTTGGACAATATGCATTTTTTGTGTAAAACTTTTTCCACAAATCACACATGAGAAAGGCTTCTCACCTGTGTGGGTAATTGTGTGACGTTTTAAATGGCTTTCATCCCTAAACCCTTTTCCACAACTCACACATGTGAAAGGCTTCTCACCTGTGTGAGTCATCGTGTGAATTTTTAAATGGCTTTTATCTCTAAACCCTTTTCCACAACTCACACAGGTGAAAGGCTTCTCACCTGTGTGAGTTGTCGTGTGCATTTTCAAATGGCTTTTATCTCTAAACCCTTTTCCACAACTCACACAGGTGAAAGGCTTCTCACCTGTGTGAGTTATCATGTGACTGGCCAAACTCTGTTTCCATGGAAAACTTTTTCCACATTTCTCACATGAGAAAGGCTTCTCATCTGTGTGAACTTGCATGTGAATTTTTAAGTATCCTTTATCTCTAAAGCCTTTTCCACATGTAACACACGTGAAAGGCTTCTCACCTGTGTGAGTTATCATGTGGATTTTTAAATGGCTTTTATCTGTAAACCCTTTTCCACAACTCACACAGGTGAAAGGCTTCTTACCTGTGTGAGTTATCGTGTGCATTTTTAAATGGATTTTTTCTCTAAACCCTTTTCCACATGTAACACACGTGAAAGGCTTCTCACCTGTGTGAGTTTTCATGTGCCTTTCCAAACCCTTTTTCCATGGAAAACTTTTTCCACATGTCTCACATGTGAAAGCCTTCTCACCTGTATGAGTTCTCATGTGAGATCTTAAATAGCTTCTATCACCAAAACTTTTTCCACATTTCTCACATGAGAAAGGCTTCTCACCTGTATGAGTTCTTATGTGAATTTTCAAACGGCTTTTTCTGGGGAACTTTTTTCCACAGCTCAGACATGAGAAAGGCTTCTTAGGCTCGTCGGTTCTCATCTTATTAACGTGACTTTTTTGAGAAAGGTTTTTACTACCAATTTTACAAGAATATAAATTTTGGTCAGGTTTTGGTTTTGAAATGTCAGCAGTGTCTTTTGGCTGTTTGGTTTCCTCACATTTCTCATTGTGCTTCTTCTCTTCTCTCCTTTTTCCTGTTTGCTCATTGTTTCCTTCCTGATCCTGGTTCTCAACTTCTGAGGGGGCCTGAGAGATGAGTTTGTTCCTTCTTTGTGCTTCTTCACTGCAGACTCTTTGCACATTAGAAGGAATCATTAAAATGTTATCAGTCTCCCGTTTCAGCACAAGTTGCTTTTCAGCCAGACTGGTGTAGAGTTGCCTCTCTTCCGCTACAAACTGTTGATGTTCTTGTTTCTTTTTCTCCTCTTTTGTCTGCCCAGGTTCTGGTTCCTCCTCATCTAAAGTGGAGTTTCCCTCCTGGTTGCTGAGCTCAGTTTGAACTCCATCATCTTTACAGAGATTTTTTTTGGGATCTGGAAAAAAAAGAGAAAAGCTCATAGATGTGTTAAAGAATCCACTGTTCATTTTAGTCACTTGAAGAGAAAGTATTGCAGGTAGAAAATGGAATCAATAAATGTATATAACTCTGTCCTACCTACCATTTTTTTGTAACATTTGAGTTTAATTTAACTGAGTTCTCCACTCCCAAAATAACGTTTCATTAAAGTAGACCAGATAATGCTGTATCAGACGTTAGAGTCTGTCCCCCTTTTAATATCATCAGTATTGCAAAACTACCCTGCAGAAAGCAGTACTGTTCTTTCTTCCCATTTACAAATAGATGTCTTTGTTAACAGTGCGACTTCCTCATTGTGTTCTGCATTAGACAATGTAGCTCCCTTGAAAGAGAAGGTGATTATTCACAGGAAGCTGGCTCCCTGGTTTAATTCAATGCGGTACCGCGCACGTGACGTCACGGCCTTAAGAGTAACGCCCCTTTTGCCGCACCGGTAGGGCAAACAGTCGTAGAACGCACATACAAACCAGCCATTACAAGCGCAACAGAACCAGCGATATGACCGACTTTGCAGCCATTAAACTTACCCAAGACGATGTCCCAGGCGCACGGTTTACTGGTCGCACTGTGGAAGAGCACACCAACCTTCAGCTGAAACGGTGGCTTGAGTGTCGAGGGCTCAAAAAAACCGGAAGACGGGCCGAGTTGATTCAACGGTAAGCTTTGTTTTTTTCCCTGCTCGGCGTTCATGCCTTTGTTATGATTTCCACCGTGCTCCGTTCACGTCGGCCTTTTTTGTTTGTTTGCAATCAACGTCCAGGAATCTGTATATCTTGCCAATAGGTAGCTACAAAACGATTGTTCACATCTCAGAATCTTTCGCTTAAGAGATTCAGGGCGTTTGTTTTTGAGTAAGCTATCCCGGTAGCAGGGTACCATGTTAGCGCCTGCTAACATGCTAGCCTATATGCTATCATCACCCTTTCCACCGACAAAATGCTTGCTACATATGTAGGTGAATTTGGTAACTTTTTCCGGGTTGAAATGTTGTGTAGGCCGACCGCACAAGTGTACCCAACGCACACACTTCTCCTTGGCACTCTTGAGTTTCGGGAAATTAATGAAGAAAACATCCTTCATATGCGGCCGATCAGCGTACCTCGAGTCGCTGTTGCACGTCCCATAGCAACAATGTTTATAAACCATGGTCTTAGATGTTGGAAAAAGCAGTCGTTTACCGAGTAAAACCTAGGCTAACGCACGTCTCTTCCACAGCAAAACAGCGGCGGTTTGGGAGTTTGCCCTACTGCGTACCACGTGATGTGACGTCATCGTGACGTTGTGTTTCTAAAAATAGCTCGCGCGCGGTACCGCATTCAATTCAATTTTATTTATATAGCGCCAATTCATGAAACATGTAATCTCGAGGCACTTTACAAAGTCAAATCAATCATATTATACAGATTGGTCAAAAATTTCCCATATAAGGGAACCAGTTGATTGCATCAAGTCTCTCCAAGCAGCATTCACTCCTGGAGAAGCGTAGAGCCACAGGGACAGTCGTCTGCATTGTCCATGGCTGTGCAGCAATCCCTCATACTGAGCAAGCATGATTCATAGCTGCGTTCCTTGAAGCACAATGTTAGGAAATTAGAGAGAAAATGGTGCTCTACACACCAAGAGGAATCCTACCTAATATGGAAAACAGTCTACTGTTGTATAAAAAGACCCTGTGCCAAGCTAGAGCAGCATAATTTTCATCATTAATTGAGAATAAAAATAATCGTAGGAACGAGGATCCGAGACACAGGACCGAGACAGGGGGCCGGACACGGAGCCCTCCAAACGTCCATATCAACACACCCCCACCCCCCCACCCGTAGATGTAATCCCTCCCCAAAACTAACATTCAAACAACTCACCATACATACAACAATAGACATCCAGGCTGAGTTCGTCCCCACTCGCCCCCTTCCCTCCCCCCAGTAGCAGAGTGCCAACCAAAAATAGCATCTGCCATGAGATGTTATGTCCATGCCCCCCTAACAGCTCAACAAGCCCCGAGGCCCCCCAACACACCAGAGGCCCCGTGCAGGGGCAGACACCCGGGTGTGCGCCGGCCCAGACCCCAAGCGACATAACCCCCGGAACCCGAACCCCCGCCTGGTCCCCCGCCCGAGGGCGGCACACCCCAGGCACCCCAGGCCCCCAGACCCACCCCGGACCCACCCAGCGGCAGCACAGCTACCAGGTCAGTAACCCATGTCCGTCACCACGGAACCCCCCCAAGAGCACTGCAAGCGGTCGCTGTAGGCCACCCCTAAGCCTCCCAAGCCCCGCCCAGATGGGGGCAATAGACCCCGGGGTCAGACCCACCAGGCGCCCCACATCCGAGTGCCCCCCAGAGCCCCAGGGACCCCCCTAGCCAGCCACTGCGCCCTGCAGGAAGCAACCCACCGTCCCCCATTCCACTAATTGATGGTGCTGATCAAAGGAGCCCAGAGAGATGGATCAGATGTGGATGCAGATGCTGTCTCAAGATTAATATGATCCAACAAGAGATCTCTATACTGATTGATAGTGAGATTTTCCTTACTTTTCCAATTCATGAGGATAGTTTTCTTTGCGATACATAATGCAGTCAAAACCATGCAAACTATTTTTTTTCCCCAGAGGACTTTCCTCAAAGTTACCCAGCAAGCAAACTGATGGGGAAGGTGAAATTTTACAACTCAGGCACTTTGATAAGTCCTTACATATCTCTGCCCAGAATCTCTGGACAGGTGTGCACAACCATAACGCATTAATATAATTATCAGGATGATTGCCTATTTAGACAGTAGTTTGGGGAGGGGTTAAATCCAGAGACTCTAATATATTAGTTGGGATTTGTAAACCACCTTTAATATGCTTAAATTTAATTCTAATTATAGATTTAATTTGTTCATATTCTAAGAATTTATTTTTACTAATGCCATATTGCATATTTAGTTTGGCAAAAGTGATAAACTCGGTACCGTCAATTAAATGTTCCAGATATTTAATACCTTTATTCTTCCAGTATGTAAAGTTTATCATATTCTTATTTTGTAGGATGTCAGGGTTGTTCCAGATGGGTGTACGACTGCATGGGATAAGGGATGACTTTGTCATTTTAAGAAACTCCCACCATGCTGTCAGAGTAGAGCTAATGTTAATATTTTTAAAGCATGTATGCCGTTTTATATTTGAGCTAATAAACGGCAAATCTGAAATCATGATATTATTGCATATTTTCTGTACTATGTCTATCCAGGGCTCGTCTAAAGGATTATGTTTTATCCATTTAGAGATGTATTGTAGCCTATTTGCTAAGTAGTAGTTATGGAAATTAGGCAGATCTAGTCCCCCCTCTATCTTTAGTTTTCTGTAGTGTATGTTTTGTTTTGCAAATTACCACATTTTGTTCGACATCCTTCTTGTGAAATCCAATCACTGTCTCGTCAACGCAGATAAGCGTACGTGTTGTTGTGTGCTCGTTGCGCGCACACAACAAGGAGGAGGGAGTGATGCGTTCACAGCATGTGGGAAAAACTAAATTGACAGTGAATTAAATACAGCGGCTCACTCTTTCACAAAATTTACACGCGATGGTCGCGATAAAGTCATTTTAACTATCGCGCGGAGTAGGGAATCCATCTGGACCTGGAGCCTTTTTATTGGGCATGCTTGTTAAAGCTTCCTGAACTTCAGCTGTTGTCAGCGGTGAGTCCAGTGTCGTTCTTTGGTTATCTGATAGTTTAGGAAGTGTAATTTTATCCAGAAATTGCTTGATGTCATTATCTGATGGATTTATCTGTGACGTGTATAAGGATTTGTAGAAATCACGGAAGGTGTCGTTTATACTTTCCGGATCACTTAATGTGATCCGATACAGTTGAGTCTGTAACAGCAAATATAGTCGTTTTCTCTTTATTTATTTTTAGCTGATTAGCTAAGATGCTTCCTTACTTATTGGCATGTTCAAAATTTTCTATTCGAAGTCTTTGTATTAGAAATTTATTTTGCTTTTCAATATAATGGTTTAATTCTAAGTTTAATTTACAGATTTTTGTAGTAACAAGTTTTTCTTCTAATTCCTGAATCTTTTTGTTTTCTATCTTCTTTTTATGAGATGAGAATTAAATTATTTTACCTCTCATCACTGCTTTCCCTGCTTCCCATAGTATTGATGCTGATGTGCCTGGTACATCATTGTATTCTAAGTGTGAAGCCCACTCTTCTTTGAAAATGTTTATAAATTCTTCATCTTTAAGCAGCGATGTATTAAATCTCCAGCTCTTGTTTTGTGGGGTTATTTTTTTATTTGTTAGGGTTAAAGTAACAGGAGCATGATCACCAATAGCGATAGGATGAATTACAGCATCTGAAACGTCCGACAGAAGCGAGCTGCTGATTAAGAAATAATCCAAACGAGAGTGAGAATGGTTAACATTTGAAAAAAAAAAGTATATTCCTTAATATTAGGATGAAGAGAACGCCATGCATCGCAAAGGCCAAAATCACTCATGTATTTTTTGACTATATTTAATGACTGCCAACTGCGCTGAGTCCCTGTTGTATTCAACCTGTCTATATCGTCATTTATGTTGAGGTCACCCCCAATAATTAGAGAACAATCCCCGTGTTTTGAAAGTGCATGGAAGAGTGTGTGGAAGAATGAGGGTTCATCAACATTTGTACCATATACACTGACAATACATAACTTCTGGTTATGAATAGATATTTTAATTATTATGAATCTACCTTCAGGATCTATAATTTTCTCTAATATTGTAAAACTAACGACATGATTAAGCTTAACCAATTCTTAGTAAAAGCATATGTACCAAAGTAAGTAGTTGGTAATCAACTATGTGAACATTTACAAAGTAATGACCTACTTGAGGAGTTTCAGTCAGGCTTCAGAGCTCATCACAGCACTGAAACAGCTCTGGTGAAGGTCACTAATGATATTCTCATGGCCTCAGATAATGGACTTGTGTCTGTACTTGTCCTGTTAGATCTCAGTGCTGCATTTGATCCAGTTGATCACAATATTCTCCTAGAAAGACTTTAGCATACTGTAGGGATTAAGGGGAAAGCATTAGACTGGTTTAAATCTTATCTGTCGGACAGATTCCAGTTTGTTCATGTTAATAATACATTTTCTTAAAACTCTAAGGTCAGTTGTGGAGTACAGCAGGGTTCAGTCCTTGGACCAATTGTCTTTACTATATATATGCTTCTGATTGGCAAAATTATTAGACAGCATGGGGTTAATTTCCACTGTTATGCTGATGACACTCAGCATAACAGTGTTATAAATATAGCTGATCCATCAGGATTTATGGATAAATTTATCCATAAATCCTGATGAATCCAATCAATTACTTCGACTGCAGTCATGTGTTGATGACATTAAAATCTGCCTCCCATTCTCTAAAAGTAGAATGGGAGGCAGATCCTTTAGCTATCAGGCTCCTCTCCTGTGGAACCAACTCCCAGTTTTGGTCCGTGAGGCAGACACCCCGTCTACTTTTAAGACTAATCTTAAAACTTTCCTTTTTGACAAAGCTTCTAGTCAGAGTGGCTCATGTTACCCTGAGCTGCCTCTATAGTTATGCTGCTATAGGCTTAGGCTGCTGGAGAACATCAAGGCATATATTTCTCACTCTACTGATTTCTACTGTTCTTCAGTTTTGCATTGGTGATGGTACTGAAACAGCAATTTCCCTCTGGGATTATTAAAGTATATCTGATTCTGATTCATTGCATTACATTGAAATGACTGTTGTCATTTCAGCTTTTAACTTTTTGCTCTCTCTCTTTTTTTTTCATAGTAGGTACACCTGGTCTGACGTTCTGTTAGCTGAGACTGTGAAATCATCCAGAGAAGACAGATCACTACTATTACCATCTAATGTAGAACAGATTACTGGATCAATGTTTGCTTCTGTGCTTGTTTGTCTCTCTTGTTGTGTCTCTGCTGTCTTCTGTAACCCCCAGTCGGTCGAGGCAGATGACCGTTCATACTGAGCCTGGTTCTGGTTCTGCTGGAGGTTTTCCTTCCCGTTAACGGGTGTTTTTCTTTCCACTGTCGCCTCATGCTTGCTCAGTATGAGGGATTGCAGCAAAGCCATGGACAATGCAGACGACTCTCCCTGTGGCTCTACGCTTCTCCAGGAGTGAATGCTGCTTGTCGGGACTTTGATGCAATCAACTGGTTTCCTTATATAGGAAATTTTTTACATTTATCTGTATAATGATTGATTTTGACTTTGTAAAGTGCCTCGAGATGACATGTTTCATGAATTGGTGCTATATAAATAAAATTTAATTGAAATTTTAATTGACCTTGAAATCAGCAAACAGTGGATGTCATACACAGACATCGTGTCTCCAGGCCCTTGTGCCCCAGAGGCGGCAGGATAAGATTACCATAACAGTTTATAAACGATTTACAGGTACCATTTTACACTCGGAGAGTGACAAGGAAGGTCATTATATTTGTCAAATTCCTAATGTTTAAGACCTTAATTTTATAACCATTAATATTTATGGCTACAACACAGTACATGAAAATAAAGTTTTAAATTAAAAGCCAAAATTCCTAATGCTAACCTGATCTTTGGAGGTGGTTTTAATATCACTTTTGATAATTAAAGGGATAGATGGCCAGCTGGAACTTGTTCCAATTCTAAATTCTAAAGCAAAGTAAATTAGTCCTGATGACCAAGAATTTTGCGAGAGTCCTTTTACAGTAAAATAAGACTCTAAGTGCCTTTAGAACAATAAATGAGCTGGAACAAATGGTTTGCTGTCTTATAAGTCACTGGATCTTGCTCCATTCTTATTGAAGGTTTATAATTAAAGTATTATTAAGAGAACTCTGTCTCCCACCTTAACTCAAGGACTGATTACTCTTATTCCCAAACATAAAACGGATCTGTTAGTTTTTGACAATCGTCGTCTAATTAGTCTACTGAATAACGATTACAAAATCCTGGCCACAACTTTTGCTAAGCGATTAAAGTTAGTTCTGGATGACAATATTGAAGAAACGCAGTCAGGCTTTTTAAGAAATAGACATCTGAGATAACATTAATCGACATATTAGACTGCCCAGATGTGATAAACAATCAAAGCTTTATCCTTTTCCTGGACTTTTACAAAGGACTCGATTCAACTGAACACAACTTCAACTACTCCTGATCTCCATCAACACAGAGCTGAATAATGTGGGGGGAATAAATGTGCTAGAGCTATTTCTGGCAGCTCTGATTGGTTGGATCATTGTGTGTGAATTTTAGCAGCTCTTCTTTGTTCTGATCAGCTTCTTTGATCAAGAAGCAGAAAGAAGGAAAGCCGTTGGTGAAGCAGCTCTTTCTGTCGGATAGCGAGTTCAGCATGGAGCCAAACAACTTTCCTCTGATCAGTAAAACCTTAGTAGCTTAGCTGCTGTTTCCTACCTATTCGCTGTAAGATTATCAGGGGGATCCGGCTGAAATCCAGCAGTCTGCGCTCATCCTCCATCTCTTCCTCCGGCTCCACCAAGACTTCTTTCAACTCCGTCAATCTTTCTTCAGCAGCACTTTCTGCTCGTTGCTAATCTCTCTCTGGGGCTCAACCCAACACCTTTTCACCACAAACATTCACACGTTGCCCTAAAGCACCACAAGCCGCCATCAAACCAGCAACTTTAGCTACACAACAACACGATCACACCTCCTGCTTTGCTACAAGAACCACAGGAACTGTGGAACGACGTCAAGATGGACGTCAGCACGTGCGCAGCAGGATTCTTCTTCGTGGGTTTACTGCGGTGGACAAAGAGCTCTGGTGAGCATTACCGCCACCTGCTGGCGAGGAGTTTAGTTCACAATGACGTCATGATTCAAATGTTAAAGAATTGAACTTGTTGGAAAACATGATAGGCCTTTCTCTTCATAATAATCTTCTCTTCTATCAGACGCAGTACTGTGTATAACTAGTTACATTTACTTAGTTACATTTTCTTGAGTAACTTTTTGAATAAAATGTACTTCTAGGAGTATTTTACTGCACTGTACTTTTCACTTTTACGCCAGTTATTATGACTCAAGTATCGCTACTGTTGTGTAAAACTTCTGGCTACTCTACCTGTTGTGAGGAACTTCATGAATAAAGAACTGACTGGTTTTAACTAAAAACGCACCGCTTACTTTCTATCTGCTGAGATCATTGAGCCATTGGGCAGGTGCTCAAAGTTAAAAGACGGCACATGGGGCACGGATTTAAAACATGATACAGAAACATACCGTGCTATACAACCGGTTGAAATGTACCAACCCATGCTATAAAGAATGTAACATGGAATCAAGGGCGTAGGTTTGAACTTTAACCCTAGGGACACTATTGGCCCAAAGCTTCATTGGTCCTACACAATATGCATGCTCCTGTTTCTTTATGCTTGACTTGATCGTCAGGACACGTTTCTTCTGTCTAAAGAGAAAAGCAGTATTTCTTGCTACATTTATACAAATTTTATAAGCACGACACACACTAGATGCTTTTTGTTAATCTGGTGGCCTAGTGGTTAGAGCATTGAGCTTAGGTCCCAGAGGTTCTGAGTTCAACTCCCACAGACTACCATTCTGGGTCCCTGAGCAAGACTCTTATCCCCCGATTGCTTCCCAGGCGCCGCACAGTGGCAGCCCACTGCTCCCCAAGGGGATGGGTAAAGATGCAGAAGTGAATTTCTCCATTGTGAGATCAATAAAGTTCAATTATTATTATAAATTATAAAGCAGCTCCCGATCTGATGAATGTTGAATTGGGACTTTTTTCCCACTTTGAAAAAGTTTGCATTTGAACTTACCAGCAACAGAGACAGATGGTAAAAACTTATTCATTAAATTAAATATATTCAAAATATGTCTGTTGTCTAGATATATCCTCTATTTTCTTTTGAAGATATGGAAATGTGGAGAGATAAACCCCATCCTTATTTTTTTATCTAAGATACTCTGTCTGCATCATAAAACACAGCAAAATTGTACATTCAAGGGACTGCAAATAAATTTCTTATATTTTCTCTGCACTGGAAGTAGAAGCGTCACTGACACTGACAGCATTTCAAATACTAAATTCAAACAACAAATTTACAACTGGGCTGCAGTTACTCTCTTTAGCCCATTTCATGTAATTTATCTTAACATTCCAAACACATTTCTTACATCATACATCTGAAGTGTAGATAACAGCTTCTCCTTACCTACATCTTCTCAGACAACTAATTATTTCCCTAACAATAGTGAGTTGTCAATAATGTTTAAATGTGCAGCAAACCTTAATACATAAGCAGCATGGAGGACCCAATACTGTACTTTCAGTAAGTTTGGTGACACCAAGACTGAATAGTAACAGGAGTGGTTGTCCATTTCATCATTGAAATGAGAACTAATTAATATACTATTGGTATATACTAGTAAGACTATTAAACAACAGCAGATTAAACTTTAAGATATGTAAAGGCCTATATTAAAAAAATTTTACGACCACATCAACAGATTAAATGATTTTTACTTTTTTGGTGTACCAAATTACCCTCGTAATGATGTAATATTTTATGGGCTAAGCCCCTGGTGATGACAATGTCTAGCTCCGCCTCTGGTTTGTACTAATTTACTAATGGACAGTGTGGGAACCTTTGTACAATAAAAACAATGTAAATGGTGTTCCTCTGTTGTATTTGTCGTAATTCTAATTCTAAAAGTAGAAATAGTGAAATAAATAGCACAATCATTTTGTGGAACCCTAATTACGCTATTATAAATAAGCAAAAGTCTAAACAAAATATAGCAGTTGTTTAGGCGGCATCTAGTGTTGTTGTGCTGTATATCGTGTAAAAGAAATATCACCTGCTATTTATACCTGAGCTGCATCAAAGGGTCAACAAAAAATTAAGCAATAATAGCAACACAATATTTGTAAAAGAGAAACCTTCACCTTTTCTTTTTCAGGCAGCTGTGGCTAAGAGTCAGAATTTTTAATAGCCTATAGTCTTTGTTTTTCCATCTTTCCAGCAGTCTTCAGAACTCATGCCTGGCACAGATTAAGTTTTATAAAAGAGATTAGGTTTATACTTCAGAATTAGATGCTATTTTGAGATGCTAATGTTGGTTACTTACATTTCTCAAGTTCCACAAATCAACACAGTCTCTCCTGCTTCTTTACAGAACTGCACTCAGCAGCTTTCACCTATTTTAGTGCTGATAATATTTAGTTTCTTAACTGGGACTAGTTTTGTAGCCTAGTATTAATTGTGGTAACCGCAGTATCCCACAATGAATCAAAACATCTCGCGCTCCAAGCAAGCACGCACACGCACGCACTAGAAAACAGCCAATCAGAAAGAGGGAAGGTGGCGGAGCGGTTAGCGCGAACCATGTTAAGGCCCATTCATACCCTACGTTTGGCCTACACGTCCGTATTTCTGTCCGTACGTTCTATCCGTTTACTCCTTCATACCTCCGTCCGTTGAGGTGCGCAATAACCAATATTTCCTCTAGGTGGCAGTGCTGGGTGCCAATAATTCGTCAAATATGACGACGGTCCAAGACGTGATTTTGTTGTATTTGCTCCTTAAGTAAACTTTTTGTTTGTCCTTGTGCCCCGGACACGAAACATCATATATGTGTGGGTAGTTGCGGACAAGCTCCGCAAGTCGTTCCTCGAATCCCGCCATTGTTTAAAGACCAGAATTATAACCTTCTTCGTGATTTTGACATTTAGTACTACAAACTCAATAGCGCCCCCACCTTTTCCGGTAGTATAGCTCCGTATTGATCCGTTTCGTCCGTAATCGTAAGCTCCCAATTTTCGTGTCAAAATACGGACGAAATCGACGGTTAGAACGTATGAAACACTCCACACGTATCCGTATCCGTCTTTTACGTGAGGTATGAATGGGCCTTTAGGAGGCCTTTAGTCCTCGACGCGGTCGGCCAGGGATCGACTCCGACCCGATAAGCTTTGCCGCATGTCTTCCCCCCTCTTCCTGTCAGGTCATTGTCAATAAAACGTGTGCCACTATAAAAAAAAAGAAAGAAAGAGGGAAGGCGGAAGGCGGGAAGGTTGCTCGGTCTCGCGCTGTCTCGCGCAGACCGGGCAGCGCGAGGCAGCGGAGCTGCGAGAGGAAAAGTGAGGGCACGTTATGTGGATCATGTTACCGGCCACGGTTACCGGGGAACGGTGGATCTAAATTATTATTACTTTTGGACACACACACACAAAAAACATAAAAAAATAAATAAATAAAAAAATCACTGACAAAATGGCACTTTGGGCATCAAGGTGCCCCTCTGCACGTCCCTGATAAACAGTACACGTTGTCATTGGAAGTACTTTGCAACGTTTTGACATACTATACATAGATTAACTATACATTAACATTAAAAAAAACATATTTTCTATAAAAACTCAAATTTTTGTCTGTCCGCTTATGTATTTTTTTTTAAATACCACATCATCAGCTGTAATGATTCTCAGTACGTGAGTAGCCTTCTTACTGAATACTTTTTTACTCTTAATTCTTGGCTGAGAATTTTTTACATGAGTAAAAAAAATATTGAAGTAGTGCTACTCTTCCTTGAGTACACTTTTCTGAGCAAGACAGAAACTTCCTAGACTGCCAGCTTCCCCTAAACCACCAACACTACCTGGTGTTAGGCGTGAACCACAGCCACGGCTTTTGCTGGTTATGCGTCTTGCACCTTCACCATCTGTTCCTGTTGTGATGACGGCGCCAGCTCCACCTTCCCCTGTGTACCTGTGGCCGTTACATCCCATCCAGTGCTTTAAAATATCTAATCACAATCACAAACTGTCAGGTAAAGTTGATTTGGAATTTCTGGTCTACGTCTAGAATACTCAACCCTGGTGCTCTGTCCTTAATATTTTAAGTGTTCCTGCTGGAGCAGACAACCCATCTAAAACATGATGACTATTTGTCTTATACATCAGGGTTGAAGACTTCTGATCTCTATTCTTTGTCCTCCAGGTAATTAGTGCTTAAGGTTTTTTCACAGAGCTTTTTGTTTTACCTCAGGGGTTAAAGCAAAAATAACCAGTTTGACTGAAATTTTTTTCTAGTCATCCGATATATTACCGGCCGTGGACATCGTGCCACATTAATTACCTCACTTGCTTATTGTGCAAAGTCAACTTTAAGCAATCTGGTAGTTTTAAAATATCTATTGACAATTCATGTATCCCTCCACCTTCCAGCTTCAGAGCCCTGGTATCATCTTGGACAGCCTCTCCATCCTCTCCTTCACTTTCCACATCCACAAGATCACCTGTAGCGGCTTCTTGGAATTAACAGCCAGACACAGGGAGTTCCAAACGGGTGTAGTTTAATCTTTACTTTTCTTGTAATAGACACCATGAAAACTGTAGCATGAAACACAAAGATACACAAATGTTGGACGTGCTTAACTAGTCATAGTAATAGTTATTATTACTATTATTACTATTACTATTACTAGTTAAGCATGTACAACTCTTGTAGAAAATTAACATATTAATGTTCACACATACAAACAAGAATACATTGTGTCCTTAACTCATCAGCATACACAGTTTTGTTTGTAAACAAATAAACCTGACGTTCTACCGCTTTTTAAATAAATGAATGACATTTCTTATCACAAATCACATTTGCATATTCATACCTCATTCTGCTTTCTCAAGGACGCTATTTTAACAGTTTTCCTCAGGTTCCTTCACGATCAAACGCTGTCTCGTTGTGCTTAGTAAGAACAGGAAGTGCAGCATATAACAAAACACCTAAAGAAGAAATCTACTGTTCTTCAAAATAAATGCATAAATTAACCACTAGGTGTCACTGTTGGACCCATGAACAAGAAGGAGGATTTTACCATTTAGTAGTTATTTACACTCCCACCAAATCCTGTCACAATGAATGAACAAGGTAATATGTAAAGGGTAAATTAATTAAACAGGATTTCTTGACTCTACTAAATGAATATGTTTGCATAAAACTATCATGGAGCAAATTAATTGTACAAAAGTCAATTTCTGGATTGGCCTCTCAATAACTGAGGGCATGTTGACATCTATGGCTAAAGAGATAGAAAATAGTAACTAGATGGATGAATACATGACATTGCACTCAGGAGAAGCACTACTTGGATGTTTTTGAAAAACAGTCATCCAGGTCATGATCATTCCAAAAAAGTTTAAAAACCAAACAACTGGATATTTTCCTGAAGTTTGAAGCCATTTTGCTTCCCATCCAGAAAACTTTCTCAATTCAAATGTCAGCAACATATGCAAAAATATCGTTATCCCATATGTTGCTGGAGTCTCTGAAAAACTCAAGAGGATTTTCTCCAAACACATAAAAAGGGGGACTGGAGGGTGTGTTCCAACTACAGAGGAATCACACTCTTAAGCCTCCCTGGTAAGGTCTATTCACGGGTTCTGGAAAGGAGAGTCTGTCAGATAGTTGAATCTCGGATTCAGGAAGAGCAGTGTGGTTTTCGTCCTGGCCGTGGAACACTGGATCAGCTCTATACCCTCAGCAGGATCCTGGAGGGGGCATGGGAGTTTGCCCAACCAGTCTACATGTGCTTTGTGGATCTGGAGAAGGCATACGACCGTGTCCTTCAAGTAAGGGCTGCTAGGTCTCTGTATGACCGGTGTCAGAGTCTGGTCCGCATTGCCGGCAGTAAGTCGGACTCATTTCCGGTGAGAGTTGGACTCCGCCAAGGTTGCCCTTTGTCACGATTCTGTTCATAACTTTTATGGACAGAATTTCTAGGCGCAGCCAAGGTGTTGAGGGGATCCGTTTTGGTGGCCTTAGGATTGCGTCTCTGCTATTCGCGGATGACGTGGTCCTATTGGCTTCATCAGGGCGTGATCTACAGCTCTCACTGGAGCGGTTCACAGCCGAGTGCGAAGCGGCCGGGATGAAAATCAGTGCCTCCAAATCCGAGACCATGGTCATGAGCTGCAAAAGGGTAGAGTGCCTTCTCCGGGTTGGGGAGGATGTGCTGCCCCTAGTGGAGGAGTTTAAGAATCTTGGGGTCTTGTTCACGAATGAGGGGAAGATGGAGTGGGAGATGGACAGGCGGATTGGTGCGGCCTCTGCTGTGAAGCGGGCGTTGTACCGATCCGTTCTGGTGAAGAGAGAGCTGAGCCAAAAGGCGAAGCTCTCGATTTACCGGTCGATCTACGTTCCTACCCTCATCTATGGTCACGAGCTTTGGGTCGTGACCGAAAGAACGAGATCCCGGATACAAGCGGCTGAAATGAGTTTTCTCCGTAGTGTGTCTGGGCTCTCCCTTAGAGATAGGGTGAGGAGCTCAGTCATCCGGGGAGGACTCAGAGTAGAGCCGCTGCTCCTCCACGTCCAGAGGAGCCAGTTGAGGTGGCTCGGGCATCTGGTCAGGATGCCTCCTGGAGGCCTCCCTGGTGAGGTGTTCCAGACACGTCCCATCGGGAGGAGGCCCAGGGGAAGACCCAGGACACGCTGGAGGGACTATGTCTCTCTGCTGGCCTGGGAACGCCTTGGGATTCCCCCGGAGGAGCTGGCCCAAGTGGCCGGGGAGAGGGACGTCTGGGCCTCCCTACTGAAGCTGCTACCCCCGCGACCCGACCCCGGATAAGAAGAAGAGGATGGATGGATGGATGGATGGATGGATGGAGAATGGCTTTTGTAAACACAGACAATGTTATTAGTTTCGTGGCAAAAAAAGTTGATTTGGGGTTGAGTTACCCTACAAGTATAAGCTTAAGTCTTTGTATTAATGTACTTAGGTTTGGCCTTCTGTTTATACTTTTGGTAGTCTAGTTTTATTTCACTATACCATTAAGTATATTAAATATATTATATAAAAAAAACTTCAAGTACACTAGCTCATTTTAAGTATCTAATAAGTATACTTGTAATACACTTGAATAAACTACTTTTTGCTAATTATTTGGCAAAATTTCAGTTATTGCAGGACAATAAAGGATTTATTTATGGACTTGTGTGATTGTCTCCATCTTAGGAATCATCACACCTTTTTCTCCTTGAAGCGCAGCTTTCTGTGCCATAGCCAATCATTGCTTTTTGTATAACTCTTCAACCAATGTGGTTAAACCATCGCACTTGTCAAAGCCACACCCCCTGCAGCTTAAAAACCCAGATGCAAATATAATAAACATACAGGCACAATAGACCAGTTCACGCGTGACGTCAGCGCTACATCTGGGTCCCGCTGGTAGGCATAAACAGTACTGTTCTCGTCTACTACTATGACAAAACGGGTGATTTAGAGCGTACTTTTAGTTAGTTTATTTTGGGAATCTAAACAATGTCTATGACTTTTTGTGCTCCCGGTTGCACACAGAGGCATTCCAAATTGTCGGATCTACGTTTCTGTCGTTTACCGAAGGACGAAGAAAGAAGAAAGAAATGGATCATTTCAATGAAAAGGATGCAGGCAGACACTCCCAATGGACTGTTGGAGCCATCATACCATGACAGAATTTGCAGTCTACACTTCATCTCCAGTAAATACAACTTAATTCTGCACTAGTCATTGTTCTACTTAAATCATTATATAAATAAAAAATTAGGATATATACTTAAGTCAAGACGTAAACGTTCGTTTCGTAATAATATACGTACATGTACAATGTATGCAAACCCTCTGGCATGAGTCTGTGAAAAGGATTAATAAGACAAAAACACCACAAATAATCCTTAGTGAACAATGTTTTTTTTAACCTACCGGGCGGGTCTTCCTCTCTGCTGAGGCGCGGTCTGTGTCCGACTCCGCTTTCGGATGTAACACAAACATGTCTGAACATCCATCCATCCATTTTCTGACCCGCTTAATCCCTAATGGGGTCCAGATATAAAATAATTGTAGCTGTCCAGTGGTTTCATGGCTTTCATGCTCTCTCGTCTGTACTGGCCTTCTGTGTTTATAAGGCAGCTGTATATGTCGCGGTACGGAACACTTGGCCAGCATTTTAGACTCGCTCCGTCCCTTCAGGCTTTTGCTGTGTGGATCTGGCAATCTGATACCATCAACCATCTGTCATGATGCAGCCTGAAGGCTGCATTCTGAACACTTCCTGGCTCCTTCCCCAGTGCAGCCCTGATTGGGAACACCTGACAGGACTGCAATCATCCTGGACTCACTCCACCTGCTCTCACCACTATAAAGACTCACCTTCAGTTTGTCCTGGTCGCCGGTTCGTCTCAGTCTCCTGAACACCATGCCTGTCTCGTTCGTGTTCGTCTCCTGGTTCTGTTCCTGTCGGCTCCGGTCTGTTCTCGCCTGCCAGTTTCCTGTACCCCTGCAACCTCCGTCTGGTAAATGACTTTGGCTTCATCATCCACTACCTGCTGTCTCAATAAACTTTGGAAACCAGCTCTGTGTGTGTGTGTGCTGTGTCCGGGTTCATCCAAGACAAATCATGACACCATCAACTTACTCTTAAAACGATCTTGTGATACGTTATCTAAAGAAGAAAAATACGCCGAGAACTCGTCGTTTCCTTTGTTTGCGTCCGCAATTGTGTTCACCTTTTGCCTACCAGTCCGGCGCGCATGCGCGAAAACCCCGGATCAAAACAATAACAATGAACTGGTCTATAAGACAGGACTGAACAGTGCAGTGAGTGAGCATTCATTCATTTTATTGACAAAATTATTTCACAAGGCTTTTGTTAGAGGAAATAAGGCCAAACTGACCAGACTTTAAAATCCAAAACCAAAAAAATTACCATGAACATACTACTACTACTACTTTATTTATAAAGCACTTTAAAACAACAGCAGCTGCAACAAAGTGCTGTACAGACAATAATCAAACATTTAAATTGGAAAAAACATAATATAACAATACAATTATAAAATGGAATAAGATTAAAAGTCTCAATAAGTTAAAATCCAAGGAATAAAATGCGTCTTGAGGCAACTTTTAAAACTTGACAATAAAGAGGATCTTCTAATATGGAACGACAAAGCCTTCCATAACTTAGGAGCAGCAACTCTAAAAGCTCTGTCTCCTCTGAGCAGGAGCCCAAACCTGAAGCTGCAGAAGGTGACCAGACACCAGAGGACGTCATTGGTCAGGTAGAGGACACGCCTGCAGGGGTCAGCCTTCATTCACCTAATTAAAAAAAAAGAAGTAAAAAACAAAACTGGACGACTCCCTATTACTAAGGGGTGGACCTGTTTCAGTTCAATCTGCATGTTATCTAAGCCATTACAAGGCCTTTTTTAGCGCAGTAAGCTTACTATAAAGCTTGCTACTCAACATTACTCCAGACTTTTTGAGTTGAGAAAACTTCTTGGATAGGAAGCAAAAAATATTAATTTATGACACAGGGTACACCAGCTTGTAACATGCAGACTTTGCATTGTTACCCAGAAATGACCACGCCATATGTATATGGTGTTCCTCCTTATTTTTTTCAGGGATTTTATAGACAATGTTGTTACATTATTGATTTGTTTATTTACAGTTCAGGGAATGCAGTTAACCTAGACTCGTGTGAAGAGACGGGATTTCATCCAAACTCTTTCTATCAAAGATTAAGTGGGAGGACTGTTACAATTTAATATGAATCACATTTGTGTTTATAGCAATACACAGGATAACTCTGCTCTCAACAGGGAAATGGACACTTGAGACTAAATGAGTTCCCAATCAAAAAGAATGTATGAAGAGTTCCAGTCTGTAAACCTTTAGAAAAAGTTTGAGTTTTGCACTTTAATAGTGGTATTTACCAGAGGTTCATGTGTGGAGGTCCTGATGTTGGGGACAACAACTTTTCTGAACGGGAATATGTGACAGGTTGAAATTACAAAATTATTAGAACATTTAAAAAGCGTTTCATACTCTCCCTTTTATCATTCTCTCTCAGTGATTGTCATACTTGTTAAAGCCCCCTGCAGCTTAGAAACACAGATGCAAATATCTTTAACAAACAGAAGCAAATCAAAGTCAGACTACAATAACAGGACAGAATGTTGCAGATTTTTGCTAAGAGAAAAAAGTGGACCAAGGAACTGGGACCAAACCAACCACACTAAAAAAAATCCAGCATCAGAAAAGTGACATGAACAGACTTGAAATAGACTTTATCAATGTGAGGTGATCACTAATCACTACACTAAAGTCTGAGGGCATTATATCTGTTTAATCTCTGTTCAGACACACATATCTCCCTTGAAAATAAAAAATGTATTTTAAAATAGATTTCTAGGAAACAAATTATGATTTTTTTCCTGATTTGTTTCAAAACATCTAGAAGAATAGCTTTTATCACCTGTATGAATTCTCATGTGAATTTTTAACCAGCTTTTTAGTCCCAAAACTCTTTCCACAGGTCACACATCAGAAGGGCTTCTCACATGTGAGTTTTCATTTGAATTTTTAAATCTATTTTCTCTACACCCTTTTCCACAACTGAAAGGCTTCTAACCTGTGTGAGTTCTCATGTGAATATTTAAATAGCTTTCGCTTCTAAACCCTTTTCCACAACTCACACATGAAAAAGGCTTCTCACCTGTGTGAATTTGCATGTGATTTTTTAAGAGGCCTTTATGTATAAAGCCTTTTCCACATGTAACACACATGAAAGGCTTCTCACCTGTGTGTATTCTCATGTGTTTTTTTAAATCTCTTTCATATCTAAAGCCTTTTCCACATGTAACACATGAGAAAGGCTTCTCACTTGTGTGAGTTCTCATGTGAATGTTTAAATTCATTTTATTTCTAAACCCTTTTCCACAACTCGCACAGGTGAAAGGCTTCTCACCTGTGTGAGTTGTCATGTGACTTGCCAAACAGTGTTTCCGTTGAAAACTTTTTCCACAGATCTCGCATGAGAAAGGCTTCTCACCTGTGTGAATTAGCATGTGATTTTTTAAGAGGCCTTTACGTATAAAGCCTTTTCCACATGTAACACACATGAAAGGCTTCTCACCTGTGTGTATTCTCATGTGAATTTTTAAATAGCTTTTGTTTATACATCCTTTTCCACAACTCACGCAGGTGAAAGGCTTCTCATCTGTGTGAGTTGTCATGTGACTTGCCAAACACTGTTTCCGTGGAAAACTTTTTCCACATGTCTCACATGAGAAAGGCTTCTCACCCGTGTGAATTCTCATGTGAATATTTAAGTAGCCTTTATGTCTAAAGCCTTTTCCACATGTAACACACATGAAAGGCATCTCACCTGTGTGTATTCTCATGTGATATGCCAAATCACCTTTTCTTTTAAAACCTTTTCCGCAGGTCATGCATGAGAAAGGCTTCTCGTCTGTGTGATTTCTCATGTGAACTTTCAAGTGTTCTTTTTGTCCAAAACCTTTTCCACATGTAACACACGTGAAAGGCTTCTCACCTGTGTGGGTAATTGTGTGAATTTTTAAATGGCTTTCATCCCTAAACCCTTTTCCACAACTCACACATGTGAAAGGCTTCTCACCTGTGTGGGTAATTGTGTGACGTTTTAAATGGCTTTCATCCCTAAAACCTTTTCCACAACTCACACATATGAAAGGCTTCTCACCTGTGTGAGTCATCATGTGAATTTTTAAATGGCTTTTATCTGTAAACCCTTTTCCACAACTCACACAGGTGAAAGGCTTCTCACCTGTGTGAGTTGTCATGTGACTTGCCAAATACTGTTTCCTTGAAAAACTTTTTCCACATGTCTCACATGTGAAAGGCTTCTCACCTGTGTGAACTTGCATGTGAATTTTTAAGTAGCCTTTATTTCTAAAGCCTTTTCCACATTTAACACACGTGAAAGGCTTCTCACCTGTGTGAGTTATCATGTGCATTTTTAAATGGCTTTTATCTCTAAACCCTTTTCCACAACTCACACAGGTGAAAGGCTTCTCACCTGTGTGAGTTTTCATGTGCCTTTCCAAACCCTTTTTCCATGGAAAACTTTTTCCACATGTCTCACATGTGAAAGCCTTCTCACCTGTATGAATTCTCATGTGAGATCTTAAATAGCTTCTATCACCAAAACTTTTTCCACATTTCTCACATGAGAAAGGCTTCTCACCTGTATGAGTTCTTATGTGAATTTTCAAACGGCTTTTTCTGGGGAACTTTTTTCCACAGCTCAGACATGAGAAAGGCTTCTTAGGCTCGTCGGTTCTCATCTTATTAACGTGACTTTTTTGAGAAAGGTTTTTACTACCAATTTTACAAGAATATAAATTTTGGTCAGGTTTTGGTTTTGAAATGTCAGCAGTGTCTTTTGGCTGTTTGGTTTCCTCACATTTCTCATTTTGCTTCTTCTCTTCTCTCCTTTTTCCTGTTTGCTCATTGTTTCCTTCCTGATCCTGGTTCTCAACTTCTGAGGGGGCCTGGAAGATGAGTTTGTTCCTTCTTTGTGCTTCTTCACTGTGGACTCTTTGCACATTAGAAGGAATCATTAAAATGTTATCAGTCTCCCGTTTCAGCACAAGTTGCTTGTCAGCCAGACTGGTGTAGAGTTGCCTCTCTTCTTCTACAAACCGTTGATGTTCTTGTTCCTTTTTCTCCTCCTTTATCTGCCCAGGTTCTGGTTCCTCTTCATCTAAAGTGGAGTTTCCCTCCTGGTTGCTGAGCTCAGTTTGAACTCCATCATCTTTACAGAGAATTTTTTTGGGATCTGGAAAAAAAAAAGAGAAAAGCTCATAGATGTGAGTTAAAGAATCCACTGTTCATTTTAGTCACTTGAAGAGAAAGTGTTGCAGGAGGAAGCTGGAATCAATAAATGTGGATCAATGTATATAACAACTCTGTCCTATCTGACCATTTTTTGTAACCTTTGAGTTCAATTTAACTGAGTTCTCCACTCCCAAAAGAACGTTTCATTAAAGTAGATTGGATAACGCTGTATCAGACGTTAGAGTCTGTCCCCCATTTAATATCTTCAGTAGTGCAGAAATGCCCCGCAGATAGCAGCAATGTTGTTTCTTCCCATTGACAAATAGATGTCTTTGTTAACGGTTTGACTTCCTCATTGTGTTCTGCATTAGACAATGTAGCTCCTTTGAAAAAGAAGGTGATTATTCACAGGAAGCTGGCTCCCTGGTTTAATTCAGAGCTGCGTTCCTTGAAGCAAAATGTTAGGAAATTGGAGAGAAAATGGCGCTCTACACACCAAGAGGAATCCTACCTAATCTGGAGGAACAGTCTATAGACCCCTTGCATCTGACGTCACAGTCACGTGATCGGGGGTGCGCGCCTCCATCTTGGTGGGCAGGCTAGCGTGACAGCCCACCACTGCACTGGCCCAGTTACCTCATTACTCGCATGTATACAAAAGACTATTCACTGATTGTTCAATATGGTGCAAACAGACTGCATCTCTGTTGCCAAAGCAATGTTTACAGTTTAGGGTCAGATGTTATCGGACTATATGCAGCTAAGTTATAAGAATAAACAACATTAAATTCACCCTTCCACGGACAACTGCTACATCATTCAGGTAACAAACAGACAGTTCACGTATCCACCCGGCAGTGAACTGTTTGTGCGCTCCCAAACTCTTGTACGCCTTCATCTGATCACCACTGTACGTTGGGGTGGGTGACAACACAAGGTAGTTCACCAGATCCGCACAGCAAACTGATGGCCAATCATCGGGATTGCTATCCTTATCAGGAAGAGCCAAAGGGTCCGCAAATACCGGGCATACATACACTGTACGAGTTTTTCAGCCGTGGTACTTACATACATCTAAAAACTGTGCGACGGAACCGCGGGGTTTAAAAAGTTCACCGCTCACGATCTGTGCGGCGCGACGCTCGCTGTGGTGGCAGAGGCAGGCGAGCGACGGTGGGTGACAGGGACCCAGAGCAAGGGGTCGAGCCCAGCTCTGGCGAGGCCCGCAGGAGGCGCCGGGCATCGGGGGAACAGAGGGGAGAGAGGAGGGACGAGACGCACCGGCGGCCACGCGGCACGGCAGGTCGCCCGGCCCGCCCGCGAGCGGAGGAGTGCCGAAACAGGCGGCCAGCGCGTTGCGCGGACCGGAGCGCTCGCCCTCCCCAACGCCCCCGCGAGCGGGCCGGGCGGAGGTCGCTTCGGGGACGCCCGCTCCCCTCCCTCCCCTGGCGGGGACGGAGAGGAGGGGAGGGCGCTCCCTCGTAGCTCTGCTTGAACAGCAGGATGCGCTCACGAAAACCTCACGACAGCCGACTGAATTTCAAACATGTTTGATTTTCACCGATCGTCCGATTCCTGATCGGGAGGTAGTCGTGAGAAGCCAGTCCCCCCTCCTCCCCCCTCTACGATCAAGCTGAAATTCGGCCCGATTCAAAACATGCTCGCGCGGCTGAATCGGCCCGAAAAGGGGAAAAACTCGTACAGTGTACGCCCGGCTCTTGAATATCGTGCGTTGTGTAGAAAATGGCATGCCAACCAATATGGCCGCCACGCAAGGGGTTCTGGGTAACGGAGTCACGTGGTTGCAAGGGGTCTATTGTTGTATAACAAGACCCTTCACAGAGTTAGAGCAGCATATTTTTCATCATTAATTGAGGAGAATAAAAATAATCCTATATTTCTCTTTAGTACAGTTACCAAACTTAGTAATAGTAATATAGTAGTAAAATCGCCTTTATTGTCATTGAAACGTACCTTACAATGACATTTGCTTTCTGCATTTAACCCATCCCCTTGGGGAGCAATGGGCTGCCATGTGCGGCGCCCGGGGACCCAATCCCAACCAAGTTGTTTAAGGAGATATTCCCATTGATCAGTGGTCCTATTTTGGACGTGATTAATCTAGCCTTAGTAAATGGATATGTACCACAGGCTTTTAAAGTAGCTGTTATTAAACCTTTACTTAAGAAACCTTCTCTTGATCAAGATGAGTTAGTAAATTACAGACCTATATCTAATCTTCTTTTCTTATCTAAAATTCTTGAGAAAGTAGTTGCTAATCAACTATGTGAACATTTACAAAGGAATGACAGTCAGTCAGGCTTCAGAGCACATAGCACTGAAACAGCTCTGGTGAAGGTCACTAATGATATTCTCATGGCCTCAGATAATGGACTTGTGTCTATACTTGTCCTGTTAGATCTCAGTGCTGCATTTGACACAGTTGATCACAATATTCTCCTACAAAGACTTGAGCATACTGTAGGGATTAAGGGGAAAGCATTAGGCTGGTTTAAATCTTATCTGTCGGACAGATTCCAGTTCATGTTAATAATAAATCTTCCTCAAGCTCTAGGGTCACCTGTGGAGTACCACAGGGTTCAGTCCTTGGACCAATTCTCTTTAGTATATATGCTTCCGATCGGCAAAATTATCAGACAGCATGGGATTAATTTCCACTGTTATGCTGATGACACTCAGCTATATTTAGAGAGACAGCAAGCGCAATTTGTGGCAGTGGCATGTCATTCTGGCAGTTCCGGTGGCAGTTCCGGGTTGCCACGGCATATGCCACTAGGCTGACAGTCTCCACTGGCATCTGCCACAACAGAGACAGGGTGCCAGCACAGGGTGTCAGTGATCTACTGGCACCTGTCACAAGGCTGACAGGCTGCCAGAGCGACTTACGCCGTTACGGGCGCCGTCAGCGCCGGTTTTCGGCAAAAAGCTTAGTTAACGTGACTTTAGGTGGATTTTGGTTTTGAAATTATGATCTCATTATTTAATAAACTGTCTCAACCCGTTCATAAAGTCATATTTATTTGATGGAACGATGTAATTCGTATGAAAATTAGTGGCCATTGACAGGGTGCCAGCACAGGGTGTCAGTGATCTACTGGCACCTGTCACAAGGCTGACAGGCTGACAGAGCGACTTACGCCGTTACGGGCGCTGTCAGCGCCGGTTTTCGGCAAAAGGCTTAGTTAACGTGACTTTAGGTGGATTTTGGTTTTGAAATTATGATCTCATTATTTAATAAACTGTCTCAACCCGTTCATAAAGTCATATTTATTTGATGGAACGATGTAATTCGTATGAAAATTAGTGGCCATTGACAGGGTGCCAGCACAGGGTGTCAGTGATCTACTGGCACCTGTCACAAGGCTGACAGGCTGCCAGAGCGACTTACGCCGTTACGGGCGCCGTCAGCGCCGGTTTTCGGCAAAAGGCTTAGTTAACGTGACTTTAGGTGGATTTTGGTTTTGAAATTATGATCTCATTATTTAATAAACTGTGTCAGCCCGTTCATAAAGTCATATTTATTTGATGGAACGATGTAGTTCGTATGAAAATTAGTGGCCATTGACAGGGTGCCAGCACAGGGTGTCAGTGATCTACTGGCACCTGTCACAAGGCTGACAGGCTGACAGAGCGACTTACGCCGTTACGGGCGCTGTCAGCGCCGGTTTTCGGCAAAAAAGCTTAGTTAACGTGACTTTAGGTGGATTTTGGTTTTGAAATTATGATCTTATTATTTAATAAACTGTCTCAACCCGTTCATAAAGTCATATTTATTTGATGGAACGATGTAATTCGTATGAAAATTAGTGGCCATTGACAGGGTGCCAGCACAGGGTGTCAGTGATCTACTGGCACCTGTCACAAGGCTGACAGGCTGCCAGAGCGACTTACGCCGTTACGGGCGCCGTCAGCGCCGGTTTTCGGCAAAAGGCTTAGTTAACGTGACTTTAGGTGGATTTTGGTTTTGAAATTATGATCTCATTATTTAATAAACTGTGTCAGCCCGTTCATAAAGTCATATTTATTTGATGGAACGATGTAGTTCGTATGAAAATTAGTGGCCATTGACAGGGTGCCAGCACAGGGTGTCAGTGATCTACTGGCACCTGTCACAAGGCTGACAGGCTGACAGAGCGACTTACGCCGTTACGGGCGCTGTCAGCGCCGGTTTTCGGCAAAAAAGCTTAGTTAACGTGACTTTAGGTGGATTTTGGTTTTGAAATTATGATCTTATTATTTAATAAACTGTCTCAACCCGTTCATAAAGTCATATTTATTTGATGGAACGATGTAATTCGTATGAAAATTAGTGGCCATTGACAGGGTGCCAGCACAGGGTGTCAGTGATCTACTGGCACCTGTCACAAGGCTGACAGGCTGCCAGAGCGACTTACGCCGTTACGGGCGCCGTCAGCGCCGGTTTTCGGCAAAAGGCTTAGTTAACGTGACTTTAGGTGGATTTTGGTTTTGAAATTATGATCTCATTATTTAATAAACTGTGTCAGCCCGTTCATAAAGTCATATTTATTTGATGGAACGATGTAATTCGTATGAAAATTAGTGGCCATTGACAGGGTGCCAGCACAGGGTGCCAGTCTCTCCTCTCCTGGAACCTGACACAAGGCTGGCCCTGGCCACCTAGTGGCAGGTAGCCACTAGGTGTCCCTGGCCACTTTTCAGTAAAATACTCTTTTCAAACCATGATATTGCTTATTAACATGTGTAAAACCTTTAATGATGTGACTGCATTTACTTTGGAAGCAATGGCGTAAATAGTGTTTTCTATGTATTTAATATGCTGTAAGGAAAGAAGCATTCCACACACTGCTGATGTGCTACACAGAATAGTTAGTATGACATACATAGTCATTCTGAAAGCACCTGGCCATGAGGGTGTCAGAGAACAATGTGAGTTGACATCGTTCCACAGAATACTGGAGGGTGAAAATGAGGTCAGGTTGTAGTAGTTGTACCCAAATTCTATGCTGATTAGTATGTGTCTCTCCTTAAATCTATCTAAAATCCAGATAGGCTGCAGCAATGAAGATATATGGTTACTTGTAAAAGTCTTTATTTACTGAAGTTCTTCAAATCTTGCAAAAACTTTTAGTTTTTTTACATCGACAATGTACAAACAGAACTTTTCATAGTCCTCCTTCTTTTCAAAAACAAAAGTAAAATGCTCCACTGGAGAATATTCATTATACTCTTCATTCCATGTCTTGAGGGCTTCGAGAGCTTCTGCTTGTTCTAGTTCGTCCATATCCAGAACAACAGGAAGTGTTATTCTTCCACTAAATTGTTGTTCTCTGCACCAGTCAGCTGCAGCCTGACTATCGACAATGAACGGGCTTCCCTGCAGAAAATGATAGATTAGTTACAGATTGCTAATTTAGCCTACATCAAGGGATCATATTTCCTTTTACATTTGACAAAAACAGATTACATTCAAATAGCTATGTAGTTTAACCCTTTTCTGTTAACCTTTTCTGTGTCTTCTTCTTCCTGGGCTTCTGAAAGTCTGGAAATAAATGAACAAAAACAGAGGAGGGGGGGCTGAGCCAGTACTGTATCTTTTAATGACTGCAGTTTATGTAGTTGTGCACACACAATTGTTATTTACCCCTCATTTTTCTTCACGGTATTTATGAGCATCATCTCTGCTTGGTAGCGGCAAAGGTTGTTATTTTGCAGCCACTGGATGACAACTAAAAAAAAATCATGTACAGCAGTTGTACAACACTAAATCAGTCACATTTCCATGTTGAAATTTAGTTTGTTTGTTTTTTTTATAATGGTTACTCTTATTATCACACAAATTTAGTATTGGTTATTATTCCCTAAGACCATTTACAGATGAAACATAATTTAAGTTAAGGGCATTGCATGAGGACAAATATTTTTTTATGGGTGTCCACTGTAATATTTGTCAATTGTCTATTTAGATTTGTTTTGTTTTTAAAGTTTGTTTTGGTTATGCAGACCAGAAATCACCTGGAGGTGTTGGAAGCCATTGTAAAATTGGTACCTATTTTTACAGAAGGACTCAAGAGGGAGACATTGTTCAAGTTCAGTTGTTATTCAAGTTGTTGCTGTCACTGAAATATTACATTTTTTGTGCCAGGTTATTTTTGGTAATGTTTTCTGCTTTGTTGTGTTATTCCTCCATCGTATGATCTGTTCAGTTTTCTCCATCTCAATCAAATCAGCATTTGTTGTCTGTCTGCTGGTCATTTTGTGTTCAGTTAATGTTCAGATGAGTACATAAAGGATCAAACCCCTATGTAAAACTCAAATGTTACCCATTTCACATTATAAAATCCTTCTTTAACGCTTTCTGAACATCTCTCATCCTTGATAGTTTTTGGTCCTATCAAGGATGCCTTTTTATAGCTTAGATAACATGCAAATTAAACTGAAAGCCTTTGTAAAGGGGAGTCGATGACCTGGATGACTGATAATCTTCACCAGCACAGATGGACATATAAAAGTGTTTTTGCCACCAAGCCCATTTACACTTACAAACCTATGCCATTAGTAATTGCTTTTTCTTTCTCAGTTTTAGGGACTGAAGCTCACCTCAGGCAGAATCACCTCTGTGACCATGTGTTGGTCAACATCTCCACTGCCAGGGACATACAGAATGTTTTCAAGCCGTGTGATGAGAACCTCTGTCTGTAACAACAAGGGAGGCAGTTATCATGAGTGTCGTTAATTGAAATTGACAAGACTTTTAAATTTTAGCAATTGATTGGATGTTTCTTAAAGTTTTTCTGTAACTAGGATGACACCCTACAGCATTAAAAAAATACAACAAATAATTCAAAAAGAAAGGAAGACAATACTATGGAATCTCAAACAGGACATACGTCACCATTCCCTTGAGCATTCTTTGAGAATACAGCACTAACAGTAGCTCATCCAGTTTTGTATTTTGACATGGTTTTGAATTGAATTACATAAAGCAATGACAACGTACCATCATGTCATTAAAAGTGGTGACATGCTCACTGTATAACCTACTAAGGGCTGGATCAAAGCCTTTGTGTTTTCACAGATACATTCTGTTTGACAGAATGTCACCAGTCTGCAACTTCTTTTCCAGGTCCTGCAACATTTTAGATTAAGTTAAATTCACAATTTGATTTAATTTCCTGAAAAATATGATTGTCTTCTACATAATAATGAATGTCATCACCTTAATCTCAGAATCTGTAAGAATATCTTCTGCTTTGACGGACTGCAGAATGTTGTCGCTGTTAAAGAAAAAAAATTAAAACTTTGCTCAGAATTAGATGAGATTGAAAAAAATTAACAAAACTTATGACTTTATTGAAATGTACAATTTTTATTCATGTATATAATACCATGTCTATCTTTGTTTGAGAGGAAAAAAATATATTGGCATGAAAACAGGTATTTATTTACTAATTTATTTACACATTGTGTAAACAGCAGGGCGTCATTATTAGTCATTTAGCCATAGCCCAGAGTTTAACATTTGGCAGTAGGATGTTTTCATTCCAATTCTGAAAGTGCTTGAAAAATAACAAAATAAAAATATTTTTTGTACAAGCATGTATTTTATTAGTGTCATTTGTTCCAAAATTGCATATTAAAATGCCCAAACAGGCTATTACACGTTCTGATTTAAAAGGATAAAATATATAATTAATTTGCGATTAATCTTGAATTAACTATCAACATTATGCGATTAATCACAATTAAAAAAATTTTTATCATTTGACAGCCCTAATATAAATACATGTCTTGTGTCCTTCACATTTGTTAATTTAGTTTTTATTGTACAGACTATTAATACGTTTTCTTCTCGAAAGCGGTTAAAGTAAACTAATGCCCACTCCCGAGTTCAGACACTAGATGGCGCAAAAGCAATAATCTAACCTACTGTATCTAGATATTTACCTGAGAGAGCACCTGCTAACTAACCAAGAAATTAATGAGAATGTGTGGCAGCATAAACGTTAAGAAGGCATTTAGTCATATTTAGGCCCGAACAATCAACAGAGAAGGTCAAGAGTAAATGACGAGACGAACAGCCATGGTAATGTTACAGTAGAACTTTGGTGGATGATGAAGATTTGCAGGCATGCGTCACAAGACTAGAGGCAGCAGCAGCAGCCGATTTCTCCACCCTCCCAACCAGGACAGGTTGGAGGCTGTCTCGAGCCAAGCATGCAGGTCATATAACCTTTTTGTTACGTTCATAAAGCACTCAAAATTATCCCCCCCCCCCCCCCCTCCCTCTCTCTCAGCCAAACTTTCACCCTGTACTGCAATGAACTACATCGTTCCATCAAATAAATATGACTTTATGAACGGGTTGAGACAGTTTATTAAATAATAAGATCATAATTTCAAAACCAAAATCCACCTAAAGTCACGTTAACTAAGCTTTTTGCCGAAAACCGGTGCTGACAGCGCCCGTAACGGCGTAAGTCGCTCTGTCAGCCTGTCAGCCTTGTGACGGGTGCCAGTAGATCACTGACACCCTGTGCTGGCACCCTGTCAATGGCCACTAATTTTCATACGAATTACATCGTTCCATCAAATAAATATGACTTTATGAACGGGTTGAGACAGTTTATTAAATAATGAGATCATAATTTCAAAACCAAAATCCACCTAAAGTCACGTTAACTAAGCCTTTTGCCGAAAACCGGCGCTGACAGCGCCCGTAACGGCGTAAGTCGCTCTGTCAGCCTGTCAGCCTTGTGACAGGTGCCAGTAGATCACTGACACCCTGTGCTGGCACCCTGTCAATGGCCACTAATTTTCATACGAATTACATCGTTCCATCAAATAAATATGACTTTATGAACGGGTTGAGACAGTTTATTAAATAATGAGATCATAATTTCAAAACCAAAATCCACCTAAAGTCACGTTAACTAAGCTTTTTGCCGAAAACCGGCGCTGACGGCGCCCGTAACGGCGTAAGTCGCTCTGGCAGCCTGTCAGCCTTGTGACAGGTGCCAGTAGATCACTGACACCCTGTGCTGGCACCCTGTCTCTGTTGTGGCAGATGCCAGTGGAGACTGTCAGCCTAGTGGCATATGCCGTGGCAACCCGGAACTGCCACCGGAACTGCCAGAATGACATGCCACTGCCACAAATTGCGCTCGGTCCTGCTGTATATTTATCCATAAATCCTGATGAATCCAATCAGTTACTTCCACTGCAGTCATGTCTTGATGACATCAAAAGCTGTATGACTTTAAATTTCCTTCATTTAAATTCTGATAAGACAGAAGTTGTAATCTTTGGACCAGAGTCCTCAAAAAAGAAACTCCTTAATCCCATTTAATCTGGGTGGCATTAACTTGGCCTCTGGTAATAAAGTAAAAAATCTTGGTGTTATTTTTGACCAAGACATGTCATTTAAATCCCATATTAAACAGGTTTCCAGAGTTTCCTTTTTTCACCTGCGGAATATCGCCAAAATTAGAAACATTCTGTCCAGGAGTGATGCTGAAAAACTAGTCCATGCATTTGTTACTTCAAGGCTGGACTATTGTAATTCTTTACTATCAGGAAGTCCACAAAATGCAATTCAAAGTCTTCAGCTGATCCAAAATGCTGCAGCAAGAGTTCTGATGAAAATCAACAAGAGGGATCATATTTCTCCAATTTTAGCTTCCCTTCATTGGCTTCCTGTTAAATCAAGAATAGAATTTAAAATTCTTCTTCTAACGTATAAAGCCCTTAATAATCAAGCTCCATCATATATCAGAGCTCTGATTACTCCGTATGTTCCTAACAGAGCACTTCGCCCTCAGACTGCAGGTCTGCTGGTGGTTCCTAGAGTCTCTAAAAGTAGAATGGGAGGCAGATCCTTTAGCTATCAGGCTCCTCTCCTGTGGAACCAACTCCCAGTTTTGGTCCGTGAAGCAGACACCCCGTCTACTTTTAAGACTAATCTTAAAACCTTCCTTTTTGACTAAGCTTATAACTAGAGTGGCTCGTTACTCTGAGCTACCTCTATAGTTATGCTGCTATAGGCTTAGGCTACTGGAGGACATCAGGGTCTATTTTTCTCACTCTACTGATTTCTACTGTTCTCCAGTTTTGAATTACGTGTAGTCATTTCAGCTTTTAACCTTTTGTTCTCTCTCTTTTTTCTTCATAGAAGGTACACCTGGTCTGACGTTCTGTTGACTGTGAAATCATCCAGGGAGGACAGATCACCACTATTACCATCTAATGTAGAACAGATTACTAGATCAATGTGAGCTTCTGTGCTTTTTTGTCTGTCTTGTTGTGTCTCTGCTCTGTCTTCTGTAACCCCCAGTCGGTCGAGGCAGATGACCGTTCATACTGAGCCTGGTTCTGCTGGAGGTTTTTCCTTCCCGCTAATGGGTGGTTTTTCTTTCCACTGTCGCTTCATGCTTGCTCAGTATGAGGGATTGCTGCAAAGCCATGGACAATGCAGACGACTCTCCCTGTGGCTCTACGCTTCTCCAGGAGTGAATGCTGCTTGTCGGGACTTTGATGCAATCAACTGGTTTTCTTATATAAGAACATTTTTGACCAATCTGTATAATCTGAGTGATATATATAAATAAATAAAATTGAATTGAAAATTGAATTGACCTTGCAATCAGCAAACACTATAACATTTACAATTTTTTTCTGACAATCTTTTCTCAAAAACAATAAAAAAAATCTTGTGCTTAGAGAAAGCATTCTTGGTGATTGGAAAATATTTTCACAATTTTAGAGCAAACCGTTGATTTTTAATGAATTCTTATGTACTAGGTGATAAAAGATATAAAAAATGTGGCCATGTAGGGAATAAATTTAAAAATTCCTCTAGATGGCAGCATTTGATTATATATGGATTTTTACACACACAGATAAAGCCATCAGTCAGAAGCAGTTATGTACGCTGGATCAGAAAACAGTTCTGCTAGCCAGATACAGTTGAAAGCGGCAATTAGTTTGTTTAGAAGTTTCGTTCTTATTTATTCTGCATTTTTTTCAACTGTGTGCGCTGTGTTTCTGTGCTTAAAAGCCACTGCTCATCTGTACTCCCATCGGAGTCAGGTTCATTTATCAGCGGCCAGCCTTCAAAACATGAATCACCACGTTTAATGTCCTTCCACTGGTACCAAAATGGCCCAATTAAAATCAATAGGAGAGTCAGTAGCTGTGTTTCATGCTCTTTTGTTTTTAATGACACAGAACCAGCGGTGCCTCGGTGGGCTGCTGCCTTGCGCTTGAATTCAGGTGTGCAAAATTACATTATATGTAATTTAGGTGCACACTTTTAATGGGGAGATTTTCTTTCCACTGTCGCTTCATGCTTGCTCAGTATGAAGGATTGCTGCAAAGCCATGGACAATGCAGACGACTCTCCCTGTGGCGTAGAGCCGCAGGGAAGTAATTAATAAAAAGTAAGACCACGAGTTGCTACTCGCACGAGTAAAAGACGCTCGGATAAAATGTAACAGAATGATTGAAAACTCTTTGTAAGGCGCTAATCTGGTACGCTGGTTCTCCAGGGATCAACAAGGGTTCATCTAAAGAGGTTTTAGAACTGATTGGTGACCTTTAGTTTATATTTCAGTTAGTTCATTATTATAAGTTATTGTAGGGTGTTTTGCTGATTTGTAGTTGTGATTTATAAGCACAGAATTCCAGGCTTTGTTGTGCTTTTTACTGCTCAGTTTGGATATGAAAGTTCTTCATGAAGAAATAGGAGTCAGTAATAGGAGAACTGAATGAGACAAAATCTGCATGATCTGAGAATGAATAGAAGAAGAGATAACCACCTGCTCAAAGTTGATTTATTATGTTGTTTTTGCTTGTAGCTCCAAATATTGTTGTAATTAGCATCTTTTTTATTTAATCATATGAGATAATAAAAACACAACTGGAAGTTTTCATCTTGTACATTCTAATGTTTTGGAAATTATTTTAATTATATTATGTCTCTGTTTTAGAATAGTGTAAGTTGGATCCAAGAGGAGAGAGGAAGAAGATAGGTCAGAATGGAGATTAAATGGGTGTGGGGAAATAGGAACAATGATAGAACGGTTGACAAGAAGGGAGAAAAATTTACTTAGAGTATTAATAGAGTTCAAGTGATAAAGCGCTGACATGATTTGAGTGACAAACTAATGTATTGAGTAATGTAGTGTGTTAAGTATGCTATGTAAAACAGAGTGGCTCTATACTCAGGTTTGAGTTGAGAAGCCCAAATGTCTGAGGATTTAACCTCTTTCTGAGTCTCTGCACTGAACATGAGTTTCACTGCACTTCCCTAGCTGTGGCAGAATGAAGAGGCAGATTAGTTGTATTTTTTTTCTTGTTTTTAAAAAATGTGCCCCAGAGGCGGCAAGATAAGATTCCCATAAATTTAAAAACGATTTACAGGTACTCTGCAGGTGGTTTTAATATCACTTTTGATAATTAAAGGGATAGATGGCCAGCTGGAACTTGTTCCAATTCTAAATTCTAAAGCAAAGTAAATTAGTCCTGATGACCAAGAATTTTGCGAGAGTCCTTTTACAGTAAAATAAGACTCTAAGTGCCTTTAGAACAATAAATGAGCTGGAACAAATGGTTTGCTGTCTTATAAGTCACTGGATCTTGCTCCATTCTTATTGAAGGTTTATAATTAAAGTATTATTAAGAGAACTCCGTCTCCCACCTTAACTCAAGGACTGATTACTCTTATTCCCAAACCAAAAACGGATCTGTTAGTTTTTGACAATCGTCGTCTAATTAGTCTACTGAATAACGATTACAAAATCCTGGCCACAACTTTTGCTAAGCGATTAAAGTTAGTTCTGGATGACAATATTGAAGAAACGCAGTCAGGCTTTTTAAGAAATAGACATCTGAGATAACATTAATCGACATATTAGACTGCCCAGATGTGATAAACAATCAAAGCTTTATCCTTTTCCTGGACTTTTACAAAGGACTTGATTCAACTGAACACAACTTCAACTACTCCTGATCTCCATCAACACAGAGCTGAATAATGTGGGGGGAATAAATGTGCTAGAGCTATTTCTGGCAGCTCTGATTGGTTGGATCATTGTGTGTGAATTTTAGCAGCTCTTCTTTGTTCTGATCAGCTTCTTTGATCAAGAAGCAGAAAGAAGGAAAGCCGTTGGTGAAGCAGCTCTTTCTGTCGGATAGCGAGTTCAGCATGGAGCCAAACAACTTTCCTCTGATCAGTAAAACCTTAGTAGCTTAGCTGCTGTTTCCTACCTATTCGCTGTAAGATTATCAGGGGGATCCGGCTGAAATCCAGCAGTCTGCGCTCATCCTCCATCTCTTCCTCCGGCTCCACCAAGACTTCTTTCAACTCCGTCAATCTTTCTTCAGCAGCACTTTCTGCTCGTTGCTAATCTCTCTCTGGGGCTCAACCCAACACCTTTTCACCACAAACATTCACACGTTGCCCTAAAGCACCACAAGCCGCCATCAAACCAGCAACTTTAGCTACACAACAACACGATCCCACCTCCTGCTTTGCTACGAGAACCACAGGAACTGTGGAACGACGTCAAGATGGACGTCAGCACGTGCGCAGCAGGATTCTTCTTCGTGGGTTTACTGCGGTGGACAAACAGCTCTGGTGAGCATTACCGCCACCTGCTGGCGAGGAGTTTAGTTCACAATGACATCATGATTCAAATGTTAAAGAATTGAACTTGTTGGAAAACATGATAGGCCTTTCTCTTCATAATAATCTTCTCTTCTATCAGACGCAGTACTGTGTAAATACAGCGGTGGGTAGTAACTAGTTACATTTACTTAGTTACATTTTCTTGAGTAACTTTTTGAATAAAATGTACTTCTAGGAGTATTTTACTGCACTGTACTTTTCACTTTTATGCCAGTTATTATGACTCAAGTATCGCCACTGTTGTGTAAAACTTCTGGCTACTCTACCTGTTGTGAGGAACTTCATGAATAAAGAACTGACTGGTTTTAACCAAAAATGCACTTTCTATCTGCAGAGGTCATTGAGCCATTTGGAGGTCAAATCAACGTACAATAAACAGTACACACTGTCGTTGGAAGTACTTTGCATTGTTCTAATATACATACATTAACTGCTGTAAGTATTGCTTTAAAGTATAATGTTGAAAAACATATTTTATATAAAACCTCACATTTTTGTCTGTCCGATTATGTATTTTTTTTAAAATAAAATACCACATCATCAGCTGTAATGATTCTCAGTACGTGAGTAGCCTTCTTACTGAATACTTTTTTACTCTTAATTCTTGGCTGAGAATTTTTTACATGAGTAAAAAAAATATTAAAGTAGTGCTACTCTTCCTTGAGTACACTTTTCTGAGCAAGACAGAAACTTCCTAGACTGCCAGCTTCCCCTAAACCACCAACACTACCTGGTGTTAGGCGTGAACCACAGCCACGGCTTTTGCTGGTTATGCATCTTGCACCTTCACCATCTGTTCCTGTTGTGATGACGGCGCCAGCTCCACCTTCCCCTGTGTACCTGTGGCGTTACATCCCATCCAGTGGTTTAAAAGATCTAATCACAATCACAAACTGTCAGGTAAAGTTGATTTGGAATTTCTGGTCTACTTCTAGAATCCTCAACCCTGGTGCTCTGTCCTTAATATTTTAAGTGTTCCTGCTGGAGCAGACAACCCATCTAAAACATGATGATTATTCGTCTTATACATCAGGGTTGAAGACTTCTGATCTCTATTCTTTGTCCTCCAGGTAATTAGTGCTTAAGGTTTTTTCACAGAGCTTTTTGTTTTACCTCAGGGGTTAAAGCAAAAATAACCAGTTTGACTGAATAATTTCTTCTAGCCAACCCATATATTACCAGGTCGTGGACATCATTCAATTCAATTCAATTTTATTTATATAGCGCCAATTCATGAAACAAGCAGCATTCACTCCTGGAGAAGCGTAGAGCTACAGGGAGAGTCGTCTGCATTGTCCATGGCTTTGCAGCAATCCCTCATACTGAGCAAGCATGAAGCGACAGTGGAAAGAAAAACCACCCATTAACGGGAAGGAAAAACCTCCAGCAGAACCAGAACCAGGCTCAGTATGAACGGTCATCTGCCTCGACCGACTGGGGGTTACAGAAGACAGAGCAGAGACAACAAGAGAGACAAACAAGCACAGAAGCACACATTGATCCAGTAATCTGTTCTACATTAGATGGTAATAGTGGTGATCTGTCCTCCCTGGATGATGTCACAGCTAACAGAACGTCAGACCAGGTGTACCTACTATGAAGAAAAAAGAGAGAGAGCAAAACGTTAAAAGCTGAAATGACAACAGTCATTTCAATGTAATACAATGCAAAACTGGAGAACAGTAGAAATCAGTAGAGTGAGAAAAATAGGCCCTGATGTCCTCCAGCAGCCTAAGCCTATAGCAGTATAACTATAGAGGTAGCTCATTTAGACAAACTACTACTCCATAACTATAGGCCCATCTCAAAGCTCCCCTTTATCAGTAAGATTATTGAAAAAGCTGTGTTTCAACAATTAAACACCTTCTTAACAACGACCAGCCGCTTTGACGTATTCCAGTCTGGTTTCCTCACCACAGTACAGAGACCGCCCTTATCAAGGTGTTTAATGACATCCATATAAATACAGACTGTGGAAGAACCACCGTGCTGGTTCTATTGGACCTCAGTGCTGGTTCTGTTGGACCTCAGTGCAGCATTGATACTGTCGATCACTCCATTCTGTTAGAGCGCCTGGAGAACTGGGCCGGCCTCTCTGGTACAGCTCTCCACTGGTTTAAATCCGACTTAAAGGACAGGGACTTTTTTGTGTCAGTAGGTAACTTTACGTCAGAGATGACAAAAATCACATGTGGGGTTCCCCAAGGGTCCATTCTGGGTTCCCTCCTATTCAATATCTACATGCTCCTCTAGCTCAGATAATAAAAAACAACAACATCAGCTACCATAACTATGCAGACGACACACAGCTCTACATCACCATGTCACCAGGTGACTATGAACCAGTTCAGGCACTGAGTAAATGCCTAGAAGAAATCAATGCATGGATGTGCCAAAATTTTCTTCAGTTGAATAAAAACAAAACAGAAGTAATAATATTTGGACCAATAGAGGAGAGATCAAAAGTTAGCACACAGCTTCAGTCGCTTCAGCTAAAAACCACTAATCAGGCCCGAAATCTGGGAGTAGTGATGGACTCAGACCTGAACCTCCAAAAGCATCTAAAGACAGTTACAAGGTCGGCTTTCTATCACCTGAAGAACATTTCCAGGATTAAAGGACTGATGTCTCAGAAGGATCTGGAAAAACTAATCCATGTTTATCTTTAGAAGAACTGATCACTGCAACAGTGTTTTTACAGGTCTGCCTAAAAAGTGGATCAGACAGCTGCAGCTGATCCAGAACGCTGCTGCCCGCGTCCTCACTAAGACTAAGAACGTAGAGAACATGGACCCGGTTCTGAAGTCCTCACTAAGACTAAGAACGTAGAGAACATGGACCCGGTTCTGAAGTCCCCACTAAGACTAAGAACGTAGAGAACATGGGCCCGGTTCTGAAGTCCTCACTAAGACTAAGAATGTAGAGAACATGAACCCGGTTCTGAAGTCCTCACTAAGACTAAGAACGTAGAGAACATGGACCCAGTTCTGAAGTCCTCACTAAGACTAAGAAAGTAGAGAACATGGACCCGGTTCTGAAGTCCTCACTAAGACTAAGAAAGTAGAGAACATCACCCCAGTTCTAAAGTCCTTACACTGGCTCCCTGTATCTCAGAGAATAGACTTTAAAATACTTCTGTTAGTCTATAAATCCCTGAATTAGCACCTAAATACATCACAGACTTGTTATCAGTGCATCAACCATCCAGACCACCCAGGTCTTCTGGCTCCAGCCTACTCTGCATACCTAGAACCAGAACTAAACAAGGAGAAGCAGCATTTAGTTCCTATGCTCCACTGATCTGGAAAAAACTTCCAGAAAGTTGTAAAGGTGCAGAAAGCCTGAGTTCCTTTAAATCAAGATTAAAAACACATTTGTTTAGGATTGCCTTCAACTGTTCTAGTTAACTGAATCACCACTTTTTTGTTCTTTTTCTATCTACATTTTATTCCTACTTGCTTTTATTCTGTTTTATTTTGCTATATTTTAATCATGTAAAGCAGTTTGCATTGTCTTTGTACTGAATTGTGCTATATAAATAAACTTGCCTTGCCTGCCGCAGGGTAACATGAGCCACTCTAACTATAAGCTTTGTCAAAAAGGAAAGTTTTAAGATTAGTCTTAAAAGTAGACGGGGTGTCTGCCTCACGGACCAAAACTGGGAGTTGGTTCCACAGGAGAGGAGCCTGATAGCTAAAGGATCTGCCTCCCATTCTACTTTTAGAGACTCTAGGAACCACCAGCAGACCTGCAGTCTGAGAGCGAAGTGCTCTGTTAGGAACATACGAGGTAATCAGAGCTTTTATATATGATGGAGCTTGATTATTAAGGGCTTTATACGTTACAAGAAGAATTTTAAATTCTATTCTTGATTTAACAGGAAGCCAATGAAGGGAAGCTAAAATTGGAGAAATATGATCCCTCTTGTTGATTTTCATCAGAACTCTTGCTGCAGCATTTTGGATCAGCTAAAGACTTTGAACTGCATTTTGTGGACTTCCCTATAGTAAAGAATTACAATATTACCAGAGGCCAAGTTAATGCCATCCAGATTAAGTGATTGATTAAGAACTTTATTTTTTGAGGACTCTGGTCCAAAGATTACAACTTCTACATGACATGACTGCAGTCGAAGTAATTGATTGGATTCATCAGGATTTGTGGATAAATATAGCTGAGTGTCATCAGCATAACAGTGGAAATTAATCCCATGCTGTCTGATAATTTTGCCAATCGGAAGCATATATATACTAAAGAGAATTGGTCCAAGGACTGAACCCTGTGGTACTCCACAGGTGACCCTAGAGTTTTAGGAAGATTTATTATTAACATGAACAAACTGGAATCTGTCCGACAGATAAGATTTAAACCAGCCTAATGCTTTCCCCTTAATCCCTACAGTATGTTCAAGTCTTTGTAGGAGAATATTGTGATCAACTGTATCAAATGCACCACTGAGATCTAACAGGACAAGTACAGACACAAGTCCATTATCTGAGGCCATGAGAATATCATTAGTGACCTTCACCAGAGCTGTTTCAGTGCTATGATGAGCTCTGAAGCCTGACTGAAACTCCTCAAGTAGGTCATTACTTTGTAAATGTTCACAAAGTTGATTAGCAACTACTTTCTCAAGAATTTTAGATAAGAAAAGAAGATTAGATATAGGTCTGTAGTTTAGTAACTCATCTTGATCAAGAGATGGTTTCTTAAGTAAAGGTTTAATAACAGCAGACCCGGCGACATGGGCGGGCATTGGGGGGCCGTGCCCGCCCTGTGAGCCAGCTGTGCCCGCCCTGGACTGGAAGCTGTCTTTTTTTTCTTTTTTTTTACCTCGGAGTGGCCATCGTCCTTTTAGTACTATCTTTGATGTGCCAATCATACAATTTAACCAATCAAATCAATGACTGACGGCAACATGCTAGCCAATCACAGCTGGAGTGGGGCGGGACACTGAGTCATAGCCTTCAGTCGCCGCCGCAGTTCGGTTGTGGTCACCGTTGGTGTCGGTAGAGCGGGATGAAAATTTGGTCTGATTACCAAACAATTACAAGAAGTGAGCTGGAAGGAGCGCTATTAATTTCTTTTTGAAATGCCAGCACTGAAGTCTAAACTGGAGTAAACATTCACGCTAGGAGGGTTAGCTAGGACAGCTAGCAGGGTTAGCTAGGACAGCTAGCAGGGTTAGCTAGGACAGCTAGCAGGGTTAGCTAGGACAGCCACGAGCACAAGCTGTTCTGCTCTTTGTTCTCATAGCTGCTGTAATTACAGAACTTGTTCTAGTCAGAATTGTTACTTCAGTCAGTGTTCAGCCTGACACCAGCGCTCATGTTTATTAGCGTGTAGCTTATGCTGGACTTTTAAGTTAAGACACAGCGCTACAGGTTACCCTATGTCACTGTTAGTTTCCAGTAACCCAAACCAGCATAAAACCTGCCCAACTTAAAATAAAAAAACAAGCCCAAATCTCAAACTCTCTCATGTTAAAAGCACAGAACTATTAAACACATAAGAACATGCCATTAGCACACAACTGTGCCGAAGCAAAGAAAAAAACTGCGCATATGGGCTCCAAACAAAATGTACAATCAGACAACCAAATAACACACAAGATCTCTTTAACAATCAGGATATATCAACCGGAAAAAAATAAATTATAAATAGCTTCCCAACATTAGTTGTAAATCTACCTTAATATAAACGTAATTTCTTTCAGTATAGCTCAATTAAACATTTCTCTTACACGCAGTCATGAAATATTTTTAAGTTGATAAGTAGAACTCAACCCCTCTTAGGCGTTTACACTGACCAAACACTTGATTAACCATTATTCTTTTCTTGTTTTATTATAACAATATTATTCATTATAACTATTATTCATTGATGATGTCAGATCGACAGATTCAACTTATTTAAAAAAATAGATAATGACTATTTTGATATATTTTGTTAGTAATTCTTTCTAAAAGCCCAACAAATGTTATGAAAAGCTTCCAAAATTTTTTATCTGCCCATAAGCTATTTTTTTCCCAGCTCAATGTGTTCAAAAGCCTAATTGGTTGGAAACCTGCCTAATTTGGCAACACTGACTACACTATTGCTATTTGTTTGTTCGTTACAGTAGTCACAGAGCCACTGTTCAGCCTGAAGCATATATATATATATTTTTTTTTTTTTTTTTCTTTTTAAAGTGTGCCCCCCTAAAAAAATGGAATGCCCCCCCTGTAATTTGTTTCTGCAGCCGGGTCTGAATAACAGCTACTTTAAAAGCCTGTGGTACATATCCATTTACTAAGGATAGATTAATCATCTACTGATCAAAGGGAATACCTCCTTAAACAACTTGGTTGGGATTGGGTCTAACATACAGGTAGACGGTTTAGATGAAGCTAAAATTTTAGATAGCTCAGAAAGCTCTACTGCTTCTAAACAGTTCAGACACTGCGCAGGTTCTAGAGATTCCTCCAACGCTGCCTCACTTACTAAGGACGAGGTAATCATGTTTGGGAGGATGCCAATTATTTTATTTTTAATGGAATCAATTTTATTTATGAAGAATCCCATAAAGTCATTACTGCTAAGAGCTAAGGGAATGGATGGATCAACAGAGCTGTGGCTCTGGGTAAGTTTGGCAACTGTACTGAAGAGAAATCTAGGATTATTCTTATTCTCCTCAATTAATGATGAAAAATATGCTGCTCTAACTCTGCGAAGGGTCTTGTTATACAACAATAGACTGTCCCTCCAGATTAGGTAGGATTCCTCTTGGTGTGTAGAGCGCCATTTTCTCTCCAATTTCCTAACATCGTGCTTCAAGGAATGCAGCTCTGAATTAAACCAGGGAGCCAGCTTCCTGTGAATAATCAGCTACTTTTTCAATGCAGAACGCAATGAGGAAGTCAAACCGTTAGCAAAGGTGTCGATTTGTGAATGGGAAGAAACAGCATTGCTGCTACAGGGCATTTCTGCAATACTGACGACATTAAGAGGGGGACAGACTCTTTAAGTTTGATGCAGCATTGTCCGATAAAGATAATAAATAATAAATAATTGAACTTTATTCATCTCACAATGAACATCTTAACCCATCCCTTGGGGAGCAGTGGGCTGCCACTCTGCGGCACCTGGGGAGCAATTGGGGATTAAGGGTCTTGCTCAGGGACCCAGAATGGCAGCTTGTGGCTGCCATTCTGGGTCTCAAGCTATTTATTTATTGTATTGTTCACTTTCCACATCCACAACATCATAGACACCGTGAAAACTGTTGTATGAAATACAAAGATACACAAATGTTGGACATGCTTAACTCTTGTAGAAAATTAACATATTAATGTTCACACATACAAATAAGAATACACTGTGTCCTTAACTCATCAGCATACACAGTTTTGTTTGTAAACAAATAAACCTGACGTTCTACTGCTTCTTAAATAAATGAATGACATTTCTTATCAGGTTCCTTCACGATCAAACGCTGCCTCATTGTGCTTAGTAAGAACAGGAAGTGCTGCATATAAGAAAACACTGAAAGAAGAAATCTACTGTTCTTCAAAATAAATGCATAAATTAACCACTAGGTGTCACTGTTAAACCCATGAACAAGAAGGAGGATTTTACCATTTAGTAGTTATTTACACTCCCACCAAATCCTGTCACAATGAATGAACAAGGTAATGTGTAAAGGGTAAATTAATTAAACAGGATTTCTTGACTCTACTAAATGAATATGTTTGCATAAAACTATCATGGAGCAAATTAACTGTACAAAAGTCAATTTTCCAAAAGAAGAACCAATTTCTGGATTGGCCTCTCAATAACTGAGGGTCTTGAAGAGGAATTTAACTTTCGCCCTCCCACTTGAACTTTGTCTCGATGGACCAATCCATCACTGCCTTGAACAGTTTCCACTAGTTGCCACTCATTTCTTGGAAGGTTATCATCTTTGATAATGACAATGTCCTCTTTCTAGAGGTTGCGCTGAGCTGAGTGCCATTTCTGTCTCATGGAAATGTTCAACAAATATTCTCTTTTCCAGCGACTCCAGAATTGTTCAGTATGATACTTCACTTGACAAACACTCCAGGGGGAGTGAAAACAAATTCACACTGTTGATAAGTCAAGAAAACTTCTAGTAACTCAGTGTCACATTGTTTCAGAGCTTTTGTTAACTCGTTTCAGCAGCCCTTTCATGCTCTTCAACAGTCACGTGTCTGCTATGTCGTTGCTTTCAACACAGTCTCTTGATTCTTGCAACCACCTTGAGAAGTGTTGTCCAAGAGGAAAACCGACTCAGGCGTTTGAGGATGTCATAATTGCTTTTGACTTCGGTTACAAGCACCTGGATTGTCTTTACTTCAGGATCACCGACAAGTAATTCTGTTGGAGTGCTGGGTGTTAGGTGTAAATCATGCTCCCAAAGAAACCTCGGTCCTTGCAGCCAGTTTGTGGAATGAATATCTGAAGCACAAAGACCTCTGGATGCATGATCGGCCGGGTTTTCTGAGGTTTAAACATAATGCCACTGATTAGGATCACTGTTATCTCTAATCAGTTAAACACGGTTGGCAACAAATAGATGGAACCCGTGAGCATCATTATTGATGTACCCTAGTACAACTCGTGAGTCAGTCCAGAAAAATTCTTGATCAATCTTAGCATAACTAGAATCCGAAATAGTTTAATAATCCCAGAGGGAAATTATTTCACTGACCTTTGTAGAAACCACTGCTGCTGCAAGTTCTAATCTTGGAATACCCTCAAAGAGGCCTTTGCTATCACAAGACTGCAGTGGACTTCATCCTTGTCATTTATGTACCACAGGTAAGAACATGCACCTTTCCTACACAACTGGCGTCCGAAAAATGGTGCAGCTCTACTCTGACAACGTTGTGGAAGTCAGGTGGGTGATAACATCTAGGACTGGAGATCTCTTTCAATTTCGATAGATCATTTATCCATTTCTCCCAACGTGGCTTTATACTTTCCGGGAGAATATTGTCCCATCCTATGCCTCTGTGACAAAGCTCTTGAAGAATAAGTTTTCCACTAAGGCTGAATGCAGCAATGAATTCAAGAGGATCATAAAGCGAAGCAACAATGGACAAGCAGCTGCAGCGGGTTGAAGGTTGATCCTTTAAGCCAATGTTAAAAACGAAGGTGTCATTTTTTATCAACCACTGAATGCTGAGTGCACGCTCTGATGAGGCTAGATCCAGACAATTGGGCTTGATGGCTGCTGCTACTTCTGAAGGATCCAAACAAGCGAGCAGCTTCCTTGTTTGAACTGAATTTATGAAGCTGCAAGCCTCCCTTTTTACACAATTCTTGAGACTCAATGATCAGTTTCTTGGCTTCCTTAACTGATGGCACACTAACTAAGCCATCGTCCACATAAAAGTTTTTCTTAATAAATGTGGCTGCTTGAGGATAGTTAGTCTTGTGTTGCTGTGCCAACCACAACCTTGGACAATGCAGGACACCAACACTATGATGACGTCATACATTGAAAATTAACACAGATCGTACATTACAATGATCAGTTTTTGAAGTAAAAAAAACAGTTAAATGTTTGCCCTGTGGCTGGAGACCTGTCCAGGATAGACCCACCCCTCCAATGACCCTTTGTCACGTTGAGCCGCGTTTCCCCAGCAGATATGGCATGACATCACACCTATACGGAAAAGCGGGTAAAAAAAAATAACAAAAAAAATTTGTTTGATGGATGAGATGTTAAATTTCAAAAAAGTTTAATAACATTGCTTAAAGTTTATCAGAAAAAACGTAACTTCTTTTTAAATATGAATTTTTTTTAGTTAGAAAAATTTTATTAAACTTTTGTGTTAAGTTAAATTGAGTCCATGAGGCTATTTCAGCTGTTTCTAGTGCGATTCGCTTCTACAATGTCGCTTCACGTCGCGCTCCACTCCGTGTAAAAATTTAAAAATAACTTCATAAAAGCTCTCAGAGAATCTCTGTTCTCTGGTCTCACCCAGTTAGAACCCGTTCTCCAGTCCATGTTGTAGCTGCAGTTTATTTTTACTTTTTTGATGTAGTATCCTTAATAATCTGTATGCATCAAAATCCTTGTCATTTTATTTAATGAGTGTCCTGGTTCAGCTGCTCATCAGGTGAAGCTGCTGCACATTGACTGATAGCTGCTCTGACTGCAGCTCTGCCTTCTTTGTTTCAGAAAAGCGCAGGTGGAATTTATTTATTTTTTTACTTTTTCCGAATTGGACCCACTCAAATGCAGGACATCCTTTCACATTCTGACCCTTATTCTTCAAAATAAATAAAAGCGTGTCATGCTAAATTAGCTGAGCTAGTGCGTTACTCTTTGAGTTTTAAATGAAATATAACAGCAAATCATGAGGAGATCCCTGGTTGGTTTATCAGCTAACTTACTTGAAGGGAGGGAATAAACACAGACAGGTGACGTGGCCACAAATGGAAATAACTCATTAATTAACTGGAAAGGCAGCAACAGACACGCTTACCAAGGGAAGTTGTTGTCAGATGTTGAATCTGCTCCACTCTCTGAACTGCTGGTTCATCAATCCAAAGAAACCTTTGACCACCGCTACTTTCATTCATGCATCTGTAGCAGGGGCGTAGCCAGAATATTTTTACCGGGGTGGCCAACATGGGGCACAAAGCTAGCGAGGGGTGGCCAATAGAAAACCCTTTACAAACATATATACTATACAATATACAGTACACAACCTAACCCCTTCTTGCTAACACTTAACAGGAATAAGTAGGTTTAGAAAATAGCTGAAAATGCCTGTATACATAAAATAATCGACTCAAATACTTGTTCACACAAATGTACTTTATTTAAAGTTCAAAAACAGACAGTCACAAAAAAACCTCATCAAATTGTGGCATGAACCAATAAAAAAGTCATTTTCTTAAGTCTTGCAGTAACCAAGACATTTTTGCTGTTACAGTGTTTGCGTATGAAATATTCAACAAACAGGTTATGGATTTACCTTTCTTACATATGAACTATTAAATACACAAGTAAATCATTTACTTATGTTGCACATCGTTAGCCTCATTGTATAATTGACTAAGTCATATTTGAAAGCTTTTGGAGAGCAAGGACAAAATATTATAGGAAGAAGCACATATTTCATGTAACAGCAATTTCAGGGAAAACAGGGAACAACAGTCATATTTTGACTACAAGGTTATGCTGTATGTGTAAGAAACAGTTATACCTTTACTTAGTCTGAAACAAAAATAATTACTTTTACAAAAATAACTTCCCAGCAAAGATCCATAGGATCCAACTCTGGTTACCAGACTCAGTTCAAGCCATTTATATGTGTTGCACCAGTCTTTAGAAAAGCATCTTCTTCTGTCCCCTTGACAGGTTCGAGGGAAGATTTTTAGTTGTGGCTGCTTGGGCCGTTCTAGTCTTGACTGGGAGATATCTATAATGAAACAGGAGCGAAAGTCTGTTATTCTGACATTAAAATGATGACGACAATAACAATAAATAATAATAATACCAGCCTCCCCATAGTTATGATCATTTCTAGCTGTATTAATGGCCAATAGGCATTTCGATTCAGACAAATAAAACTAATATATACACACACATATATATATATATGTATATATATATATACATATACATATATACATATATATATATAACGCATAATTATTTGTTTTATTTTTTTAAGTGTATATATTTAAGTGAGTCCGTCACAATAAAAAACAAATACACTTAACAAAACATACAATTCTTCCAAGGATATTACTTTCTAGACAATTCATTAATTTCATTATTATGGCCACATGGTCATAACTTCACCTGTCGGTGCAGGAACACCTGCTTTCGCTACAGTTTTAATACACTGTACATATGTGGACACACTGTATATACCTTATGCACCTTTTTCTCCTTTGGCACCTTCTTTTGTTTATTAAGCCGATGTGTGACAAGTGAATTTCTCCACTGTGAGATCAATAAAGCCCTATCTATCTATCTATCTATCTATCTATCTATCTATCTATCTATCTATCTATCTATCTATCTATCTATCTATCTATCTATCTATCTACTGTATCTATCTATCTATCTATCTATCTATCTATCTATCATGCTGCTCTATCTGTTCCTCTCCTCCATCCACCTCCTCTTTCTCCTCCTCCTCCTTCGTTCTCTGTTGCTCCCCTGTCATCTCTTTATCTCCTTCTGCTGTTATTTTCTTCTTAAAATAAGAAGACATGTCTGTGGACTTTCTCTTCATTGTCTGGAAATTGACAAACCATACAGAAGCACCAGCTAAGAGCGGTAGCTACGTAACTCTTTGAAAACTTGTGAAAAAGACACCAAAAGCCGCTGTAACAGGAGCTGATACAGTTCATATATCACCTCTTCTTTTACAAACGAATGATTTGACTTATTTACTTACCGTTAGTCTTGTTCACTTTCCACCTTTTATCACCGTTGAAGGCGGGCACGCGCTGAGCCGTAGTTGTCTCAGAACGCAACAGCGGCTAGAAGGGAGGGGGGGGGGAGAGGGAGGGCGGACGTGCGGGGGAGGGGGGAGCGGCAGGGTGAGCTACGGTGCGCAAGAAGGTCAAGAAGAGCGGCTTTGCTGCTGGCTGTGCATAATCGGATGAAACGCTAAACTGACGCTACTACCATTTACACTGGCGAGTGGGGTGGCCAGTGGGGTGGCCAGGACATCGCCAGCGGTGGCCGTGGCCACCCCTGGCCACCCCCTGATCTGTAGTCAGTTTGAGATCTTCTTCCAAAAGTTAAAATGATGAACACCAATAAACCTCAGACTGGCAGATGTCCGCTTTGTAAAGACCTGCCCTACTCTTTCTTATTGGCTAATGTCCCGGCTCTGCCAGGTTTCATTGGTTGAGAGCAGCTTCTGTTTAATACCATGAATAAAAAGTCAAGACGGAAGTTTTTGTGCTCATTTTCCAAATTACGGAAATCCATCGCAACGTTGGAGAACTTCAACCCATGTTTTACCTATATTGTTCTTTTCAGAACACCTTCAGCTTCTTCTTGTTGCCTATGAGGATGACACGGCTATGTCACGGGAAAACCGTTGGATGCTGCGAGCCATTTTGGCTCACTTGGCTTCCACTAATTCTGCGAAAGAGGTGGACTCACTGGAGGAGCTCGTCCTTCTAGCTTCCACGCCAGAGGCACTGAACAGCAAGCTGGAGTCCGGAACTGTTCGTGAAAAGCTGGTATCCTTGACTAAGACTGTCTCTGTTTTTCTTTAAATAAAAGTTCCCTCTATCATGAGAATTATTTGAAAATGATTGGTTTGTTTTTACTAAATTCTTAGTCAATGTCCTAGCTGTCGGGGGGAAGGACCTGAGAGCTGTGAAGTACCAGAAGTTGCCAAAAGTTCTGTCAAATGGCCTTGCAGACCAGTACAACTACTGTGGGGGGCAACAGTCTTTCTTCTTAGAATAACTTAAAGGCTGTGATATTTGGTAAATCTCGTGCATCATCCATCCACCCATCAATCCATCCATCTTCTTCCGCTTATCCGGGGTCGGGTCGCGGGGGTAGCAGCTTCAGTAGGGAGGCCCAGACGTCCCTCTCCCCAGCCACTTGGGCCAGCTCCTCAGGAGGAATCCCAAGGCGTTCCCAACAGAGAGACATAGTCCCTCCAGCGTATCCTGGGTCTTCCCCTGGGCCTCCTCCCGGTGGGACGTGCCCGGAACACCTCTCCAGGGAGGCGTCCAGGAGGCATCCTAATCAGATGCCCGAGCCACCTCAACTGGCTCCGCTGGACGTGGAGGGGCAGCTCCACTCTGAGTCCCCTCCGGATGACTGAGCTCCTCACCCTGTCTCTAAGGGAGAGCCCAGAAACACCAGAGAAAACTCATTTCGGCCGCTTGTATCCGGGATCTCGTTCTTTCGGTCACGACCCAAAGCTCGTGACCATAGATGAGGGTAGGAACGTAGATCGACCGGTAAATCGAGAGCTTTGCCTTTTGGCTTAGCTCTCTCTTCACCACAACGGATCGGTACAGTACCCGCTTCACAGCAGACGCCGCACCAATCCGCCTGTCGATCTCCCGCTCCATCTTCCCCTCATTCATGAACAAGACCCCAAGATACTTGAACTCCTCCACTAGGGGCAGCACATCCTCCCCAACCCAGAGAAGGCACTCTACCCTATTCCGGTTCAAGACCATGGTCTCGGATTTGGAGGCACTGATTTTCATCCCGGCCGCTTCACACTCGGCTGCGAACCGCTCCAGTGAGAGCTGTAGATCACGCCCTGATGAAGCCAACAGGACCACGTCATCCGCGAATAGCAGAGTCGCAATGCTAATTATAAGCGCAGTTTTCACGGCGCTTATAATTGATTTTTCGGTAAAACAACGCATATAATCGTGTCAAGGTTGTAACATTCAGTTTAATCGGCAGGTGTTTACAAAATTATAAAATAAAAATAAATAAACGAGGTCTTCTTGCGCTGTTTTGTGTTATTTTAAACGCCAAGATAATCAGTCTTTTTCCAACCTTTGTCACTTTTATTGAGCCGACGTGACAAGCGAATTTCTCCACTGTGAGATCAATAAAGTCTATCTTATCTTATCTTAAATAAAGAGATGAGGACAAAATTTATCACTAAAATGAATGAGCATTTATTCACAACTAAAAATGAATTTATGCCATGGCCTAGTTAGGCCCAATGATGAGGTGCTACTTATCATAAAGAATCACTTGACAACAATTTATAAACAGTATCGGTACATATAATAATATTTAGCCTACCTACATACTAGCATAACAAAAGTAAAAAATAATAATATATCAAAAATATACACTGAGTAATATTGAGGCCTAAAGATTTCCTGAAATGTAAATCCATTTCCAACTTACCATAAATGCATTAATAGTGAATTTAGCAAATCAGTTATGGTGTGTAATTCATATACAAATATACAATTAATCAATCTTATTTTTTAGGTGTTCCTGTTCTCACTGCCAATAATGGATTCTGTAAACAAAATTGTTGTGGTTATTATGTAATATAAGCAATTACTAATAAAATGATTTCATGGTCTTTTTGAAAATCGACTGAATGAGAGATTGATGGCATCATCTTTTGTTGGTTTCACAAATGAACTTGTCAGTGATGGGGGCTCTGATGCTGCATCAACCTGCTTAGTTTTTATTTTCTCCAGCTCTGCTAGCAGCGACTCCAAACAGTCGTCTACATGGTCTGAAACAAAAAGCAGCAGTAAGTAAAATTTTTCATAACAATTTTTTTTGATTGCTGGGGTGCATTTACACACAAGTGAATAAGCAGATACAGGAAAGTAAGAGACAACACACATGTAGACATAGATACAGGAAAATAAAAAGAGAGTGAAGCAACTACTATAGCAGTGGTGATTCCTGACAAAGATTATTTCAAAAAGAACATCTAATTATCTCAGTATATATGCAGTAGAATTATGTGCTATATTAGCTTGAGAATGGGTGGAGGATACTAATATAAATAAAATAATAATTTGTGGTGATTATCTGCATTGAGTATTCAAAATGGATGTACAAATAATCATCAAAATATATTATATGAGGTTATGGCTGTTCATCATAGAATATGTGAACAAAATAAAAATGTAATATTTTGGACTCCTGCTCATGTAGGTTTTTTAGGTAATGAAAGAGCAGATAGGTTGGCTAAGGAGGCTATTAAAAAAGAATATATTGATATGCCAGTAAAGTTATCCAAATCTGAAGGCAAAAGTATAGTTTGGAGAGAAAGCAAGAAGATATGGAGAAGTAGGTGGGACAATGAAATAAATGGAAGGCACTTATATAGGATACAAAATACATTTTTTTTGTAATTTTTATTAAGGATCCCCATTAGCTGTTGCCATGGCAAACAGCTAGTCTTCCTGGGGTCCACATTAAAAACATACAGTAAAAAACACAGTCACAAATATAAAAATTTCCAAAAATGTCATTTCTTAACAATTTCTATAGAAAGTACAAAAGAACAAGTAAAATAAAACAGCCAATAAAACAAGAACAAATATAATAAAACAGCCAATAAAACAAAAACACTTCAGTGCATCAAATGGAGTCTCAGATTCTTTTTAAAAGATAATTTACTATGACTGCAGCGGATGTAGTGAGGTAGATTATTCCAAAGATGTAATGATCTATATATAAAGGATCTCTTTAGAGCATTGGTTTTTGGACCTGGTAAAACAAGCTGCCCATTACAGGAACCTCTAGTGTTGTAATCATGAACAGAATTACTATAAACAATTTGTGAATGTATAAAAGCAGGAACATTACTGCTCATGACTGACTTAAACAGGATAAGTGTATTAAAGAAACTAAAGAAACCAGGAACCATAGTTAAATGCCTACCAGGGGCCAGAACGGGCGACATAGAATCCTACCTAAAACTGCTGGCTAAGGATAAGCGTAAATACCGCAAAATTGTTATTCACGCTGGCGGTACTGACACCCGGTCACGCCGATCAGAGGTCACTAAAGTTGGTGTTGCTTCGGTGTGTGAGTTTGCTAAAGCAATGTCGGACTCTGTAATTTTCTCTGGTCCCCTGCCTGATCTGACCAGTGATGACAAGTTTAGCCGCATGTCATCATTCAACCGCTGGTTGTCTAGGTGGTGTCCTGAAAACGACGTGGGCTACATTGATAACTGGCAAACTTTCTGGGGAAAACCTGGTCTGATCAGGAGAGATGGCATCCATCCCACTTTGGATGGTGCAGCTCTTCTTTCTAGAAATCTGGCCGGATTTATTAGTTCTCCTAAATGCTGACAACCCAGGGTTCAGACCAGGAAGCAGAGCCGTAGTTTAACACACCTCTCTGCAGCTTCTGTACTGTTACCCACCCATTACCCTATTGAGACGGTGTCTTTCCCACGGCCAAAACTTAACAGATCAAAAACTGATCTAAAGGGAAAAAATCATAAAAATCTAATAAAAATCCATACGGATCACTTTGAACCAAAAAATAAAATAATTAAATGTGGTCTATTAAATATAAGGTCTCTCCCTCCAAAGACTTTGTTAGTTAATGAATTGATTTCTGATAATCAGATTGATTTGTTTTGTCTCACAGAAACCTGGCTACAAGAGGACTATGTTAGTATAAATGAGTCAACTCCCTCCAGTTATTCAAATTTCCACATTCCCAGATCTGTGGGAAGAGGAGGAGGAGTGGCAACCATCTTTCAGTCTGATTTATTAATTAGTCCCAGGCCAATTAATAATTACAGTTCTTTTGAACATTTAACCCTCAGTTTCCCTCATCCAAACTGCAAAGCAATAAAACCTCTTCTGTTTATTGTTTTGTATCGTCCACCAGGCCCTTACACTCAGTTTTTGGATCAACTGTCAGACTTCTTATCTGATTTGGTGTTAAATACTGACAAGGTTATTATAGTGGGTGATTTTAACATCCATGTTGACACTGAATGTGATAACCTTAGTGTAGCCTTTAAAACTATCCTAGATTCAATTGGTTTTGCTCAAAATGTGCATAAGCCAACGCACTCTCGGCTCCATACTTTGGACCTTGTGCTGACATATGGCATTGATTGTGAAGAACTAACAGTATTCTCTCACAACCCTGTCCTATCTGATCATTTTTTAATAACATTTGAGTTTAATCTAACCGATTTCTCCACCCCCAAAAGAGGGTTCCATTATAGTAGATCTTTATGGGATAATGCTGTATCAAAACTTAAAGAGTCTGTCCCCCTCTTAATATCCTCAGTATTGCAGAAATGCCCTGTAGATGGCAGCAATGCTGTTTCTTCCCATTCACAAATAGATACATTTGCTAACAGTGTGACTTCCTCATTGCGTTCTGCATTAGATAATGTAGCTCCCTTGAAAAAGAAGGTGATAATTCACAGGAAGCTGGCTCCCTGGTTTAATTCAGAGCTGCGTTCCTTGAAGCACAATGTTAGGAAATTGGAGAGAAAATGGCGCTCTACACACCAAGAGGAATCCTACCTAATCTGGAGGGACAGTCTATTGTTGTATAACAAGACCCTTCGCAGAGTTAGAGCAGCATATTTTTCATCATTAATTGAAGAGAATAAAAATAATCCTAGATTTCTCTTTAGTACAGTTGCCAAACTTACTCAGAGCTGCAGCTCTGTTGATCCATCCATTCCCTTAGCTCTTAGTAGTAATGATTTTATGGGATTCTTCATAAATAAAATTGATGCCATTAAAAATAAAATAATTGGCATCCTCCCAAACATGATTACCTCATCCCCAGTAAGTAAGGCAGCATTGGAGGAATCTTTAGAACCTGCGCTGTGGCTGAACTGTTTAGAAGCAGTAGAGCTTTCTGAGCTATCTAAAATCTTAGCTTCATCTAAACCTTCTACCTGTATGTTAGACCCAATCCCAACCAAGTTGTTTAAGGAGGTATTCCCTTTGATCAGTGGTCCTATTTTAGACATGATTAATCTATCCTTAGTAAATGGATATGTACCACAGGTTTTTAAAGTAGCTGTTATTAAACCTTTACTTAAGAAACCTTCTCTTGATCAAGATGAGCTAGTAAACTACAGACCTATATCTAATCTTCTTTTCTTATCTAAAATTCTTGAGAAAGTAGTTGCTAATCAACTTTGTGAACATTTACAAAGCAATGACCTACTTGAGGAGTTTCAGTCAGGCTTCAGAGCTCATCATAGCACTGAAACGGCTCTGGTGAAGGTCACTAATGATATTCTCATGGCCTCAGATAATGGACTTGTGTCTGTACTTGTCCTGTTAGATCTTAGTGCTGCATTTGATACAGTTGATCACAATATTCTCCTACAAAGACTTGAACATACTGTAGGGATTAAGGGGAAAGCATTAGGCTGGTTTAAATCTTATCTGTCGGACAGATTCCAGTTTGTTCATGTTAATAATAAATCTTCCTCAAACTCTAGGGTCACTTGTGGAGTACCACAGGGTTCAGTCCTTGGACCAATTCTCTTTACTATATATATGCTTCCGATCGGCAAAATTATCAGACAGCATGGGATTAATTTCCACTGTTATGCTGATGACACTCAGCTATATTTATCCATAAATCCTGATGAATCCAATCAATTACTTCGACTGCAGTCATGTCTTGATGACATCAAAAGCTGGATGACTTTAAATTTCCTGCATCTAAATTCTGACAAGACCGAAGTTGTAATCTTTGGGCCAGAGTCCTCAAAAAATAAACTTCTTAACCAATCACTTAATCTGGATGACATTAACTTGGCCTCTGGTAATAAAGTAAAAAACCTTGGTGTTATTTTTGACCAAGACATGTCATTTAAATCCCATATTAAACAGGTTTCCAGAGTTTCCTTTTTTCACCTGCGGAATATCGCCAAAATTAGAAACATTCTGTCCAGGAGTGATGCTGAAAAACTAGTCCATGCATTTGTTACTTCAAGGCTGGACTATTGTAATTCTTTACTATCAGGAAGTCCACAAAATGCAATTCAAAGTCTTCAGCTGATCCAAAATGCTGCAGCAAGAGTTCTGATGAAAATCAACAAGAGGGATCATATTTCTCCAATTTTAGCTTCCCTTCATTGGCTTCCTGTTAAATCAAGAATAGAATTTAAAATTCTTCTTCTAACGTATAAAGCCCTTAATAATCAAGCTCCATCATATATCAGAGCTCTGATTACTCCGTATGTTCCTAACAGAGCACTTCGCTCTCAGACTGCAGGTCTGCTGGTGGTTCCTAGAGTCTCTAAAAGTAGAATGGGAGGCAGATCCTTTAGCTATCAGGCTCCTCTCCTGTGGAACCAACTCCCAGTTTTGGTCCGTGAAGCAGACACCCTGTCTACTTTTAAGACTAATCTTAAAACCTTCCTTTTTGACAAAGCTTATAACTAGAGTGGCTCATGTTACTCTGAGCTACCTTTATAGTTTTGCTGCTATAGGCTTAGGTTACTGGAGGACATCAGGGCCTATTTTTCTCACTCTACTGATTTCTACTGTTCTCCAGATTTGCATTGCATTACATTGAAATGACTGTTGTCATTTCTGCTTTTAACTTTTTGTTCTCTCTCTCTTTTTTCTTCATAGTAGGTACACCTGGTCTGACGTTCTGTTGACTGTGAAATCATCCAGGGAGGACAGATCACCGACTATTACCATCTAATGTAGAACAGATTACTAGATCAATGTGTGCTTCTGTGCTTTTTTGTCTCTCTTGTTGTGTCTCTGCTCTGTCTTCTGTAACCCCAGTCGGTCGAGGCAGATGACCGTTCATACTGAGCCCGGTTCTGCCGGAGGTTTTTTTTTTTCCCGTTAATGGGTGGTTTTTCTTCCCACTGTCGCTTCATGCTTGCTCAGTATGAGGGATTGCTGCAAAGCCATGTACAATGCAGACGACTCTCCCTGTGGCTCTACGGTTCCCCAGGAGTGAATGCTGCTTGTCGGGACTTTGATGCAATCAACTGGTTTCCTTATATAGGACATTTTGACCAATCTGTGTAATCTAACCCAATCTGTATAATATGATTGAACTTGATTTTGTAAAGTGCCTTGAGATGACATGTTTCATGATTTGGCGCTATATAAATAAAATTGAATTGACTTGAATTGAATTAAAAAGCAACTTGTTCTCAACCGTAAGCCAGGAAAGGCAGGAATGCATATGAATGACATTAGATCTAATGTGGCAGCCCAGTACCAACCGTGCTGCCTTGTTCTGAACAACCTGGAGCTTTTTAAGTTCACCCCTGGCAGCAGATGTACACACTGTAGAGCAATAGTCAAGATGGCATAACACTAAACTCTGAACTATTGGACATAAAAGGGGACGGGCCATAAAAGAGCAACATTTCCTTGCGGAACTAATTGCTGTTCCCATTTTCACAATAATATAATTAATGTGATGAGACCAAGACAGAGAACAGTCAAGGAGTTTGGCTCTTTCCACTTGTTGAACCGTCACGTCACAAAACTTTAAGTCAAGCTTTGGGCTTGCGGACAGCTTGTGTCTTGAACCAATCACCATGCATTGGTCTTAGAGATGTTGAGGGTCAGTTTGTTACTCTCCACCCAATGATATACAACATTCAGTTCTCTGCTCAAAACCTGATTTAATTCACCGCATGAAGGTGCAGTATAATACAAAGTGGTATCATCTGCGTACAGGACAGTTTTGGCACTTTTTGTAGCCCAAGCTAGATCATTAGTAAAGATTGAGAAAAGTAAAAGACCTAAGCAGCTGCCCTGTGGAACTCCACACTCCAAACTTCTACTGGAGAGGCTGCCATTCAGATAAACCAATCTTTCCATAATTTTACTTAAAACAGGTAAAATACTTATTGGTCTAGAATCCCCCTCATTAAAAGCAGAATTAGTACCCTTAGGTAAAGGAATAACTCCTTCCAGATCCTTGGACATAGGCCCACATCCAAGCAACTATTTAAAATATGACAGTTGATGTAGTAAGGATTAGAGGAATAAACAGGAGGGAGGAAATAATTATAAATAGAATAAGAACCGGTCACAGTTTTTTTTAAATGGAACTCTTTGTAAAATGGGGAAACATCTTACTGGTTTTTGTAGTTGGTGTCATGATGTAGAAACAATAGAACATGTTAATGTTCTACAATTAATGTTCTACATTAATTGTAGAAGATATGTAAATCAAAGATTATTAGAAACGGAATTAGGTTTTAATAGGGAATTTAAATTTGAGAATGTGGTTTATAAGCTAAATAGTATTTAGGGGAAAAAGAAGATTTTTAGGTTTAAAAAAAATACTGGGTCAGAGAATTTGAGGAATAGATATTAGGATCCAATAGATGGCAGTAGTGCAACAATAATGAATGCAAGCTGCCGTTAAAATCTAAAGAGGAAGAGCAGCGGTTTTGAAGAGCCAAAGACCCCCTCCCCCGGAGCACCGAGGCAGTCGTCTTTAAAATGACGATCCAAAAACGGGCTCTAAGTGTGTCTTTTGGCCACTCATGCAATCCTCCATCTTCATGGGTACAGTACATAGCGACACAACGACGAGGCATCTTGTAAAAAAGCCGTGAAAGCAAAACAACGTTATCCATTTAGTACTCCGACAGTACAGCGGGTGCCGGCTTCCAGGTTTGCGACTCACATTATGACGTCACTGGGAAAGTCCGCCTAGTGAGATCGTTTTGATCCCATGGATTTTGCAAACACAAAAAACGACAGATGCAGGTAGGAGACCGAAAAAAAATTATCAGAAGTAATAAATAGCTATGTGGACATCATCTGTGAGAAAAATCTCTCTGATCTGCCACTTGAAAGATTAATGCTTCATAACCGGTTTAAGTTACACAGGTTCGTACACTTAAGACACTTAGACGTTGTTCCAAGTTTTAGAAAAACATTTATTAGGGTTCCAAGCCCGCAGTGCAGAGAACCCTATTGTTTTTTGTCTGTTTTTAAATTATTTATTATTATTATTATTATTGATTATTCTTCTCCGCTAAAATGTGTAGGACAATGCGTTTCGGCCTGTAACCACCAAATTACTGGTCCCACACTCAAAAACTTGATATCACTTTGTTTATTGGATGATTCTGCATCATAAAGGGAATTGGCACACCTTTCGTTTCCCAGCTACTTTTCGTTACATGGCTACAAAAGTTAAACCTTTCTTGTTAAAGTCCTCCTAAATTTTTTGTGCAATCTGGGCAAAACTCCATGTATAACCGTGTAATGGACAAATAAAAAAAGTTAACGCGGCGGATTTTTTAATTTTGACTTTTTTGAAAAGTAATGCTAAAATAAGTGATTGTTAGCTAGCTAGCTCTAAATGTAATTGCTGATTATTCTAAAACCATAACAGATTTTAACATGTCCTTCATAACCCATACTCTAAATAAGATTTTGCACGTGTCCCGCGTTTGAGGATCGTCCATCACTAGGGGGCGCTGTGATGTGAAGAAATCTACTAGGCAAGAATGGCTGTTTGGATTTTTACAAAACCTTCTTTTTGAACTAAAGTATTAAATATGGTAATCATTGAAACAAGTGGGCGGGGCCTATTTCCAAAAGTGTGAAAAAAACCTTAAAAACACAAAAATTTACTTCAAATCAATTTTGTGGTGTAACGAGCTAAGATTTTCAGGATGTATTCCTTGAATAAGGTGTAACAATTCTCTCACTGCATGTATTGAGGTTTTTGAAAGTTGCACACTGTTTTGTTAAAAGTTTGTGAAATGGAGAAATCAGTGTATTTTTCACAAATATCTTCCTAGGCCAATGTAAATTTGCACATTTGTATATCACATAAAGACTAAACGTAGATTTCAGTTTGGTAAAAATCCAGGCGAGTTTGACCTATTTACAAGACATTGAAATTTACATGTACAAGACTATAAAGTTTAATTTTTTTTCTCTGAAACTATTTTATTAATTACCATGAGAAAAATCAACTGCTTAGAGAAACCACTCTTGGAGATTCGTGAATATTTTCAGAATTTTAGAGCAAACCGTGGATTTTTAATAAATGTATTACTTATAATGGAATAAAATATATAAAAAATGTGGCCATGTAGGGATTTAAAAATTCATGTAGATGGCAGCATTTGATCATATATGGATTTTTACACACACACAACCACACACACACACACACACACACACACACACACACACACACACAGGGTACGAAATTAACTCGCCAGTTGCCAAATGCAAGTAACAACTTCTCTGAGGAATTCCCTAAGAATGCGATGCAGGTAGAAAGAGGTTGACCTAAGGAAGTTGATCATCTTCATCATTGTATTAATCCCCTCAGCATGTTCATCTGACAGGGAGAAACAGAGAACTGACTGATGAATGATGCAGTGGTAAGTTAGGAGATAAGGATTATCATTCTTCGGTCTTGTTACAGCTCCCTTTTCTTTCCCTATCATAGACGGGAAATCACCACAGACGGGTGCTCCATCTGTGGTGACTGAGATCACTTTTTTTTGGCTTTACTTCTCTCTTTTCCAACATCTCTTTAATGGCCAGGTAAATGTTTTCTCCTGTTGTACTGGTCTGAAGAGGTGTAATACCAATAGGTCTTCACAGAATGCTTTCTGCTCTGTGTTATAAAACCGAACATAAACTAACAGCTGAGCATTGTCACACATGTCAGTGGACTCATCCACGGCTAAGCCTTGGGGGCTTTTTCATTGCTTCATCAAGCTGGGATAGCACATCCTGAGTTAAAACTTCACATTTCTTTGTAGCAGTTGATGCAGACATGGGGATTTGCTTTATTTTCTCACAAAGTTAAACCTCAGGCTGTTGTCTGTCACCAGCCCACTAGCTGCTCCACCTCCTCTCTGTAGTCCTGGTCATTGTCGTCTCTGATCAGGCCCACCACCGTTGTTTCGTCAGCAAACTTCACAATGTGATTGGTGGTGAACCTGGGGACACAGTCATGTGTCATCAGGGTGAACAGCAGGGGGGCTCAGGACGCAGCCCTGAGGGGAGCCCATGCTGAGGGTGATGACATCAGAGGTGTTCTGTCCGACCCGGACTGACTGAGGTCTGTTGGTGAGGAAGTCTAGCAGCCAGTTGCAAAGAGGTGTGCTGAAGCCCAGATGTTCCAGTTTTACCACCAGATGCTGTAGGATGATGGTGTTGAACGCTGAACTGAAGTCCAGGAGCATGCTCACGGGGGCGGGGCGTGGGTGGGCTTGGAACCCGTTAATAACTGCTTGCAGTTCTAGATAAAATTTGTTTTTAAATACTTCAACTACTGAGTAAAACAAGGATTGAGCTAATCAGAAGCTGAGGTTAACATCTGAAGAAGGACACTGGAAAGCATACGCCAAAAACAGCTAAATAAAACCTGTAAGACACTTGGTGAGAAAAAACAAACACTGGAACTTATCAATGTGTGGTGATTACCAACCTCTTTCCCCCTTTTTCCCTCATTAAACACGTCTCACTCGAAAATAAATGTATAGGAAACGTATTAAAACAATATAATTTAAGCCTAATTTATTTCCCACAAAACATCCAGGAAAATGGCTCTCTCATCTCTGAGATTTCTCATATGAACAGTTCAACTTATTCCCTTAAAATATTTTTAATGGGGCATGCTTTTGGCACAGCGGCTAGTGCGATCCATGTATGGAGGCCTTAGTCCTTGACGGGGTTGTTCTGGGTTCGAATCCAACCCACAGTCCTTTGCCGCATGTCTCTCCCCCTCTTCCACAGCCTTTCCTGTCAGACTACTGTCATAAAAAGTGAGCCACTAGAGCCCTGAAAAATCCCCCCCCCCCCAAAAAAAAATATATCGTTCTAAAGGTTGTCCATGAGTAGTCCTGCTCATCTGTGAGTTCTTATGTGATACATTAAACCAGTTCTATCTTTGTAACTCTTTACACAGGTCACACATGAGAAAGCCTTCTCATCTGGGCGAGTTCACATGACTTACCAAATTCTATTTTTTAGTAAAACTCTAACTACAGGTCAACACGAGGAAGGTTTCTCACCTGAGTGAGTTCTCATGTGACTTGTCAAACTCCCTTTTTTTGTGAAACTCTTTCCACAGGTCACACATGAAAACGGCTTCTCACCTGTGTGAGTTCTCATGTGACATGCCAAATTCCCTTTTTTTGTAAATCTCTTTCCACAGGTCACACATGAAAACGGCTTCTCACCTGTGTGAGTTCTCATGTGACATACCAATTTCTCTTTTTGTGCAAAACTCTTGCTACAGGTCAGACATGAGAAAGGCTTCTCACCTGTATGAGTTATCATATGAGTTGTTAAACTACTTCTACCACTGTAACTCTTTCCACAGGTCACACATGAGAAAGGCTTCTCACCTGTGTGAGTTCTCATGTGATAAGTTAAATTATTTCTACCACTGTAACTCTTTCCACAGGTCACACAAGAGAAAGGCTTCTCACCTGTGTGAGTTCTTATGTGATAAGTTAAACCATTTCTATCCCTGTAACTTTTTCCACAGGTCACACAAGAGAAAGGCTTCTCGCCTGTGTGAGTTCCAAGGTGACATACCAAATTCTGTTTTTTTGTAAAACTCTTTCCACAGGTCACACAAGAGAAAGGCTTCTGACCTGTGTGAGTTCCAATGTGACACACCAAATTCTGTTTTTTAGTAAAACTTTTTCCACAGGTAACACATGAGAAAGGCTTCTCACCTGTGTGAGTCATCATGTGATAAGTTAAACTATTTCTATTCCCGTACCTCTTTCCACAGGTAACACATAAGAAAGGCTTCTTGCCTGTGTGAATTGTCATGTGAATTTTTAACTCTCTTTTTTGACCAAAACTTTTTCCACAGTTCAAACAGGAAAAAGGCTTCTCGCCTGTGTGAATCCTAATGTGCTGTTCCAAAAGATCTTTCCTTGAAAAAACTTTTTCACAAGCCTCACATGAAAAAGGCCTCTCACCGGTGTGAGTTCTCATGTGAATGGTAAAATTACTTCTATGAGTGAACTTTTTTCCACAGCTCATACATGAGAAAGGCTTCTCACCTGTGTGAGTTCTCATGTGAATTTTTAAATAGCTTCTAGAGGGGAACTGTTTCCCACAGCCCATACATGAGAAAAGCTTTTTAGCCTTGTCTGTTTGTGTGTATGGACTCCTGAGACTTTTTATATAAACAATTTTAGAACAATGTATCTTTTGGTCAGTTTGAGTTTTTTTGTTTGTTTCCTGTTTTGAAATGTCAGCAGTGCCTTTCTGCTCTTTAGTTTTCTCAAATCTCTCATGTTGTTTCTGCTCTTCTCTCCTTTTTCCTGGTTCTTCATTGTTTCCTTCCTGATCCTGGTTGTCAACGTCTGGGGAGGCCTGAAAGACGAATTTGTTCATGATTTGTTCTGTTTCAGTAGGGAGTCTTTGCACATTAGAAGGAATCATTAAAATGTCATCAGTCTCCTCTTTTAGTCCAAGTGGATTTTCAGCCTGACTGATGCAGAGCTGCATCTCTTCCTCTTTAAACTGTAGATTTTCTTGTTCCTCTTTCTCCTCTTTTATCTTACCAGGTTCTGGTTCCTTCTTATCTAAAGTGGAGTTTCTCTCCTGGTAGCTGAGCTCAGTGTGAACCCCCTCATCTTTAAAGACATAATACTTTTTGGAATCTGGAAAAAAAAAATGAAACAAAAACTTAGTAAACAAACATCAATACACATCAAATATGTTGGTACTGTTATCATGAGCTGAACACAACTCTAAAGAAGAGGGTTTTTAGTCTTGATTTAAAGGAACTCAGTGTTTCTGCTGATTTGCCAAGTTTGTTACAGATCAGTGGAAAAGAGGAACTAAATGGTGCTTCTCCATGTCTGGTTCTGGGTATGTAGAGTAGACCAGAAACAGCGGATCTGAGTGGTCTGGAGGGTTGATACAGCAACAACAGGTCTTTATTGTATTTTAGTGCTAAGCCATTCAGGGATTTATAGACTAAGTATTTTAAAGTATATTCTCTGAGATCCAGGGAGCCAGTGGAAGGATTTCAGAACTCAACTTTCTTAGTGTTAGTGAGGACGCGGGCAGCAGCGTTCTGGATCAGCTGCCTGATCCACTGTTTAGGCAGACCTGTGAAAACACCGTTCCTTCCTTCCTTATTTCCTTCCTTCCTTCCTTCCTTCCATCCATCCATCCATCCATCCATCCATCCATCCATCCATCATCTTCCTCTTATCCGGGGTCGGGTCGTGGGGGTAGCAGCTTCAGTAGGGAGGCCCAGACGTCCCTCTCCCCAGCTACTTGGGTCAGCTCCTCCGGGGGAATCCCAAGGTGTTCCCAGGCCAGCAGAGAGACATAGTCCCTCCAGCGTGTCCTGGGTCTTCCCCTGGGTCTCCTCCTGGTGGGACGAGCCCAGAACACCTCACCAGGGAGGCGTCCAGGAGGCATCCTAATCAGATGCCCGAGCCACCTCAACTGGCTCCTCTCGACGTGGAGGAGCAGCGGCTCTACTCTGAGTCCTCCCCGGATGACTGAGCTCCTCAGCCTATCTCTAAGGCAGAACCGAGACACACTACGGAGAAAACTCATTTCGGCCCCTTGTATCCCGGATCTCGTTCTTTCGGTCACAACCCAAAGCTCATGACCATAGATAAGGGTAGGAACGTAGATCGACCGGTAAATCGAGAGCTTTGGCTTTTGGCTCAGCTCTCTCTTCACCACAACGGATCGGTACAGCGCCCGCTTCACAGCAGACGCTGCACCAATCCGCCTGTCGATCTCCCGCTCCATCTTCCCCTCATTCATGAACAAGACCCCAAGATACTTAAACTCCTCCACTAGGGGTAGCACATCCTCCCCAACCCGGAGAAGGTACTCTACCCTTTTCCGGCTAAAGACCATGGTCTCGGATTTGGAGGCACTGATTCCCATACCGGCCGCTTCACACTCGGCTGCTAACCGCTCTAGTGAGAGCTGTAGATCACGCCCTGGTGAAGCCAATAGGACCACGTCATCCGCGAATAGCAGAGACGCAATCCTAAGGCCACCAAAACAGTTCCCCTCAACACCTTTGCTGCGCCTAGAAATTCTGACCATAAAAGTTATGAACACAATCAGTGACAAAGGGCAACCTTGGCGGAGTCCAACTCTTACCGGAAACGAGTCCGACTTACTGCCGGCAATGCGGACCAGACTCTGACACCGGTCATACAGAGACCTAACAGCCCTTATTAAAGGGCCCGGTACTCCATACTCCCGGAGTACCCCCCACAGGATCCCTCGAGGGACACGGTCGAATGCCTTCTCCAGATCCGCCAAACACATGTAGACCTGTTGGGCAAACTCCCATGCCCCCTCCAGGATCCTGCTGAGGGTATAGAGCTGATCCAGTGTTCCACGGCCAGGACAAAAACCACACTGCTCTTCCTGAATCCGAGATTCAACTATCCGACGGACCCTCCTTTCCAGAACCCCAGAATAGAACTTACCAAGGAGGCTTAAGAGTGTGATTCCTCTGTAGTTGGAAAAACCCCTCCGGTCCCCCTTTTTAAATAGGGGGACCACCACCCCAGTCTGCCAATCCAGGGGAACTGCCCCCGATGTCCACGCAATGCTGCAGAGCCGCGTTAACCAACACAGCCCCACAACATCCAGAGCCTTAAGGTACTCAGAGCAAATCTCATCCACCCCCGGGGCCTTGTCACCGAGGAGCTTTTTAACAACCTCGGCGACCTCAGCACCTGAGATGGGAGAAGCCAACCCAGAGTCCTCAGGCTCTGCTTCCGCAATGGAAGACGTGTTGGGATTAAGGAGGTCTTCGAAGTATTCCGCCCACCGAAGCACGACGTCCCGAGTCGAGGTCAGCAGCACACCACCCCCACTATAAACAGCATTGGTACTGCACTGCTTCCCCCTCCTGAGACGCCGGATAGTGGACCAGAATCGCTTCGAAGCCGTACAGAAGTCTTTCTCCATGGCCTCTCCGAACTCTTCCCATGCCCGAGTTTTTGCATCGGCAACCAGCCGAGCCGCCTGCCGCTTCGACTGCCAGTACACATCAGCTGCTTCTGGAGTCCCATCGGCCAATAAAGCCTGATAGGACTCCTTCTTCAGCTTGATGGCTTCCCTCACCGCTGGTGTCCACCAGCGTGTTCAAGGGTTGCCGCGCGACATGCACCGGCCACAGCTCCAACTAGCCGCCTCAACAATAGAGGCGTGGAACATGGTCCACTCAGACTCAATGTCCCCCGCCTCCCTCGGGATGTGTTCAAAGCTCTCCCGGAGGTGGGAGTTGAAGCTCCGTCTCACGGGGGACTCTGTCAGATGTCCCAGCAAACCCTCACAATACGTTTGGGCCTGCCAGGTCTAACCGGCTTCCTCCCCCACCATTTGAGCCAGCTAACCACCAGGCAGTGGTCGGTGAAGAGCTCCGCCCTTCTCTTCACCCGAGTGGCCAAGACATGCGGCCGCAGGTCAGATGAAATGACAACAAAGTTGATCATTGAACTACAATCTAGGGTGTCCTGGTGCCAAGAGCACATATGGACACCCTTATGGTTGAACATGGTGTTTATGATGGACAATCCATGACGAGCACAGAAGTCCAACAACAGAACACCACTCAAGTTCATTCCTCCCAACCACGCCCCTCCAGGTCTCACTGTCATTGCCCACATGAGCGTTGAAGTCACCCAGGAGATCAAAGGAGTCCCCAGGAGGGGCACTTTCCAGTACCCCCTCCAAGGACTCTAAAAAGGGTGGGTAATCCGAGCTGCTGTTTGGCGCATAAGCACAAACAACAGTCAGAACCCGTCCCCCCACACGTATGCGAAGGGAGGCCACCCTCTCGTTCACCGGGATGAACCCCAACGTACAGGCCCCCGAGATGAGGGGCAACAAGTATGCCCACCCCAGCTTGGCGCTTCTCACCAGGGACAACTCCAGAGTGGAAGAATGTCCAACCCTTCTCAAGGAGACTGGTTCCAGAGCCAGAGCCATGCGTCGAGGTGAGTCCGACTATCTCTAGTCGGAACCTCTCAACCTCGCGCACTAGCTCAGGCTCCTTCCCCACCAGAGAGGTGACATTCCACGTCCGAAGAGCCAGCTTCTGCAGCCGAGGATCGGAACACCAAAGTCCCCGCCCTCCACTGCCACCCACTGTACAATGCACCCAACCCCTTTGGCCCCTCCGATAGGTGGTGAGACCATTGGAAGTGGGACCCATGCTTCCTCTTCGGGCTGAGCCCAGCCGGGCTCCATGGGCAAAAGCCCGACCACTAGGCGCTCGCCAACGTTCCCCACCTCCAGGCCTGGCTCCAGAGTGGGGCCCCAGTGACCCGTGTCTGGGCGAGGGAACAGGACGTCCATTTATGTTGCTCATCATAAGGGGCTTTTGGATTGCTCTTTGTCTGGTAGCCTCACTTAGGACCCGTCTGCCTTGGGTGACTCTACTAGGGGCATAAATCGTGCACGCGACGGCTGCTGGTCGCCTCAGCTGCATTTTTTGTTTCTCTGCTTTCTCTTCTTTGTGGTGTTTTTTTGGAGTGTTTTGATATTGGTGAGTGCCGTGTCTGGCACTCCGGGATTGTGTGCACCGAAGAGGCATACTTTTGGGACTCTAGTGCTGTGTGTTTTGCTACTTTTGACACTCTTTGAAGCGGTGAGGGGAGACCCCTTTGTCCGTGGCTCCGAGCCCATTGTTTGGCCCTACTCGTCGACATGCTGGTAAACCTGTGGTGCCTGCTGAGGTACGGAGGAAACGGGGAGGCTGCAGGGGCGGCGGGACGGAGCGGAGGAGGAGTTGTCTGCCATCGGTTGACGCGGGTGGCGTGGGATCTCTCCCCCCCCAGGACCGAGGAGCAGGCAGCGCTGGCCCGTTTCCATCCACGCAGACGGAACTTTGGCGGAGAGCGGTAAAAAGAGTGGAGATGGGCTGGCGGTGTTTGTGAATGAGAGGTGGTGAAACGCAGCACATGCGCACGTGAAGCAGAATATATGCTGCTCGGACGTTGAAATCCTGGCAGTGAGTTTGAGACCTTACTACTTGCCACGAGGGTTTGGCCACGTGATCTTGCTCTGTGCTTATATACCCCCCTCTGAGGACGCCGCGGCTGCGTGTGAGCGGATTCAGGGCGCGGTGAACAAACTGCAGACAGAGCACCCCTGCACCCTCCTACTGATCACAGGGGATTTCAACCACGCCCCCCTGTAGACATTGTAGACAAATCTACAATGTGACTTCCGGTTTGCCATGCGGGCAGGGTAGACGTAGCAATGGACTGTTCTGGAAAAATCCAGCCTTTTAACTAAATCCAACCCACGGAAAGCTAACTCTACGCTACCCAACAATACAAAAACATTTTGCTTACTTATCCACTAGTAATGGCCAGCAAAAGCGCGAAAGGAAGCAAGAAAGAGGACGCTATCTTAACGTTGGAGGCTATCACCGCATTGCTTCAGCAGCACGGGGAAGATCTGAAATCTGATCTCAAGTCTTCTGCCAACATGCTTAGCTCCAAGCTAGACCAGGTGCGCCAGACCCTGGAAGAACAAGCAGAACGAGTCTCCTCTTTGGAGCTCGCAACAGAGGATCTGGGCCAGCGGGTGGCTAGCCTAGAAGACTCGTGTGCTGCTCTCCGTGAAGACAATGCCAAACTAAAAGACAAAGTGACTGACCTGGAGAGTCGCAGCAGACGGCAAAACATCCGCATCCTCGGTCTGCCCGAAGACACTGAAAGTGGGAGCCCTACTCAGTTCTTCTCCAACCTTCTCTGCGAGTTACTCGGGAAAGAGGTGCTCCCGACCCCACCAGAGCTCGATAGAGTGCACCGTTCTCTGGCAGCTAAACGGCCCGCGGGACGTCCACCCCGACCAGTGATCCTTCGTTTGCATCGATACCTGACCAAGGACCTCATCATTCGGGAAGCCAGGAAGAGAAGAATGCTCGACTACAAAGGTGCGTCTTTCGTATTGTGGAGGACTACAACCCAGATGTCCTGGCCCGATGCGCGGAATATAAGGACACCATGGCGGAGCTCTACAGGCGAGGCTTGAAGCCTTCTCTTCTCTTCCCGGCCCGTCTTCGCATTACGCAATCCAGCGGTGCCAAAAAGTTCTTAGGTTCGGTGGAGGAGGCTCAACAGTTCATCAAGAGGCTTCCAACGCCACAAGAAGGCCAATAAAAAGAGCAGCGCTCTACCGAGGGCTTACTCCAGCTGCTTTTATTTTGAAAAGTAGTCCCGGCCGTGACTACCTTAATCCTTGGTGTTTACGTGACCAACAAAAACAAGTAAGGGCTCACTTTACCGCAGTAGAAACAGGCGGGCTGCTTTTCTTCAGGGCGCAGTAGGTACTGTAAATACAGCCTGCTAACATATTATTTTCTTACCAATTGACTTATTTTGGCCATCTTTTTGGCTGGTATTGGACTTTATGAAGGGAAGAGCAGCTCTATTAATACCTGTATGTTCTGTCTCAATAGTGTCTGGAGTCTATTTCCATGTTATCTCGTGTGGCTGCTTTAAATTTTGTTACCACTATTTTTCCGTGGTGTCCATGGAGGTCTGTAAATTATGTCTCTAAGATTTATATTAACGTGGGGATTTATACCTACTTCAATCCGACTAGGAGCAGTGGGTAGTTTGCTATAGATAGTTTGTCTTTTTCTTATTTTGAGGTTGTTAGTTACTTGAAGATTCGGTCTCTGAGAATGTTAGTTTTGAAGAGCTTGCTGCCACGTTTTTTTGTGGGGTTTTTTGTGTTTTTTTTTTTGTTTGGCAGCTGTTTATGTTTGGGGGGGGGTTTAGGGGGGAGGCTAAGGTAACAGCCAGGGGTCTCGCAGAATACTGTAATTGTTCTCTACTTCTTTTGTTTCAATCTCTGCCTGCCATACTACTATCGTACCTATCAAAGAAAAATAACACACGAACTTTGAAATTATGAGTCAGCATTTGAATGTTCTAAGTTGGAATGTTAAAGGTTTAAACCACCAAGTGAAGAGAAGAAAGGTCTTTTCCCATATCAAACGATTTAATATAGATGTGGCGTTTCTACGGTGGCCGGGAAGTGCAAAACACAAATTCAAAATCTGAAACACTTTTACAAATATTGAAACAAATTTACATTTCAGAAAACAAATTTACAAAACACGAAACACTTTTACAAAACTTGAAACAATTTTACATTTCAGAAAACAAATTTACAAAACACGAAACACTTTTACAAATCTCGAAACACATTTACATTTCAGAAAACACATACAAAAGACGAAAATCAAACGGAAAGGGAGGGACTGTCTTCGAAGTTTACCCGGAAGTGATAACGGGAGCCTTCATGATGAACCAAGATGGACGCCAATCGAGTTGCGTTTTGCCCGTTTTTCGGCACACATATGAGCAGATTAACGCGATTTTGTTTGTCGTGTGGTCGGTCCTTGGAGTTTTAAAATTTCACAGAACAGACGGAAGAACCAGATATGCTGCAGCAGTGCATACATTATGTTGAAGAGGGTCACTCGTACGCTGTAATCGTAGACATGTCATGTTTACACGGTGTAAATTTGAAGAAACCACCGAAGCGACCGTATGGTTTTTGTTTTCATTTTGTGGACAAATGACCGACAGAAGACCCACGACGCCAGAAAAGTGGCTGGGCTACGAAGTTCCATTAAAAACTAAATCAAGGAGACAAAGAGGAGAGACACAGGTAAGCTGAGGGATGTTTACGTTAGCAATCTTTAACTCTTATTCCTTAGTTTGTGTCGCTCTTGATAAAACATATGCTTTTACATGAAGACAGCCGTTTTTTTAAAAAAAAATAAGTTGTTTGAGTAGTTTTGAGGCTAAAGAGTGACCAAAGTATATATTTCCATTTTCACCAGCAGACCAGAATAATAGAAAAAATGACACAAAGCATAAAAAAATATAATGTAAATGTGTAAAACACTTGATCGATACACCGCGAAAATGTTGAAAATGGAAATATATACTTTGGTCACTCTTTAGCCTCAAAACTACTCAAACAACTTATTTTTTTACAGGTGACTACTTTCACTTACAGATGATCTCCAGAAGTCAATCTACATGATTTGGGATTTAAAAATAAAGGCATTTAAAAATCTCTACATTGACTCAATTTGACCTGTGTTGTTGTAAATGTTGCTACAGAATTGGACGTTTTATGTGAATACTATATCAGCATGACAATAGAAAACCTCCTGATGTCGCTCAACAAGTTTCAGGTTGTACACCGTGTAAACATGACATGTCTACGATTACAGCGTACGAGTGACCCTCTTCAACATAATGTATGCACTGCTGCAGCATATCTGGTTCTTCCGTCTGTTCTGTGAAATTTTAAAACTCCAAGGACCGACCACACGACAAACAAAATCGCGTTAATCTGCTCATATGTGTGCCGAAAAACGGGCAAAACGCAACTCGATTGGCGTCCATCTTGGTTCATCATGAAGGCTCCCGTTATCACTTCCGGGTAAACTTCGAAGACAGTCCCTCCCTTTCCGTTTGATTTTCGTCTTTTGTATGTGTTTTCTGAAATGTAAATGTGTTTCGAGATTTGTAAAAGTGTTTCGTGTTTTGTAAATTTGTTTTCTGAAATGTAAATTTGTTTCAAGTTTTGTAAAAGTGTTTTGTGTTTTGTAAATTTGCTTTCTGAAATGTAAATTTGTTTCAATATTTGTAAAAGTGTTTCAGATTTTGTATTTGTGTTTTGCACTTCCCGGCCACCGTACGTTTCTGCAGGAAACTCACATCAGGAGCTTGGACGGGGGTCGTCTTCTGGCATGCTGGAGGGGACAATGTTTTCATTCCCATTTTCAGGTTAAGGCACGAGGGGTCTCTACACTCATCAGCCAGAATACTCCATTTGAGGCCGATTATGTGGTGGCTGATAAACATGGCAGGTTCATAATAGTGAGTGGGAAGCTGCACGACACTCTGGTTGCCCTGGTCAATGTGTACGCTCCTAACATAGATGATGAGAACTTTTTTAAACAAATATTTTCTTCGCTACCTGACCTCAATAAATACTCACTGGTCCTAGGGGGTGATTTCAACTGTTGGCTGGACCCAGTTTTGGACCGCTCATCTCTTAAAAGCAACGTCATAAGCAAGTCTGCAGCAGTTATACAAGCTTTTCTATCCGAGTACGGGCTGTGTGATGTGTGGCGTACTTTAAACCCCGATAAGAGGGAGTACTCGTACTTCTCGCATGTACACAAAACATATTCAAGAATCGACTATTTTATTACAGACGCTAAATGGCTGCAGCAGATACGTTCTTGTGACTACCAAAGCATAATTATTTCAGACCATGCGCCCCACTTACTTTGTCACTATCCCTTCCCCATCTTCCCCTAAGAACCGGACAATGGCGTTTCAATTCAACTCTGCTGTCAGATGAAAACTTTGTAAGGTTTATTCAAGATGAGATACGTTTCTTTTTTGCAACTAACTCCTCCCACGAGACCTCCAGCCTTGTGGTATGGGACGCTTTAAGGCCTACATCAGAGGCCAGATCATTGCCTATTCAGCAAAAACTAAAAAACAAGCCACCTATGAACAGAACAATCTAATTCAGCTACCCGCTACGCCACAAGCGCGCCCATTGCTGGGGGACTTCAATGCTCACATGGGCAATGACAGTGGGACCTGGAGGGGTGTGGTTGGGAGGAACTGCCCACCTGATCTGAACTCGAGTGGTGTTCTGTTGTTGGACTTCTGTGCTCGTCATGGATTGTCCATCACAGACACCATGTTCAAGCATAAGGGTGTCCACATGTGCTCTTGGCACGAGGACACCCTAGGTCGCCTTTCAATGATCTACTTTGTTGTTGTTTCATCTGATCTGCGGTCGCATGTCCTGGACACTGGGGTGAAGAGAGGGGCGGAGCTCTCCACCGACCACTCCGATGGTGGGGGAGGAAGCCGGTCAGACCTGGCAGGCCCAAACGCACTGTGAGGGTTTGCTGGGAACGTCTGACAGAGTCCCCCGTGAGACGGAGCTTTAACTCCCACCTCCAGGAGAGCTTTGAACACGTCCCGAGGGAGGCGGGGGACATTGAGTCTGAGTGGACCATGTTCCACGCCTCTATTGTTGAGGCGACTAGTCGGAGCTGTGGCCGCAAGGTTGTCGGTGCATGTCGCAGCGGCAACCCTCAAACACGCTGGTGGACACCAGCGGTGAGGGAAGCCGTCAGCCTGAAGAAGGAGTCTTATCGGGCTTTATTGGCCTGTGGGACTCTGGAAACAGCTGATGTGTACCGGTAGTCTAAGCGGCAGGCGGCTCGGCTGGTCGCCGAGGCAAAAACTCGGGCGTGGGAAGAGTTCGGAGAGGCCATGGAGAAAGACTTCCGTACGGCTTCGAAGTGATTCTGGTCCACTATCCGGCGTCTCAGGAGGGGGAAGCAGTGCAGTACCAACACTGTTTACAGTGGGGGTGGTGTGCTGCTGACCTCGACTCGGGACGTCGTGTCGGTGGTTGGAAACTTTGAAGACCTCCTTAATCCTAACTTTTATGGACAGAATTTCTAGGCGCAGCCAAGGTGTTTTTGGCATTTACATGGTGTTTTAAAAACAAAGAGTTATCGGAGGTAGCTCATTGCTAGCGTTCGGTACCATCGGTTATTGCCGATGTGATTCGAGTGGGTTTTTATGGTTATAACAAATGTTATCTCCACAGGGGTTTCACACATTGATGGGATATTAATGTTTATGTTATCCGGCTCTCTCTTTATGGCTAAAATAAGAGCCAAAGAGTTAGTGCCGAAAATCCTTGTTTTAAAGCATAAGGCTTGTTCGTTTTGCTCCACCGATGTTCAAAAGTGCTATAAGTGTTATTCTCGGATTACTATTGAATATTAATGTAAATTTAAAGCCGCTTTGTTTAACTTTAGGAGTAACCGAGTTTAGCGTCCGATCACGACAGCAACACCTGGCTCCCGGAGGAAGAATGGCATTGATAGAATCAAGGGCTCCTAAAGGGCATAATTTAACTGAGCAAATCATTCTTTAAAAAGTTATTTCCTCAAATAATGTTTTATGTTACTCAGGATTTGCATTGTGAATGGATTGAAACTCATGCCAAATGTTGTTCTAAATTTGTTAAGCCAATTTAACTCCATTCCATGTTCTTAAGTCAGATCTGCAGTGAACAGGATTCACTGAATTATTGTGATGATGATCACCACTTTGTTTTGTCTTTTTTTGTACTTTTGCATGTAAATAGTTCCTTAGATTAGCTTTCTTTTTATCTTAATTTTGCTTAGTAGTTTAGTTAAGTTTCAGTAGCCTAGTAGAGAGGGTTTATTAATTTAAATATAGTGTTAATTCAGATAAACAGCATTACATAGTGATGTTCTCTGGATGTTCATTTTATTTCTGTTATTAAATTCTAGAACTTGAAGAGAAATTGTCACTCCTTTGTTCTTTTGCTGTTTGCTATTAAAAGATCGCTAGTGCTCATAAGGACACTAGCGACAATAGTTGACAGGGATCGATCCCTTTCAACTATTGTCCTGATATCAGTTCTAGCGCTGATATCTTCCGGACAATACTTGACAAGAGATTAACATTAAATAACTTTAAACAGTTAAATATATATATGCCTTGAAAGCATTCCTGAACTGGTAATTTATCTGCTGTCCAACAACAGGCCTTAATAAATTAAATAATTGTAACCAGTTTCAGCAGAATTAAAGTTCCTTTAAGGATCAACAGAGCTGTTTTACACAGAGAGAAGTTTTAGATGATGGAAAACTGGATGAAGAAGCACATCTGGTTAATTGGATAAAACAGTAACCTGGAGGATTATGAAGAGTTTATAAACAGAGAATGATTAATATGAGCAAGAACTGATCAGAGTAATTCATAGTGTTCCTGTTCCCTCTGTAGCTACATCAGAATTATGGAAAACACTAAATTACTAAAAAGACATGTTGACTGTTTATATTTGAAGAGTGACAGACGTAAAAACCAAATTGATACATCTAATTAAAACAAGATACTATCCATCAACACAGAGCTGAATAATGTGGGGGGAATAAATGTGCTAGAGCTATTTCTGGCAGCTCTGATTGGTTGGATCATTGTGTGTGAATTTTAGCAGCTCTTCTTTGTTCTGATCAGCTTCTTTGATCAAGAAGCAGAAAGAAGGAAAGCCGTTGGTGAAGCAGCTCTTTCTGTCGGATAGCGAGTTCAGCATGGAGCCAAACAACTTTCCTCTGATCAGTAAAACCTTAGTAGCTTAGCTGCTGTTTCCTACCTATTCGGCGTAAGATAATCGGGGGGATCCGGCTGAAATCCAGCAGTCTGCGCTCATCCTCCATCTCTTCCTCCGGCTCCACCAAGACTTCTTTCAACTCCGTCAATCTTTCTTCAGCAGCACTTTCTGCTCGTTGCTAATCTCTCTCTGGGGCTCAACCCAACACCTTTTCACCACAAACATTCACATGTTGCCCTAAAGCACCACAACCCGCTGTCAAACCAGCAACTTTAGCTAGCTAACAGGACTTGCTAGCAATTTCTTCTTCTTGTGTTTAATGGCGGTCGGAAAACAACTCCTGCTGCGCATCGCCGCCCCCTGCTGGTGAGGAGTGTGGTCAGGATTCCACCACTACTATGTTCTCAGATCTCTTTCTCTTTACACAGATTTGACCAACAGCCCAAATTTACAAATGTATTTTCTTAGAATTTCAGCCAAGTGCCTTTTTTCTTCTTCATCCTGCTAATATTTTAGTCACATTGTTTCTCTCATTTTCTTAGAGCACATTTTTAGCCATTTTTCATCTCTGCATTTTAGAAGCAGTTGAAGAAGCTTTTGAATCGTAATTTTTTATAACCTGATTTTAGTAAATGTTTTTTTAATAAATACTAAAAAACTTCACTTGTAGTTTTTTCTTTTAGTAGGTGTCCTTCCATACTTTAATAAGGTATTTTGTTCTTGACTGGGTAATAAAATAAAGGCACATGCTAAAGTTCTAGGGGAATTAGATTTAGGTCCGTCCCGGAGTCATACCTTAGGTCCTTGCAGGGGACAAAGAGGGTGTTTTCTGTAAACTAATACAGAGCCTATAGTGTTACACTATCCAACATTCTGTCCTAAATTTATCCATTATATGTCAAAAATGCGTAATTTAATCAATGTTAAAGTGGTTAATCATCACACTCAATTAGAAAAACAAATAGACACGTAGCAAATAAATTCTTCCTAGTCGCAAGGCTTCTTTCACACCATTAATGAACTCTTTGGTAGATGCATGAGTCCATGAACATGTCCAGGCGGTCCGCTTTTCGAATGGCTACCGTCGGATGTTATCCAGCTATAAACAGTCCCAAGAATCCACTTTTTCAAGATAGGCACAACACACAGAAAAAGTCATAGTTATTGGTAAAATAGCCCTGCCTTAACAGCCAGAGCCCCCCATTCACCTTAAAGTTCTTCCAGACTTTTCCATGATGAGTTGTTTCTGTCTGCATTCTCATTTAATTCAGCCTTAAGGTTCATGAGTTTAACCATTACTGCCCTGAATGTACCTTTTGGAGCCGTATTCATAGGAATGTATGTACAGCACTGAAAGCCGAAAAATGATCCCCCATCACTATAAAGCTTTCAACAGTAAAATTTATTACCCTCTGTTGGTTATAGTAAACATAATTTATCCACTCGTTTTTGTTTACTGTAACCAGGGTAAAATAGACTCAACTGTCAGAAACTGTCGATGTTCAAACCATACAAGCTTTCCTGCAAAAACAGGCGTCACATTGGCATGTTTAAACCAGGATAACACCCATGTTACATTACATTTTACAGTGGTGTTGCACACATTAATTCCTTCATTTCCTTTCAAAACCTCCATTTACAGAACAGTCATACTCTGCATCATAATCTATTTCACAATTTGTTGCTGGAACATTACCCGTAGTGCTAATATTAAATTCTGCATACATGTTCAATTTCTGCATATTGATGAGAATTTCTTGAGCCATATAAAAGTCGGCAGCTCAGACGACACATTGGTGGCCTAAAAAATGACAGAGAGTCATTTCTGGGGGTGAGCTCATCTTTTCTGCATTTATCTTGTTGTACCACCGCTCATTCTTTGATGTGTATTTCTATGGAATGACCATAGTAACTGCTCCTGGAGCAACAGCATAAATCAAACAATCGTTTTAGTCCGTTCTCTTGCTGTATACCATGACCAGCTCTACCATGTACTAAGAATGTCCAATTGCCATTGAGGATCACCTCTGGGTCTCGTTTCATAACATTTAATGTCTTTTAATCTATTTATTGCCCTCTGAGAAAATACGTTAGCATGCCGTGCTTTATAATAATCTTGACATCCATCATGTTTAGAGCATCCGTACTGATTTGAAACGTATTCTATTCATTCTAATATTAGGTCCTTTTCCTGGTACAGTGCTACCGTAGTAAGGTTTGACATCAGGGATTTACTTATCTTCAGCATTACTGTTGTAATTAATGCTGTTAAAGGCTCAGTTGCATTTGAAACTACTGTCAGGGGTTTTGTTATATTGAAAACCGTTGTCAGGGGTTCAGTTAAACTAGTGGGTGATTTTATGCCTTTATGAACATTGTTCTCTGCAAATATTTCACATTGGCATGAAATTTTAATCAACATTGCTTGCATGTATAGTGACCAATAACCTTGTCTTTTCAATTTCTCCATCACTTTGCCTCTGTTACACTGATCCAACCCATTGGCTTCAGAGATCAACATTGTCAGCAATGCCACTGGTGCAACCAGTTGTCCATTGTATGATCTCCACAAACCATTTGCACTCATTGTAGCACCTCTCTGTGCCCAGAGAACGTGCTCACTAGCACCAGCTTCCTGCTGCATCGAAATTATGTCTTCTAGTGTAACCATAGGTTCCAAGGTGACCACTGATGCTAAGATAGCCATCTGGCACTCAGATACTAACTTAGCTACCTCATCTGCAGCATTGTTCCCCATAGTAATAAACTCATAACCTTGTGCCTGGCATTTGACCACTGCCAGCTTGGTTAGGGAGCATCATCATCATCACCACAATCACCTCTTTCACTGTAGTACTGCACTACCATCTGCCCCTCTGACAGCAGCAAACTGAAAACATACTCCACGGGCATAAGGTCCGTCCGTTTTCTTCCGCTTATCCGGGGTCGGGTCGCGGGGGTAGCAGCTTCAGTAGGGAGGCCCAGACGTCCCTCTCCCCAGCCACCTGGACCAGCTCCTCCGGGGGAATCCCAAGGCGTTCCCAGACCAGCAGAGAGACATAGTCCCTCCAGCGTGTCCTGGGTCTTCCCCTGGGTCTCCTCCCGGTGGGACATGCCCGGAACACCTCTCCAGGGAGGCGTCCAGGAGGCATCCTAACCAGATGCCCGAGCCACCTCAACTGGCTCCTCTCGACGTGGAGGAGCAGCGGCTCTACTCTGAGTCCTCCCCGGATGACTGAGCTCCTCACCCTATCTCTAAGGGAGAGCCCAGACACACTACGGAGAAAACTCATTTCAGCCGCTTGTACCCGGGATCTCGTTCTTTCGTTCACGACCCAAAGCTCGTGACCATAGATGAGGGTAGGAACGTAGATCGACCGGAAAATCGAGAGCTTCGCCTTTTGGCTCAGCTCTCTCTTCACCACAACGGATCGGTACAGCGCCCGCTTCACAGCAGACGCCGCACCAATCCGCCTGTCGATCTCCATCCTCCCCTCATTCGTGAACAAGACCCCAAGATACTTGAACTCCTCCACTAGGGGCAGCACATCCTCCCCAACCCGGAGGAGACACTCTACCCTTTTCCGGTTCAAGACCATGGTCTCGGATTTGGAGGCACTGATTTTTATCCCGGCTGCTTTGCACTCGGCTGCGAACCGCTCCAGTGAGAGCTGTAGATCACGCCCTGATGAAGCCAATCCCGAGACGCCGGATAGTGGACCAGAAGTCTTTCTCCATGGCCTCTCCGAACTCTTCCGATGCCCGAGTTTTTGCCTCGGCGACCAGCCGAGCCGCCTGCCGCTTTGACTGCCGGTACACATCAGCTGCTTCCAGAGTCCCACGGGCCAATAAAGCCCGATAGGACTCCTTCTTCAGCTTGACGGCTTCCCTCACCGCTGGTGTCCACCAGCGGGTTCGAGGGTTGCCGCTGCGACATGCACCGACAACCTTGCGGCCACAGCTCCGACTAGTCGCCTCAACAATAGAGGCGCGGAACATGGTCCACTCAGACTCAATGTCCCCCGCCTCCCTCGGGACGTGTTCAAAGCTCTCCTGGAGGTGGGAGTTAAAGCTCCGTCTCACAGGGGACTCTGCCAGACGTTCCCAGCAAATCCTCACAATACGTGTGGGCCTGCCAGGTCTGACCGACTTCCTCCCCCACCATCAGAGTGGTCGGTGGAGAGCTCCGCCCCTCTCTTCACCCGAGTGTCCAGGACATGCGGCCGCAGATCAGATGAAACGACAACAAAGTCGATCATTGAACTGCGGCCTAGGGTGTCCTGGTGCCAAGAGCACATGTGGACACCCTTATGCTTGAACATGGTGTTCGTGATGGACAATCCATGACGAGCACAGAAGTCCAACAACAGAACACCACTCGAGTTCAGATCAGGTGGGCCATTCCTCCCAACCACGCCCCTCCAGGTCCCACTGTCATTGCCCACATGAGCGTTGAAGTCCCCCAGCAAAACGAGGGAGTCCCCAGGAGGGGCACTCTCCAGTACCCCTTCCAAGGTTCTCCCTCACAATCAAGAGGAATTATGTTAACAGGATTGTTGGTACTAGTGTAACCACTTGGCCTAGTGGTTACATCTCTGCAAACACAGGCTGTAGACTATACATGCCTTTCTTTTAAAGGTGACAAAATGTTTTGCACAAGGTTTAAATTTAAAAGTAGACAAGAATATGTTCCATCAAAGTCCGCCCTTTGATTATGAAATAATCACACAAATCAAAGAAAATTTCTAAACCAAATAGTAACATAACAATGGAAAATGAAAATCATTAAAGCTTCATGAATGTACATCATAAATGTACGCTTCATGGACCTGTATGCCTCCAGGACTCTGAGAAGTGCAGGAAGATTGTGGCTGATCCCTCGCACCCCAGTCACAGACTATTTCAGACACTTCCCTCTGGCAGGAGGCTGCGGTCCATCAGGACCAAAGTCTCACGGCACAAGAACTGAGTTCTTTCCCATCCGCTACCGGCCTCATATACAAGGCCAAGAGTCCCCCGTGACACTGGACACCACCTCTCTCCCTCCCCTGTTCAGGACCTACAAGCCACACCAACATTGCAGTCTACCGTGTACATAGCTTTCTGTATATATATCTATTTTGTTTTTCTCTGCACCATCAACACCAAGTCAAATTCCTTGTAAGTGCAAATCTACTTGGCAATAACCTTGATTCTGATTCTGAATCCGTCTCACCACACAAGATCATAGTCTCAGCATTTATCTAAAAATTTGGGCTCAACTAATTAAGGAAAAAGGCTGATTTAGATTCCTAAATGCACATTATTAGACTAGGTAATCTAAGCCTACATACTTGGCCTAGTGGTTAGAGCAGTGCGCTTGCACTCTGAGAAGGATGCAAGTACCCGGTTTGATCCCAACTGCCTTCATTCTGGGTCCCTGAGCAAGACCCTTGACCCCTGATTGCTCCCCGGGCGCCCCACAGTGGCAGCCCACTGCTCCCCAAAGGAATGGGTTAAAATGCAGAAGTGAATTTCTCCATTGTGAAATCAATAAAGTATCAATTATTATTACTAATTAAGGTCAAATTCACCTACTCTCACTACCCACCTGAAGGCCTCCTATGTGCAACTTGTGCTTCATGGATAAACCATCCATCCAATGTAATCTCTTAGTAACACAAGGAGTCAATAAAGGCAGGTTGAACCTTCTGCTATCAGAAAAAAAACAGCACTTTTCTAAAAAAGTTGTGCAAAACAATGCAGGCTTTGTGAAATCCTGCTCTCGGCCAAACTGAGCCAGGAAACCCCTGTTTTTAACCTAATAGATACCATTACCATCTTATTTTGAAAGATCTTTAGTACCAATCAGATCCTGGTTCATCCTTTGTCAAAGCAAAAGATTGCATAAAACACAGATCTTTAGTCTGGAATAAACTCTTTTCATTCATTATCATAGAAACAATTCAGTTAAAAGAATAATTCATAATTGCAGCATGACTTTTAAAACAGATATTAAAATCCAGTCATATCAGCTGGTGGGAAACAAAATTTAAAATAAAATAAACCCAAAAGTTTATAACAGAATGTAAACAAGTCAAGTATGCAACATAAACATTTGAGCTTTGGTGCAAGCAAATAACAAACAATAGATGCATAAAGTAATTGGCTCTGGATTTTCCTAATGTCTCTATTTGTGACCCACCACACAAACCCAAAACAGCTACAGAAGCAATTATAGCGCATAAAAATGAAGATACTAAAGCTTCACATTTACTAAAAACAGTCAAACCATCCAAACGGTGAGGTGCCAACCCCTGAAGTTTGTGTACCTTCCTCCCTGAGGGAACGCAGGCCTTCTAATGCCTTTCTGATTACATTGGGGAGCATTGTTTTACAAACTTAAGGGTTTACTGTTTGGGTATTAGGATCACAAAAATTTCTGAAAACTACTGCAAATACATTTGAACTTTAAGATTTATTTGATAAGTAATATCGTCTCAATTGTCATTGAAACATACATTACTATGAAATTTGCTTTCTGCATTTAACCCATCACCTAGGGGAGCAGTGGGCTGCCATGTGCGGCGCCCGGGGAGCAATCTGGGGTTAAGGGTCTTGCTCAGGGACTGTTTTATGATGTTTTATACAGGATCGAGAGTGATCGGCAACAAACAAATAATGACTCAAACACTGATTCTGCTAGAATAATTGTGACCTTTTATTCCGCCACAGAAAACAGCAAAGCAGCAAGCATTTCAAACAGACGCGATGCATAACAGTTTCCAAAATTGCTCTTACCGTTAACTGGAGAGCCGTCGGTTTAGGCAGAGCGGCATCAACATGGCTGGGCGTCCGTACGCAACCCACAGCAGACTCTGCCAGACTGAGGTAAGTCTCCGTCTTTTATATTCTATCAAACAAAGGATCGGATGCGAGCGAGGATGGCCAGTCCTCATCTCCCAGTCGATCCACCCAATAAATCATTTTTCGTTTTCGTTTCAAAAACATGTTTTCGAAACAGGAAACATGTTTTCATTCGTCCTGTTTCAAAAACATGTTTTCGAAACAGAAACCGCTCTCAGTTTCATAACAGCCACGGACTCAGAGTGTGTGAACATAAACAAAATTAGGCATGTTGCTCTTAGTTTAATGTGAACTCAGAGCGCGATCAGTGTGTGAATATCATGTTGCTCCCAGTTTCATAACAGCTCAGGGCGTGATCAGTGTGAGAACTCATATAAGTGATATAAACAAGTTAAAACAAGTTATATAACTGACCAGTTTTTCCCACAAGACACTGTCACAAGTTAAAACAAGTTATATAACTGACCAGTTTTTCCCCCAACACATTGTCATAGAGCAAAAATTATTGGTATATCAGGGACCCAGAGTGCCGGCACTGGGGATCGAACCGGGTACTGGCATCCGTCTCTGAGTGCAAGCTGCTCTAACCACTCGGCCACGACCCCCCGATGGGCATGCTTGTGGCGCAGCGGGTAGCGGGACCCATGTACAGAGGCCTAAGTCCTCGACACGGTCGACCCGGGTTCGAATGCGACCCGTGGTCCTTTGCCGCATGTCTCTCCCCCCTCTTCCACCCCCCTTACTGTCAGCCTACTGTCATAAAAAGCGACTAGAGCCACTAGAGCCGCAACTACAGCCACTAGAGCCGCGAACCCCCCCCCCCCCCCCCACAAAAAAGATTTCTTTGATAATTACTTTGCAGAATTTTAAGCTAAGAGCTAAATGATTATGAGCAGGAATATCTTGGATGTGAAAGTGTTTGAAGGAGGTTTTGAATAAATGACACATGAATGGGAGCTTGATAAGAACACTAATAGTACTCTTGTTTCTGTATCCGTACAGAAACAAGAGCCTCGTGTCTGCCAACCATCTTCTTGGAGCATTTTATTGGGAGTAAAATGCTCATTGCCCAACCAGAACTGAACACTCATTACCATCCAGCTCAGTCGTCTTCTACAAGCGAGAAACAAGTAGAGGACTGGGGATGAAGAAGCCAGAGAACTCTGACTTTTTATTCTTCAACAGGAGGAGTTGCCTGAAGAACCCGAAGCGTGATTAGATTTATGTCTGCCTTGTGCACTAAAAGGCCTGAAGGCTTTCTTAACTTTGCGTTCTTGACATACGGATTCTTCTCATATTGTATTACAGTTTTTCAACTGATCTGTTCCACTGACTTACATGTTTGATTTTTACTGTTATGACATTTACACTGTGATGTTGCATTATGTTCATCAATATGGTTTTATGATAAAGAATAAACAATCTTTTGCTCTGTCATAGGAGGACCTGGGATCTGACTGGCTTTAAAGACCCTTTAATATTAGCTGGTAATGGTAAGTCCTAGATTCAATACGGGGTCTTCTTGCTCAGATTGGCCGAGAGCGGGATTTCATCTGAAGGTCAAATCAGTTTTTACCATTCCTTAGAGGCGTGGCGTTTTCTGGTGAGTTAAGGCCCTGCCTGCCATGTGATGCCCCCTACTGCTGCTCCTGGATTTGTAAGGTATAGAAGTGATGGATGATTGTCCATGAAATGGAGAGTGGAGGACCAAGTAGGAGGTTTTCAGAGTGGAGGTAAAGTTAATGAACAGGTTTAGCTTACCTAGTCTAATTTAAAATTAAAATAATGTGTGCGTAGGAACCTAAAACAGGCCTAGCTAAATTAGTTGAAACCCAAATTGTAGATAAATGCTAAATCTTTGATCTTATGTGTTCAAACTCCATGAAGCATTCATGTTGTTCACTACTAAAAGTTCCAGCACTGCCTTGTTCCAACAGGGGAACCTTTGGGGTCCCACATTATGAGTTTACTGAATTGGTTCCTTTGTGTATTGTTCACATATTCATGTGATGGGTCATCTTGTTTGTGTTTGATCACACAGATAAAACGTTATCTGTTAATTCATCGCACTTGTGAAAGTCACATCCCTGGCTGCTTAGATACACAGAAACAAATATCCTTAATATGCTGATGCAAACTGAAAAATCAAACTAAAACAACATGATGGGACAAAAAGGTGCAAAGAACAAACCTTTCTTTATTTTATTTACGAAGTAGTTTCCCGAGGTTTTTGCTAGAGAAAGAAAAGTGGATCAAGGAGTTTGAACCAAACTGACCAGACTGGTCAGATAACCACTGTGCAATTAAACGTTTTTAAGTTTTTATTGCTTTTCAAATAACTCAGTCTGTGAGGTATTGTCCGTTGCCCAATATGCTCTGATGTTGGGAGAACAGTTGGCATTATTTTAACAGCAAACACTTAAACACATAAAATAAATGACAACTTCACTTCAAGAATAAAAATGTATTAAAAGAAATAAATCCACATCCAGAGAACACCATCAAATAATGTTTAAGCAAACTAACCATATATTTCAATCAACAACTCTTATTTACTAGGCTTATGATGCTGAACTAAAACTACTGAGCAAAATTAAGACTAAAAAACTACAGAACTATGTAGGCTACACACAAAACAAAAAGACAAAAACAGTTGAAAACCATCACCATAAAACAATTCAATGAATTTAGTGTTTACTGAAGATCTAAGTTAGAACACCAAAATTCATCTTTAAGATTCTGTAATGAGGTTAAATTTGCTTTACTAATTAAGAACATTTGTGTTTGTTTAACATATTCACAATGCAACTCTGAGTAAGAAAAGTCATTATTTTAGGAACATTTTAAAGAATGATTTGCTAAATAAAAACATATCAATAACTAATCAATTACCTTTAGGACAGAAATAATTAAGACTCAAATATGTACCTTAAGATGGTGCAGGGTGCTGTACGGGGAAAATGACAAGCTGTTGTTCTAGGGCACATCAGGGTCTCACACAGTTTAAGAATTTAAAACACAAGCCAAAACACATTAGAATAGCTTTCAAAGATCACGCTAGGTTTGTTTCCAAGGCTTCTCCACTGGGAATTCTCATGTGATAAATGAAGCTACTTTTATTTTAATTTAAATGAGAAAGACGTGTGACATGTGTAAGTTCTCGTGTTAGAAGTTAAACCACTTATATCACTGTAACTCCTTCCACAGGTACAAATAAGAAAGACTTCTCTTCTGTGTGACTTCTCATGTGATAAGCGAAATAACTTCTACCTTTGTAACTCTTTCCACAAGTCACACATGAGAAAGGCTTCTCATCTGTGTGAATTCTCATGTGACTTACCAAATGAGGTTTGTCTGTAAAGGTTTTTTCACAGATCTCACATTTGAAAGGTTTCTCACCTGTGTGAGTTCCCATGTGATAAATTAAACCACTTGTATTACTGTAACTTTTTCCACAGGTCCCACATGAATAAGGCTGCTGGCCTGCGCGAGTTCTGATGTGAGATGCCAATCTATCTTTTCTTGCAAAACACTTTCCACAGGTCACACATGAGAAAGGCTTCTCACCTGTGTGAATTCTCATGTGAATTTTTAAAAGCCTTTTCACACTAAAACATTTTTCACAGATCTCACATGTGAAAGGCTTTGCACATGCCTGAACTCTCACACGACAAGTTAAACCACTTCTTTTAATGAAACCCTTTCCACAGGTCACGCATGAGAAAGGCTTTTCACCTGTGTGAGTTCTCATGTGAACCATTAAAATGCTTTTTAAAAGGAAACTTCTTGAACAGGTTTCACATTTGAAAGGCTTCTCACCAGTGTGAGTTCTAATGTGATAATTTAAACCACTTCTTTCATTGTAACCCTTTCCACAGGTCACGCTATGAAAGATCCTAGTGGGGAAGTCTCAGCCCTGCAGCATTACAAGTCCCCGGTGCTTAAAGTCTTTACAAACAGCGCCAGAAAAAAAACTATTTCTTTAGAGTTGCCTTCAAATGTTAATGTTGAAGTATTGAGTGCAACTTGTCTTATACCGTCTCTGACCTGCTGCTACCATTCCAATGTAAGACCCTCTGTCTCTGTAATGCTTTTCTTTCCTGATCGCTTTGGTTTTCTTCATGTTGAATCGTCTTCTTACTGAAAAGTGCTTTATAAATAAACTTTCTATTCCTTGAAAAAAAACATAAAAGAATGCCACAAAAGCCACAACCATGAAACAAAGGATACCCATTGCTGAATTTGATAATATTCACTTTTAAACCAGCATGGAATTAGAGCATGTAATACCGTTAATATTTTCATATAGCAAAAACATGCTTTGTACTCAGTCTTTCATCAGGAGAAATAAATGAATCATTCCATTAAAACAGAAGATATTAATACAATACATTAAGATGGAGGTCTAAAAGTAAAAGATTATGAAACAATTAAATGTTTTGTTAAACTTAAAGGACTTTGATCTTTAAGGGAAAACTGTCATGAGGTTTGATTTGTCCTTCCCACTCTGGTAAAATGTGAGCTCACTGCTGCCAACGCCTTAGCAAGGAGAGTCGCTATTGGCTGTCCACAATGACATCATCACCTGATTTGCATATTCAAGTGTGAGATCAAGGCTTAAGGAGAGACTAATAATAACATTGGGAAGCGAGAAATGCAGGAATACAAAAATACCCTAAATATGTTTAGAAGTAAACATGAATTTATTTTGTGTGGCTTTGCCCAAACCCACATGAAATAAACTCATTTTATAAACAGAGATTGATTAATAAGAACAATGAAGGATTCAGAGTAATTCATAGTGTTCCTGCTCCCTCTGTACGGCTACATCAGAAGAATTATGTAAAACACTAAATTACTAAATATGCATTTTATTCAGTCCCAGAGGAGAAGAGAACCTGTTCTCTGTGTGATTCAATGAAGCTGAAATGTTTGACTGTCCTTTGTAAATGACTCTCAGATATTGTTTAATAAAGTCCTTCATGTTTACCCAGATTTCTTTTGTATGATATACACTGCCGTTCAAAAGTTTGGGGTCACATTGAAATGTCCTTATTTTTGAAGGAAAAGCACTGTACTTTTCAATGAACATAACTTTAAACTAGTCTTACCTTTAAAGAAATACACTCTATACATTGCTAATGTGGTAAATGACTATTCTAGCTGCAAATGTCTGGTTTTTGGTGCAATATCTACATAGGTGTATGGAGGCCCATTTCCAGCAACTATCACTCCAGTGTTCTAATGGTACAATGTGTTTGCTCATTGGCTCAGAAGGCTAATTGATGATTAGAAAACCCTTGTGCAATCATGTTCACACATCTGAAAACAGTTTAGCTCGTTACAGAAGCTACAAAACTGACCTTCCTTTGAGCAGATTGAGTTTCTGGAGCATCACATTTGTGGGGTCAATTAAACGCTCAAAATGGCCAGAAAAAGAGAACTTTCATCTGAAACTCGACAGTCTATTCTTGTTTTTAGAAATGAAGGCTATTCCATGCGAGAAATTGCTAAGAAATTGAAGATTTCCTACAACGGTGTGTACTACTCCCTTCAGAGGACAGCACAAACAGGCTCTAACCAGAGTAGAAAAAGAAGTGGGAGGCCGCGTTGCACAACTGAGCAAGAAGATAAGTACATTAGAATCTCTAGTTTGAGAAACAGACGCCTCACAGGTCCCCAACTGGCATCTTCATTAAATAGTACCCGCAAAACACCAGTGTCAACATCTACAGTGAAGAGGCGGCTGCGGGATTCTGGGCTTCACGGCAGAGTGGCAAAGAAAAAGCCATATCTGAGACTGGCCAATAAAAGAAAAAGATTAAGATGGGCAAAAGAACACAGACATTGGACAGAGGAAGACTGGAAAAAAGTGTTGTGGACGGATGAATCCAAGTTTGAGGTGTTTGGATCACAAAGAAGAACGCTTGTGAGACGCAGAACAAATGAAAAGATGCTGGAAGAATGCCTGACGCCATCTGTTAAGCATGGTGGAGGTAATGTGATGGTCTGGGGTTGCTTTGGTGCTGGTAAGGTGGGAGATTTGTACAGGGTACAAGGGATTCTGAATAAGGAAGGCTATCACTCCATTTTGCAACGCCATGCCATACCCAGTGGACAGCGCTTGATTGGAGCCAATTTCATCCTACAACAGGACAATGACCCTAAACACACCTCCAAATTGTGCAAGAACTATTTAGAGCAGAAGCAGGCAGCTGGTATTGTATCGGTAATGGAGTGGCCAGCGCAGTCACCAGATCTGAACCCCATTGAGCTGTTGTAGGAGCAGCTTGACCGTATGGTACGCAGGAAGTGCCCATCCAACCAATCCAACTTGTGGGAGCTGCTTCTGGAAGCGTGGGGTGCAATTTCTCCAGATTACCTCAACAAATTAACAGCTAGAATGCCAAAGGTCTGCAATGCTGTAATTGCTGCAAATGGAGGATTCTTTGACGAAAGCAAAGTTTGATGTAAAAAAAATCTTATTTCAAATACAAATCATTATTTCTAACCTTGTCAATGTCTTGACTCTATTTTCTATTCATTTCACAACGTATGGTGGTGAATAAGTGTGACTTTTCATGGAAAACACAAAATTGTTTGGGTGACCCCAAACTTTTGAACGGTAGTGTATGTGTATATATATATATATATATATATATATATATATATATATATATATATATATATATATATATATATAATGATATTGATAGATAGATAAGAATCAGAATTAAGTTTATTGCCAAGTAGGTTTGCACTTACACTTGGATTTGATGGTGCAGACAAAACAAAATAGACATATATACAGAATCTAGAGCTATATACACAGTAGAAGGTGCGCTAATGTAACGCAGAAGGTCTGGAGATGCTACGTTGGTGTAGCTTGTAGGTCCTGAACGGGCGAGAGGTCATGGCGGCTCTTGGCCTTGTTCATAAGGCCGGTAGCGGACGGAAAGAAACTGTTCTTGTGGCGTGAGATTGTGGTCCTGATGGACCGCAGCCTCCTGCCAGAGGGAAGTGACTGAAATGGTCTGTGACTGGGGTGAAGGGATCAGCCACATAAGTGCATTTGACATAAATACCATCCCAGCTTCAACATATGTCAACATTACTGATGAACAGTTGAAACTTACAGTACCACAAACAAAAATGGGACATCCAAATATTGGTGAAGTGATGCTTAGGGGACATCTGCGCTCCAGAGGCTATTGTGGTTCAAAGAAGATGTTTAATAGAATCACTACAGAGAGTTGACCCAACAGGTTTTCAGTGAGGAAGAAAAAGAGCAAAATTTTATCTGGCATATAGATGGACGTCTTAAGATGATTCGTTGGAGGTTATTTATTTATTGTGCTGGGTGCTGGTGTTTCTTCTCTGCTCCAATAACAATCAGGCTGAAAGTGTTAAAGACCTCTTCCATAGATCAACAGGAGGCCATTTCTGCTGGTTCTGGTGCAAGTTGCTTCTACAATATCTCTTCACATCACACTCCACTCCGGAAATCCGTTGCAGCGACAGAGAACTTTAACCCCTGCCTTAGAACTGGTCAGTCTTGTAATGTTTGTGGCATTAGCACAAACTTAGTTGTATGGACTGGTTAGCCTAATTGCTTTAAACCTGTTTCTACCAAATTGATCATTTTAAAGGTACATTATAAAACTAATCTCCATTAGTTGTATATTGAGCCTTTATTTTCAAGTGCTATCACTATTAGTTCGTAAATGGAGCGATGTGCAAGTAATTTCAGCACTTTTTATTTTTGATTCATTGTTGTGATTATATTTGAAACAATGATGTTGATTATTGCTGATTATTCATATTGTTTTAGTGCTGTAGAGTTTCTCTTTATCAAAAAGGAAAAAAACACTACTCAGTAAATCAAAGAAAGATTTATTCAAAAGCATAAAGTGTTTGAATGCCTCTGCCTCCCAACCCAGTCAGGAAACAGAAAGAACAAAAAGACAGTATACTTTTATATACGCTGTTTATCAAGGAGCACTTTAGGGAGTACGTTTCATCTGAGCAACATTCTTCCACCAGGAAATACGAGTTGCATACAGCGGGTACGATCCAGTCCTCATTTAACAACTCTCTCTCTGTCTTTAGTTGAAGGGAACAACATAGTTAACCACTCTGTAACCATGTGAGCTTCTGTCACATGGGGAAAATGCAGCTGCCCCTAGACAAGATATGATCAGTTACATATATCAAAGTTTTCCACATTAGTTTTTCTGATGAACTTCATTTAAATATTCTGCTTTTGTACTAATTATTGGATTTTTAAAGTAATGTACTGTATTAATATAGTGCAATCAGTGCTATTAATGAATTTGTGCACACTAGTGGTAAATAGAAATAATATGATGTACATTGGGATTTATTTTGGGGTTTGGTGCTGTTCTACAGGCCGGGTACTAAGACTTTGATGGCGAGCTAAGGAGGAGAAGGCCTAGCCTGAAAGACTGATCTTTGGTTCGCAGTGTCATCTCTCAGCCGGGCCAGTAGGGAGTTCCTGGACAATACAGGTTAAAACCAGAAGTGGGTTTATCTCTAAATTAACTGTGGGTGGGTCTAGATTTATTTTGAGTTGTTTTGTGTGAACCAACATATGAATGTTTGTATATTATTTTTTTGATATAGTACACTGGTTGATTTATATGTTATGTATTGAATGACCATTTATTGTATCATTGTACTGTTTTTTTCTTTATTTGTTGTAAACATTTGCATTAAGGTTCTATGTTAATTGTTTAAATCACTATTTATACTTCAATATATGGTACCATAAGAAAACCTCTCAGTCTCCTGCCTCTCCCTCTAGGAGTCGGTTCCTAGATCTGACATTAGCCCAGTCCAATACCTGTATACTGTAGTTAATTTCATACTTGCTATACAAGCATAATGTTTAAAAAAACTGAAATTAAGTTTAACTCTTTAGTAGTAAGGTTGTTAGCGAGGCTAATAGCAGCTAATGCTAAAAGACGTTTGGGGCTTATTTTGGGGAATTTAAGCTATATCTAGTGTAATCAGTGGACCTGCAAACAAACATAATTTTCCCATCAGTTTTAAAACGCTCATGGCTCAAGTTTATCACGTGGAAGCTGACAAAGTTTGTTAAGAACTTAAAACACAACCCAAAACACATTAGCACAGCAGTTTCCAAGGCATCTCGACTGTGAAGTCTCAAGTGATGATTGTAACTCCTTCCACAGGTAGAGATAAGAAAGGCTTTTCACCTTTGTGAGTTCTCATGTGATGATTCAAATTGCTTTTTTGTGTAAACGTTTTTTCACAGGTCTCACATTTGAAAGGCTTCTCACTTGTGTGAGTTCTCATGTGACGTGCCACTTGATGTTTGCTTGCAAAACTTTTTTCACAGGTTTCACATTTGAAAGGCTTCTCACCTGTGTGAGTTCTCATGTGAATTTTTAACTTGCTTTTTTGTCTAAAGCCCTTTTCACAAGTATCACATTTGAAAGGTTTCTCACCTGTGTGAATTCCCAAGTGACATGCCAATATGTTTTTACTAGCAAAACACTTTCCACATGTTACACATGAGAAAGGCTTCTCACCTTTGTGAGTTCTCATGTGATGATTCAGATAACCTTTTTGTGCAAAACTTTTTTCACAGGTCTCACATTTGAAAGGCTTCTCGCCTGTGTGAGTTCTCAAGTGACACACCAATTCATTTTTTCTGACAAAACACTTCCCACATGTTAGACATGAGAAAGGCTTCTCACCATTGTGAGTTCTCATGTGACAAATCAAATTATGCATTTGTGTAAAACTTTTTTCACAGGTCTCACATTTGAAAGGCTTCTCGCCTGTGTGAGTTCTCGTGTGACACACCAATTCATTTTTTCTGACAAAACACTTTCCACATGTTAGACATGAGAAAGGCTTTTCAGATTTGTGAGTTCTCATGTGACGTATCATATCAAGTTTGTTTGTAAAACTATTTCCACAGGTCTCACATTTGAAACGCTTTTCACCTGTGTGAGTTCTCACATGACATACCAAAGTATATTTTTTTGCAAAACTCTTTCCACAGGTCTCACATGAGAAAGGCTTTTCACCTTTGTGAATTCTCAGGTGACGTAGAAAATTAGGTTTGTTTGTGAAACTCTTTCCACAGGTCTCACACTTGAAAGGCTTCTCACCTGTGTGAGTTCTCATGTGACAAATTAAACTAATTTTATCACAGTAACTCTTTCCACAGGTCACACATGAGAAAGGTTTTTCACCTGTGTGAGTTCTCATGTGATATGCCAAATACTTTTTTCTTTTAAAACCTTTTCCACAGATCAGACATGAGTAAGGCTTCTCATCTTCATGAGAACTCATGTGACCTGCCAAATCAGATTTTTGTGTAAAACATTTTTCACAGGTCTCACATTTGAAAGACTTCTCTCCTGTGTGAGTTCTCATGTGACGTAGCAAATGAGGTTTGTTTGTAAAACATTTCTCACAGGTCTCACATTTGAAAGGTTTCTCATCTATGTGAGCTCTCATATGACAATTTAAAACACTAATAGTACAGTAACTTTTTCCACAGGTCACACATGTGAAAGGTTTCTCACCTGTGTGAGTTCTAATGTGATAAGTTAAAGTGCTTCTATAGGGGAACTTTTTCCCACAGATCATACATGAGAAAGGCTTCTTAGCCTCGTGTGTTCTTGTGTGTGTACTCAAGTGAAATTTTTGAGAAAAGTTTTTATGACCAGTTTTACAAGAATATATATTTTGGTCAGGGCGAGTTTTCATGTTCGGTTTTTGTTTTGAAATGTCAGCAGTGATATATTTCTCATTTTGCTTCTGCTCTTCTCTCCTTTTTCCTGGTTTATCGTTGTTTCCTCCCTGATCCCGGTTCTCAACTTCAGGGGAGGCCTGACAGATGAGTTTGTTGCTGTCTTGCTCCGTTTCACTGTTGGGTCGTTGCACATTAGAAGTTATTATTAAAATGTCTTCAGTCTCCTGTTTAAGCACATGTTGCTTTTCAGACTGACTGATGTTGACTTGCTTCTCTTCCTCTTTAAACCTTTGCTGTTCTTGTTCCTCTTTCATCTGCCGAGGTTCTTGTTCCTCCTCATCTAAAGTGGAGTTCTCCTCTTGGTTACTGAGTTCAGCGTGATCTGAAAAAAAAAAAAGATAAATGTGCGTTAAAGAATGCACTGTGCACTTTCATTACTTGATGAAGGGAAACAGTGAGGCAGGAGGAAGCTGGATTCAAAGTCAGAGCTTTCAGAATACGAGAAGACTCTCCTCATTGAGCCATAGTCACCAAGATGTAAAAGAGCATTTCTGGAATTATTAATCTTTCCAAAATGAGAGTTTGAGAACAATACAAAGTTCTACTCTAGGGTTTCTCAACAGGGGTAAATTATTACAGGCCAGACTAAAACTGCCAAAAGCTTTGTTTGGTACTATCCCGACCAATCCATCAATGTTTATTGTAGCCGTGGCAACAGTAGCCAGACACAAGCATATATTTTTTTAAACTTTCACTTGTCATAAGCGATGACTTAATATTTGTCTTCTTGTTATTTTTAATGTAAAACATTTATATTTTTGTGAGGGAGATCTTTCAGTCTTACCACAAAATTTCGTCTAATTCCCCAAACCTGGGCTGTCTCCATCATACGAAGGGTGTGTCGTGCTTCATAAAAGCAATACTTGACTTTTACTAATTAAAACCCAACTTAGTTACAGCCTGTCCCTTTGAGCCACCAGGCTGAAGAATATAAACAGAGTTAGGCTTGCTATCTGCATCCTGAGCAGCACAGAGTGGATCATTGGCACAGTAAGAAAGTAAGAAAGCTTGAAAGTTGGAAAGAGAACAAAAATAGTCACCCAGAATTAAAACAATATTATGGTCTTTTAACAGAACCACACTTCAAAATGACTGAACTATCCCTTTAAATCAACATGCCTGTAAGCGACAGTGCTTACAATGTCACCACAAGGCACTATCCTGTTTTGTTTAAACCTAATTCTGAGTTTCAAGAAAATAGCCAAAGACGGTTAAAGTAACAAGTTTTATGCCAATAAAATCAGGCGGATACAAGAGGTTATGAATTATCCCTTCTGATAGCCTGACTGATGCTACAACAAGCATGTTTTAGGTGTGTGGTTCTCTTATTATTCCTGCAAAGCTGCTACCAGATTTGAGGACAAAGGTAAAATGTTGCTGCTTAGAGCTGTATAAATTCATAGCAGCGCCTTGCAGTCATTGCAGGAAGAGTTTGAGTTGTAGCACATTTTACAGAGATAAAAGCCTCCCTCTCATGAGGGTGGCTCCATTTAGCTCGCTTCGAGTGTGAAGCGAGCTAAATGGAGCTGAAATCTCAGCATGTGGTTATCAAACTGCTGAAAGCTCCAGGGACTCCCTCCTGTTCATTTAAGGATGCAAGTTTCAGACTGATGATATCACTTTTGTTAAATAATTGAGTTTTTTTCCTTTATGGGTGACATGATTAGGTTTTTTTATGTTTAGGAGTGATATATCTGATTTAAGTGCATTTTTCATGCTTTTAATGATGAAGAAATATGACTCAACATAATAGATATTACTTAATATAATTCATCCATCCACCTATTATGGATGGATGAATGGATGGTTGGATACAGAAAAAAATGTATGTAGAGAAAAGAAAAGGTACGTTAACAAGTTTTAAAGAAGAAAGTAACAAACAGTTTGTAAATTTCTGAATTATATCTAAAGAAAGAAGCGCTACGAAGGGTGTGTCGTGTCAGAACAGCTGTTCTCTACTTGGCCAACCAGTTATGCTAAATGTCCTGAACTGGTGCTTGATCCGCTGGGTTTTAAGGTTTCTGGTGAAACTATCTGCAGACCAACCTGATCAGAAACTGGGAGCTGTTCATGTTGGGATGTGAGGATTTATTTTGGACAGAAGTTTTACTTTGGCACCGTCTCTCACTGTGGAACTGGGATCCTGGCTGAGCTTGTTCCAGCAGCAGCTCCAGCTTTGTGTTTCCTCACAGACCAGCAGACTAACAATAGACCTCATGAGTCAGGAGATCTGAACTGGACCTTCTAGTCACACGGTTTGGAGAAATCAGAGCGGAGAACGTAGAGTCAGACAGAACTGATATTTTCTGATGGGAAGCTGATGAATCCAGAGAGTTTTGGCCTTTAGCTGCAACACGGGACACAAAGAAAGTAAAGACAGCCTTACTGTTGATAGGAGCAGCAGTTAATGGAAAGCTGCTATCAGTCTCCTCCTTCACCAGGAGCTGCTCTCCTTCCTGACGGGCCCCGGGTTCCTCCTGTTCCTCCTTTATGTGGTGGGGCTCTGACTCCTGCTGCTCCCCCTCAGGACTCTGTTCTTCAGGAGCCTCTTCTTTAACATCTGCAGCCACTGAAACACATTACATGCTTTATCAACAACTAGATCTGGACAACGTTCCAACCATGCCAGCAGACTGGGAGCTCCACGCCGCTGTGCGCCGTCCTGGTGAACGCTCGCTCACTTTATAACTCACTTCAAGGACTTTACTGCTGAATAACTCCAAAATATAACAGGCTTCTAATTTGTGGAGGTTTTAATATTTACCTTTGTTGTCCATCCAGCCAGTTAGCCGATGAACTCCAAAGCCTGATTACCTCTGTGGATCTGATACAGTCAGTGAACGCCTCCACGCTCAAACATGGACACACACTAGACGTCATACTGTTTCATGGTCTTCCTCCATCTACTTTAGAAACACATGACAGCTGCATTTCTGACGATCTGCTCATTATATTTACTTTTACAGCTTCATCTCCTGCTAAACCATTTGCTTCAGACCAACCTGATCAGCTCAGAAATGCTGCCTCTCTGGAAGCTGACCTTCACCAGCAGCATCTGCAGATTTTCAGTCCACCATCATAAAACCATCGTTCTCACACAGGTGAACCGATACACCATACGTGGGGCTGGGTTTTTGGCCCGATTTGGAAGCCAATATGGCTTTTACTTCTTCTATTTACATAAAAAATGACACAATGAAAAATGTTGAAATCATACGAGTGTTGTTTATGGGAGAAGAGGAAAAGCATCTGCTGTTCTGAGGAACGCAGGCAGACCAGAAAGACTTGATGCTGAGCTACATACTAAGGACAGTCTAAGCTAGCTTAGCATGTAGCAGCATTGCAGCTAATGTTAGCTTAGCATGTAGCAGCACAGCAGCTAATGCTAGCTTAGCATGTAGCAGCACAGCAGCTAATGCTAGCTTAGCATGTAGCAGCACAGCGGGCACCGTTCCACTGAAAGCACCGCCAGGCTTAGCCAGTTTTCTGGGGGAAACCCTGCAACGAGTTGTGATGAAGAGGAGGAATCCATCAGCTGCTGAAAACGGCTCCTAAACTTTAGCTCCATCCACACAGTTAGCATGAAGAAGGAAATCTCCAAACCTGATGGGTGCAGCAGAACTCTGGGCTGGAAAACATCCCCCATCATTGGTGTCTCCTCTGCTGCGTCCTGCCGCTCTTTGAGCTCCTGCTTCCCTCCAGTTTCTCCGCTGTGCCTCCAGCTGCTGGACTTCTTTCCAGACTTCATCACCTGCAGCAGCTGCTGCTGCTTGTCACTGTCACTACCCGATCCGTACCGGTAGCACGATCCGTTCCATCAGCTCATTTGCGCATGCGCGAAGAGAATAACTTCCGGTTGGCAATAGTTCGTTTTTCCTACTTTTTTATTCCTTTGTCTTTTTTCGGGCCGGCGGTTTCTTTTTGTATATCTTTGTATTTGCGTAAATACTGCATATTCTAAAAATTAAACAACAGAAATACATAAAAATACATGTTTTTTTTAATAGCAAAAAAGTTTCCCAGTTGTGGTTAGGGAAATAAAAATATATACACCTTTTATTAAAGTACATAAAAACCCTGCTATAAACACATATAGGAGTATAGAAAGGTATTTGATTTTGAATATTCTTCAGTTTTTTTCATAATTTTTATCATTTATTTGATTTGTGTATTTTGTACTTAACATTTTTTTAATAATGTATGCCTTGGTTTTTTTATGTGTTCTTTGTTCTATTCCCTTTTCGGTTTTTGTATAAACAAAAAAAAACTAAACAATGACGAGGTCTTCTCTTTTTTATGATATGTCCACCAGAGGGCGCTAAAACCTCAATCGATAATTTTAACTTTCTAATAAAACAAACTTTTAGTACAAGATTATTTGTATAACAAAATTCATCTTATTAAGGATGAAAATATTTTTCCAGTCCTGTTTGAAAAAGCAATAAAACTAATAGAGTGCATTCAGACAAAACAGATAAACGTTACGCAAGGATATCTTCCCGGACTTCTGAGCATATCCGATGATGACGTCAAGCAATAGAGAGAATGTGAAACGCATCAATTTCTTCCAGAAAAGTCTTCAATATTTTATTTACGATATAGTTTGGCATTCTTTAATGATTTAAGTATAGAAATAAGTATTTTCAGTTCCGTAATTACATTATTTTTTGGCGACCCAGAAGTTATTCTGTTCACGCAAATGAGCGGATGGAACAGATCGTGCTACCAGTACAGATCGGGTAGTGGCAGTCACTGCGCTATCAGTTTAAAAAGGACCAGATAAAAAGTAATTCCATCCTGTCCTACAAAATGCTATGGTTTGCCATTTAACACCAGCCATTATTATGTACGAAAAATATATTGTATAAGAAAATAAGTTGAGGGAACTGTAACGTCTTTATGATGTCAATGCGCCCCCTGCTGGGCCCAGACCAAACACGACCTTGTTGTCATGGCAGCCACATTGTTTACTTCCTTCAAAAATATAACTGCAGGTGATGAAAGACTGCAAACAGGTACATTCTTTTGATCAACACTGTTGTAGTGCACAGTTAAGAACAGCGTTATTATTTAAAAATTCCCTCTGTGTGAGGTAATCATTGCGCATGCTCAGAGTAGCCAACGCGTCCATTGAAATGCGAATCAACCATTTCTGCGTAATTTTGTTATTCCCTTTAAATCATGCAATATTCACACGATTATAACGAAATACAAAAATAAACATCCCACCAAAACTGAGATAGAAGACGAAAAATGAAAAAAATGACCTTTCCAGAAGTTACTGTGTTACAGGGAGCTGATTGTCATTGTTATTATTTTTATTATTATTACTTTTTTTTTCCGGCAGACGAAACGCCACCCGGTGCATTGCAGCCTTTCACCGGATGAAACAAGGTACAATGCTCATATAAGATTCTTAAATTAGGCTTTGTACCAAAAATAAAGTTCATGACGGCTTGCTGGTGCATTTTTGTAGCAAATAATGATATAATCGAGGCCAATTTAAATCCCTAATCGAACATCCTTGAGAAGAGGATCACGTTCTCTTGTTATATAAGTAATTTCCCTCTGGGATTATTGAAGAATGTCTGGTCATATTCTGAAGGATCAGTCGCGTCACATTGCCAGCTAGTTGCCAAGGACGTGGCCAGTTACGTCACCGATGAGCGCGGACTGTCGTGTTCATAAAAACAAATATTCATGAAAAACGTTTTGTAGACATTTCTAGCTAAACGTATGCATAATATATCAATATAATTGTTAGAATTATTCTCCATGATTTTTATTTCCCATATTCATTGTAGTTATCATGTATTTCCTCATTACTATTAAAAAGGTTTTTAGGTTTGAGTTTATTCAGATGTTAAAGTGTCTTTCAGATGACTAATCGTTCTCTCCTATGTGACAGGTTTGTGAAGAGAAATATTCTCATGATATAAAGTTGTTTTTCAGTACCTCACCATCTGTGGCAACTCTTTTCTCTGAGAACTGAACTGCTTTGTATTATCTTGAAGGTCACAGAGTTGTTTTTGATTCTCCCTACTCCCTAGCTTGACAATGTAACCAGGGATTCCCTGTTTGAAAATAAAAAGAAAGGAGGCAACGTTGAACGTTTCAGAGCAAGCAGGAGAATTGTAATCGATGTTTCTTCGTGCGCTCTCCTTGCAAGATTATAACTGACTTCCCTGTTGTCTCTCTTCCTTGTGTTGTTAATGAATGTTTTAGGTGTTTGAACCTGACAATAATTAACATACAGATGCAGACCAAAAAGTCAGACAACAATAAGACAGGACAGAATGGTGCAGTGACTGAGCATTCGTTCATTATGTTGACAATTTTTCCTGGTTAAATAAAGGAATAATAAATAATAACAAAATAATTTCACAAGGCTTTTGCTTGAGGAAAAAACTGACCATGAACATTGTTATATTCTTTTCATCTTTCATTCTTTGTTAAATACTTTTCATCCATTCCTGGTAATCACTAACATCTGCTCTAAATTTGAAAAACATTTTACCTCTTTTTTCCATTCAGAAACCCATGTCTCACTTGAAAATAAAAACGTGTATGAAAAACGATTTTCATTAAAACAATTACAAAAAACAATGATGATTTTTGGCTTTTTTTATTTTCACCAAATATCCAGAACAGCTTTCCCACAAGTGAGATTTCTCACGTTAACATTTAAACTCCTTTTAAAGGGACAGTGTGTAACTAATTTGGCTTTTAATTAGTAAAAATCAAGTATTGCTTATATAAATAAATACTCTGGCAAAGCCTAATTACATCACATCAAAAAAAGTGTTCTCATACCGTATTTTTTCGGACTATAAATTACACTTTTTTTCATAGTTTGGCCAATCATGAAACTTATAGTCATGTGCAACTTATATATCATTTTCAAATGGTAAATCACACTGACCAGGATGAACCAAGTAGTAAACAATGCCGTCACAAGAGGGCGCTATATGCTGCCCTCTCACCACTGAAAATGTATTAAAACATTCACTTCTAAAAAACAACTGAACATATGTACATATGCTGTTTAAGTCTGCATTCACGCAGTGGAGCGTTGTGTGGTGAAGCTCGAAGGAAACAGACCGAGACAGAACCGTGTTACTGGGCTGTCCATGAAGCTAATAAAAGCTAGTGCTAGCTTACAGCTCTGTTGTCCGGGCGGTTTACAACTTTGCGTCAGCTTTATGTTGCTCTGAAACATCCGCGTCGTACTGTTAGCATAGCACGTAGCGCCGTTACGCTCACGGTCTGATTTCAGCGTAATTAGACCGAAATACTCTGATAACTTTCCCGGTGGGAGGTGGTAGCTTGTTGTGCTAATTTACTCCATTCAACCTCCCAGGTCTGTTTATGTTATTCAGCCGCTTATGCATGCAGCTGTTTAATTTAATAAATTGCCTTACCAGATTAAATTTCAGTTTTTAGACTTGGATTGTGTGAAATAAATTTCGAAATAAATGCGCCTTATAGTCCGGTGAGACTTAATTGTCCGAAAAATATAGTAATTTAGACTTAGTAGTTTTTAAATGCAGAGGTTTCGGTGCACCCACTGGGAGGCGTCATATTGGGTCACTATAGACACATTGAATGTTTTTGTTTACATCCGGGTATTTCGTGCATGCGCACAATGCTGGAGGGCAAAAAGACGATTCTTATGATTGCCAGCCATAGCCGTACTGACGCGACAGAACAATCCTGTGAACAAAATGAAACCTGGAGATATAGGTGTAATATCTTCGTGCAGATGATTGCAAAAGGTACACAGCAAAGCTAACTGTATTTAGCCTAAAGCTTTAAGTAGGGGTGGGCGATATATCGAATATACTCGATGTATCTCATGTTTTCCTCCGTGCGATGGTTAAAATGACTTTATTGCGACCATCGAGTGTAAATTTTTAAGGCAAGATTTAGCCGCTGTGTTTTATTCACTCTGAGTTTAGTTTTTCCCACATGTTGAGAACGCATCACTCGCTCCTCCTCCAAACCAGAAACAGTTCTGACGCACACACAATAAGAAACCCGTGCGCTTACTTACGTTGACTAGACAGCGAGGGCTATGGTGACAGCAGGCGTTTCAGGTAAACAAGAAAATCAGTCTGAAGAGAAACAGCACTGGGTCAATACTATGGCAGTGGTTTGGATTTCACAAGAAGGCGGTCGAACAAAACGCGCTAATTTGCGAAACATGCCGTAACACCATTGTCACAAAAGGTAGCAGTAGCACAAATTTGTTCCACCTAAAAAGTCATCCAGTGCAAAATAAAGACTCTTGTAAACTCCGCGTGTCGACACCCCCCCTATTATTATGATATTGAAATAAAAAAAATAAAAACTTCCGAAAGACTGCAAAGAATGCCCAAAACAGATGCCGGTACAAACTTATGACAATTATTTTGCTATGTTTATAAAACTCCTCCAATATAACATTTTAGAAATATTTGCTTTGAAAAATGAAACACAACAAAAATGACATAAAACCCAAAATGTTAGTCAGTGACAAAAGGCTGTAATCAGACTGTAATGTACATTGAAATATCAGAAATGTCATATCACCTTTATTGAATAAAGTTATATAGCAAAATCTATTGATATTGCATTATTGTCAATCCCTAAGTAGAAAACAAGCAAAGATGATCATAGATCACAGATCATTCTATTTGCCGTTTTCTATTTAAATGCTCTTTGCCCAGCAAGAGGCAAGAGAAAGTAACCAAGACAATAAAAAGAAATAATAAGCGAAAAAAACTAGTGTCTATGTCGGCGAAGCTATTATTACCAGGTGGAGATAATTCATGAGAGAGTACGAACTCAAAACTGAGTTTTACATTTTTTTCACAGGTTGTACATGAGAAACCTTGCTCATTTGTGAATTCTCATTAGATTACTTCTACCTCTGTAACTCTTTCCACAGGTCTCACATGAGAAAGGCTTCTAACCTGTGTGAGTTCCCATGTGAGTAGTTAAGCCTCTTTTATCACTGTAACTCTTTCCACAGGTGACACATGTAAAGGGCTTCTCACCTCTGTGAGTTCTGATGTGACACTTTAAATTACTTCTATTACCGTAACTCTTTCCACAGGTCACACATACAAAAGGCTTCTCACCTGTGTGAGTTCTCATGTGAGAAGTTAAACCACCTCTATCACCGTAACTCTTTCCACAGGTCTCACATATAAAGGGCTTCTCAGCTGTGTGAGTTCTCATGTGAGTTTTTAAATAGCCTTTTTGACCAAAACTCTTTCCACAGGTCACACATGTAAAAGGCTTCTCACCTGTGTGAGTTCTCAAGTGAATTTTTAACTTGCTTTTTTGACCAAAACTTTTTCCACAGTTCAAACAGGAAAAAGGCTTCTCACCCGTGTGAGATCTAATGTGATTAGCTAAACAGCCTCTATCACTGTAAATCTTTCCACAGGTCACACAAGAGAAAGGCTTCTCTCCTGTGTGAGTTCTCATGTGAGTTTTTAAATTGCTTTTTTGACTAAAAACTTTTCCACAGGTCACACATGTGAAGGGTTTCTCACCTCTGTGAGCTCTCATATGATAAATTAATCTGCTTCTATAGGGGAACTTTTTCCCACAACTTATACATGACAAATGCTTCTCGCCTGTGTGATTTCTCATGTGAGAATTTAAATTTCTTCTATGACTGTAACTCTTTCCACAGGTCACACATGTGAAAGGCTTCTCACCTGGGTGAGATCTAATGTGATATTTTAAAACGCTTGGTCGACTAAAGCTTTTTCCGCAGGTCACACATGACCATGACATCTCACTTGTGTGAGTTTTCATGTGAATTTCTAAACTGCTTCTATAGGGGAACGTTTTTCCACAGCTCATACATGAGAAAGGCTTCTTACCCTTGTCTGTTCTTGTGTATGTACTAAAGGGCTTATTTTGAGAAAAGTTTTTGTAACCAATTTTACAAGAATATACATTTTGTTCAGGGTGAGGTTCGTTGTTACTTTTTTGTTTTGAAATGTCAGCAGTTTCTTTCTGCAGTTTGGTTTTCTCACATTTCTCATTTTCCTTCTGCTCTTCTCTCCTTTTTCGTGGTTCCTCAAAATTTCCTTCATGATTCTGGTTCTCAGTGTCTGGGGAGGCCTGAGAGACGACTTGGTTCCTGCTTTGTTCTGTTTCCGTGGGGAGTCTTTGTACATTAGAAGGAATCATTAAAATGTCTTCAGTCTCCTGTTTAATCCCAAGTGGCTTTTCAGCCAGACTGATGCTGACTTGCCTCTCTTCCTCTTTAAACTTTTGATGTTCTTGTTCCTCTTTCTCCCCTTTTATCTGCTGAGGTTCTGGTTCCTCCTCATCTAAAGTGGAGTTTCCCTCCTGGTTGCTGAGCTCTGAGTGAACCTCCTCATCTTTACAGACATAATGCTTTCGGGAATCTAGAAAAAAGATGAAAGGAAGGCTTAGAAATGTGAGTTAAAGAAAGTACTGTTCACTTTAATCACTTGAAGAGGAGAAACAGTTTGGCGGGAGCAAGCTGGGTGGAGGAAGCAGAAGAGGGGAACTGTGATTCATTTTGGAAGTGTTTCTTTGAAGGTATAGTTTAAACCAGTGAATTGTAAAACAATGCCAGTGTAAACTTTGAACCCCTGGAAAAAAACTGTGGTCTGCAACATTAAAACATGCATGGCACTGAAGCTGTAACTCATAGCACTTCTGTGTTTCTGGCAGCTCCCTGCTGCCTTCAGGAGAATGGGACATCTAAGGTTCATTGTTAAAACTTCCCCCGCATTACTTTTACTCTGGAATTCTGGAAAATTAACCCTCTCTTTTGTCGTATTACGCACGGAATACTTTCCTTCCCTTAAAGAGGTTAATTTCTCTCAGCGATACACCATGAGCATGTTACCTTAACAAAGGTTCAATGTTTACACACACGGTACAGTAGATCTGGGCCTCTACTGCTCTGATGATCCAGGCCTAAAGTACTGCCAAAAGTATTTGCTCCCCCATCCAAATAATTGGAATCAGGTGTTCCCAATCACTTCCATGGCCTCAGGTGTAGAAAATCAAGCACCAGGCATGCAGATGGTTTTTACAAACATTTGTGAAAGAATGGGTCGCTCTCAGGAGCTCAGTTAATTCCAGCGTGAACCTGTGATAGGATGCCACCTGTGCAAAAAGTCACTAAACTTCCTCTCTCCTAAATATTCCAGTCAACTATCAGCTGTATGTAAAAGAAAATGGAAGTGTTTGGGAAACTGACAGAGTGGGGATGCTCAGTGGATGCTGAAGCGCATAGTGCAAAGAGGTCAGCAACTTTCTGCACAATCACTGCACACCTCCAAACTTCATGTGGCCTTCAGAAGAGAGCAGAGAGCTTCATGAAATGGGTTTCCATGGTTGAGCAACAGCATCCAAGCCTCACATCACCAAGTGCAATGCAAAGCGTTGGATGCAGTGGTGTGAAGCACGGCATCACTGCACTCCAGAGCAGTGGAGACGCGTTTTCTGGAGTGACCAATTGTGCTTCTCCATCTGGAAATCTGATGGATGAGTCTACGTTTGGCGGTTGCCTCAAAAATAAACTTCTTAATCAATCGCTGAAGCTGGATGGCATTAAATGTATTTTTTTTTGTCCAGGAGTGATGCTGAAAAACTAGTCCATGCATTTGTTACTTCAAGGCTGGACTATTGTAATTCTTTACTATCAGGAAGTCCACAAAATGCAGTTCAAAGTCTTCAGCTGATCCAAAATGCTGCAGCAAGAGTTCTGATGAAAATCAACAAGAGGGATCATATTTCTCCAATTTTAGCTTCCCTTCATTGGCTTCCTGTTAAATCAAGAATAGAATTTAAAATTCTCCTTCCGGCGTATAAAGCCCTTAATAAAAAATAAATAAAATGAATGCATGATTTAGCTAAAAGTTTGAAACTAAAATTAAGTTTGGGATTTCACATTATATGTCCAGCCCCAATTGAATAGATACACGGAAAGGTTAACATGGCTTGACCACCAAATAATTCAGGTTAGTTAGAATAACTGGAACTGCGGATAAGCTGTAGAAAAAGGCTTGTTTGATTTACTGTAATACAAAATTGAGTTCCTGAAGTGTTGAGGCTGTATGCAGGGTACAAATGCACAGAGGCTATGATTAACAATGGATTCATGACAGTTAGCTGCAGAAATACCAGATTAGAGGCTCTTACATTATGATTATAGATTATTCTTGTCATGGTTTTTATATGCCTTGCCCACATGCAGACACAATACGGAAGACAGAGTGCAGTTTAAAGGGGTTTATTAAAGGGTTCAGGTACAGGGATCGCACCGGTGTGGAGATCCGTCGAGGTCTGAACGTCAATGCCGGAGGAACTGTGGCAAGAGGAGGAGAGTGTTTATGAAAGACTAAACCAGATAATCCCAGAAGCCGAGCCGCTTACCGTTTAGTTGAGCGAACCTAACCGGGGAGGGAAACTCTGAGGCCGAGTGCTCACGAGGATGGCCGGTGGTCAGCAGCTGGAGGGCGGACTGATGGCAAGGCGGCGAGGGATCCGGAGCGAGCCACGGCAGACAGACGGTTTGACCAGAGATCAGAGGGAACCAGCAGAATCCAGGGAAGGGAAACCTCGAGCCCAGCTGGGTAACATCCAGAGAGTACGAGGGGGAACGCCAGAGCAACATGTGAGCTTCGGGGATTCTTGGAAGCTGGTTCGTCGAGCGAGACGTCAAGACGGGTGAGTAATCCAAACACAAAACTACAAGAAAGGCAGGAGATCCAAAATTAGTCAGGTTCCAGAGATACGGGAAAAAAAACTCAAGTTCAGGTTTGCAGAATCAGGTCAGAGGCCACGCCGTACCACGACTGAGTACGGCGTCTTCCTTCTTCTTCTTTATGAATTTTTCTGGCGGTTGGCACGCAACGAAACGGTGCATTACCGCCACCAACTGGTTTGGAGTGTGGATCAGAATGACTTATTTATACTAACTAAAATAAATTACTACCAAACTACCAAAACAAACCAACACCCAAAAAAAACAAAAAAAAAATTAAATCCTATCAATTAAATTACTTAGTCTAAGATAATGAAACATAATCCCATAACACTTACCTATTGAATTACTTCTAAGCATTTCCATTAAATCAAATTTTATTCTTTTCCTTTTTAAATTTTTAACCATTTTCCTTAAGGCGTCTTCCTTCTGCCTGTGCCTTCCTTAAGACGCCAGTGAACAGCGCTCCAAACGAGCCGCAGGTGTGGGCCACGCCCCCCAGCAAACTAGAACCACCTGTGAAGCAGAGTTAGAGCACGGACCAAAACAGAGAACCCTGACAATTCTTAGAGTTCTAAAAGCAATTAGAAGCAAAGCAAACTGATTTGTTTTAGCCTAAGGTAAAACAAGTGAGTTTTACCTCCTCTTGTTTCCCCCGCCGGGGAAGAGGAGGCTGAGGTGAGCTTTTATAGTCGGGCTTGCAGGTGGATTGAGTCCAGGATGAGGTGATTAGTGGTGGAAGGAGATGGAGCTGTATGGGAGGAAGGTGCTGGAAAACGTTCAGGGTGCAGCAGGCAAAAACTGCACCCTGACACACGTTATGGGACTTTTTTTAATGTATACGTCAGCAGCTCACTCTGGTTGCATACAAAGTTTTTATGAAAGATTATCGCCTCCTGCTGGCATATTAGTTGTCATTTTGGTGTTTTATGCTTTGTTTCTGCCCAGTTTGTTAGTACGTAAGTAGTAAGTTTTTCACGTTTATTTACAATTTTAACAGAAGCACGTAATCCGCATGCGCAGCAGAGTATAAAACAAGGAAGTGGCTAAAGGCTATTAGCATCTCCCAGCGAAACAATGAAGAAAGGTCCATGTTCCAGTGGAAAAAGGCTAAAAAAATATGATTCCTGGAGGGAAAAGACTGGAATGTCTCTGGGAATCCAGTCTGAACGTTGGTGTTCAGTGAAGCGGACGCTAAACCTGCCGAGGCTCAGATGTGACGCAGAGTTGACTGACGTGAGTAAATGTTCTGATATGAGGCTCTTAAAGCTGCGATAGATTAGTTTATTCTATCTTCGATCTTCCTCCCACAGTCCAAAAACATGATTTAGGTTAATTTGTCACTCTAAAATTGTCCTTAGGTGTGAATGGTTGGTTGTCCTGTCTGTCTCTTTGTTGCCCTGTGATAGGCTGCTTACCTGTCCAGGTGAAGCCCGCCTCCCACCCACTGACAGCTGCAGATAGACACCAGCAGCCCTCAGGACCCCAGCAGGGATAAGTCTGGTGGAAAATGGATGGATGGATGATGTTCGATCACGTCGAGCTGCTGCTTTCCTGCGAGACGTTGCAGAGGCTCAGGCTCGATCCAGCATCATTTACAATTGATTTATTAGGCAAGCAAAACAGCATTATGATAGTTCTGCGATACTGTAGCTAAATGTTGCTATGTTTATGTTTATTTGTATTTGTTAATCGAGGCCGAGAGTGAATTATGTTTCGGCTCAAAAAGGACTATTAAAATAATATCAAGATACAGGCATGGTGTCTGTAACTTTACATCAGAGATGACAAAAATCACATGTGGGGTTCCCCAAGGGTCCATCCTGGGTTCCTCCTCTTCAACATCTACATGCTCCTCTAGCTCAGATCATAAAACATCATCAGCTACCATCACTATGCAGACGACACACAGCTCTACATCACCGTGTCACCAGGTGACATGCACTGAGTAAACTGAACCTCCATCTAAAGACAATTACAAAGTGGACCTTCTACCACCTGGAGAACCTTTCCAGGATTAAAGGACTGATGTCTCAGCAGGATCTGTTCACACACACACACACACACACACACACACAGAAATGTGAATTTCAATGTTTGATGAAATATTCTGAGATGCCGCACTGAACGTTGCTGCTGAGGAGGTTTAGAGTGACTTTAATGACGTGATGTCAATGTCTATAAAACTATCAATCACACAATCTGTCATTTATACGTTTCAAAATTCATCAACGATCATGCTTTACCTCTATTCTTATTTTAATGTTGTACATCCTCTGTCTTGGCTCTATTTTTAAGAAATGTGGGATTTATTTTCATTATGCGGCTCACATACAGATTTATATGCCGCTAAAGAAAACAGACTCCGTCTCTGTTTTTATGTTTGGAAGACTTGAAAGCCTGGATGGTTTATGCTGACACAAACATTATCTAATATTTTATGTGTGTGTGGACATTCACCGCACACTTCTTAACCAATCACTTAATCTGGATGGCATTAAATTGGCCTCTGGTAATAAAGTAAAAAATCTTGGTGTTATTTTCGACCGAGACATGTCATTTAAATCCCATATTAAACAGGTTTCCAGAGTTTCCTTTTTTCACCTCAGGAATATCGCCAAAATTAGAAACATTCTGTCCAGGGGTGATGCTGAAAAACTAGTGCATGCATTTGTTACTTCAAGGCTGGACTATTGTAATTCTTTACTATCAGGAAGTCCACAAAATGCAGTTCAAAGTCTTCAGCTGATCCAAAATGCTGCAGCAAGAGTTCTGATGAAAATCAACAAGAGGGATCATATTTCTCCTATTTTAGCTTCCCTTCATTGGCTTCCTGTTAAATCAAGAATATAATTTAAAATTCTTCTTCTAACATATAAAGCCCTTAATAATCAAGCTCCATCATATATCAGAGCTCTGATTACTCCGTATGTTCCTAACAGAGCACTTCGCTCTCAGACTGCAGGTCTGCTGGTGGTTCCTAGAGTCTCTAAAAGTAGAATGGGAGGCAGATCCTTTAGCTATCAGGCTCCTCTCCTGTGGAACCAACTCCCAGTTTTGGTCCGTGAGGCAGACACCCCGTCTACTTTTAAGACTAATCTTAAAACTTTCCTTTTTGACAAAGCTTATAGTTAGAGTGGCTCATGTTACCCTGGGCTACATCTATAGTTGTGCTGCTATAGGTTTAGGCTACTGGAGGACATCAGGGCCTATTTCTCTCACTCTACTGATTTCTACTGTTCTCCAGTTTTGCATTGCTTGTCGTCATTTCAGCTTTTAACTTTTTGTTCTCTCTCTTTTTTCTTCATAGTAGGTACACCTGGTCTGGCGTTCTGCTAACTGTGACATCATCCAGAGAAGACAGATCACCCGTTATTACCATCTAATGTAGAACAGATTACTGGATCAATGTGTGCTTCTGTGCTTGTTTGTCTCTCTTGTTGTGTCTCTGCTCTGTCTTCTGTAACCCCAGTCGGTCGAGGCAGATGACCGTTCATACCGAGCCCGGTTCTGCTGGAGGTTTTTCCTTACCGCTAATGGGTGGTTTTTCTTTCCACTGTCGCTTCATGCTTGCTCAGTATGAGGGATTGCTGCAAAGCCATGGACATTGCAGACGACTCTCCCTGTAGCTCTACGCTTCTCCAGGAGTGAATGCTGCTTGTCGGGACTTTGAAGCAATCAACTGGTTCCCTTATATAGGAAATTTTTGACCAATCTGTATAATCTCACCCAATCTGTATAATCTGATTGAACTTGATTTTGTAAAGTGCCTCGAGATGACATGTTTCATGAATTGGCGCTATATAAATAAAATTGAATTGAATTGAATTGACAGACCGCGTTTCAGTTTGTGTGCGTCAATAATGGCACAAAATCTGATACTTTAACCTTTAACCCTTGTCATGGAAAAAATAATTATCAAGACATTAAAACCTAGATGAGCTTAGATTTTCTGGTTTTAAATTCTGACAAGACAAATTGTCATTTCTGGACCAGAGTCCTCAAAAATGAACTTCTTGACCACTTAATCTGGATGCCATTAAATTGGCTTCTGGTATTAGAAAAATATTAATCAATATTATATATTAGAGATCTGATTGTCCAATATCTTCCTAACAGAGCACTTTGCTCTCAGACTGCAGGTCTACTGGTGGTTCCTAGAGTCGTGATGTCTTTGTATTGAAATGTGCGATACTAATAAATTAGCCTTTGCCTCATTGTAGTGATAGTAGTGTTTTCCTGTCTGTAGTATACATACCCCATTTCCACTACCCTTTTTAACCGTGCCTAGAACGGTCTAAGCTTGGTAACTGAGATAACTATTGAGTGTAAATGGAACGCAAACTGAACTGAACGGTGCCAGACCCAACCGGACTGTGCTAAATCTAGACCAGTTTGATAGGTGGGCTCGGCCCGGTTTTTCTGTGGCACGGTTCTCTGATAACAAAGAGCGCATGAGCAGACCGCGTCATCTCCTTACAGTCAGCTGACATTTCAGACATCCATAAAAATACTAGCTTCCCTACCGTGACACACGGTTTCCAGTGATGATTCTGCTTAGCAGTGTGATGAACCTCAACGTCTGTTGTTGTTTCCTGCGTCTGTAAATCCTGACTAGACGTTTGTGTGTCTTATCAACTTCCCAAAAGCCGACTCTGTCAAGTAAATTTACCAAAGGTTGCATTCTTCTCCTGACTCTCCGCAAACAACGAAATATCACAATTATAACCAAACATAACTGCCTGAATGTTACGGGCGCTGCCATTTTGATTTGCTCGATTACCTCCTTCAACCCTGGAGAGCAGTAGTACCGTAGATCGTCACTAGGAGGCGAGGAACTGTGCTGGCATGACGTGTAAATGGTCGTAAGAACCAAGCTCGGTCTGGATTCGGCATGGATTGATTAAAAAAGGGTAATAAAAATGGGGTAATTGTCTCCACCTTAGGAATCAGTGCAGCTCTCCACACCATAGCCAATTAGCAGTTTTCGTAAAATTCTTCATCCAGTCAGATTAATTCATTGCACTTGTGAAAGTCACACCCCTGGCTGCTTAGGTACGCAGACACAAATATACTTAATATCCTGATGCAAACTGAAAGATTAGAGTAAAAAAACTATGATGGGGTACAAAGGTTGCGATGCCAAAACCGTTCATTCATTTTATTTACAAAGTAGTTTCACAAGGTTTTTGCTAGAAAAAGAAAAGCGGCTCAAAGAACTTGAACCAAACCGAAGTGACAATGCAAGTGACAACTAAAAGGTTTTCAAGTTATTTCATGTTTTTCAAATAACTCTCGCTCTTTGAGGTATTGTCTGTTGGTCAATCGGCTTTGATACTGGGAGAATATTTGAAAGAGTGATTTGAGTACTGGCATTATTTTAACACCAAACACTGCACACATTAAAAAAGTGACAACTTCTCTTAAAGAATAAAAATGTATTATCAGAAAATGATGCACATCCAGATAACACCATGAAATAATACTTAAGTGAATTAACCATATAGCTCAATCAAAAGCTCTTACTTACTAGGCTTGTGAAACTAAACGACTACCGAGCAAAATTAAGACAAAAGAAACTACAGAACAATGTAGGCTACACACAAAACAAAAGGACAAAAACAGTTGAAAACCATCACCATAAAACGATTCAACGAATTTAGTGTTTACTGAAGATCTAAATTAGCAGAACGAAGTTCATCTTTAAGATTCTGTAAGGAGGTTAAAATAGCTTTACTAATAAAGAACATTCCGATGTGTTCAACATATTCACAATGCAACTCAGAGTAAGATAAAAGACATTATTTGAGGAACATTTCAAAGAATCATTTGCTAAATAATAAAATATCCATAGATAATAAATTACCTTTAGGACAGAAATAATTAAGACTGAAATTGGTAACTTGACATGGTAGAAGGTGCTGTAAGGAGAGATGACCAGGTGTCGTGCTGGAGCACATCAGGGTCACGCACCCCTTAGCTTCATGGCTTTCTCTTAAGTTACACAAAATACCACACATTTATGTTATGTTACCTACTCATGCTGTACAAACGCTCGTACTACAATTGTACAATCGTGGAGTGAAACTAAAACAAGCGTAATGTTTAACTCTTTCATAAAAAGGTTGTTAGGTGGGCTAATAGCAGCTAACGCTTCAAGTAGTTCAGGGCTTATTTTGAGGACTTTCAGCTATATATGATGTAATCAGCGGACCAGCAAACAAACATAAATGTCCCATCAGTGTTTTAAAACCCTCAGGACACTAGTTTAATTTATCACAGGAGAACTCTCACAGTTTAAGAACTTAAAACAAAATCCAACATATTAGAATAGCTTTGTTTCAAGGATCTCGGTAGGTTTGTTTTCAAGGCTTCTCACCTGTGTGAGTTCTAATGTGATGAGTTAAACCACTTCTATTACTGTAACTTTTCCCACACGTAACACATGAATAGGGCTTCTCACCTGAATGGCTTCTCATGTGACGTACCATATTAGATTTGCCTGTAAAACTTTTTTCACATGTCTCACATTTGAAAGGTTTCTCACCTGTGTGAGTTCTCATGTGACTTATCAAATAAGGTTTTCTTGTAAACATTTTTTCACATGTCTCACATTTGAAAGGCTTCTCACCTGTGTGAGTTCTAATGTGGTTTACAAAATGACGTTTGACTTTAAAACGTTTTTCACATGTCTCACATTTGAAAGGTTTCTCACCTGTGTGAGTTCTCATGTGACTTACCATATTAGATTTGCCTGTAAAACTTTTTTCACATGTCTCACATTTGAAAGGTTTCTCACCTGTGTGAGTTTTCATGTGACTTACCAAATAAGGTTTTCTTGTAAAACTTTTTTCACATGTCTCACATTTGAAAGGCTTCTCACCTGTGTGATTTCTCATGTGATAAGTTAAAGTACTTCTTTCCCTGTAACTCTTTCCACAGGTCACACATGTGAAAGACTTTTCCCTTGTGTGAGATTTCAAGTGAATATTTAATGCATTTTTTTGTCTAAAAACTTTTACACAGGTCACACATGTGAAAGAGTTTTTACCTGTGTGAGTTGTAATGTGATATGTTAAACCACTTCGATTACTGTAACGTTTTCCACAGGTCACACATGAATAAGGTTTCTCACCTGTGTGAAATGTTGTGTGACTTAGCAATTGAGATTTTTGTTTAAAACCCTTTCCACAAGTCCCACATGTGAAAGCCTTTATACCTGTGTGAGTTGTAATGTGATATGTTAAACCACTTCTATTACTGTAACGTTTTCCACAGGTCACACATGAATAAGGCTTCTCACCAGTGTGAAATGCCATGTGATTTAGCAAATGAGATTTTAGTGTAAAACCTTTTCCACAAGTGAAACACGTGAAAGGCTTCTCACCTGTGTGAGTTCTCATGTGAGTTTTTAAATTGTATAATTTCACAACACTTTTCCCACAGGTCACACATTTGAAAGGCTTCTAACCTGTGTGAATTCTCATGTGAGTTTTTAAACTGTATAATTTTCCAAAACTTTTCCCACAGGTCACACATGTGAAGGGCTTCTCACCTGTGTGAGTTCTTATGTGAGCTTCTAAATTGCTTTTATGACCAAAACATTTCCCACAGGTCACACATGTGAAGGGCTTCTCACCTGTGTGAGTTCTCATGTGAGCTTCTAAATTGTTTTTATGACCAAAACATTTCCCACAAGTCTCACATTTGAAAGGTTTCTTTAATGTGTGAGTTCTCATGTGATCTTCTAAATGATTTTTACGACCAAAACCTTTCCCACATGTCACACATGTGAAAGGCTTCTCACCTGTGTGAGTTCTCATGTGAGCTTGTAAATTGTTTTTATGACGAAAACATTTCCCACAGGTCTCACATTTGAAAGGTTTCTCAACTGTGTGAGTTCTCATGTGAGCTGTTAAATAGTTTTTATGGCCAAATCTTTTCCCACAGGTCACACATGTGAAAGGTTTCTCACTCGTGTGAATTCTGATGTGAGCTTGTAAATTATTTTTATGACCAAAACATTTCCCACATGTCACACATGTGAAAGGCCTCTCACCTGTGTGACATCTGATGTGATTTTTTAAAAGGTTTGGTAGACTAGAGTTTTTTCCGCAGGTCACACCTGAGCATGACTTCTCACCAGGGAAAGGTCTCATGTGAATTTCTAAACTGCTACTTTTGGTGAACTTTTTCCCACAGCTCATACATGAGAAAGGATTCTCAGCCTTGTCTGTTCTTGTGTGTGTACTCATGGGCCTTGTTTGAGAGAAGTTTTTATAACCAGTTTTACAAGAATATATAAATTGGTCAGGGTGAGGTTTCTTGTTAGTTTTTGGTTTTGAAATGTCAGCAGTGCCTTTCGGCTGTTTGTGCTTTTTCTCTTCTCTCTTTTTTTCTGGTTCCTCATTGTTTCCTTCCTCATCCCGGTTCTCAACTTCTGGGGAGGCTTGACAGATGAGTTTTTTCCCGCTTCGTTCTGTTTCATTGGGGAATCTTTGGACATTAGAAGGAATCATTAAACTGTCATCAATCTCCTTTTTCAGGGCAAGTTGCTTTTCAGCCTGACTGATGTAGAGTGGCCTCTCTTCCTCTTTGAACTGTTGATGTTCTTGTTCCTCTTTCTCTTCTTTTATCTGTCGAGGTTCTGATTCCTGCTCATCTAAAGTGGAGTTTCTCTCCGGGTTGCAAAGCTCAGTGTGAACGCCTTCACCAGTAGAGAAGCAACAATTTTGGAGATCTGGAAGAAAAAAACAGATGAAACAAAGGCTTGGAAATGTAGGTCAAAGAAAGTTTTTTCACTTTAATCACTTGATGAAGAGAAACCGTTTGACGGGAGCAAGAATTGGAATGATCATGGTGCCAAAAAATATCTGGCCAATAATGGCTAAATCACTAATCATAACGCCCTGATGTTTACACAATGTGTAAACAAATGTGTAAATAAATAAAATTTCATGGCGAAATGTTTCTTTGCCTCTTAAACAAAGATAGACAGGGTATTAAGCATTTCCATATAAAGTAGGGCTGTCAAACGATTAAAAAATGTAATTGCGATTAGTCGCAAAATGTTGATAGTTAAATTGAGATTAACCAAAAATTAATAACATTCCTTTTATTTCTGAAAGTGCAATAGCCTGTTTGGGCATTTTAATATGCAACTTTGCAATAAATGACACCAATAAAAGCATGCTTGTACAAAAAATATTTTTATTTTCTATTTTTCAAGCACTTTTCAAAATTGGAACGAAAACATGCTAGTGCCATTAAATGTTAACCTCTGGCCAATAATGGCTAAATCACTAATCATGAGGCCTTAATGTTTACAGAGTGTGTAAACAAAGGTGTAAAATACCTGTTTTCATGGTGAAATACTCTTTCGCCTCTTAAACAAAGATAGACATGTGTCGGGTTTTCTTGACTTTGTTCTTCTCTTTCCATTTCGATTAGTAGGATATTTTCCTCATCCATGAATCAATAAAGATGGCGGCAAACATTACTGAGGTTTCCTTTGAGTTGAAGTGTATTTATTTTTCTTTCTTCATGTAAAATAACTTTTCAATACAAGGTAGCAGCAGCCATAGTACACCGAGCCATGTTCAAGTAACAACAACGGAAGTTCCGTACAAAATAAAAGTCCATTTCCTGTAGCGTCCTTATGTGTCACAATAAAGTGCTTGATATGACACAAATATATCACACACAAGTGGAGACATTGCATGGCCGCATAATGGCTGGGAAGAACAATAATAAAATAACCAAAAAATAATATTCACATGAGAACACAACTTAACACCCCCCCTTGTTCTCATCTTCACAAAACCATTTAGGCCTATAATAATGTAGGCCTCACTGTAACTCAATTTCCAAACAGGACATTCTTAAACTGAAGGATCCTAACTTTTGTTACAGATTTTGTCAGTATGTCTGCAACCATGGTTTCTGTAGGACAGTACTTAATATTTATTCTTCCTGCCTTCAATACATCACGGATAAAGTGGTATTTCACATCAATGTGTTTACACCTTGACCTATGCACTGGATTTTTACTCAGTGCTATTGCTCCTTGATTGTCACCATAAATTGTTGTGCAATTATACACATTTGAATCCAAGTCATTCATTAGCTGCATTAGGTATAAGCTTTCCTGAGTTGTGTTTGCTAAACCAATATATTCAGCTTCACAGGTCGACAGTGCCACTGTCGGTTGTTTCCTGGACTTCCAAGAAATAGCAGGACCTTGTTTTGTCAGAGTAAAGCAGTAACCTGTGGTACTACGTCTATCCTCTACTGAGGACGCCCAATCAGAATCACTGAATGCTGTCAAGCTTAAGGCCTCATCAGATTTCTTGAAACAGAGCTTGTAGTGGGAAGTACCTTTCAAGTATCTTAGAACATGTTTGGCTGCTACTAAGTCTTGTACTGTAGGTTTTGCTAAGGATTGTGACAGTTTGCTGACAATCCAACTGATATGTCAGGCCTTGTGCATGTCATTGCATAGATCAAGCTCCCAACAATTTCTCTGTAATCTTTGGGGTTTTCCAGCTCAGTGTTACTTTCTTCCACATTTTTGTTACATTCCATTTTTAACTCATTTGGTGTAGCTCTTGGCTTGCAATCAGACATCCCAAACCTTTCCAGCATTTTTGCAATGTATTTTTCTTGGCTCATGTTGATTTCACCTTTTTTGTTTTCAAACTGTATGCCCAGAAAGTTTGAAATTTGACCAAGGTCTTTCATGTTGAACTGGGACTTCATGGTTTCTTTAAACTTGTTCAGCTGATCAACACTGCTCGCTGCAATAATCAAGTCATCTACCCAGATGATTACTATGATTGTGTCACTTCCAATCTGCTTCCTGTAAACACAGTGATCAACCTGATTTCTCTCAAAATGATTCTGTTCCAAGTGATCGTTTAAGAGCTTGTACCAATTTCTGCCAGATTGTTTGAGGCCATATAGGGACTTCTTCAACTTGCACACTAATTTTCCGCCTGTTTTTGACAACTCTTCGAAACCCTCTGGTTGATCTAAGTATATTTCTTCATCGATGGGAGCATGTAAATATGCTGTTTTCACATCCATCTGATGTACAGAAAAGTCATTCTGCACAGCTATCTGCATCAGTGCGCGCACTGAGGTGAGATTTGCTGTAGGAGCAAATGTTTCATGATAATCTATTCCCTCTGTTTCTTTGTACCCTTTTGCGAAGTACCTAGCTTTGAACATTTTTCTTGTATCTGCATTTTCTTTCAAAGCATATACCCATCTTCCCCCCACAGTGTTTTTGTCCTTTGGCAAGGTTACCAGTTCAAATGTGTCGTTTTCTTTCAGTGAGGACATCTCTTCCTTCATAGCCTGTTCCCACCTAGAAGCTTCAGGTGACATGATGGCTTCTCTATATGTCTGAGGAAGTCCAAACACTGCCCTGTAACAAGAATCAACACTCGCATTGGTCATTTCATCTTTGGAACATGTTATGTAATCTTCCAAGTATTTTGGGGGTCTTCTTTCCCTTTCTGAATAGTGTCGTTCCTGATATGTTTCTGTTGATGTTCCTGCAGTATTTTCATCATTTTCATTAATTTTTGTCTCTGTGTGGTCATCCTCTTTTGATTTGTCTTTGTCACCTGTGTTTGTGACCTCATTGTTTGCATCTATGACCTGTCCCTCACTTTGTGATGTTTCATTTTTGTTTTTAATATCACATTTTCTCTCTGTGTATTGTGGGATCTCGTAGTCACCATCATCAGTTTGGGTTTCTTGTTCCACACTTCTTTTTGTGATGAATTTGACCAATCTGTGTTTTGAAACCTTTCTGGTTTGAGGGTGATAAACCAGGTACGCAGGACTGTTTCTGCTATATCCCACGAATATTCCCTTGTCACCTCTTGAATCCAATTTGCTGTGGTCATGTCTGTACGCATAGCAGTCAGATCCGAAGACCCACATTTTTGAAAGGTCTGGCTTCTTTCCTGTTAACAGGAAGTATGGGGTATTTTGTGTCCTGTCATTAAAGCACCTGTTTCGAATGTGTGCTGCAGTTTGGACGGCGTAAGGCCAGAGTGTTTTTGGTAATTCCTTCTCTAGTAGAAGGCACCTTCCCATTTCAAAAATGGTACGCCATTGTCTCTCGGCTGTACCATTCTGATGCGGGGAGTAAGGCGATGATGTCTCATGTCTTATTCCTCTCTCTCGCAGTAGTCACTGGAATTCATTGCCTGTGTACTCTGTGCCGTTATCTGACCTGATACATTTAACTGTACCATAAGGTGCTGTGGCTGCGAGGAATTTTTCTGTGGCTACAGTAGTGTCACTTTTATTCTTAAGGAAGTAAACAGACACGGCACCAGAATAATCATCTGTGAACGACACTGCATATTTGTACCCTTCGTGAGATATTGGTTCAATGGGGCCGGCTAGATCTGTGTGTACAAGCTCTAGAATTTTTGTAGCTTTTGAATCAAGCTTCCTGTTCCTGGTGTTTGTAAATTTTCCCTCGGCGCATACATTGCAGTCTAGCTTGGCATTACCAGTAATTTTCATACCATCTACCACTCCAGGTAATTTCAACACATCATCAACATTGCAGTGTCCCATTATCTCATGCCATGTTTTAACATCACAAGTTAGGTTGGCTTTGTCTGGGGACATCATATCATTAACAGAGGCACTGACATTATGTTTGAGTTGGTTTACCGTTTTCAGATAGTACAGCCGTTCATGCACTTCAATGTTGAACACTCGTCCATCTCTGTTGATCAGTTCATTCTGTCCTTCTTAGACGATCACCTTGGCCCCATCATTGGTAGCTGCTTGCACAGAGATGATGCTCTGGGGGTATGTTGGTATGAACAGGGCCTTCTTCAGGGTGACTGTGACGCTTCTTCCTCGCACGTCTTCCAGCAGCACTTCTGCGTCTCCTCTTCTTAATGCGACGTTGTTCATTCTCGTTCCATCCGCCAGTTCCATGTAGTGGGAGCTTGGGTTGAAGCCCTCTTCAAATCGTGTGAAACAGTTCATGTCTGTTAGGATGTGAGAGGTTGCTCCACAGTCCACCATCAGCCCAAGCTTCTTGATTTTCTCTGGGAAGGTTGTGTGACTGACAGTAAACACAAAAGTCCGTTCTTCTTTGTCAGGTTTTTGCCTTTCAGCTGATTGTTTTGCGTCATCTTTCTGTTGGTCTCTATTTCTGCAAGTTTCGTCGTTGTGTGTAGAACTCCTATGGTAACTGCACCAATTGCCACGGTCCTGTCTTTCTGCTGTTTGCTTCACCTCATCTTTAAATTTCTCCCTTCTTCTGCACGTCTCGTCATTGTGTGTTGAACTTTTGTGGTAGCTGCACCACTTTGACGCCCCCCTTTGTCGGCAGTCGCGAGCTACGTGACCTCGGTTTCCACACCCGTAGCAGGTGACTGTTGAGATGTCCACTTTCATTACGTTGTCAGCTTTGGTTTTACTGTCAAACTTTTCTGTTTCTTCGTAGCTTCTTAGGTTGCTTTTGAACTGTGTGAATGTGATTTCTCCAGTACTCTGTGCTGTATGAATGGCAAACGGTTTGTATGATTCTGGCAAGCCTTTTAAAATCATTGCTATAATTAGTCCATCACTGATAACTTCTTTCACGTTCCTCAGGGAAGTCACAGCTTTCTCAGCTCTGATAATGTAGTCTGTCACCGTCTCGTTGTCAGTTTTCTTTAAAGACGTTAATTCCGTGTACAGGGCTATGATTCTGGGCTTACCCTAGCTGGCATAATGATCTTGCAGTATCTGTAGAGCCTTTCTGCCGTCATCTGTGGCATCGTGCATGACGAGAGATAAACTCTTGTCGTCAAGAAATTGAATCAATTCAGCGTAGCATTCTTCATTCTTTTCTCTGTCGACGTTATCTTCTTTGGACAGTATTGTGTCTTTTAAACCTAGCATTCTTAAGTGGCCAAGGAATTTTACTTCCCACAGTTCGTATTTGTTTTCGTCTCCGTTGAAAACTAACCTTTCCCATTTTCCTCCTGTCGATTTGGCGCGTCTGGGCCCATAACCTGTCGGGTTTTCTTGACTTTGTTCTTCTCTTTCCACTTCGATTAGTAGGATATTTTCCTCATCCGTGAATCAATAAAGATGGCGGCAAACATTACTGAGGTTTCCTTTGAGTTGAAGTGTATTTATTTTTCTTTCTTCATGTAAAATAACTTTTCAATACAAGGTAGCAGCAGCCATAGTACACCGAGCCATGTTCAAGTAACAACAACGGAAGTTCCGTACAAAATAAAAGTCCATTTCCTGTAGCGTCCTTATGTGTCACAATAAAGTGCTTGATATGACACAAATATATCACACACAAGTGGAGACATTGCATGGCCGCATAATGGCTGGGAAGAACAATAATAAAATAACCAAAAAATAATATTCACATGAGAACACAACTTAACAAGATGGTAATGCACATATACATATAAATGAATACAAATTTTACATTTTAATAAAGTAACAAGTTTTGTTGTTCATTTTTTCACTCTCTCTCACACACATCCAATACTGAGCTTTCACACCAACAACAATAATTTCTTTGAATATTTTTGGCTTCCAGTTTTATCCACATTCATATAGTTTAAAGCCTGGAAAAAGGTTTATAATCTTACAGGTCATCTCAGTCTTACACCTTGCTTGCAACTGGGCAGGTGCTTAAAACCCTGAAAGAGACTGTTTAGCAACTGTTCAGTAACTGCAGGGTACTTCGTTTGGCAATGTGATTCAGCCTTAGTTTGTCAAATACAGAGACAACAAATTAATAAGCATTAAAGTACGGTTTATGGGTTGGGTTTCTGCAATGTTATCAGCGTGTAAAAACTCATCTTCAGAACCAATCTCTGCTCAAAATGGGACATTTCAGCTGGTTATACTCACTGTCTGTAGTGCGGCAGCGTCACTTGTTTTAGAGCTCAAATAAGCAACTTCACTTTCAGAAACCGGCCCAAAAAACTGCAACCCGCAACTCACCAAATTTACAAGAGACTTTAGAAAACAGAAACTCAAAGTCGCATGAAATAAGCGGACTTGGCAACAGTGAGCGTGGGTCTGTTTTGCTAAAGTCTCTAGCGATCTTGGAACTACGGAAAGCGCTGAGGGCAAAAAAAGCATTAACGCGTGTTGAAAGATGTCAGCGTTATGGTCTAACAAAGTTAACGCATTAAAACTGACAGCGCTAATATAAATATATATATATATATTGCGGCGTATCAATTTAAAAACTTATCCAAACGCCGCGGCCGGCTGAGACAAGGGGTAATGGCTACTGACGACGCGTCACGCTGAACCATTACACACGTTGATGTCGTTTTATTTTTCCATCTCACGATCATAACACAAAACTTTTACTTACATTCATGAGCCGTGCATGGATACATCAAACCGTGCGTTGATGACGGTTAACAGAAAGTTTCTCCCCAAGCTCACCCAGCCGCCGTAATCCAGGTCGCTGTTGAACTCAGGTGAGCAAACAAACTAATACAGATGACACCACACCCACGGTGCCACCCACAGATACCAGTGACGTCACATGCGGGTGCCCATACACCCATAGAGAGGATATTATTGTCAGAAGAGCACAAGACATACAGAAAAACAAAGTATGGCTCCTACATTTCCGGCCCCAAATTATTTCATGATAATAATTCACCACCACCATCACCTTGTAGGAGACACCAATGCACATTCAAAGTGAACACACAAGTTCATCAAAGTCCAATTTATAGTCTTAGATCCAAGCAGTCTAATAAAGTCAGACCAGTCCATTCAAAAGCTCAAAGTTCATGCCCAAATAATCCACAGGTTTTCACTGCTCTTCTGCTTCCTGCAGAAGACAGACTTTGGTTATCGGCCTGTCCAAACAACTTGTTTTAGTTTTAATCCGTACACTCCGAACTAGTCCATTTTTGTCTGGAACAGTGTCCACAATTCTTCCTGTAGTCCAAGTATTGCGCGGTGCCATATCATCCACTAGCACCACTAGATCTCCAGGAACGAAGTTTCTCCGTGCAGTATTCCATTTCTGGCGCTCCTGAAGCTCAGGAAGATACTCCTTCACCCAGCGCTTCCAGAACAGATCCGCCATATACTGCACTTGTTTCCACCGACGACGAGCGTACAGATCCTCCTTCTCAAACACTCCAGGTGGCAACAACGGCTGTGTCTTGAGAAGAAGTAGATGGTTAGGTGTTAATGCTTCCAGATCTTGAAGATCTGTTGATGCTTTTGTTATTGGACGGCTGTTAACAATAGATTCAGCCTCACAAAACACAGTCACCAAGCCTTCTTCGTCCAAGGTCTGAGTCTTCAAAATAGAGTTGAGCACCTTACGAACTGAACGGATCAACCTTTCCCAAGCACCTCCATGGTGTGATGCTGCTGGAGGGTTGAAAACCCATTTCACATTTTTTTGTAGCAGCACGTCATTTATGAGTTTGTGGTTCAGCTTTTCAATGGCCTTCCTTAATTCTCGTTCAGCGCCCACAAAGTTAGTACCGTTATCTGAACGGATTTCCAGGACTTGACCACGACGTGCAATAAATCTTCTGAGACCATTAATAAATGAGTCTGTGTCCAAAGATGATAACACTTCAAGGTGTATGGCTCGTATCGCCAGGCAGGTAAAAATGAGCCCATACCTCTTGACCACAGCTCTTCCACGCTTGACCTCAAATGGTCCAAAGCAGTCCAAACCAACTCTACTAAAAGGAGGCTCATCAGGAGTAATTCTGTTATGAGGAAGATCGGCCATTTTTTGATGTCCAGGAGCAGCAGACAAACGACGGCAGATGACACACTTGGCCAGAATTCTTCTTATGGCAACACAGGCGCCAGGAATCCAATACTTCTGACGCAGATGAGACAGCATGTAGTTTCGTCCACCATGTCCTGTTACTTCATGTACATGATGGAGAATCAAATTAGAGATGTACAGATCTTTTGCCAGTATAACTGGATGCTTAGCTTCAACTGGCATAGAAGCTCTACTAAGCCGCCCCCCGACCCTAATAAGACCACCCTCCAGGAACGGACTTAGCTTGAAAAGGTGACTCGTCCTTCTCACACCCTGCCCTTTCTCCAAGTTGGCCAGTTCCTCTGGAAATCTTGTTCTTTGACAAAAACAAATTATAGCTGATTCGGCCACAACCATGTCTTCCATGGACAGAAAACATTTTGGCAATTGAGCTTTAACATTTTTCATCTGAGCCTGTACTTCTTTCTCCAGCTGCTCGGCATTCAGGTCAGATTGAATAAGAGTTTCTCTCAGCAGCTTTCGATGTTGTACCAGAGACACCAGCACGGTCTTAAACTTGAGAAACCAACCCACAGCCCTTTTGAGACGAAGCCAGGAGGAAAAGTAACCAATGAGCTTCTCCATTGGACTGACCTGCTCAACTTGAACAGTATTTACCAACTCAGTCCGAACCTCTGGGTCTCCAACAAGAGAACTTTCCAAGATCTCAGGGTTTTCGGGCCACCTGATTTCAGGCTTGCATAGAAAATCAGGACCGCAGAGCCACACACCAGTCTTCAGAAAGGACTGAACTTTAACACCTCTGGAGGCAAGATCCGCAGGGTTGTTAGATGTGTTCACGTATCTCCACTGAGAGATGTCAGACAGCTTTAGTATTTCAGACACTCTGTTTGCAACAAATATCTTGAATCTTGATGTTTCATTTTTGATGTATTTCAAAACAGATGTGCTGTCTGTCCAAAAAACTGACTCCTGGAGGTCCATTTGCAATTCCTGTCTCCACAACTTGTCCATCCTACTAGCCACAACTGCAGCAGTAAGCTCCATACGGGGAATGGTGATAGGTTTTAAAGGAGCGACACGTGCCTTCCCCATCACAAATGAACTGTGAAAATGTCCTTTGTTGTCTTGGAGTAGTAGGTAAGTCACAGTTCCAAATCCCTCCTCACTTGCATCTGCAAAGTGGTGGAGCCGAGCAGAAACAAGGTCACCAAAGTCAACAGGTTTTAAGCACCTACTGACTTTGAAATTCTCAAGGTGATGAAGGTCCTCCAGCCAGGACATCCATTCTCTGGTGACAGAGCAAGGCAAAGGGTCATCCCATCCCAGACGCTTCCGACAAAGGCCTTGGAGGAATATCTTGGCAGACAAAACAACGGGTGCCAGAAAACCAAGTGGGTCATAGACCGAGCTGATCACAGACAATATTCCTCTTCTTGTGATTGGTCGGTTTTTGAGGATGATTTTAAACTTGAATGAGTCAGACTGTACACACCACTGCACACCAAGGGCACGCTCAACAGGCAAGGCATCACTGTCCAGATCCAGATCTTTCACTTCTTTGGCTCGCTCCTCCTGAGGGATAGTAGCAAGAACTGTGCGTCGGTTACTGATCCATTTTGTGAGTCTAAACCCACCTTTAGCACACAACATGATGAGCTCTCCACACAAAGACACAGCTTCCTCTTCAGAGCAAACAGACACTAAACAGTCATCAACATAAAAATGGTGTAAGACTGTGTTAATAGCCAAAGGACTGAAATGCTCACGATTGTCCTCAGCACACTTCTTCAGAGCGAAACAGGCACAACTAGGGGAGGAAGTAGCGCCAAATAGATGTGCCACCATTCTGAACTCCACCAGCTCCTGACTACAATCTCCTCCTGGCCACCACAAGAACCTCAACAAATCACAGTCCTCAGCTGGCACTCTGACCTGATGAAACATGGCCTCAACATCTGCCATGAGCACCACAGGTTCTTTACGGAATCTTGTGAGGACTCCTACTCCTCCTACTGGTCCTTGCAGAAGTTGTGAGTTCAGTGATGTCCCCTGAAATGTGGCACCACAGTCAAAAACTACCCGCAGCTTCTTCTTTTTTGGGTGATATACCCCATGGTGCGGTATATACCACACCCTCCCATCACAACGGGCCAGCTGCTCAGTTGGAACTCTCTCTGCATAGCCATTAGCCAGCATTTCAGACATGAATGTGGTGTAGTTTATACAAAAAGACAGATCTTTATTCAAACGTCTTTTGAGACTCAATGCACGCTGTATTGCAACTGTCCTATTGTTTGGCATTTTAAAATGTCTTTGCTTTACTGGCAGACCAATACTGTAATGACCATCAATGAGCTTGGCCGACTCTAAAACAGACTTCATGAAGCGCTGATCCTCCCTTGATAGCCCAAATTGTTCTTCATGCACGGTCTCAGGGAAATCCACCTTCAGCTGCTTCTCCCAAAGCTCATCAAGCCTGGCCACAGAGATCCGATTCACTCTAATGTCAGGAAGCACATACTGGTCACTGATCTGGTAGTCTCCTCTGAGCGGGCCATTCACTGTCCAACCCAAGATGGTCCTGATTGCATAAGGACCTCCATCCACTGAACGAACCACCTCCCATGGCTCTAGAACTTGAGGTACATTGGTCCCAATCAGAAGGTCCACATCCGCATTGATCTCTGGGATTTTTATATCACTAAGGTGTGGCCATCTTATGAGATCTTTTGAGTGTGGTATGTTCCCTTGATGTACAGGCATGCTTCTCTGTGTAAACATCTCAGGCAAGCTACAAAAGTTGTCTGAATCCAACCCAGCAACTTCTAAACCAGACAACATGTAGCTGTCCACAACCTTTTCTTGACCCATAGTCCTGAGGAGTATTCCCAGCTTCCTTCCTGTCAGATTCAGCCGGTTCATAAGTCGTTCTGTACAAAATGAGGCAGTACTCCCCGGATCCAAGAATGCATATGTGACCACAGTCTCGTTTCCCCTTTTGGACTTCACCTGTACAGGTAGGATAGAGAGCGTACAGTCCAGTCTACCGGCCCCAGTCAAGCCACTAGACTGCACAGACATCAGAGCACCTTCTCTAGCCACTTCCAAGTCATTATTAGCCTGTATTGCGCTCATTTGTTTTGCTTTGGAGTGGACATGCAGCAATGTGGGGTGCTTAAGGTTGCATACTCTACACAATAAACGTTTTCTGCAATATTTACTCATGTGCCCAATGCACAGACATCCAAAGCACATCTTGTTTTCCTTCAAAAAAGACATCTTCTCATCTTGAGTCCTTTTATCCAAGAGAAGGCAAACATCCAAATCATGTCCAGCTCCACAAAACGGACACACCTTATCATGTGAGCTACCTTTTTTGTTTCCAGGCTCCACTTTCTTCTTGGCAGGTGCTACATTAGTGGCAAAACTGCTGCCTCTGGCTCTTGAGCTAGTCTGAGACTTGACAATTTTTGCATCTCTTTTTCCTGTAACAGGTGCATCTTGTATGTTTCCAAATAAAGGGTCACTTGCAATCTTGACTTGCTTTTCCAAAAACTCAACAATGTCAGGAAATGTGGCTCTACGATGGAATTTCTCCTGAATATCACAGGCCACACTTCGCCACCGATCCCGCAGCTTATAAGGCAACTTCTTCACTATGGTTTGCATATTTGTAGGCACATTCAAGTCACTTGCAGTAGTTCCCATAGCGTTATAACATTCACGCAGCAATAGACTGTAAGCCTGTAAAGCTTTGATGTCTTCAGCTTTAACCATTGGCCATAAAAGCACCTTGTCCATATAAGCAGAAGCTATTTTGAATGGGTCACCAAAATGTTCAAGAAGTAGTGACTTTGCCTTAATGTATCCATTAGAAGGTGGCAGATGTTGACAGCTGCGAACTAAATCTCTGGGCTGACCTCTAGTATATTGTTCGAGGTAATACAGACAGTCCTTATGACTTTGTGTTCTTCCTTCAATGTTGTGCTCGAATCCCTGTATGAAGGTCTGGTACTGCAGTGGGTCTCCATCAAATATCTGCAGGTCTCGCTTAGGTAAAAGGAAAAGTGACTGTTGTTCAACCAATAACGATGTTATTTGATTTTGCCTCTCTAAAACTGTGAGGAAACGCTGATCAGGGTTATTCTGTCTTACAGGTAAAGTTGGGTCAAACTGGGGGTGAGTTTCTGATGGATGTAAAGCACCTCCAGGTATTACACGCGGATCAGCTCCGGTCACAGCAGCAGGCAGGCCAGCAGCAACGGGCAGCGTGGAGAGAGTTGGCTCACCAACCCCAGTCAGAACAGCTGGCATACGATCAGCAGTGGACCTATTGGGCACTGCAGTCACAACAGTGGTCAGAGTAGGGAGACCAGTCATAATTAGCAGGCAGCATAGGCAGAGTGGGCATCTCCATTTTGTGTGTCTTTGGCCTCACAGCATCATAACCTAAAGGCAAAACACCATCTACAGCCTCCAAAGCCGATGACTGTGTGGTGAACTTAGATACAAATGCTGCAGCATCAACATTTAGCTGTGTTCTTTTACTTTCTTTTAAATAGGAATTCATGCCATCTGATTTGGCAGACATGTGAGACACATGAGATCCCTCTAAAGCCTTTAACACACTCACTTTAGCCATAGAAGCTGCCAGATCCATGTCTAAATCCAGCTCCTCCTTCTTTCTTCTTAACAGCTCCTGCTGTTCCTCCATTTTTCTCCTCAGCTGTTCCTGCTGTTCCTCCAGAGCATGCTTCTCCTTCAGCAGCTTCTGACGAGCCATAAGAGCAGCTGCTTCAGCCTCAGCTCTCAGCCTGGCTGATGATGCAGAGGACAACGTTTTACTCACCACCGTGCTGCGTTTCTTTGATCTTTCGGACACATTAGAAACACTGTCACTTGGTCTTATGTCATCTTCAACTGCATTATCAATGTTATCTTTGGAAACAGCAGGCCCCAAGCATGCTACGACAGCGCCCTCTTGCACATCAAATAGCCATTTATTAGTTTTTTCCACAAAAGCGGTTTTATGTTCTTCAATACTGTAAAACCAAGCATTTTGTTTTTCTTGTTCTTCAGGAGGGAGCATGGCAATCAGAACACCATGCATATGTATTGCCTCTTCAAACATACTTGAAATTTTTTCAAGATATGACTTTACTTTTTCTATGCTGTCAGCACTTTTCATTAGGTCTTTAATTTCTTTTATTACACCTTTGATATGTTTTACTTTTCTTTGCCGTTCTTCTTGAAGCTTCTCCACTTTAAGTTCAAAAGCCTTGGGTGTAAGTTTTATTTGTCTTTTCTCTCTCGTTTCATTTCCAACATTTGATCTGGTATCCATAGACTCCATTTTTTTATTCGCCAAAACGATCCAAAAATCACAAACCACAAAAATTTCTGCTTGTAACACTCACACAGCGGCTTAATTTATGGCTTAGGTTCTACGTAAACAAGGTGCAACGCGTTGTCAATCATTCCCTCTAACTATCCAGCGGGGCTAAACTAAACTCAACCCTAGTCTTCTGTGTATACTAGCGGTGGGTATTTATGTGCCTGTTTACCGATAGTCTTGAACCAGACTGACCGTCTTGGAACCAGAACTACGGCGGCACTCCCAAGCGCAATGCTTCACCCGCTTGACACACGAAACAAACCACTACAAAAAGTGCCAAACAAACAAAACCAGTACATCACCTTATGTGAATGTACCGCTGAACCTAGCAGGGAATATAATCACGCAAAACACAACAGATCCAATCCAAAATGATGCAGTCTGTTTTCACCGTAGGAAAGTGTGATAACAGAACGAGCTGAGTAGCAGCAATAGATTTGTGAATGAATGGGCGTCTAATCCAGCGTGCGCTCACATCTATCATTTACAACCTTATGAAAGCAACCAAAAAACGCCCAGCGTTGTAATGACAATACGCCTAAATCTGCGCTTCAACAAAGTTTTCTGTTAACAAAATATTGCGGCGTATCAATTTAAAAACTTATCCAAACGCCGCGGCCGGCTGAGACAAGGGGTAATGGCTACTGACGACGCGTCACGCTGAACCATTACACACGTTGATGTCGTTTTATTTTTCCATCTCACGATCATAACACAAAACTTTTACTTACATTCATGAGCCGTGCATGGATACATCAAACCGTGCGTTGATGACGGTTAACAGAAAGTTTCTCCCCAAGCTCACCCAGCCGCCGTAATCCAGGTCGCTGTTGAACTCAGGTGAGCAAACAAACTAATACAGATGACACCACACCCACGGTGCCACCCACAGATACCAGTGACGTCACATGCGGGTGCCCATACACCCATAGAGAGGATATTATTGTCAGAAGAGCACAAGACATACAGAAAAACAAAGTATGGCTCCTACAATATATACTATATATATATATACTGTATATATATATACTGTATATATACTGTATATATATATATATATATATATATATATATATATGTGTGACGGACGTATACGTTGATAGCTAGTCGCTCCCTCACTGACTACATGCTCCGGTCAGAGAACAGCTGCGACTTCAGGTGTCATTACGGACTTTATTGCTGATCATGTGAGAAAATGTGTGAGCATGTATAGATACGTGTGGTTTATTGTCATCAACGCACACGTACACACAAAGGATTCAACATTTTAGTGAGGTGCTGAAGCAGAGCTGCAAGTGCCTGCTAGCGGGGCACACACTAAAGTCTGGTCATGAATGTGCGCAGGCGCGTGAAATGTTCCTAATAACGTCTCTGACGTCACGATGCAGCTTTCAGCAGGGAGTCTTCCACAATATATATATATATATATATATATATATTGTCATATATATATGACAGAAACAAAGGGGCAAAAAAGTTCAATAGAGTAACAATGTTTCTTCCTCTTGCATTGTAGCAGTCTTACATACATTACAGTCATTACATCCTCCCAAACAATCACAAAGAGGCCCAGGAACGCTCCGTCAGCGAGCTCCACCCCCTTCAAAGAGTTCAGAGAGCACCTGTTCAGGTGCCAGTTATCCAAGCAACTGGTAAAGAGTTGCTTGGATAAAGGGTGGAGTTTGAATTGTTCAGTGTTTGTGTGTTCTGTATCTAAAAATAGGTCACTAAGAAACAACTTAAATTGTTCAGGTTTGCACTTAAAATGTTTTGAATTTGTTCATAATTATCAATAGCGATCAATCAATCCATCCATCCATCCATTTTCTGACCCGCTTGATCCAGTTTGTGCAGGAGGAAGTCACATTTCTGGGCCATGTTCTCTCACATAAATGCAAAAAGTTGTCACCTCAGCGGATCAAAGCAGTTCTAAAGATCCTAAAAAAAATCACTAAGAAACAAATGATGTCATTTCTGGGTATGACAGGTTACTGCAGAGCTCACACTCCAAACTACTCCAAGCTTGAATGTCCGTTGGCTGCTTTAATACACGGACAGGGACTGGCAGCTGCTGGTAGAATCACCTGGACGTCTGAGGCAGAACTAGCTTTCTCTGCTCTGAAAGCAGTCTCTCCTCTGCAGCGGTGCTGACTTTGCCAAACTCTGACAAACCATTTATTCAAATGATTGATTCAACAAGGTGGCTCAAATTTTCTTAAATTTTATTGGACATGCCTGACATCACTGTAAAACGATGCAGTATTTTAAACCCAGCCACACTTCTGCCTACAGAGGAGGAGGAGTAAAGTCATGACTGCGCAGCTGTCTTAGATGTTGTTTGTAGCATTCGTCCTGACTTACCAGACACCCCTTTGTCTAACATGTTGACGGCTCCTCCTCCGGTTCTGCTCCAGGTTAGAACTGAGATGGGTTTGCTGTGCTCAGACTCAGGTGTTTTACGCTCAGGTCCTTTACAGCACTCCTATTCTGCTCAAACAGCTCAACTCATCGCTTTAACTGAGGCTGTAAGTTGGTGGAAGGAAAAACTGTGGTGTGGACACATGAATTGAATCACGCGTCCAGAGGGGTGATGCTGGATATGGTTAAAAAATATTGGTACACAAATGGGTTTTCAGTGGTAGCTGAAAATTACTGAAAAAAGTGTTTGATCTGTGCTTCTTACAACCTCTCGAGGGTTCCTGCTCAGCCACAAGCTAAACATCCGCCTCCATCCCAACATCTGATCCTTCGCAGCCAGGATCAACATTCAGCTGTACAGAAGACTGGAGGTTTTAGTACTGAGGAATGGCATCACAGCCATTTTTATCATTGCTGTGCTCATCAGAGAAAAGTTACAGCACAAACAATTTGTGACTAACCTGAGTAATCCCACCAATCACACCAGTCGGCTGACTGGAAGAGAGACCATCACTTCAGTGACCATCATGACCATGCGGACAACATCTAGTGGCAACTACAGGACTGTCTCAGAAAATTAGAATATCGTGAAAAAGTATACTAGTAGGCTATTCATCTAATCACTTGAATCGTACAAGTGATTAGTTGATCTGGCACCTGCCCACAGTGCCAAAACCACCAGTAACTGGTGTACTGACCATGGCATTACTGTCCTTGATTGGCCTGCTAATTCCTCTGACCTGAACCCCATGGAGAATTTGTGGGGTATTGTGAAGAAGAAGCTGAAAGACACCAGAGCCAACAATGCAAATGAGCTAAAGGCCGCTATTGAAGCATCCTGGGCATCCATAACACCTCAGCAATGCCACAGGCTGATTGCCTCCATGCCACGCCGCATTGATGCAGTAATCTGTGCAAAAGGATTCCCAACCAAGTACTGAGTGCATTAATGGACATTTTCAAACGTTTGATTTTGTTTTGCTGTTATAATTTATTTTTTACTTGGTCTGAGGAAATATTCTAATATTTTGAGATAGGATTTTTGAGTTTTCTTCAGCTGTACGCCATAATCAGCGATATTAAAACAATAAAAGGCTTGCGATATTTCAGTTGATTTGTAATGAATCCAGAATGTATGGCATTTCATGATTTTTAATTGCATTACAGAAAATAAAGAACTTTATCACAATATTCTAATTTTCTGAGACAGTCCTGTAATGCATCAGTCTGCACAGGAAATGAGAAATGACAGTTGTTATGTGTGTTCTCTGATTCCACGTCCTTTTTCAACCTTTTTCCCTAGTCATCAATCTGACAGGAACTCTTTCCGGGTTTACAGGCAGCAGGAATCCAGCAGAGATCCAGACATCTGTGCAGCACAGGAAGAATCCGCACCTTATTTTCTGGGAAGGACAGCAGGTTGTAAAGTAATCACACCTGCTTCATGTGACCAATAGAAATCCCTCCTGCAGTCATGTGTGGTTAGATCTGACTCTTATACAATTCCAGGACCTTCAGTCCCAGCCCCCTATGTTTTAAGCCTTAATCTTACAGCTTTGCCAGACAGAAGTAAACTGTATGGTAGAGGTAACTTAACCGCAGTTGTGGTACATTTTCCCAGCAGAGATGGATATTCGTGTCCTAAGAACATGGTTTGGATGTGTGGAAGTAGATCATTGATAGAATTATTTTTACTATTTACTATTTTTACTATTATTTACTATGTTCATTGCATTTATCATGTACATACTCTTTACTACTAAGAAGTTTTAAGGTTTTATTAAAGTGTATTCTATATGCCTGATCTCTCATTATTTTAGTTTATTGTGTTAATCATATATTTGCTGGAATATATAGACCAGTGGTTACCGTTTTATTTTACTTTGTATGTGTATTGATTTACTCTCTCTCTCTCTTATCGTTGCACAAAGCAGAGAAATGTCGTGACGATAATAAGTGTTTTTCTAAATATGTCTGAAACTGTTATGAACTCTATTCAGCCATCTGGAGTGCTTATGTATAAATGTACTGTGTGAACTGCTTGGTATTATCTCTGAAGGTCACAGAGTGTTTTGCTTATCCCCCTTAGCTGCACAAATGTAACCAGGGTTTCCCTGATAAAAGCAAGGAGGGGACGGAGTGGCTTCAGAGCGAGTTTAGAGATCTGCATTAAGCATCTCAGCTCCTCTCCTTGCAAGGTTTATGAAAACTAACCTCATTGTTGTCTCTCCTCCTTGTGTTTGTTTAATGAATGTTTTAGGTGTTTGAACCTGACAATCATACTTGTATCTGCCTGCTGATTGGTCTAGAGTGTGTTATTTAGCTCATTTACTACCTGTCATTACCACTTATCATTCAATTAGGCCGTTACTGGAACAGAGCAAGGCTTAAACAGCAAAAGGGATCTTGGGAACCTTATTTCCTCATCATGGTGTTCCTAATGCAGCACACAGAACCAACGAGCTGTTGAATTAGAAAATCTCACTGCTTTAACTGAAAAGGTTTCTCCTCTCTGACAAAGGAACAACAGGCTGTCAGAACTATGACCTTGCAAAACAGACTGGCTCTAGATTACCTACTGGCTAAGAAAGGAGGTGTTTGTCACATAATTGGGGAACAATGCTGCACTTTCATTCCTGACGTGTCTAACAACATGATCAACATTCATGATAAATTACAACAGTTGCTGACAACCCAGCAGGAAAAGCTTTTTTGGAAAAGCATGTTTTTATTAGTTTCATGCATTACAAAATGTAATAAATTGCCCAAATAGGCTTTTACACTTTCAGAAATAAAAATCAATTCATCGTGATTAAAATTTTTTATTATATATATATATATATATATATATATATATATATATATATATATATATATATATATATATATATATATATATATATTAGGGCTGGGCAACGATTAAAATATTTAATCGCGATTAATCGCATAATTTGCCTGATTAATCATGATTAATCGCATTGTATTTACAAACTCCAAGAATGAATTCAAAAGTAGTGTAAAGAGCACTTTTATTTTAATGTTCTGCTGCCATATGAAGAAAAGTGTTGTAACATTTGTAGCACTTATCAGTAACACATATTTAGTGTAAAGCTCAACTTAAACATGTAAAACAATCATAATAAATTACAGCTTATTGCCACTGACAGGGAATTCTCTTTATGGGGAAAAAATCTACTAAAAACAGGCAATTTCTGAGGTAACCGCAGGGAGCAGCATTACCATTTTATGTTCAATACCAAAGTTTAACTTGGCAGTGGTTACAACTAACTTGTTTCTGTCATATTCGATGCTGGAAGAACTTTAAACTGAAATGCTTGCTAACTCGATATGCTTGCATGGTTATTTGACGTTAACACGCGTTTTTTTGTTGTTGCTTTCTCGCGTGCATATAGTGAATGGCAGGAAAAACAGGCAAAAACACATGGATACTTTGAAACGAGAAGCGACTTCACCGACGGCCGCCAACTCACCGTCTTGCCTAAGCAAATTCCTGAGGGAAACACCGCCTTCCCCATGTCGGCTGTTTTTTTTTCCAGCCAGCACCTTTCTTCCTCTTTGAATCTGAGGCTTGGCTGACAGCGAGGTTATTGGCGCATTATCGCCACCTACTGTTCTGATTCAAACCCCTACACCGCAGCAACAGACCTTCACAAAATAAAAGCACGTGAGCAACATGCGTTAATGCGCGATAAAGTAAATATCGCCGTTAATAGTCTAATGAATTAACGCGAAATTAACGCGTTAACTTGCCCAGCCCTAATATATATATATACAGAGGTTGGACAATGAAACTGAACCTTTAGTGTGGGAGGTTTCATGGCTAAATTGGACCCGCCTGGTGGCCAATCTTCATTAATTGCACATTGAACCAATAAGAGCAGAGTGTGAGGGTCCAATTAGCAGGGTAAGAGCACAGTTTTGCTCAAAATATTGCAATGCACACAACATTATGGGTGACATACCAGAGTTCAAAAGAGGACAAATTGTTGGTGCACGTCTTGCTGGCGCATCTGTGACCAAGACAGCAAGTCTTTGTGATGTATCAAGAGCCACGGTATCCAGGGTAATGTCAGCATCCCACCAAGAAGGACGAACCACATCCATCAGGATTAACTGTGGACGCAAGAGGAAGCTGTCTGAAAGGGATGTTCGGGTGCTAACCTGGATTGTATCCAAAAAACATAAAACCACGGCAGAATTAAATGTGCACCTCAACTCTCCTGTTTCCATCAAAACTGTCCGTCGGGAGCTCCACAGGGTCGATATCCACGGCCGGGCTGCTATAGCCAAACCTTTGGTCACTCGTGCCAATGCCAAACGTCGGTTTCAATGGTGCAAGGAGCGCAAATCTTGGGCTGTGGACAATTTGAAACATGTGTTGTTCTCTGATGAGTCCACCTTTACTGTTTTCTCCACATCCGGGAGAGTTACGGTGTGGAGAAGCCCCAAAGAAGCGTACCACCCAGACTGTTGCATGCCCAGAGTGAAGCATGGGGGTGGATCAGTGATGGTTTGGGCTGCCATATCATGGCATTCCCTTGGCCCCATACTTGTGCTAGATGGGCGCGTCACTGCCAAGGACTACCGAACCATTCTAGAGGACCATGAGCATCCAATGGTTCAAACATTGTATCCTGAAGGAGGTGCCGTGTATCAGGATGACAATGCACCAATACACACAGCAAGACTGGTGAAAGATTGGTTTGATGAACATGAAAGTGAAGTTGAACATCTCCCATGGCCTGCACAGTCACCAGATCTGAATATTATTGAGCCACTTTGGGGTGTTTTGGAGGAGCGAGTCAGGAAACATTTTCCTCCACCAGCATCACGTCGTGACCTGGCCACTATCCTGCAAGAAGAACGGCTTAAAGTCCCTCTGATCACTGTGCAGGACTTGTATATGTCATTCCCAAGACGAATTGACGCTGTATTGGCTGCAAAAGGAGGCCCTACACCATACTAATAAATTATTGTGGTCTAAAACCAGGTGTTTCAGTTTCATTGTCCAACCCCTGTATATACACACTCACAATGTAGTTTCATTTTATTCTGAATTACTAAAAAACACTGCACCACCTACTGGCCTGTAGTGGTAGCTCAGCGTGTGGATTTCCATCAATGCATTTAGCGTTTTTGGTTTTTTTTGCAGTCTGACGTCACATTCCCGAGCCCTGTTGTGTAAAATGTGAGGGAATCTGTTTTTATTCAAATGCATCATTCATATTCAACAACAGGTAATGTATCTGTTTTCCAACAACAGGCCCTGATAAATGGGGTACCGCGAGCGAGCTATTTTTAGAAACGTAACGTCACGATGACGTCACATCACGTGGTACGCAGTAGGACAAACTCCCAAATCCGCCGCTGTTTTGCTGTAGAAGAGACGTGCGTTAGCCTAGGTTTTACTCGTTTAAAACGACTGCTTTTTCCAAAATCTAAGACCATTGTTTATAAACATTGTTGCTATGGAACGTGTAACAGCGACTCGAGGTACGCTGATCGGCCGCATATGAAGGATGTTTTCTTCATTACTTTCCCGAAATTCAAGAGTGCCAAGGAGAAATGTGTGCGCTTGGTCCATCGGTGCGGTCGGCCTACATATGTAGCAAGGATTTTGTCGGAGGAAAGGGCACAACCGAAGAACATCCTGACCCAATTCCAGAGACATCAAGTAGTGAACAGGTAAGATTATTTTGGTGGCCGACATGTTAATAATGAAACGCCTGCTACCATGATAGCATATAGGCTATCATGGTAGCAGGCGCTAACATGATGATACCCTGCTACCAGGATAGCCTACTCAAAAACATTTCAAATGAGACAAACATTAAACATATACCGATCCCTGGACGGTGATTACAAACAAAAAAACGGCCGACGACGGCATGACCGCCGCGCAGGAAAAAAAAAAAAAAAAGCTTACCGTTCGATCGACTCGGCCCGTTTTCTGGTCTTTTTAAGTCCTCGACACTCAAGCCATCGTTTGAGCTGAAGGTTGGTGTGTTCTTCGACAGTGCGACCAGTAAACCGTGCGCCTGGGACATCGTTTTGGGAAAGTTTAATGGCTGCAAAGTCGGTCATATCGCTGGTTCTGTTGCTGGTTGCTACGTGCGTTCTCTATCGGTTTGTCCTACCTAAGCGGCAAAAGGGGCGTTGCTCTTGAGGCGGTGACGTCACGTGCGCGGTACGCCATTGGATAATTACAGTTTCAGCAGAATTAGAGTTCCTTTAAGGATCAACAGAGCTGTTTTACACAGAGAGAAGTTTTAGTTGATGTAAAACTGGATGAAGAAGCACATCTGGTTTATTGGATAAAACAGTAACCTGGAGGATTATGAAGAGTTTATAAACAGAGAATGATTAATATGAGCAAGAACTGATCAGAGTAATTCATAGTGTTCCTGTTCCCTCTGTAGCTACATCAGAATTATGGAAAACACTAAATTACTAACAATCATATTGATGGTTTAGATTTGATGAATGAAAATGTAAAACCAGATTAATAAATCTGATTAAAACCACATAGCCTGGGCTTTAACAGCTAAAATGCTGAATTTGTGTAAAGAAGGAACAAGTGGTGCTAAGAACACAGTTCCTAGGCTTTAGCTACTAAAGAGAAAGAAGAAGTGGTGAAACCTTTAAATTGTCCTTTAAAGGAGCTCAGCAGGCCTAGATTAATGGATGCAAAGAACTATTGTTGGTGTAATAAAGCAGAAAGAAGAGAGCAGATGTTTTCTTGTTGTGAGGCCCTGGAGAACTGATGGCAATCTCTCCATGATCTCCTGGCCACATCCATCAACACAGAGCTGAATAATGTGGGGGGAATAAATGTGCTAGAGCTATTTCTGGCAGCTCTGATTGGTTGGATCATTGTGTGTGAATTTTAGCAGCTCTTCTTTGTTCTGATCAGCTTCTTTGATCAAGAAGCAGAAAGAAGGAAAGCCGTTGGTGAAGCAGCTCTTTCTGTCGGATAGCGAGTTCAGCATGGAGCCAAACAACTTTCCTCTGATCAGTAAAACCTTAGTAGCTTAGCTGCTGTTTCCTACCTATTCGCTGTAAGATTATCAGGGGGATCCGGCTGAAATCCAGCAGTCTGCGCTCATCCTCCATCTCTTCCTCCGGCTCCACCAAGACTTCTTTCAACTCCGTCAATCTTTCTTCAGCAGCACTTTCTGCTCGTTGCTAATCTCTCTCTGGGGCTCAACCCAACACCTTTTCACCACAAACATTCACACGTTGCCCTAAAGCACCACAAGCCGCCATCAAACCAGCAACTTTAGCTACACAACAACACTATCCCACCTCCTGCTTTGCTACGAGGGTCTTCTTCTTCTTCTTCTTCTTCTTCTTCGTGAGCTTTCAGGCGGTGGACAAACAGCTCTGGTGAGCATTACCGCCACCTGCTGGTGAGGAGTTTCGTTCACAATGACAACGTGATCAAAACCTGCTAAAATTAGTCCTGTCGGTAATACATATATTTATATTTTCAAAATTCTTTTATAAGAATTTCACCTAGTAAAAATTATATTTTCACAAATCTTGACATAAATCGTTTCTTGAATTACTATGCTAGATATTATCCTGCTAAAAATAAAATGTTTTAACTAGGCCTGTTTTTACTAGATATTATAATATTTACTTTAAAAATCACTCAGTGTAAGGATTTCACTGAGTAAAAAATATATATTCTAAATAATTGACATTAATAATGTAAGACATCCTCCTTCTGAAAAGAAAACCCATTAAATAGAAATGAAAAACAATACTTTCTCATGGACACCAGGTACTCTCTTTATTTTTTAAATGATTTTAAAGGACAGCTGCTGAACATGATCTGTTAAAAACTACTGAAAACGCAAAATATACCTGATAATGTCGCCATAAAACTGAAGGAAGATAAGGTTCATCAATATATAAGGTTTGTTAAACCATTAGCATAGTGTCTAATTACAGTGATGTAATTCTATTTAAACAGGCAAATTAGCAATAGCACAGGACTAGCCATCATAGTGAGCCACTAAATACTATTTTAGTGCCTTTGTTTAGTAAATTAATTACTTCATTAAAAACGTTTCTGAGTGATTTCATGATCAGTTTGATATTAACATCGTAAATGAGAACTGATGAGCAGCTGGGACAATACATTGAGATATGGAGACAGACTCAAAGTAAAAGCATTTTGTCAGCAAAGAAGTGAGACTTTCCAAACTCCAGGAGAGAAGTTTGCCTTCATGTAGTGAATACGACAAAAACTGACTGTGGAGCAATCAAGCCGTGAGGAAACATCAGACCGAGTTGTAAACCCCAAAGAAATTTAAGACTTTTACAGGCAGAGATACAAACAATAATAGCACAAAATCTGATACTTTAATAACCTCACACAAGCCCTTGTCATGGAAAAAATTATTATCAAGACATTAAGGCTGTGTCTCATTCCGAATACTTCCGTCAGTACACTGCTGATGTGCACTGACCACTTACTGCCGTAGTGCCCACTTTCGACCGTTAGTAGTGTTCCAAAAGGAACACTTATGTTAAAACACTTACCGGAAATGACGCGATGACGTGACGAACGCAACACACGTGACCGCAAATTTTTCAGACCGCCAAGAAATATATGCCGGCGTTTTTTTGTTTTTGTTTTTTTTTATAAAAACAACAATCGTTTACATTCACAGCATGTTGAAATTACATCGCCTCCGACGTCAACGCAGGATCCTCCAAATATTGGCTGAACATGAGGTATGTTCGTGTATTTTACAAACACCTATCGAGTACAATGCCTCGTATTACCACCATTACTTACATTTATATGATTGCGGTGTCGCGGTTTCGGCTGTCTCGGCTGAATTGTCCTAACCTGACAAAAGCCAGCTGTATGTTGCTCCGCCTAGCTCCACTCACATACATCTGGGACACCGCCGGTAGAGAGTGATTTCTCCAACCAAATTTATGGTCTGGCCAATCAGGACGCAGGGCTGGAGTTTGATAGATGTGACGTAGTGGAGACGCGACCATGACGTGAGACTGTTTTGATAGCAATGGCGGCTCGTCGAGGAAGCAAGCGTTAACATGGATGCTGCTATTTCTTCCGTGTTGTCCAATCTACCTAATATTGTTTCATTAAAAGAACATCAGAGAACGCCTCTGAAGGCTTTTGTTGGTGGAAACCATGTTTTCGCCCTTCTCCCGACCGGATTTGGCAAGTTTTGTTTTCCAGGGCCAGCGGACGTGCAGACACGGACGCGCCCCGGAGCGGTTAGCGCTAACTATGTTAGGAGGCCTTTAGTCCTCAACGCGGTCGGCCCGGAATCGACTCCGACCCGCGGCGCTTTGCCGCCTGTCTTCCCCCCTCTTCCTGTCAGCTCACTGTCAATAAAACGCGTGCCACTAGAGCCGCAAACACATTATTATTATTATTTTTTTTTCCTGCGTCGCTATTATCAGCGTCACGGGTTAGCTTCGGTGTGAGTGGTTGAAATAGCACGTCAATAAAGATGACAGACAAGTGGCTTATCCAATCATATGCAAGAATTTTTGATAAGGCCCAGCCTTCTGTAAATGCAATTCCTATGGCGGTGTCCCAGATGTATGTGAGTGGAGCTAGGCGGAGCGACATGCAGCTGGCTGTTGTCAGGTTAGAATTGTCCACCATTATTTTCAAACTGGGAACATCTTCCCGACGTCCTTAGCCCCTCCCTTTCTGCTTTGTAGTCAAGATGGCGTCCGTTTAGTGCGAGTAGGGTCCATCGTTACACACTGCATTTTGTGCCAGTTTTTAGGGGGTCATCCGGGTACTTTCAGTGCACTGCCTTTTTGTGTTATCTACACTACCTACTTAAAACTAAGTATTCGAAGTGTAGAAGTAGGCGGAATGAGACACAGCCTAAGTCTTAAGTTATTTCATGTTTTTCAAATAACTCTCGTACTGTGAGGTATTGTCTGTTGCCCAATCGGCTTTGATATTGGGACAATAGTTGAAAGAGTGATTCTGTACTGGCATTATATTAACAGCAAACACTGCACACATTAAAAAAGTGACAACTTCTCTTCAAAAACAAAAAATATTATCAAAAATAGATGCACATCCAGATAACACCATGAAATAATATTTGAGTGAATTAACCAAATAGCTCAATCAAAAGCTCTTACTTATTAGGCTTGTGGAACTAAACTACAACTACTGAGCAAAATTAAGACAAAAGAAACTACAGAACAATGTAGGCTACACACAAAACAAAAAGACAAAAACTGTTGAAAACCATCACCATAAAATGATTCAATGAATTTAGTATTTACTGAAGATCTAAATTAGCAGAACGAAGTTCATCTTTAAGATTCTGTAAGGAGGTTAAAATAGCTTTACTAATTAAGAACATCTGGATGTGTTCAACATATTCACAATGCAACTCAGTAAGATAAAAAAAAACATTATTTGAGGATCATTTCTAAGAATTCATTGCTAGATAATAAAATATGAATATAAATCAACTACCTTTAGGACAGAAATAATTAGACTGAAATTGGTAACTTGACATGGTAGAAGGTGGTGTAAGGAGAGATGACCAGGTGTTGTACTGGAGCACATCAGGTCACGCAGACCTTAGCTTCATGGCTTTCTCTTAAGTTACACAAAATACCACACATTTATGTTAATGCTCCCTATTCATGCTGTACAAACACTCGCACCATAATTGGACAATCATGGAGTGAAACTAAAACAAACGTAATGTTTAACTCTTTTGTAAAAAGGGTGTTAGCTGGGCTTTTAGCAGCTAACGCTACAAGTACTTCAGGGCTTATTTTGAGGACTTTCAGCTATATGTGATGTAATCAGCAGACCAGCAAACAAACATAAATGTCCCATCAGTGTTTTACAACCTTCATGACACTAGTTTAATTTATCACATAAGAACTCTCAGTTTAAGAACTTTAAACAAAACCCAACAGACATTAGAATAGCTTTGTTTCAAGGATCTCGCTAGGTTTGTTTCCAAGACTTCTCACCTGTGTGAGTTCTAATATGACGAGTTAAACCACTTCTATTACTGTAACCTTTCCCACAGGTCACACATCAATAAGGCTTCTCACCTGTGTGACTTCTCAAGTGACTTACAAAATGACGTTTGACTTTAAAACTTTTTTCACATGTTTCACATTTGAAAGGTTTCTCACCTATATGAGTTCTCATGTGACTAACCATATTAGATTTACCTGTAAATTGTTTTTCACATATCTCACATTTGAAAGGTTTCTCACCTGTTTGAGTTCTCATGTGACTTACCAAGTTAGGTTTTCTTGTAAAACTTTTTTACATGTCTCACATTTGAAAGGCTTCTCACCTGTGTGATTTCTCATGTGATAAATAAAACTACTTCTACTACTGTAAGTTTTTCCACAGGTCACACACGAGAAAGACTTGTTCCTTATGTGAGATTTCAGGTGAGATTTCATGTGAATATTTGATGTGTTTTTTTGTCTAAAAACTTTAAACACAGGTCACACCTGTGAAAGGCTTTTCATCTGCGTGAGTTGTAATGTGATAAGTTAAACAACTTCTATTACTGTAAGTTTTCCCACAGGTCACACATGAATAAGGCTTCTCACCTGTGTAAAATGTCATGTGACTTAGCAAATTACATTTTTGTTGAAAACCTTTTCCACAAGTCACACATGTGAAAGCCTTTATACCTGTGTGAGTTGTAATGTGATATGTTAAACCACTTCTATTACTGTAACGTTTTCCACAGGTTACACATGAATAAGGCTTCTCACCTGTGTGAAATGTCATGTGACTTAGCAAGTGAGATTTTAGTGTAAATCCTTTTCCACAAGTAACACATAAGAAAGGCTTCTCACCTGTGTGAATTCTCGTGTGAGTTTTTAAATTGTATAGTTTCACAAAACTTTTTCCACAGGTCACACATGTGAAAGGCTTCTCACCTGTGTGAATTCTCATGTGAGTTTTAAAACTGTGTAATTTCCCAAAACTTTTCCCACAGGTCACACATGTGAAAGGCTTCTCACCTGTGTGAGTTCTCAAGTGAGCTTCAAAATTTTGTTTATGACCAAAACTTTTCCCACAGGTCACACATGTGAAAAGCTTCTCACCTGTGTGAGTTCTCATGTGAGCTTCTAAATTTTTTTTATGTCCAAACCTTTTCCCACATGTCACACATGTAAAAGGCTTCGCACCTGTGTGAGTTCTCATATGAGCTTCTAAATTGTTTTGGTAACCAAAACGTTTCCCACAGGTCTCACATT